>JAYKKT010000088.1:29725000-30325000 GCA_036023115.1 Brasenia schreberi
GGTGAATCCAACTCGAGACTCGCACTGACCTAAAGCCATCTGTTCACCGACCAGAGGACAAAAGAAAGATCGAGGGAAGCAAATGCGCCAAGTGGGGCGTCCTGCCATCAGATTAACTCGAGCAAGCTGTACTGACAGTGGATCAGATCAACTGTGTGGGATCATTTATTCTCTCCAACTTATTACGAATGCGCGATACCAGCATGTCGTATCGCATTTAAACGCCCCAACCGTCCTACTACCGTTCGTGTATAAGTAGTCATGCAAACTACACTCTTCACTATCAAGATATAACGTATAGAGAGATCTTCGAGAGGGAGTGAGTGAGTGTAGAGACTAGAGGGAGATGGAGAAGATGGTGTTCATGGTAGTGGCTGCATTGTTGGTAGTGCATGCAGTGGCGAGGGAGATGCCGAGTGATGAAGGTTTGAGGGATGAGAAGAACTTCATTATCGGAAGTGGCATCGGCGCTGCCGGAGGAATCGGAAGCGTTGCCGGAGTCGGTCCACTTGGTATTCCCTTCGGTGGGATCGGAGGAGGTGCTGGAGTAGCTGGTGGAGTTGGTGCAGCTGGGCTCGGTGGACTTGGAGGCCTTGGTGGAGGAGTTGGTGGGCTCGGTGGACTCGGCGGTGGTGCTGGTGGGCTTGGTGGACTCGGCGGTGGTGTTGGTGGGCTTGGTGGACTCGGGGGTGGTGCTGGTGGGCTTGGTGGACTAGGCGGTGGTGCTGGTGGGCTTGGTGGACTAGGCGGTGGTGCTGGTGGGCTTGGTGGACTAGGGGGTGGTGCTGGTGGGCTTGGTGGACTAGGCGGTGGTGCTGGTGGGCTTGGTGGACTCGGCGGTGGTGCTGGTGGGCTTGGTGGCTCTGGTGGGCTCGGTGGTATAGGTGGGCTAGGTGGAGTCCATGGACTTGGTGGTGGCATCGGTGGGGGTGCAGGTGTAGGTGGCGCAGCAGGTGGTCTCATTCCTTGACGGATGGCTCGCTCGCTCGCTCTTCCTTTCGTTGCTAAAGTGTTTGAAAGAAAGATTCATGGTTCTTCTTAGTGTGATTTTTTTTGCTTTTCTTGTTTTATCTCCTTTATTTTCCTTCTGTGCTCTTGCATTTAGTAGATGAAACACATGCACATGAACGTTTACGTGCATGTGTGTAAGTTCTGCTCTCTTGTAAGAATGTGTTCTACTTCGTTTTTTTGAAATTGTGTAAGACGTGCCACAGTTGAAGATAGAAATGTTTCTCATGGATTCTTAACAATAAATTAAGAACTTTTTCCTTCTTAAGCGTTGGCTAGCATAATTTGGATGACAATCAAAAGAGTGTTGATGATATAATCGATCCCGTGAATTATCTTGAAGAACCAATCTTTACATACACGACTTTATGACAATTATGATGAAATGAATAGCTGACAATCGCGTCTTTCTTGTCTAGCTTCACCAGCTGTGCAGTCACTGTTCCATTTTCCAACTGATCAAGATCACGAGATGAAGATGGAACATGACAGAGCCACACCAAACTGATCTATGAGCAGATGGCTCATTTACCAGTCTTCGTCTTCCTAACCCAGCATCTTAATTAAAAAAGAGAGATTGAATTATGACATTTTTTCAGGTTCTTTTCATCATGATTCATGATTAAGAAGCTCATGCAAATATACACGCAATTCCAAACTGTATTTTGACACCCGATTGAAAGCTAAAATAATGGTGATTCTGGTCAGAACATATTAATTGTCTTGAGAGTAATTCGCTATTCATGCACTTTATGAACTTTGACACTTCTCACAACTGCAAGGATCCAATCCGTGATCTTCATTCAAGTCTTGGCCTCCCGACATTTAGCAGGCTCTTTGTGGCAAGAAACAGAACGATATCTTACCTATCTTTTAGGTTATTGACAAAAACCAAAACCAAGTGACCAAAATAAATAACAATACGAACTTCTCGATATATGGAGTGAAGCACGCCTAGAAATATTAGCAGTTCTTCTTGCTACCCCGGTTAAATTGAATAAGGATTGAGAGCATTAAAATGAATCACATGCACTGCTTGACTGACAGGTCCTGCTGAATCAAACGCTTTTCAGTGGGGAGTAGTTCGGGTGATTCTTCACATCCCAATGCACCAAATTTATGAATGGCATGGTGTGGATCTACTGTTATTTACTCATGGTAAATATTTGAAGTAACTTTTTTAAAGTTTATTTTGTTCAAATAGGCAGTGTCGGTGATCGCGGGATGCATATATCTGTTCCATCATAGATTTTGCTGGTCAGACCCGGCTTATCTGGTCCATCAATGTATGTTTTGATAGATGACCTTGCTTGATGTCGCATTATGAAGTATTTGTGCTGGGTGTCCCCTACTAAATTGTGGCCATAAAAGTTAACATTTTGAAATGATGTTCAAATGAGAAGAGTTTGAAATAAAAACTGGTAGGTGGAGGTCCATTTATCAAGTGACATAACAAGTAAACATATCATGTTCTGTGTTCCTTTAAAGTAGTACGTTCGTACATGCAGTAAGACGAAGTAGCTAGTTTCCTGTAATGGCTAATACACGATGCGTAGACACACGTTTATCTATTTCTGCATTTACGATCGATCAAAGAGGATCTATAAAAACGAATATCGTATTTAAATATGTCAACATTCTCAAAAACAGGAAATCTTCTATTCAAGAATATGTCAACCAAAATGTTTTGTGTTCAAAGAAGTCCATTATTTGGAATTACAACCCGTGATACAGAGAGTTGGTTGACTATATTTGCATCACGAAATTACCTTTGAAAGATATCAATGTCTGAGAGAGAGAGAGAGACGCAAGCTTGGGTTTTGATTCTAGGACAAGAGTTTAATAGAACTAGCACGCTATTTCAAAGTATAGAGATGACTATTCATCCCCAACGTACTGCTGCAGCCACGGCGAGGGAGAAACAGAGAGAGAGAGTGATAACTTTGGCTTTTATTCTGGGGCAAGAGTTCAATACAACTGGCACATCATGATTATATCAAGGTACTACAGCTACAGCAGGTACATAAAATAAAATCAACGGCCATGTCCGCCATTTCCGGAGCCACCACCAACTCCAACTCCAATTCCTTCACCAACACCGCCATTTCCACCTCCGCCATACCCGATTCCGACCCCATACCCACCACCCTGGCCGCCACCATAGCCGATTCCCGCACCATATCCACCACCACTACCGTACCCATAGCCTACTCCCACGCCCCCCCTTCCTCCACCACG
This sequence comes from Brasenia schreberi, assembly GCA_036023115.1. NCBI lineage: Eukaryota > Viridiplantae > Streptophyta > Magnoliopsida > Nymphaeales > Cabombaceae > Brasenia > Brasenia schreberi. Next base: position 29,728,247 of record JAYKKT010000088.1, read on the forward strand.
ACCAGAAACCGGACAACCTCTTGAGCCGCAACCTTCTCCACAATTTCCCCCTCTGCTGCCTTTAGACAAACCACCACCACCACCAGTACCGCCGACTGGTCTAGGCTGCGGTTGACCACTACCACCACCACAAGGAGGTTGATCACCAACCTGACCACGGGCACAACCGCCTCCAACTACAGATCTGTGACCTCCTTGTCCTGGCGTTCCACCGCCTCCTCGAGGGGCATTGCCACCGTAACCAATGCCAACACCGATACCAACTCCACCATCCTCTCCCGGAGTTTTGCATTTGATCTTTTTCTCACCGAATGGTAATGTTGAATTTTCAGTCAAGTTCCTAACTCCATCGATGCGCCAAACAAGGAAAATGCTGATGAGAAGGAAAGGAAAGGCCCTCATTGGCTTCTCTGATGGCGGAGAAGGCAAGTGCGGTATGCATGGGAAGGATCGTCGTGCACATAGTGCTTAAATAGGAGAAATTTATGTAAACTTTCATAATTCTCAATGTAGTTACAAGAGTGCCTTTTTCTTGTCTCGTGATGCTTTTTTAAGCTTCACTGGAGTGCGAGGAATTCAGTGAAAGAAAGGGCACCAAAATTTCACGAAACTCTTTGGCGTATATAATTATGATAACCTTTCACATTTTTCCCCTCTCGAATGGATTGAATCGTTTGAATAGCAGGCTTTTGAAGACTAAGGAAATGACCATTACCCACGAAAAACCAACAGTTCGTCTGTAAATTACTTCCAACTTTAGAATAACCAATTTGCTGACAGACTCCAATTGTAAGGTCATTGTCATTATGATGCACGAAAAATCATGACAATATGACAGACGTTCACCTTCAATGGCGTCTAAGAATCCAATTGAACAAGTAAGCGCAGTGAGGGGTAAAACTTGATCTGGTTTGGTGCATAATTGAAAAGTTGAGGAATGGGGACAGAAACTAAGATACGTCTTATGTCTTGAGGGTGTTTCCGTAAGGGGCGTTTGAGTTCCTCATGTGAAGCCTGACCTGTTCTTGCCGTACTAACTTGCTATTGAAGACAGAAGCTAGGGTTTCTGTGCATCAATACACGGGTGCTCATTGTGTTTCCAAGGCGCTTCGACTCCACATGAAGCTATCCTTTTCCTTTAATTTTTTCTCAGCGATATAGATAAGATGTGATTGGATAAACAACCAATTGGTGACGGTTTGTGTTAATTAACGACTGCATTTTGCAGCTTTTCTATTGTTTTATTCCGCAGAACTCCCTACTGTTTTGTGTTAACAAAACAATAAACAAAGAAACTGTAGGGAATTCCTTAGATTCCACTCCACCTTTTGAGAAATCAAATTAAAGTTACAGGTGAACAAACACCTATCAAGATCTCATTGAATGCTTTGTTTCGTGTTGTAAGCCATGCATCTGCGCGTCAAATTAAGCAAAAAAAACTTTTATAAGACATCTTTTCGGAAAATCTAACACTATTCCTTCGAAGAAACTTCACTCCTTTAGAGGCTGCGTTTCGCGATCAATGGTTTCTCTTCTTCGGGTCTTTGTTCGTTTCCATAGAATCATAAGTGGCCTCCTAGCAAGAGCCCCGTCCCACTGCTCCTTCCTCACATGGTAGTGTAAGATATGGCTTTATGTCCTTTAACAGACCCATCACAAAGGTACAACGTTATCATCTCTTTCCAAAACCAAAGTTTCCCGTACTTAGACTCACCATCTATACTATCACTAGTCTTCACTTTCTCGTATATCAAGAAAACAAAAAATTTCTAGTCTTCTAATTTTTCTTCCTGGCATTAGGCAGATCCTACAAGTCATTGCTTTTGCTTCATTAACGGCCTTTTTTTGCTTTCTTATAAGCTTCTAAAGTTTCACTAGTTTTCTTAGGATAATGTAATTTATAACATGCCCTCTTTGCCTTGATTTTATTTTGTACTACTTCACTCCACCACCAAGCTTCTTTTTATGCCGGTATACCACCAATATTCTTTTTGTGCCGGTATACCTCCCTTAGATACCCCAAACACATCTTTCACAACTTTTCTAATATGTATAGCCATATTATTCCACATATCACAAAGTGTGCCAACATAATTCCAAACATCTCCTTACAGGACTTTCTGTTTAAATATATCTTTTTTCTCGCTTTTAAGGTTCCACCATTTAGTCTGAATAGCTCGATGCACTCTTTTCTTCTTTGTCTACTTTTTTATTTGTAAATCCATAACTAAAAGTCTATGTTGGGTGGTTAAGCTTTTTCCTGGAATTACCTTACAATCTTTACAACACGCTCTATCTTTTTTTCTACAAATAAAGTAATCAATTTGTGTTTGTGATAAGCTACTCTTATAAGTAATTAAATGTTCATCTCGTTTTTTGAAGATTGTATTGACTATAAAGAGATCAAATGCCATAGCAAAATTTAAAATCTCCCTATCTTCCTCATTTATATCCCCAAAACCAAAGTTTCCATGAATCCCTTGATATCCTAATGCCTCTTTACCGACATGTCAATTTAAATCTACTCCTAAACAAATCATCTCCCTTTGTGGAATCTTTTGAAACACCTTATCTAACTCTTCCCAAAAAATTGTCTTTATACTATCTTCTAGTCCTACTTGGGGTACGTAAGCACAAACTATATTCAAAACCTCTGCTCCTAACACTAATTTCAACATTATGATTTGGTCACCATATCGTTGTATGTCTACTATACTCTCCTTTAAATCTTTATTTATGATAATACCAACTCCGTTTCGAGCATTTTCTTTACCTGAGTACCATAATTTAAAACATGTATTCTCTATCTCCTTTGCTTTTTCTCCAACCCATTTTGTCTCTTGTAAACATAGAATATGAATCTTTCTCTGAATCATAGTATCTACCACCTCCATTAGCTTACCGGATAATGTTCCGATATCTAAGAACCAATACGAATCTTATTATTTAGGACTAGCTTCCTTATCCCCCGCATCCGTCCATAATCAAAATGCGGAGACCTTCTCTGAAAATTTTTCACTACATTATATATATATATATATATATATATATATATATATATATATATATATATATCGGTTGATAATGTTATATAAACATTTCCATTGTTCCATCTTTGAAATAAACAGTTGAAGTAATAAAATATAAAAAAATGTGTATATTACAAAAGCATAAAGATACTTTTAAATCAAATATCTTGATGATGTCAATTGGTGAACATGTTTATGCAAGATTATGTATAAAAAATATTATACGTTTATCACCATCCTTTATCTAACTATACATACTAGAATATTTGAGCCTTTTTTTGTTCAAATGAAGTGACCGGAGCCAAAGGTAGAAATCTTACAGAATATGAGATCAAGTGCCTCTGCCGAATCCTACCCCATTTGGTCGGGCAAGAAAGGTAACGATCTGGGGTATAACTGGCGTTAGATATATATATACACCAAGACCTTTGTATATATATATATATATATATATATATATATATATATATATATATATATATATATATATATATATATATATATATATATATATATATATATATATGTATGTATATATATGTATATGTATATATATGTATATGTATATATGCTTATATATGTATATATATATAAGACCTTTTATATATTCACCATTTACAAAGGTCTTCTTCCATTGAAATTAAGGTCGGCTATAGTCGAAGCGGCTATGGTGGTGGCGGAGAAGGGGATGCCGAGAGTGGATATGGTGTGTTGGTATTTCGGTGTTCTCTGTATGAGTTCTCTGGGTTTGGTGAATGTGTCCTTTTACATGCACTGATGATAATAAAGTTTCTCTCTCTTTATATATATATATATATATATATATATATATATATATATATATATATATATATATTAAATCGGAGAATGGAAGTCACGCATATGAAAAACTTCACCTAATCTCAACAATATATCTACTTTTTTAAGATACTCAATTGACTTTACATGTACTTTCAACTTTTATTCTTTAAAACAATTCATATATATATATATATATATATATATATATATATATATATATATATTCAATCTCAACTATACGATTGGAAGACAAAAGTGCCTGATGAAACAATCCATCTTATAAAAAGTCTATAAGCTTTTATATTTTATATTTTCATTCTTAACCATCTTATAAGATTTGTATCATCAAACTTGTATATATATATATATATATAGAGAGAGAGAGAGAGAGAGATCTTAGCATTCCAAATGCATTTGGTTGGCAAGTTAAGAGAATGGGAGTAATTATATGCATGATGGTGCAACACCTCTCAATGCTTTGCACTTGACTAAGTATCCTGAATCTGTACCCGGTATCACTTTGAGCTGATTATGCCATTCAGGTAAAGTTATGCATGAAACCTGAATCCAGGTATGGTTTATCCACTAAGGCTGGCAATACACAGTGTAATACGAAATTAACCTGAAAAGTCTATTGTCTCGCCCACCCAAACTAACATAAACAGATCGGACCATCTTCATGTTGGCCACATTTAACAAATAGATCAGGAATAATTAACACATTTAGTGTGATGATTGGAGGATGATTATTTCAAGATTTTTCTGCTCACAACTCGGTTGGTTTAACTATTCAGATCATCACAAAGTAGGCCATATACTTAACTGAAGAATTAAAGAAGCAAAAGGATAGTTGAATATAAGGAGTCCCGTGAGCTAAGTTAGCTTCTTATCATTCAATGATGCAAAAGTAAGAACTTATTAATGTCATGTCCTTCGATTATGGGATTTTGTGTCGGTATAATCAAAGTTGACGGAGAAGCCAAGGAGAAACAAGGCGATCGCACAGGTATCACTGAAAACGGTGAGTAAAACAACCGGACTCAACTAACAATAGAATCCAAATATGTTTTTCTTCTTATTTAATGTTCCTATCTGAATCCGAATCTGTCAGATGCTTAAGATGGATCAAGTTTCAGGAAGTTTGCATCCCAATCCATATCCATTTGTAACTATTCAATCGAGCATACCTTGATTCTCTCTCTCTTACAAAAGGTCACACTGACATCCGGGGTTGAACTTCCAACCTATTGCAAGAGCGTTAAAGCGCTCTGCCAATTGAGCTAACACTCAGGGTGCATTCCATCCTAAAATTTGTGATCTGCTCGCTCCACCTAAAAAATCATTGTAGACTCGCCACTGGTTCAAGAGTTCCGTGGGCTATTCGCCCCCAAAACACCAACTTCTAAATCCACCACAGAACAAAAAAATTTGTATCTTGACTCTACTCAAAAACACTCCCTCTTCAAATGATGACATGATGGAACAACAATTCTAACTTGGGAAGAGTAAAGAGAAAGCGCACCAAGATGTGTATATTTTGATACTCCCTTCATAAAATTAGAAGGTACATTGACGGGCATGACTTAATGAACTTAGGTCTTTGAATAATAGCGGAAAGACAACAGGAGACGCCCATACAGGTGCCTGTTATGGTGCAAGCATCTTCTTGGTCTTTATTTTTACCCTTTGTTACATGAAGAGGCCAAAGCATACATGCAACTTTTGGGAGTCGAACCAACTGTAAAGGCGCTACAGCACTCTGCGGTTGAGCTAATGCTTTGGGTGAAAAAAAAGAATGCAATATCATTCCATTTCCCAATACTCCAACGACTAAGTTTCTAATATTTGGAATTTACATACAAATTTTCTCGGGTTCTTACTTGAATGCCAACCTGGAGTGGGCTCTACCATGTTTGACAGTGGAATCATGGACCCCTTCAAAGTAGGGAAACCCTAACATCTGGATGCTGAGGTCACATGGACACGTTAATCCGACATGACACGAGGGCAACATAGTAACCTGAATTTGCTGAGAGCTAGCGAATCCTACCTTGTCAACATTCACACATTGAAGGTCGCTTCCCCAAACAACAAAGGCAGTGTAATTTACAGCCAAATCCGTGTCGGTTTTTGGTGCTGACCTTGTTCCGGAGAGGCCCTAAATTTAGAAGTCCTCCACGCCGCGTTTCCGTTGGGATGCGGCCTTTGGGTTGAGGGTTTATCTAGGGCTTCTGTGGGAGCTGGGGCGTTTGTGGGCTGGGAGGAAGAGGAGAGAGCAAACTCTAATCCTGTGGGAGAGGAGCCATGGACAGGTACCAGAGAGTGGAGAAACCCAGGACCGACTCGCCCATTAGCGAGAATGAGATCAGAATCACCACTCAGGGACTCATCAGGAACTATACCAGCTATGCGACGAGCCTTCTTCAGGTGATTTTCCGTGACCGATTCGATCGTTTCTGTTTATCTATCTTGTTGATTTCTGGAAAATAGGAGGCTGGGAGTCATTTGTTATAGGTATTCTCGTGGTTTTCTGTGTGATTTTGGACTTGGGTGTTTAGGGTTATGTGTCTGCCTCCTATTTTAGTTGAATTGCTTTAATTTTGTGTTATCGATTCCGGGAATCTCTTATGCTTCCTTTATTTTAGTCGTATTAGATGTATCTAGTATCTGCTCCCTTCTATCCATGGTGCTTGGTTCTGCCTGGTGCGAGGGGGATATGCTTTTTCATAGGCCGGTCTTTCTGTTTTCCGTTTTTCTTTGCACTGGCTGTTATAATTCATCTGAAATACCAAAACAGTGTCCACGGTTTCATATTTATCATGATTACCCAAGTAATTTTCATTATCTGTTTTGCTATCTGAAAAATACTGGTCTATCTACGTTTGAGCGTCTGAAGTCGAACTTTCATTCTCTTATTTTATTTTAGTTTGAAGTTTTGTTATTCGGTATTTGAACTGTGTCGTCGTTGTTTATTTTTCCTGTCTATGCTACGTTGGAGTTCCTGATATTAGTTTATAATTTGTTTCTCCAAAGAGTTTATCTGACAGCATACATGCTGCCTAAGCACTATGGGTCTTTGGATATATGCTGCCAAAGAGTTTAGCAACACGTGGCAAAAAATATTTGTGGGCATTTTGCTCATGCCACTGATTCTTTTGCCCAAAAGTCATGCCGTTACTCTTTGTTTATTTCATCTAATGGGTTGATGTTTCCCTTTTTTCTATTGGTAAAATGTTCTGACGGCGGCAGATGATTATTTGGAAGATGCCCTGTAAAGTGGTTATGTTGTGCAGTAGACTCATCAGCGTTATAATTTAGTTTTATTAGATTATTGTTACATTTGCTGCATATATAATGGTGAATATGATAATTTATGTTCGTCATGTTTAGAAACATTTCGTGGATCCTGTGACTCTTTTACATGTTCTTTCATGATATCAGTCATTGATAAGTTCTAAATAAACCTAAACATCATAGGCTCATGTATTAATATCATGGAGGCCTAGACCAGATGTAGTCATCCATCCTTGGACTCATCAGAGATACCTAAGGTCAGTGCGTGACATGTTGCAACTCATGAATGAAAACCACATAGTTGATAGTTCTTAGCCTGGTTACTGGCTAAGCTCCAGTGTGTTTTCCAAAGATAATGGTATCGTCTTGTCTGATAGCGAGTGATCATACTTTTTCCACGAGAAAACTGTTTTTGTCTTGTTCTAGTTTTATCGTTGGCATGGGATTCTATTCCCATTGATATTTGGTCGTTATGTAGGCTTTCAGTAGAAAATGACCCTGGACTTCATTTTCTATCATTCTATTTTTAGACTTATATATTCCAAGCAATCACATAATTTATCTGTTATTGGTTCATGGCATTGCCCTCTATCTTGGCATAATACAATACTTGCATTTCAGTTCATTCTATCACTAGTATTTACTTACGTTGTTAATGACAATAAAAAGTCAGTTGGAGAATGGTGCCTTTAGAGTTGGACTGCATATTAGGTGCAACTTATGGGTGTCGGACTGTTATACACTTTTACCTTTCTGAGACAAAAGTTTCTATCATGTTGGTGGAATTAGGATGGTTACCCTTAACCTGATTATATATGCCAGATATGAAAGTAAGAATTTTAAAGCTTGGATTTTCTTAACTTTTTATAGGTGAAATTTCATGTTTTCTATTTTTCGCTATTTTCTTATGCAAAGAAACAGGCCGATCTGCTGGCTGACATCTGCATTTCCGCATGATATGTTTCTTCATATGCATGATGACTTCATAGTGATTGTCAGTAATCATTTCAAAAATCATCATTGTCATGTTCTTCTCAAATAGATGCGTGTAAAAACTTGAAAGGTGGTCTTATACTCTTATGTATTTGTGGTTAATGGTTTATCAGTTTATGTGGTTAATGGTTTATCAGTTTATGTGTTATTATTATCGCATGTTATAGGTTTTAGATGGTTTGTGTTATTATGTCCTATCTTATAGGTTTTAGGTATTCTGCTGTAAACTCATAATGGATTGATGGATTTTACCTTGTAGCCTCCTCAGTAGCACAGAGATAGGTCGTTTTAGATGTCCTGCTTAGTGGGATGGGGACGTGTCCCTTTGAGTATGTCGGTGCCGACAGTAAGGTTCACAATTTCAAAAGAGAGAAGTGCTGTTGTTAGTGGTGCAATGAATGTACTAATTATTAGATAGATTATGTTAGGTGTTATCTGTATATCCATGCATCGATATTATTACTTGAACGTGATAGGGCTGGTGTTACCTTAAAAACTAACACCTGGGCATATTTTTGCTCCTGAGTATTGAACTTTAAGATAATCCAACTTTAGACTAATGCTGTTTGTAGTGTATCGTAGCGTGTAGCATTTTTTCACATGATATTTTATCGTAGCATATCATAATTTTTTCTAAAATACTTTTGAAAATCAAGAAAAATTCTAAACAATTGTTTTGAATCAAAACAAGTAGAGTAAATATTAGCACTGTATCAAAATAATATTATATGACTTATTTAAATGATTTAATAAAGTAGTAAGGAATACATAGGCTACATTAAGTTGTCATTAACTACTAATAATCATAATATAAACAAAGAAATAAGGTAACTAACAATGAAAATTAACTAATAATATTTGTAATATAAACAAATAAATAAGGTAACTAACAATGAAAAATTAACTAATAATATTCATAATATAAACAAATAAATAAGGTAACTAACAATGAAAAATAATCAAGCAATTCGTCTAATCTATTATCAAAGCGAAGGAAAGGAAAATAAAGGTTTATGTTGTAATGAAGGCGATGCTTCAATATAATTGCGGAAGATTGATGAACGGATAGCTTCACAATGTAACAATCATGAAGCCTTAGAAAAGGCTATAACCGAGAGCAACAAGTGCATACGAATAAGATAATGAACAAAATAAACTTGAATAAATAATCTTTATTCATTGTGCGCTCATGAAAAACTGGATTGACAACAATCTGAATAGCACTCGTATTGTTAGCATGAGAGGTGTTGCATCGATTGAGGGAATCCCAAGCTCGGCCTAGAAGACCACGAAGCCAAATGATTTCGTAACAAGCGGTGGACATCGTGTGATACTCGATTCAATGGAGGACTTAGAAACTCGCGCTTGCTTCTTACTCTTCCAAGAAATCAAAGCGAGCCAAGAAACATATACACCAACCAAGAATGACAGATCTCCGAGTATCAGACATCCCGCCCAATCAAGCATCACTATATTCATTCAATTAAAGAGATGTCCCGGAATAAGGAAAAAATAAACCTCGTTGAGACGTGCCTTTCAAGTATTGAATTATGTGACGAACAGCCGGCTAAATGATGGTGTCGAGGTGTGTGCATGAATTGACTTACTTGTCTGAACGGCAAAGAAATATCGGGATGTGTAATAGTCAAGTAATTAAGACTACCCACGAGTGACGATACAACAAAGGGTCGGGCAAAATATCACCCTCATCACGATGATATTTAACATTAACCTCTAGAGGAGTATCCACCGGAGTGGCGATTTGAAGACCCTGACCAAAGAGATCAAATCCACGGTGCATACTTGTGCGGTGTAGAAAAGGCCCTTGGAGTCAAGAATGAACCTCAAGCCTAAGAAATAATGTAAACGACCAAGATCTTTCATCTCAAAAGGTACATAAGAACTGTTTAAGCTCAAGAATGGATAGTAGGATCGAGCCCATAATAATCATATCATCAACATAAGCAATATAAGCAAGACAACAATACCATTTTTTGTTTTTCGAGTAAAAAGAGTAGAATCATGGGGCACAAGAGGAGAAACCCAAACCGACCGATAGTTTTGTGAAATTTAGCAAACCATGCCCGAGGTGCTTGTTTAAGACCATAAAAGCCTTACGAAGACGACATACAACCTTGTTGGCCTGACAAGTGTATCCCTGAGGAGGACGCATATAAACCTCTTCTTCTAACTCACCATTAAGGAAATGCATTTTTAACATCCATTTGTGGTAAGAGGCCATTGTCGAAGTTACCGCAATGGCAAGAAGAGTTCGAATGAGGTGGCAACACAGGCAAAAGTTTCTTCATAATCAATACCATACTCCCGAGTGAACCCTTTTGCCACTAGATGAGCCTTTGTACCGCTCAATAGAACCATCGAAAGAGTCTTGATTTTATAAACCCACGTTATTAATAGAGCTATCATCATCCATGCTTTTAAAAACATATTCATCTTCAAAAAAGTCCAACATCTCGAGATACATAAATCTTATCGTTTTTAAACACCTATATCCCTTTTTGGTTATTCCATATCCTAGAAAGACACGTGCTATGGCCCGAGATGATAATTTATCATCTTTGTCAGTATAAACAAAACATCTATATCCGAAAACACGCAATCTGGAATAATTAGGAGAAACTTTAAAAAGTTTTTCTATAGGAGACATATTTTGTAAAATCGAAGAGGGCATTCGATTAATTAAATAGACTGCAGTCATAATAGCTTCTGCCTAAAAAATTTTAGGAACACCACTTGACAAAAGCAAAGTTATTGTAGTTTCCAAAATATGTCTATGCTTTCGTTCGAAAACATCATTTTGTTAAGGAGTCTTAGAACAAGAAGTTTGATGTATAATCCCAAACTTATTGAGATGGTTTTCAAAATTCTTTGACATAAACTCTCCTCTTGAATCCGATCTAAAAATTTTGATTTCGGTATGAAATTGATTTTTTAGAAGGTTATGAAAAATAATAAAATTTTGAAAGACATTGGATTTTGCTTTTAAAAGATATACCCTTGTACACCTAGTAAAGTCATCTACAAAAATAACATAATATGAAATACCTCCTTTAGACAAAACAGGTGCCGGACCCCATACATCCGAATGAATTATTTGAAGGGTCTTGTTCTAACATGTGTTTTGTTTGAAAATGGGAGATGTTGTATTTTACCAAGAACACAATCTTTGCAAGAAAAAGATTTCTTAAATTTCATTCCAAGAGGACATTGATATAATTTTTGAGCATTAAGATATCCAAGTCTCTTGTGCCATAAAAGGGCATTATTTGTCAAAACATTAACATATCCTATACTATGCAAATAGTCCATAATGTAAAGTCCGCCCCTCTTTATGGCCACGCCCAATCACCTTCTTCGAGAGACGGTCTTGTACAATACATCCGGTGGATGAAAAGGTTATAACACAATTTTTATAAGAAATTTGGGATACGAAAAGTAAGTTTAAATTTAGTTTTAGAACAACACTAATTTTGGAAATTTTGAAATTATTGTTTTGCAAGTCACCAACTTTATCAACATTTAATTGTGTACCATCCACCATATAAACACATGATAAGGGTTTTTGAACACATGATTTTAAGATATGTTCATTACAGGTCATATGAAATGAAGCACCCGAATCAAGAATCCAAGAGATCATACCTTGGGTTTCTTTTGTTGAAGAGGAGCAAGCCACACCAACCGTTGCTTTTTCTTTCATTTGGGCTTCAAGTTGGTTCAGTTTTTGTTCGCAAGAATGGAAGATGAAGCATGTTCTTCTACTACGGCCATTTTCTTTTTCAATTTTGGGCAATTCGGCCTTATATGCCCGGCTTCTCTACAATGATCAAATGATGTCTTTTCTTCCTTCTTCGCTTTTGAAATGAGGAGGTTGGTAAGCCTTCATATTTGCTCCGGGTTTTGATGCGTTAAGGCGATGTCTTTTTGAAGTCTTGCTTCATTCATTCTTGTTTCTGCCATTTGAAGATCGGTAAGAATCTTTTCTTTTGTAGGAAAATGTTTTCTATGAATGAGCGATGATCTTACCCCTTCAAATTCTTCCTGAAGACTTCTTAAAAATTGATATACAAAGTCCTCGTTATCTTCACATTGTCTCTCACTAAGACATTGTGTACATTTCTTTTTGTAACCATACAATTGATTCCAAACGTTGGAAAATTCCCTAAAAAAATCGTTTACCCCTTTATCTCTTTGTTTAAGTGAGACCAATTTATCTCTTAATGCCATCTTATGAGCCACATCGCTTTGAACATGGAATTTTTTAAAATATTTTCATGCTTCTTTAGCGTTGGTGAAATCGGCCAAAGTGTCCCTAGTGTGCTCGTTTACATTATTCATGAGCACCCATAGGATTGTTTTATGGCCTCCTTCATATTCCTCTTTTTGTTCTGTGGCATTAATAGAGGGTTCTACCTTCAAACCACTTACATAGCCCCATAATTTTTTGAAATACAAGTAGTTTTCCATAGATTGTGCACATGTTTTATAGTTCGATGATGTTAGACGAAAATTAAAATCTCTTTTATCATCCATATTTCAATATTTTAAGAAGAAAGAAACTAAAGAGGTAAACTTACAAAATACGATCGACACGCTTCCTAAGGCGATGAACAATACTCCCACGATCGAAAAATGGCTTTGATATCATGTAATGAAGGCGATGCTTCAATATAATTGCGGAAGATTGATGAACGGATAGCTTTACAATGTAACAATCACGAAGCCTTAGAAAAAACTATAACCGAGAGCAACAAGTGCATACGAACAAGATATCAAACAAAATAAACTTGAATAAATAATCTTTATTCACTAGCCACGAAAGGCTTAAATTTAAAATGGTTTACAAGAGTATTTATGGAGAAAATGAGTGAAAGAGAGTGAGAGAGAGTGAAGAAGCAAGGGAAGGAAAGAGAGGGGGTTGGGTGCAGCCAGCCTCCAACGGCTATGATACTAGCCTGGGGCCCCCAACGGCTAGTGGCCCCCCTGGCCCAGATCGCCCAGTTGGCCAGGGCCTGCCCGGTCAGGCCAGAGGGGCCCAGGCCCATTTTCCTAACATATGTATGCGTAAATGAGTGTGAAATAAAGGAGAACAATGATTCATACAATAAATGTAACAAAAACTATGAAAAATAATGAAAACAAAAGCATATATATCTCAAAACGTGAATAAATCGGAACCACATGGCCGAAAAAGCGTATTTTCGTAAGTCAAGTGAAAAAATCTCCTCTCATGCGAGTGGAGATGGAGGAGGGAAAATGAAAAAAAAGGCCTAAAATTACCAAAGTTCACTAAAAGTAAGCCTAAAATTACTCAAAACGTGAATAAATCGGAACCACAATGCAGAAAAAGCGTAGTTTTGCAAGTCAAGTGAAAAAATCTTCTCTCATGCGAGTGGAGATGGAGGAGGGAAAATGAAAAAATGGCCTAAAATTACCAAAGTTCATGAAAAGTAAGCCTAAAATTACTCAAAACGTGAATAAATCGGAACCACATGGCCGAAAAAGCTTAGTTTCGCAAGTCAAGTGAAAAATCTCCTCTCATGCGAGTGGAGATGGAGGAGGGAAAATGAAAAAAAGGCCTAAAATTACCAAAGTTCACGAAAAGTAGGCTACAACGCAATTTGATACAATACGGACTACAAATACGGATTGTATCTTGTGATATGGGTTGTGTTGCACGATACAACCCAATGCATCGGCCTGACCCAATATTTGCCCTGTTTTGTATCAAATTCCCTTTGATACGATATGATGTAGTCCGTATCTTATGGTTCATCGTAACACTGTTGTAGCCTTTAAAGCTTGTAGCAAGTATAAGTGGACTGTCTTTCATTAAGAATGGCCACTTCCTAGAGAATGCAAGGTTTGTTTTGTCCTTGTTCTCTTCTCCTCTCAGAAGGATGGGAGAGTCAAATTGCGTTTACTTGTTTTTGTAGATTACGTGATAAGCAACTTTTATTGATAGCTGTTATAGTGAAGTTTACGGAGCAGATTGATCTGGGATGGATTAGGCTTTTGTTTTGTGTATGTGATCCACTAGAGGCACTAATATTTCAGGATGTCAAGGCTAGAGAATCATGACTGGTGATGTCAGCCTTATCTCATGGTTACTGACCAAATTCTTTTTGGACAACTACATTTTTAAAAATTCTTGTATTTCGAACCCAATTCTGTATGTTTTTCTTTCCAGCATAGATTGTAGCTTTTTCTCAAAAGTGGTATTCACGATTTACCCTCATGCAACAGCAAACTCTTCCATGATTGTGAAGTTTTTGCTTAAACAATCATAGTCCAATGCCTTGTGTATTACGTGCTGTTTTATTCAGTACACAGTCACCTGATATTGGTACGTGAATTGGTTTTCTTTCATCGATTCAGGAGAAGAGGGTGAAGGAGATCGTGCTGAAGGCAATGGGACAGGCCATCAGCAAGACAGTGGCAATTGCGGAGATTATGAAGGTTGTCTATATTGATTTCCGTATGCTTCTTGTCCGTTTGGTTAGTTCTTAGCTTTGAATTGTGTCATTCAGAAGAGGATTCCTGGGTTGCATCAAGACACTGTTATCAGCTCCACCAGTATTACAGATGTTTGGGAACCAATTGAAGAAGGCCTTGTCCCGTATGTTCCACGTTATTCTATTTTGTGATTTCTTTCTCTCTTGTAAGGCAAAGCTGCTGGTCATTGATGTTTTTCAACATGTAACAGTTTGGAGATGACCCGGCATGTCTCTATGATCTCTATCACACTTTCAGCGAAAGAGCTGAACACGAATTCTCCAGGGTAAATACACCCATCACCTTTTCGATACGTTATTTGGTGCAAGATGTGTCATTTCTATTTTGCTTTGCAGGTATCAACCTCCAGCTTCTGTGGTCAATGAACAGCAGCAGCATAGACCGCGATATCAGCAGCAACAGAAGCAAACACCTGCTTCTACATTGAACGCTCCTGCTATGGAAGGTACGATTTCTCTCAAATCCTTTCCGTTGATGTTGTAAAATGAAATTTCTTATATGTCCCATTTTTCGCTGCAGATTCATATGGACAAGGTGGAGATGCTTATGGACAGAATGGAGATTCATATGTTCGAGGTGGAGATTCATATGGTCGGGGACGTGGTAGGGGTAGGGGAAGGGGTTGGGGCAGAAGCTATAGCAACAACCAAGGTATGTAGCATTTTCTATATGTTTTACTGAAACAAAATTGGAGAATTTTGATGGGAAATTGCTTGCTTATAACAGAAAATGGTGGATGGAACTGGGGTCGTGGTGGAGGACGAGGTTGGGGATCTCGGGGTAATTGCTCTACACTCAACAGCATTTTGTTGCTATTTGTGATTCATTATCTATTAAGTGGTTCTGTTTGCAAAATAATTACTGATAACTTCTTTGCGTGTGTATAACTGGCAGGTGGTGGTGGTTATGGAGGTGGTGGTTATGAAAGGGGTGGAAGTGGTGGTTATGAAGGGGGCGGCAGTAGTGGGTACCAAAGGGGCAGAGGTGGTGGTTATGAAAGGGGTGGAAGTGGTGGTTATGAAGGGGGCGGCAGTAGTGGGTACCAAAGGGGTGGAGGTGGTGGTTATGAAAGGGGTGGAGGTGGTGGGTACCAAAGGGGTGGACGTAGTGGTTATGAAACAAGTGGAGGTGATGGGTACCAAAGGGGTGGAGGTGGTGGACATGAAAGGGGAAGAGGTGGCCGTGGTTTCAATCGAGGTCGAGGAAGGATGGGCGGAAGGGGAAGGGGTTACTGATCACCAAATGCAGATGGTACTGTTATGCTTGCTTGGTTTGATTAAGGAGAATTATGTGTGAACCATCCCTATTTGTGATTCTCTGTTATTATGAATTAGCAAGCTTTCTTTTTGGTTGAGGAAGACGTTGTTATGTAGTATTGTTTGTTCTCTTCTCAACTTCCCCCCAAAGCCATGTATTCATATCAATTTTTCACTAGTGGAGTTTTGGAGCTAATTAAAGATTTAAAGGATAGTGTAGTAGACATACAATGATTTATTTTGGAGCTAAATAAAGATTTAAAGGATAGTGTAGTAGACATACAACGATTTATGATAGTGAAATTAGTGTTAGGAGTAGAGACTTTGAATATAGTTTGTGTTTATACACCTCAAATAGGATTAGAAGATAGTATAAAGAAGGCTTTTCTAGAGGAGTTAGATAAAGTAATTCAAAAAATTCTACAAAGGGAGATGATTTGTTTAGGAGACTTAAATGGACATGTCGGTAAAGATGTATTAGGATATCAAGGTATTAATGGAAACTATGGTTTTGAGGATATAAACGAGGAGAGTAGGGAGATTTTAAATTTTGCTATGGTTTTTGATCTCTTTATAGTCAATATAATTTTAAAAAATGAGATAGAACATTTAATTACTTATAAGAGTGATTTGTCATAAACACAAATTGATTATTTTGTTTGTAGGTGGATATACATATTAGAGAAGTGACAAAAGATGTGTTAGGCGAATCTAAGGGAGGCATACCGGTACAAAAAGAAGCTTGGTTGTGGAGTGAAGCGGTGCAAGATAAAATCAAGGCAAAGAAGACATGTTATAAATTGCATTATATCAAGAAACTAGCGAAACTTTGGATGCTTATAAGAAAGCAAAAAAAATTTGTTAGTAAAGCAAAAGACAAAATTTAGGAGGATTTATATAAAAAACTTAACTCAAAAGAAGGTAAAAGTGATATTTTTAGGATAGCTAAGACTTGACACGAGAAAACTAAGAATCTTACTTTTGTTGGATGCATGAAAGCTTAACTCAAAAGAAGGATGAGAAGATTCTAGTGGCAAATGATATATCAAAAAATAGATAGAAAAATTATTTCTATAAGATTTTTAATGAAATACATATAGTAGTATTAGTTTAGGAGAGTTAGCCAAATGAGAAAAATATATAAACCACAATTTATGTTGAGACTCACTTGGCTCACAAGGCTATTTAATGAATTATTAAAAACTCAAAAGATGCTCGAAGAATGTAGAGAGTACACTTATACCCATATATAAGAACAAGGAAGACATTCAGAATTGTGTGAATTATCGAGATATCAAGTTAACGAGTCATACTATGAAATTATGGGAAAATTATCAACATAGGTTAAGACAATTATCGAGTACAACAAAGAATCAATTCAGATTCATGCCCGGTAGATTTACTATTAAAGCGATTCACCTATTGAGACGTCTTGTGGAACATTTTAGAGCAAAAAAGAACATTTACATAATATTTAGGGTGCCAAGAGATATTCTTTAGAGAACTTTAGAAAAGAGGTATCCCATTGATATACATAAATCTTATAAGAGACATGTATGATGGTGTAAAAACATGCATGAGGACTCGTGAAGAAATGACACTCTTTTGAAGATAAAATTGGGTTACATTGGGTATATGTTATTTATATTTGTCATTAATGAGTTAACAAAACATATTCAAGATGAAGTACTTTGGTGTATGTTATTTGCATATGACATTGTGTTGGTGGATGAGTCTAAAGAAAAAGTTAATAGAAATTTGGAACTATTTAGAGAAACGTTAGAAAGTAAAATCTTCCAACTTAGTAGAACAAAGACAATATATAGAATGTAAGTTTGATCATTTGGGTACTTAAGAGGATATAAAAATTAAGATTGGCACACATTGCATCCCTCGCAAGAAAAGTTTTAAATACCTATAAATAATCAATTTTTCAAAGTAATGAAAAAATTGATGGAAATGTTACACATAGAATTAATGTTGGTTGGTTAAAATGGAGAGGGGCATCAGGTATTCTATGCGAGATAAGAAGATATCATTAAAGTTGAAGGGTAAATATTATAAAGCAATAATTAGGCCTGTTATGTTTTATGGTTATGAGTGTTGGGTAGTTAATCATCAACTTGTGCAAAAGATATCTGTAATATAAATGAAGATGTTGAGATGGATGCGCGGTAACACAAGAAAAGACAGTATACATAATGAGGTTATGTAGAAAGACGATCCAAAAGACTCCCGTAAAAAGATATGACAAACTAGATTGTGAAAATGTTAAAAGAGAGAGAGGACGATCACAAAAGTGTTGAAAAGAAACAATAAAAATTGATCTAGTTTATATTGAGTTAATTGCTAGTATGGCACATGATAGGACTTTGTAGAAACATAGAATCCATGTAGCCGACCCATGGAGTATGGGAAAAGGCTTAGTTCTTGTAGTTGTTGGAGTTTTGGAGCTTCCATTTCCTGTCTGCCTGGGTGATTACGGTAACCAATGTGTGTGTGTGTGTGGAGAGAGAGAGAGTTCTGCAAGAACTGTCTATTTATTTGAATCTTTCCATCTCTCATAGGCTTCTGAGGTAAACCATTTTGATCTTATTATGCTACTTCTGTTCGACGTAAACCTATTAACTTCACTGGTTATGCTGCTTCTGTTCTGACATTGCTTTCCCTGTCGTTTCACTTTGTGTTGCTTGCTTATTAGTAGTTTCGCTTTTACCATTTTTATGAAAGGTGACCTACTTTATCTGCACTTTTGCTATACTTAATTCCAATGCTAAAAGCTAATAATGACAACTGCATTCGTATCACAGTTTTCATCCTCTTACTTCTGTGCAATTACTACATAATGTGGTATCAACTTTTTTTTTAATCTTATGTGGAGTATTGAAACATACTTCCATGTAATTTAAGCATTGCCACTTATAGTGCTTTTTAAACGTTTTTCCGTTTCTTTGCTCATCAAAACTATTTCTAATGCAAGTCTTCATCGAGTTAAGTTGCTATAGTTTATTATCTGGTCTTGATCATATTATCTGCTCCTGTTAATAATCATGGAGGACATCTTCAACCTTAACAGTTAAGCCAACATGGTTACGCAAACATCATGACGTTATGATCTCTCTCTCTCTCACACACACAATGCAGATGTTTCGGAGCATTAACCAACCGCTTACGCATCCTAGTTTGTTTACTAGGACTAATTCCTTAGGTTTGTGTTTTCCCAATATGGAATTACCGTTTTCTGTGGTGATAAATTGTGTAGCTTTTGTGTTGTACTGGTCTTGAATAAAAGCGGAGACAGGATATCTTGCGGACATATTTCTTCAAATATCTATACGGCGACGGTAAAGCTATCATATAACATAAGCATTCAACATGAGAAAAATAGTCAGGCGGCGGATTATATATATTTATCTTGCCTAATGTTCTAACTTTATCTTGCCCCAATAAAGTCAAACGCCCACATTCAGTTGTATTAAAGTGTTTCGTTTAATGAAGTTGAATCCAGACGATCCAAATGTTCTCATAATGAGATGCATTAATCTCAAAAGTGAAAATTTGTGAACGAGTAATGCCAGCCAAGGTAAAAAAGGAGGCAAAAATGATGATGTCCAACCCTTTCCCCTAATGATGCGAGAGATTAACTTTGTGAGGTTCACAAAGTTAGAAGAGGGGAGATGATCTTGTAGCTCGCTGATTGAGGCGAGGGATGTCCATGCAGTCAGCCGCCCACCTGGGGGAAGTAGAGGTGCCGCCCGCTTGCCTCTGGTTCAGCAAGACACGTAGTACATCTCTGCATATCGCCTTATTTTCATGGTAGGTTTAGAGGTGCTTCCTTCTCAAAGTACATCTCTGCCATAGCCCATTGCCACTGTTTGAGTTGCTGTTGCCGCAGCTTATGGAGTTTGTTCCTCATTGAGTTCGAAGTTGCAAGCATGTTGAACAGGGTCACTTCATTTGGGTTTGCTACTATGATTTTGGCTAGTTAGAAGTACGGAGTGGGGATCAATCCCTCCGCCACCCCTGGTGATCTAACAGTTCTTGGTCTGTGAAGATGCGTTGTTGTCTCAACAGTCTTCCCTGCTCATAGAAAAGAATAAAAGAGAAGCCGAGTTGGCCGGTGTGTTGCTAGGGTCGCCTACTACTCGGTGTAGCGGAGGACCCTTTTTGGTTACGGTGTGTCTGTACACTTTTTAACAGAAATTGACAAGACCTGAACTCTAAGGCCCCCCCCCCCCAATTCATTGTGTCCATGACTGTTTTAATAGCACCCGATCACATGAGCAACACGTATAATGTGATTCGACATTTTTTCCGGTGAAGTATACTACCGGAAGCCCAAAGGATCCGGACTAACCCGGTTCAAACCCCGTCTGTCCACTATGGCGGTAAAGCTATCCCAGCTATGTTGTATGACATTTTGGTATTGCTTTTCTCTCCGTTATGGCCAGAATAATACCATGTAAACCTTTGGCATCTTGGATATTCTCTTTTCCCTTTTCTTCCTGTTTTGGCACCCATACATTTCCCAAAAGTGACAGAATGCGCTTTTATTCCTATCATGCTGGGCAATTTCTTTGAAAGCCGCTAGAGATTGCATGTCACTATTAAGTTCATTGCCGAACAATGCAGTACACATGAAGGATAATGTACTACTCTCTCTCTCTCTCTCTCTCTCTCTCTCTCTCTCTCTCCTGTGTGTGCATCATGCAACTCTGGTGCATGGGAATATTTTACCAAGTGACCAAGTCCCACCCATTATATGTGATATTATTAAGATCTATGATCGATGATTTTCTTCCAATTTCCTTCTATAATAGAAAATAACGATGAATTAAATAAAAAAGAAAAATGCCTTAAATTGAAGGAAAGAACATGGGGGTATATTAGATTGATGAAACACTATATATCCTTTTCATGGCATATGCCGCAGCATATACACTCTAGGACTAAGCACACTCACTTAAAAGAGTGGTTCTCACCTTGGGAAAAGAATGGATTCCACTGGAACAATCCAATATAGCTGCAAGGATATGCCATTGTTTTCATCTTTGTTTCTTTGGATGAGCAGGTTCGACCGATCATCTTCCA
The DNA here is from genome assembly GCA_036023115.1 of Brasenia schreberi. Lineage (NCBI taxonomy): Eukaryota > Viridiplantae > Streptophyta > Magnoliopsida > Nymphaeales > Cabombaceae > Brasenia > Brasenia schreberi. The sequence goes on from JAYKKT010000088.1 coordinate 29,749,248, forward strand.
AAGTTTGAACCTCGAAGATCAGCCAGATATGATTCCATTTTTGTTGGTCCTCACATGCACCAGGCTAATGGGATGCCCACATAGTTCCATTGCAAATTTTTGTTTACATCAAAGCTAATGTCTAACCTTTTCATATGAGTGGATTCTTGCATATCCAATTCCTGTAGGCACGTCGTCGGTATATGCTATTACGCCATGCTTTATCTGTTTGTGTCAAAGTACTAGTTTTAGGTAAATTTAGAAATAAACATTTAGAGTATGAAGCCTTACATAAGAAATTAAATATATAATAAAAACTTCAAAACAGGCAGCGAAGGCTTCAAGTGTTGAAAGGAAAAGATAGTACATGGTTTTGCTCTCTGGAAGTTTAATATAATATTTATTAACACAATGTGGAATATTACAGTGGTCATTAAATTAAGGGTTTACAAGAAGATCCGATACAACCAACAATGTCCTCCAAAGAATATCCTTCAATTTTTTATTAACTAGGAAGTGTGGATATTATTTCTTTCAATGGTAGGAACCGGTTTGATGCCAAACCACATACATGAGAATCTTTAGTGATTTATTGCCCCCATCTTTGCTCAATGGACGTATTATTGTCGTCCACACCTATAACAACCCTTCCTACAAGTTGTTTTGTGATGTTGATGATTTTATTAAACACAATTAGAATCCACATACATGAGAAATCCGTTGTAGAGTAAAAAACCTCGGCAAGAGAGAGAGAGAGAAGAAGAATCCAAGGATGAAAGCCCAAACAGCTCCTTCTTACCTATGTTGCTACCTCGCATTATACAAAAACCCAAACATTAATACCACTTATCAATCAAACATATAACCATGCTTCTGTACAAGTTCATGTGGATCTATGCTATCAATTCTAATACTAGGAGCCTTACACACAGTTCTCGTTACGGAGTATGGTTCAAAAGTGGGGCACACGGTTCTCCTTTTAAGTGCAAAAATCAGCACACTCCTATCGTGCAACTAGAACTGGTGCTACTGTAGGCTCGGGCCATTGAATCAAACAACCTTTAGCGGGCTCCATCATGAAACCGATTTAGCTCAATTTGCTTGGTATGTATAGCAGGCTCCCCACATTCAGTGGCGGATCTATTCATAAACAATGAGGGGTGGCGGCTTCAAGTCAAATCTAAAAAAAGTTAACAAAATAAAATTCAATATAGTTGGTCAAAATTTTTATAGAACCATGGATCAATTCACTTGAGTTTCACCCAGATGAAGTTCACCCCACACCCAAAATTTGTCTGCCACTGGATATATTCGTTACCCTGGCCTCCCAAAGGTTGATTGTCTGTAGAATTAATTAAAGTGCATTTTTGTGGGGATAAAATCCCGATACATTGAAAATATAAGTCAATATAACGGATTTTAAGAATATCACTAAATTCATGTTATGAGAATTCGAGGACCCTGGATTGTCAAATTACTGAACCACCCCTACGTCGTCCACCGAACCTTCCTCATCATGGGTCTAGAACCACTTGGCACGAAACGTCATTCTATGAACTTATATGGGTACTTTGGACGAATGAGAAACCTCTTTCCTGCACCTCGTTTAGAAGAGACCCGCCTTCGTCAATCTGTACCTTCCCACTAAAACTCATAGGGGTAATATGGTCAATAAAAAAGTCAAAGACTTTTTTCGTCTGTCTCATATCTTCCTTCCGAACCGACGTCGCCATGACGGTGTAGTGGCGCCACAATGTACAAAACCTCCCTGTTCGCGATGACGTGGCAAGGATCGAAAGTGCCATCCAACCAGTTATCGCGAAGGTGGACGGTTTGTCGTCCACGTTCATCCGGCGCATGGATTTATTATAGAAGGGGGGCGGGTGGTAAGCGGGAGCAGGCCATTTTCGTTCTCGCGGGAGGGTTAAGATGAACGGAGCCGGCGGCGGGAAGATTCTGTCTCCGAGAAGATCCTTCGCCGGACTACAGAGTCCGACGGTCGGAGAGATTCGGAAAGACCTGTTCCATGTGGTTCACAAGGTTCCCCATGGCGATAGCCCCTATGTTCGCGCCAAGCACGTTCAGGTCGGTCGATTTTCCTGGTTTTGCCTTTTTACTCGTCAAAGGTACGAAGTTTTATGAATTTCTTGTTGATTACGGGAATCGGGGATTTCTCTGTCGATTTTTTGCTACCGAAAATCCTGCTTCGTTGTTGCTTCTGTTCGGAATTCCTTCTTTATTCAAATTTTAGTGACATGCGTGCGTTTTCGATGAGTTTTGAAGGAGGATAGCATGATTGGAGATTTTTGGACTGGTAGCTGGAGTTTTTGTTTAAGAGATCTCGCGGGTTTTTTGAGATTGTCGAGTTTGACTTGAAACGTTGGAACACATTTTCTACATATAGGTTTAGTTGTTGTGAAATGTAAGATTTCTTGCAGATTTGGTCTTTCCTTTCCTCTAACTATTGCTATTGGGAACATACTGAACTTTTCGGTATGCAAATTTTGTGTATGGATCGCTGTGATATAGTATTCCGTTCAATTGTTTTCTTGTGTTTATTCTTATATTTTTGGGAACCTCTGAGAGTTTTCAAGCAAATTTCTTCCTCGCAATGGAGACGCCGTTTCAGGATTCTGAGGCTGCAAATCTAGTTCTTCTCTCGTCCTGTTCATCATTCTTTTAGTTATTTTCGAATTCGCCTTGCAGTCTTTCTAATTTCTTGACAGTTGCCTGCAAATTCATGAATTTATATTGCCGTTTTTATGGAATAATTTGCAATTTTTTTTGCTTTTTGTTGTTTGTTTTCGGAGATAATTGTGTTGTATAACGGTGGGTGGTTTTGTGTCGAAAATCCCAATATGATCTAACATTGTTTATGACCAACCGGTTCTCCATTTGTGGTACAATTGCAAGAAATCTGATGTACAGGTTTTAGCCTTTGTTTGTACGTTGTTCAAACACAACTCTATCGCGAGAGGTCTTAGGTCCTCCATTCTTCTTTATGGTGGGTGGTTTTAGTTTAGATTTCTTTTCTTGGCACGGATTTTGTTCTTTCCTAATTTTCAATTCCTATGGTTGCTATTCGTTTGAGAGAAGCACCATTAGTTGATGCTAATTTATCTATTGCGGCAGGGTTTACGTTAATTCTGAGTATTAGTGGCTTGGGGCTTACTAGTTGCTATAAGTAAGAGCCACTTTACTCTTTGAGAACATCAACTAGGGAAGAATGATGTTTAAGATGAGAGTGGGAATTTGAAATACGTAAAGATCCAAAAAGCATTCAGCCGGATATCATAAAAGAAAGGGAGCCAAATCACGTGAAGCTGTGGGTGGAGTGGGGAGGGAGGGGAAGAGAGAGAGATCAGCTGTAACCATTAACATTTTCTGACAATTGATTTAATAATTCAGTTATAATAAATTACAAGGTTAGTTTGTTGGACTGGTGAAGACAATCTTATGAGGTGAAAATATCAAATGGAATATCAAGATCCGTAGGGTTAGGTAGCTGCTTAGCATCGGATTGAAAAGTTCAGCATCACATATTTTGTTGGTTGTACTTGCTTTTTTCTCTATCTGATTGTTCTTATCGATATCCTGATCTCTTCCACCGTTTTTTCTCATTGAAAACATGATGGTAAATTTAGAGACCCGAACTTCTGTGATCCAGTCATGAAAGATCAACTTATCTGCTGCCAGCTAACATGAATATATCATAATCAACCCTATTTTTGTACACACTTTACAATATTGATGAGTTATTGATGTGCCTTTCTGTTTGTATATTTCGTGGTTTCACAACTCTGAATGTTCTCTGTGGTGTATTTCTCGGTATTTTATTAGACAGTAGCAAATTTGTTAAAACTCGTCGGTTTTCTCCTATAAATAGCTTTCGTTATGTATATATGGAATTTCAGTACTGAACTATTCCTTTTCTATCAACGACAAAAGGCTATGGTGGAGTGGCATAGAGAAGATGATTAGGGTATACTCGTCCATGCTTCGTCTCCTTATTATCCGAGGACAATGATATGTGTGAGTTTCTTCCACTTACTCGGAGCTCAGAGGATTTTGTGGCCTGTGATTCCTACTAGCGAACCCTTGTTAGGAATGTTTGATTTGCAGTACTCAGCAGTAGAAGATTTCATTTAGGGGGGAAATGACGTGAATTGTGACCTTGATTTCTCTCCTCTTTTTGTTGCTTTTCAACTTTAAAATTTGGCATTCATTATCAAATAAGGTCACCTTTACTTCTTCATTATCGGATGAAGCGAAAAGTGAGTCAGAACCACCTTGCCATCTTCCTACATATTTTCAATACTTAAGTCGGGGTCTTATTGTTTGTTTGGTGTGCTTTTAGCTCTGTTTTTTGCTACGCACTTCAATCAACTCTGCTTCTAAATTTCAAGCAGTTGTGTTTGAACTGTAGTTAGTTGAGAAAGATCCGGACACTGCGATAGTGTTGTTCTGGAAGGCCATCAATGCCGGGGACAGAGTTGACAGCGCTCTAAAAGACATGGCTGTTGTGATGAAGCAGCAAGACCGGGCAGAGGAAGCCATTGAAGCGATCAAGTCGTTCAGACATATGTGCTCAAAGCAAGCTCAGGAGTCCCTTGACAACGTTCTCATTGATCTATACAAGGTAAATAATATCAAACTGTTTCAGCCAAGTAGAAATTATCAGTGTCTGGTGATAAACTTGTTGGCCTAACATGGATCTCATCAATAATCGTCACTTAACAGAAATGTGGAAGGGTGGAGGAGCAGATAGAGTTACTGAAACAGAAACTTCGTCTGATATACCAAGGTGAAGCATTCAACGGGAAGCAGACAAAAACAGCACGATCACATGGCAAGAAATTCCAGGTCTCTATCAGACAAGAGACCTCTAGAGTTCTGGTAAATTTCTCCAGTAAGACTTGGTCATAACCCCGGGAGCGTCCAAGGCTAGGACCCTCCGGCCACATGGTCTATGGTGATGGATACTTATATGCCTGGCTTCTATTTTTGCAGGGTAATCTGGGTTGGGCATACATGCAGCAGATGAACTACATGGCTGCAGAGATAGTGTACAGAAAAGCACAGGTGATAGATCCGGATGCTAACAAGGCTTGCAACTTAAGCCTATGCCTCATTAGGCAGGAAAGATTCCAGGAAGCTATGGGCATCCTGGAAGATGTCAAAAGCGGAAGATACGGTGGGACGGAAGACAGCAAGTCGATAGCTCGGGCAGAAGAATTGCTAAAAGAAGTGAGAGGATTAAGGGGAGAAGTTTACAGTGGAAGTAGTGAATCCGAAGAAGATGGGTTTGATCACCTGGAAGAGATCATCCTTGGTGGGTTAGACATGCTAGCAACCGACTGGGCTCCGGCGAAATCTAAGAGATTGCCCATCTTTGAAGAAATCACACCGTACAGAGATCAAGTGGCTTGCTAACTTAAATACATACACGTTAGAGTTCGTCTACTGTGGAGTCATCCGAAAGGGCCTGTAAATGGTAGGTTTTTGTGCAAAAGGGTGTGGAAAAGGAACCGGGGACCACATGGGGATTTGTTAATTGGTGTGAATAGTTGGATCCATGGCAGATCTATGTGGGTGTTGAAATGGAATTTGTCAAGTTATTTTGCAATAAACTGGGTGGAGTCATTCTTTGACCCATAACGCATGCAGGTGAGAGCCCCTTGAATGGTGAGTAGGTCGGTTGGTGTGTTCTGCGGTTGCATTGCATTAAGAAACGGAGGTAAAAGGCGATTAATTCTTTGTGCCACATGATTTGCAGTGGAGTGCTCCGCCTGCTGTTTCTTATCGGTGCCGGTTGTTTCTAAGGGATGGAGGACCGAACGTGTAGGGAGCATGGTTGCGTGCCAAAGTAGCCTGCCCGACTTGTGTTCTTGTGTACTCATTTATGTCAATATAAGGAATATCGTTGAAATCTCGTTAAGCGCCCTTCTCTACTACTACAACTACAGCTAAGCCTTTTCCCATGAGTCAGCTACATGGATTTTTTTTTATTTTCTATTTTTAAAATTCATGTTAAATCTGACAAAGTTTTACGCTGTCTGTTGGAAGCTTACCATAATCCTCTTCTTTTTTTCGGGCTTGGGTGATTCTTTACATAGGCAGAGTTAAGCGTCCTTCTCTATTAGAAAAAAAATGATTTTATAATAGAAATTTTATAATTGAAGGATAAACATGCAAAGAAATTGTTATAGCAGGAGCATGCTGAAGTTGAATATGCAGGCAATAACCTACTCTCCTTAAGGTTTTGCTTAAAGGAATAGATGTTGGAAGTTATCTTTGAGTATCTCCTCTTTATATATATAGAGAGAGAAAAAAGGAGGGAGAAGGTGCTTTCATGTCATTTAAATATGACCAGTTGAGAATTGACTAGGAAACTGTTTATGATTGAAACCGGAACCGAATGAACTGGAGTTCCTCCGGTTCAGTTACAGTTTGCTATTTCTAGAAACCCATTCGAAGTTGACACCAACAGTTCTAAACCACTACTTATGTCACATCAATACGCCCACAGGCACGCACGGAATGAAGATCGCCAATTATTGTAATACAGATTTATTTGTGTGTTTTCTTTAATCTTGTTTCTCCATGAAGCTAAGGTCTAAGATTATGGATTCAAGATGTGTTTCCACCGCTCTACCACCAGGTTGATTCTGTTTCCGGCTAAGAATGTGAAACCTTCATCTTAGTCGTCTCCTGGAAGGTGCAACTTAGCTGAACCCTTGATAGTGAACTCCAAGGCTAAGATCCTGGTTGCCCACAAACGACCTAGCTCTTAAAAATTTGTTTTCCAATGTGACCTAGGTAAATCATTTAAACTTGGCGCGGTTATCTATCAAACTCATTATAATCCCAAACTGTTGTTGGTTTCAAACTTAAGGATGATGGAAAGCTTCTACAAGCTGCGAATTGATCCAGTCTTGCAAATTCCAGAAGATTTCTATCATTTGCTTATACGTTTCAAGATAGCTACCCACGAATCAGATTTTCTGGCTCTATACATTTACAAAGAACTGGACAGGGTCCTCTGCCCGATTCATGCTATCCAACAGCCAGCCCGGCAGGTTAGAACCAGACCCAAACTGCTTCTGAAACTAGCAAGAACTGAAACAAACCGGAGAAGCCATGAAGTCAAACGGGGACCTGAGGTTTGGTTCTTGTTCTACCAACCGAACCTGAACTGGAACTAGCGATTTCAATCTGTTTTTATTTTTTCCTCTGATTTTCAGATCCCAACCTTTGTTTCGTGAATTTTGAAAATGAATCTGAGACCAAACCGGAAACAGAACCAGACCCAGATCTGGACAGAACTTAGAAAGTGGACTCGTTCAATTCCGGTTCCACAAAACTGGCCAGGTCTACCTAAATATGTCATACATAAGATGCCCGAACTGCTGAAAAAGAAAAGAAAAGCCTTTCCCTTACCGAGTGTCGATAGAGCTTAAATCTGGACCGTATTCGCATAGGAGTGGACCCACGTTAGGGCGGGGTGAGGCTATGATTGAATTTAAGCATTAAAAGTGTAAATTTTGAAAACTTTATCAGGGTCTTTATAAATAAAAACCTGCTCCAGAAATGATATCCAAATTTCAAACCTGAAAAAGGTTAGGGTTTACAAAAACATTTGAGGAGATTTAGGCAAGGCAGCATCTCATTGCCTTCATCACCCTAGATATAGACTCGGAAAGTATTGTAGTTTGAACAATTTGACTGATCAAATGGGCTCAAGCTCATATCTCTTCAAATCGAGTTCAACTCAGGGTGATACAAAATCTAAAGTCTTAATAGTGTTTTGGGGCGGATTTAGGCATTTCTGTTTTGAATTGATTGTTTGCTGATATACAGAGGAAGAAAAGAACAAAGAAGAAAAGTAAATGAATCATGTGATCAGGATGGTATCAAAATTTTTAAAAATCATTAATTTAGAGAAAAGGTTTAGATCTACGACGAAAATGGGTAACAGTTCGTATCTGCTATCGGATGTAACTCGCATTACAAGGATTAGGGTTTTATTCTGGAGATCGCACTGCCACCCCGCACGCTAGATGGGTCTATCTCCATGCTTTTCCACTAAAAACTGGCTTAATGTTCCTAATGTTTTTGGGTTACTCGTGGGCCTGGTTGGAATCACTCCTGAAGTTTTATCATGATCACATCTCTCTCTCTAGCGGGAATGGAACCAGAAGTCATCTCCAACAACGACGAGATGCGATCATGGTCACGACGCCAGAGGCTGAACGGGAAAACCATCGCCCTCGTCCCCACAATGGGTTATCTCCACCAGGGTCACCTCTCCCTCATAGAGGAAGCCAAGAAGCACGCAGCAGCCATCGTCGTTTCAATCTACATCAATCCTGGCCAATTCGCCCCTCACGAGGATTTGACGAGGTACCCATCTGATTTCCAAGGCGATCTCTCGAAAGTCACTGCCATGGGTTGCGTCGACGTCGTCTTCCACCCTCAGACACTCTACGAAACAACTGCAGCGTCCTCCCGGAGAGAGGAGAGTAAACAAGGATATGGTTTAGAAAAGAAGATGGTTTCTTGCTTGGAGGAAGGAGGAAAGGCAGGCCACCAGACTTGGATCAGAGTTGAGAGTCTGGAGAGGAATCTGTGCGGCAAGAGCCGGCCCATCTTTTTTAGAGGTGTGGCTACTGTCGTCGCTAAATTGTTCAATATAGTGGAGCCTGACGTTGCCGTGTTCGGGAAGAAGGATTACCAGCAATGGCGCTTGATCTCTAGAATGGTATGATTGAGCCTACTGGCTGTTTTGTTTTTTGGTGGCGTTACTTCTTTTTAGGTTAAAAGAGAGAACTTAAAGGTAATGTTTTTTATAAAATCCTAAACAGTCTATAATTATTTGGTGTTAACGTTTATGGTGGATTAGTGCTTCTTCGGACAGGATAGCATGTTTTATGAAATTATTCTGAAATGTGTTTGATAAAAACCTTACACTGTGTAATGTTGTTTACCGATGCATTTCTGTCGGCATTAGTAAATATTACTTTTATAAGGTTGGGTTCCTTCGAGCTCATGATCGTTTTTCTTTATTGAGATTTAGCCTTATTTTCAGTAGTACTAATGAAACAATTGTATTTCTTTACTGTAAACATTACCAGCTCTTAATCAATTTCCTCTGAGCTCAAGTGTTCGCGTGATGCTTTTATTGTATGTGGTATTTCACGTCCTTGAATTTCGGCCGTGGAGGGATTGAGGTGGGAAATGGTTGAATGACTCACCTAACTGTGGCTTATAACCATATGTTGCTTTTTCACAGAGCTCCGACTAGAAAATTGTTTACGTTCTGATGACACTAGTTTTGTTCAGATCATTGTCCTTGTATTGAGCAACTCGTGGCTCTAGCACAGTTCACTGCTCTTCTAAGACATGATAGTGCATCCTCTTGAAGAAATACAATTTAGTTTAAAACTTTAAATTGAATGCAATTATGGCCTTCGATGGCATAAAGAGTGTCTTTACCAGTTAAAGTCTTTCTGATACAGCCACATTATCCTGAGGCATGCCACTTCATTTTGGTACCACAAGCAACCTAGTTTGTATCGATTCCTTCTGAGAATAATTCGTTTTTTGTTTCTTAGGAGACCTATCTTTATGTTTTGTTAACTTTGATAGCATTACTGCATCTTATCTAGCTAAAGATGTTGGTTCTCTGTTAGGTACGAGATCTCAATTTTGCCATAAACGTCGTTGGTTCTGAAATAGTTCGTGAAGATGATGGACTTGCCATGAGCTCACGGAATGTTCATTTACAATCTGAGGAAAGAGAGAAGGTTTGTCCTACAGCTTGGATGTGATTTATGTTCCTTATTTGCACACATCTTTTATTAATGTGAATTTCATGCTGAGTTATTCGAATTGATGCATGTCATGACATAGGCACAAATTCTTTTCAACCGTGTCTATCATCACTATTTGGTTTTTAAAAGTTATTGATGATTTTCTTTTCTCCATCCTTTCCTTTGATTTATGATAGAATGGTTTATTATGGGGATGATGCCAGCTCGTCCTGTAAACAAGAGAAATATGTACTAAGTAAATAGAATAGAAGAGGACTTTTGTATGTATTGTAGTCGAAGGCCTTTCTGATTGTATTATGGCACCCCACTTTTGGCCACACTTGTGTAGTCTCATAGTTATGATCTTCCGGATTGTATTGTGGTTGCCACCATTTTAACAATTAGACTATGCACAAATTGACTCTCATAGTTAACATCTGGACCTTGATGAAACAAGCCTGACCTATGTTCACAGTGGTGAAAGTTTTCAAGTGTCTTCTGGAAATCAGCAGCACTAGTTATTACTTTTTCTTTTTTGTTTTTCAATTTTCTTCCATATGAATAAACCAGTTTTCCTTTCTAATATAAACCATCTCTCTTTTTTGCTGTATGAGCTCACCGACAATGTTATCTACCTCCTCCCCCTATGTTCCCTCTTATCTGGTCAAGTAAAAAAGTTATCCATGTTTGGTGATCCCTTGATTCTCACTATTTATTTTTGTGTATGCATGAATGTGGTAGTTGTAATGAGTCTGTCGACAGCTTCAAACAAGCTATCTCCAAATTGACTTCACAGTCAAAGGTTTGATCTTCTAGTAGAAAGGTCTAAGTAACAAAATTGTTCCATTTGCTATTCCTCTCAAAAAGTCAGCCAGCATCTTTCTGGTGTCTTGTCAGCTTGAGATGCATGAGAGCTTCTTGTTCTAAATTGGTTCATTTCTCTATCCTGGTCTCTCTACAGTGCTATCAATAATCTCTAGTCTTGCTTCTATGCAAATGGGCTTCTACTTTTTACTAAAAGGAAATTCTGAAACCTGCACTAAAAGCAAAGTGTGAAGATAATATTGTTTCTTGTATATGAATGAAATTCAAGGGCCTCTATTTCTCAAAAGTTCAGTTCACCCATCAGTGTTGTTCCTTGGAAAGAAAAGCTTCCAAACATTTTCCCTGAGCATGAAGGGATGCAGATTTCTTTTGATGCTAAGAAATGTTTTGAGAAAAATGCTGAGATAATCTCTTCGTACTTCCAATTCTTACTAGAGCACATATCAGTTCCTACATGTCCAGTTCTCAGGTGAAATTCCCTTGGCAATCAATCTGTTACTTCTTCTCTTGATGATAAAATTATTCTACTAAATGCAGTATCATGGTCATTGTTTTGTTCGACTGGTCATTAATAAAAGCTTTATGAGTATAAAGGAAGTTCTGTTTGTAGGTACATCCCAGGTTTTATTTTATTCTACCATGTATCTGTTGTTTGAGGTGAATGACTTTTGTGTCCTATGCAATACATGTTGCTTTCTTGTTTTTTTTTGGTAGGCCCTATCCATTAACAGGTCTCTGTTAAAAGCTAAAGAAGATGTACAAAGAGGGCAAATTTATGCTGCAGAAGTGAGAAACTCTATCATTCAGACTATCAGTGCAGCTGGTGGGGGAATTGACTATGTAGAGGTAAAGTTCCTCTCATCTCTTCGTAGTATGTTCCTGGGTAGTGAAAATCATAAATATGACATCCCAGTAATCAGCTTCCTGACTACATCCTAGTAATCAACTTCCTAACTATCAAGTTTAAACAAGGTTCATGTTCATAAATTCCACTACACAACAAAATATCTGAGCTGTTGAGTTGTTTTAGTCATAACCATTAATTCTATGATATCCCAACTGTTAGAGCTTTGCTCGTTTGTCAACCATATTGTTGACTGCAGTAACAATGCGTATTTTGGTAAGGCTGGTTAATGAGGGTTTCTTGGTTTTCTTTCATGTTACCACTGTGTATGTACACGTCCCAACGAGCTGATATTGATACTTAGGTATTAGGAGGAAGTCTAGGAGGAAAAATACTAACATCTGCATCTTAAACAGCTGTGCTTGAGTCTGGACAACTCATGTAAGGACCGCTCTTGGCTGGCTAACTGCCTACTTCCTCCTAAAATAGCCAGATAATGCCTCTGTTCAGTTTCAAACAGGACACATCCTAATTTTCCAATACTACTAGAACACTGAAACTGGACAGAGGAAAAGCATTGTGATTTGACCACTGGAATGATGATCCTGAGACCGTATTAGGAGAAAGAAATGAATGCTCAAATCCCTTGTGGTCAAGTCTACTTTTATCATTTCAACGGTTGGATCTTTAAGATAAATGGTTGAGGTAATAAAGTAGAAAACATTTAATGTATATGTTGTATTAAATGTAAAAGTACAAATATACAATGGTACTTTTAATTCAAATTTCTACCATAGATCACGCTAACCAAACAGTGAAAGGGTTTGATCATTTGCCACTATATATATATATATATATATATATATATATATATATATATATATATATATATATATATATATATATATATATATATATATGTGCATATGTCCCGTACCTCTTGAGGAAAAGAGAACTCAAATGTGTACCCATTCCATTAAGGTTCTGGTTGGGGGCAGGTATAGGTATACCTGTCCCCGACCTGCCCTGCTGCCAATCCTACACTTCTGTTAGGCTGGAATTATGGGGTGTTTTGATATGATTGGGATTAACTTCAAAAAGGGCTTTCCTAAAACCAACATACAGTGTCATTCTTTGCGGCTGGTGAAATGGATGCAAGGAGTAACGGTGATTGCAATCACTTCTAATCTCGTGTTCCAGAGGTTACAATCGATTCTAATCATGTGTTCCAGCAAAATTTCAATCCTCTTGTGGAATGAATGGACAATGACAATCAGCCATAGGTTTCGGGAAGGTAATAGCTGTGTAGACAAGTTAGCAACTCAGATAGTTTAGACCTGCCTCTCGGTCTCAACATCTGGATCTAGATGATAATCTGTGCCTCTGCCCACCTCCTTGTACATAAATGAAAAATCCAAAGAATGTTTGACCCCCTTGATGCAGTAAAAAGTCGGTCCTACCTATTGGAATCCTGCAGCCTAAAATCATGCTGATTTTAATATTTCCTACGCCAATTATCTTTTGAGCTTTTATTAGCTTCCCATAAGGCAATGATTATTTATTCCCGCATCCTGGTTTTGAAGTGTTAGTGTATGTTCCGATGCAGGTTGTAGACCAAGAAAGCCTTGAAGCAGTTGAACAGGTCTCTGTCCCTGTCGTCGTTTGCATTGCTGCTTGGTTTGGTAATGTCAGGCTAATCGACAACATTGAGATCAGTTGATCCTTTCCCTCGTCTTTTGGTACCTGGTGCAATTTTTTTCAGGAAGTGAAGTTCAAGTTGATTGAATTCTGTATAATCATCTTGGTATATAAATTCAAATTTAATTAGATGATTCGGCTTGTACACATTATTTTTGTTACTCGACAACATTGAGATCAGTTGATCCTTTCCCTCGTCTATTGGTGAAATTTAAGTTGAATTTTTATCAGGAAGTGAACTCTTTCAAGTTGATCCTTTCCCTCGTCTTTTGGTACCTGGTGCAATTTTTTTCAGGAAGTGAAATTCAAGTTGATTGAATTCTGTATAATCATCTTGGTATATAAATTCAAATTTAATTAGATGATTCGGCATGTACACATTATTTTGTTAATCGACAACATTGAGATCAGTTGATCCTTTCCCTCGTCTATTGGTGAAATTTAAGTTGAATTTTTATCAGGAAGTGAACTCTTTCAAGTTGATCCTTTCCCTCGTCTTTTGGTACCTGGTGCAATTTTTTCCAGGAAGTGAAGTTCAAGTTGATTGAATTCTGTATAATCATCTTGTTATATAAATTCAAATTTAATTAGATGATTCGGCATGTACACATTATTTTTGTTAATCGACAACATTCAGATCAGTGATCCTTTCCCTCGTCTATTGGTGAAATTTAAGTTGAATTTTTGTCAGGAAGTGAACTATTTCAAGTTGAATTTTCTATAATCTTGTTATATGTATAAATTCAAAATGTACACATTATTTTTCATCAACATTTAAATTCACCAGTGGTTATTTTTCATCAACATTTAAATTCACCAGTGGTTTTCCACAACAGAACTCTCTGCAGAGGGAAAAAGAGAGAGTTCTGTCTCCCATCCAAATCTGTTTACTGGAGTGCCAAAATGGTTGCCACTGGCGAAATTTAAGCTCTCTTATTAGAACACGTCGACGTTTCTTGCACCCTTGTTTTTTTTCCCTGAAGGAGGTGCCCTTCACACCATGCAAAGCGGAACTCTCTCTCTCGCTCTCTCTCACACACACGTGCGCGTGCACAGATCAAGATTTTCACAACAGATATTACCATAAATTTCAATTTTCACAGAGAACAAATTGAGTTTATTAGGCATCTAACGACAACGGATATTTGCATCACCCACGGATCATTACCCGCTCAGAGGAATTCAACAAAATTCAACTTCATTGGTTATACAACATATGTGCCTGTCACACGACACAACCAACACGTCGACGTTTCTTGCACCCTTGTTTTTTTTCCCTGAAGGAGGTGCCCTTCACTCCATGCAAAGCGGACTCTCTCTCTCGCTCTCTCTCACACACACGTGCGCGTGCACAGATCAAGATTTTCACAACAGATATTACCATAAATTTCAATTTTCACAGAGAACAAATTGAGTTTATTAGGCATCTAACGACAACGGATATTTGCATCACCCACGGATCATTACCCGCTCAGAGGAATTCAACAAAATTCAACTTCATTGGTTATACAACATATGTGCCTGTCACACGACACAACCAACCAAAACATGAGAATCAATAATCAATTGATACGACGCTTCTCTCGATCTTTTTCTCAAAGAAAAACCAAAACAGGTAAGAACTGACCATCTCTCTCTTTCTCCCTCTCTCTCTCTCTCTCGACTTAGACGGATCCAAATATTGAATCTCTCCTTTTACTCGGTCTAGACTTGGAAAGGCCATGGCCAACCATTCATCGAGTCCTGAACCTTAGCGCTCCTACTCATCTCGCTCTCTGAAACAGCCATATCGTTCTGGTCAACATAGGCATTATAACGCATCACAAAAGCCAAACCCAGCACCACCCACTCCAAGCAGAATATGATCACACAGAGAACCCCAGCAAGCTTCAGAATCACTTCGCCATCCTCTTCTTTCACATACGATTTCAACGCCTGCAAGAAATCTCCCGTCCTCGTGAAGATCAGAACCGCGACCGAGCCTTCGAAGATCGCCGTGAGCACGGTAGAGACCATATGAGACGTGTACCACCGTGTGTGCGAGGCAGCGATGGTGGATGATGCGCAGCCGAACCCAGCGGCAACGATGGTCGTGACATGCAGAAGGATGAGGAAGAAGCCGTAGAGTGAGGGGAAGAGACGCAGAGAGAGAGTGAGAAAGATGCAACTAGAGGCAGCACCAAGTAAGATGTAGTTGCCCAGAAGGAAGAATTTGTGGACTCTGTCAGAGGATTGTGAATAGTTGTTGGTAGCAGTGATTGCAAGTGGTCCAAGACCCATTTCTTCTTGTGGTTGTGGGGTTCTTTCTTCTCGCTGGATTCCGAAGGGTGCCTGAGTTCGTGGTGATCGGTAAGGATGGAAATGAGCGCAGAAGGATCGCTAGAAGCACAGTAACCGGAGATCTGCGGCAATGGAGAGGAATAATTGCTTTGCTATTGTTTGGGGACGGGGAGAGAATTGAGAAGAATTTAAGGAGGGGTGGAAGGATCTGAAACGTTGAGCATATGACCGTTGTAGCTTTGTCTCCCTGGGCTTTACGGCTACTTTTCCTTTGGAAAACGGCTACATTTCTGCGGGAAGTCTTACGCGCACACCCTTTTTACTTCCCCCCCACCCCCCGCCACTCTTTGTGCGAATTTCGACTCATCCTAAAATTGAAAAATTATCACCATATCTCTCAACCATTTAAAATCTTTTTGAAATTATGATCTTGCTGTGGATCATCTCACACTATTTATTCAACGATTTACGACTCAGAGCTCCATCAAGTGCTTCGAATTAAACCAAAAAAAAAGAAAAAAGAGAATAAGAAAAGAAAAGGGAGAGAAATCGATTTGAAAAGGATTTTTGATTTTTAGAAGTATCTTATTGATTTGATATATTTTTTATTTATGTATTCATTTTGTTTTTGGTCAAAATCAAAACGAAGTTCAGTTCTCATCTTCAAACGCGGTGTAAGCACATCTCTTCAACAAAGAAGAGATGTTTTTATTGCGAGTCTAGGTTGGTAAGACATGCATCTCTCTATTGTTGGAGGATGTGACTGAACTGCATATCTCCTACTTAAGAGACATAATCATAAAAATATATTTATATATTTTTTATTCTTCGTTCCCTTTTATTCTTAATTTTTATTGTTTTTTCCTTTTATTATTGATTTTGTTTTTTCTTGATTCTTTTTTGCTTCATGAAAGTATATGTTTAGTTTCAAAGAAAACAATTGACAGTAAAAGAAAATGAAATACCCATTACCAAAATAAAGAAAAGTGGATGTTACAATTAGACGAGAGAAGAAAAAGAAAGTGACGAAAATATGTAAATAATAAAAAGAGTACAAATCCTAATCCCCAAACCAAAAGTTCTGTGTTTCTTGCTAGAACGACCGGATGCTTTGACGAATATATGGAAGAGAAGACGAGTCAGATTGATTCAAGTAAGTGCAGAAAGAGGGAATGGCTTTGTGGAGGTTTCGACAAGTTGGGCTTGCGGTAGAAATCCTTGACTTTGGAAAATTTGGAGATTTTTAAAAGTAAGTCTAACCTATAGTGTGTGTGCATGCATACATAAGGATCATACATTGTATTTTGAAAATCATATATTTACAAGAACATCGGGTCTAGACATCATCTTACGGCTCGAGGTTCGTGTCAAGCCAAAGGGGCATAAGAGTCAACCCCCTAAGTATCGAGCCATCATAGGCATGTCTCCATATGAACCAAATCCAAAACCTTAAAGGTCGATTTCAAAAATGTCAAAAAGATGCTAAACCTCCCAATGAAACTTTTGAAAAAGGGTTAAAATTTAAATGATGATTTCCAAAAAGATTTCAAAAAGATTTTTGATAAAATCTTTCAAATTTCCAAAACCTCCAAAGTAAAGCATTACAACTCAGGTGAATGCATTGGGTGGTTTACTCGATCAATGTGAAGATGATATCCATAGAAAGTGTGCCATACATTTCGAAAACTCTATTAGCATGTGAAAGAAATCACCAAGCCAAAAGAGAAAATCGTGCTTGGCCTTGGTGTAGGCCTCCAAATTCGAAGCATCATTTCCCATGTCATGGAAAAGGGATAATGATGATTCATTAAAGTACTTATTTGAAAAACCTATCTTAATGGGTGGCAAGATAAATGACAGCCCTTTTCAATGGAGTATGAGTTCATCCTCAAAGACGCCATTAAGGGACAAGCCCTACATCGTGTGGCTGAAGTGCCTCTTCGAGACACATTCCCCATACTTGATCAAATGCCTCATTAAGACATATTTTTCAAATGAATTCCAAAAACCATGCTTGGACAAACTGTTTTAAAGAAAATCAAGCATGAGAAACATATTTCGATCAAGGGGCAGGTATTGAAATCATCTTCATATCTCCCAAGAATTTTTAGAAATGAAGGATTTCCCGAATTTGCCTTTTCAAAAAAAAAAATCAAGTTTTAAACAAATATGGTTGAAATAAAAACCTTGATAAGGTTAAGATAAATACATGAGTCCCACGATAAAAAATGTGGAGATCATGTCAAATTCAAATATGATGGCCATGAAGATCACTTAGGGCTGGTTATGTTTGTCCATCCTTAAGCAAAAAGTGTCATGATCACGTTAGAAATACCATAAATGTCAAATGCATGGACATGTCATCCCATCATCCACCCAAAATTTCCTTTGAAAATCCATGGCCCTTCACCATGTGGCCGTGTGAACCATTCATCTCCATCAAACTAGGAGCATTAAAAATGCATCCCCTAGACACCTTCCATGGAGAATCCATTTCATAAAACATATATCTCCATCATATCATGTGGAATACATTCCATGTTGTCATCATTCATAAAGCATGTATTTCCATTGAATTACATGGAATGCATATCATACATCATATACACCTCATTCACCCCAAAGAGGTCCCAAAAGGTGACAGCCCAAGTAAGAATGTCCTCATGTCATAAAAAGGGCAACAAAAATTGATAATACATGTTGATATTGTGGGTAGAAATTTAGTAGGTCCCGAAAATGCCCAATACTCGAAAGGGTCTATGTTAAATTCTTTCGAAAAGAGTTTTAAAATTGAGCTCCTTTGAAACTTCTTGAAAGAAAGATCAAGATTGATTGTATAATCCCAAATGAAGGAATTTATGCTTTACGAAAAGTAGAGTCTTCAAAAACAAATTGGTAACATTTCAAAAATCCTTGACTTACAAAATAGAGCCTTCAAAATAGCAAAATATTTTCAAATGGCAGATTCTATTAAGAAATGGGACGATCTATGTTGAATCAAGTAACCAAAGGGATAAATTATATTGGCTAGGGATAAATTATATTGGCTGATTCGGGAATTATATTGGCTGACAAGCGCTCCAAAGCGACCATTCGTTTGGCATGAATTCGTTACCACCAGCCCTATCCTCCATCTTTCAAGGTCCATTACGTCGTCTAAGCCCAATTTAACGCAGGTTGCAGGCGAAAATGAACACACCAGGAACGAGCTCCTCTTGAGTAATGAATTCGTGGCGAGCGACCATCAGCTTTCATAGTGAGGCATGCAACGCTCACTGAAGTGTTCTGCCAGGTGATACACCACCCTCCGTGAACAGCCCACTTCGCATACCACCAAATGCAGCACACGCACGCACGCACACACACATAAGAACTGGTGGGAAGAAATAAACTAGAAATGTGAGTTCGTGTAAGATATACAAGCAGCAGAGAACGCTCTCTCATTCACAAAACAGATCAGTGGCAGTACCAGTACCTTTTCACCTATTTATTTTAACATTTGAACCCATGGCAAACAGACAAGACAATGATGAGAATCAAGGCGATAATGATGCCCAAAACAATCAGCTTGATCTTCATGTTCTGCAACCACATCTTTCTGCGCATCTTCGTCCCCTGCGTTCGGAAATCCTGAGCCTGCACCAATAGATATGAAGTTGAGGGGAAAGAACTTGAATTCCTATATAGTAAGCGATTTACAGTGCACATAAAGTGAATACGAATCAGCATGGATCGTTCATTATAGATTCGAGCAATTAGAAGTTTAGAAATGAGAAAAGACAAACCTGTGACCGCAGATTCTCAGTTTTGTCCACAAGAAGTTCAATCTTCTCACCACGCTCAAGAACCTGAAAAATAAAGTAACCAAGCCATGCACATGATTCAATTGAACAAAATGACATCAATTTGCATGAATATAACGTGCTACTTGTCTACGAGTTTTCAGCTTGTGAAAGTCTTGAATATAATACCGATTACCTTCTCGATGTTTTCCATCATTACTCCTTTCACTTCTGAAACCTGAGCCTTCACTTTGGCAAGATTGCTTACTTCCTCTGCGTGGTCTACACAGTACTGCATATGTTCCTTCAGTTTGGGTCTGTAATACAGTGAGATTAATGAGAAGGCAAATAGAGAGTTCTAACTTGTCTGATGGATATTTTCTGGTTTGAACAATTTGATACCCAAAATCTTTATTGAGACCGTTCGCAACAGCTGTAGCAGCTCTGCCACCTCCACATCTCTTCTTAAAATCTTCCTTCACACGCTCAAGAAATGCAATAGGAACTTGTCGTCCAACAGATTCGACTGCAACTACACAGTAGGCTGCAATACCACCAAGGTTGAAATCATCAAACTAAACCTCCATTGAAATTTATTTATAACCTGTCCCGTACTATGAACACTAGGAAATGGGAGCTTGCATCTTTTGTAAGTGAGAGTAACGGTAGAGATTCCATCACACAAAAACCAGACACGAGCAAAATCAATAACTTATCAATGCCAACCAAAAAGACTGCCCTCTCGATATGGTTACACCAACAATACTTCAGAAAGAACTGGAATGCACTTGTTGCATATGAACAACAAAAAAATCACTTCGTTTTGATGTCACCCAGCAACATTTCTGGTATGCAATTGTGTCTCAACAGAAATAAAAAAACAGAGGCCCTATATAGATGCAACTACGCTTTAACTTGAGAAAACCGTGAATCTAACTTGCAGCCCTACCACTAGTAATGACCATCATAATGCATATTTCCACCTACTCTACATATACCCACTAATAAGAATTCTACTACACCTACTGAGGTTGCAGTATAGGCATTAGATTTGGAAAAATAAGTTAAAAAACTTCATGCAGCTTAAGAAAAGATTATGTAAATTACAAGCATGGAATAGGTCTAAGTGCCAAGTTCCCAAATGTGTGGATTTCTTCACCAATAAACTGAACCAAAATTCAATATTATATGTCAATCAGGACTTCACTTCAAAAATAAACTTTGGCAATGCCAGCTAAGGAGTATCAAAAGCTTATATCACGATTTACCTTTTCAATATGATTAAAGTTTTTCAGAACACCATTTAACATTAGCAAGTCCACTACAGAAATAAAATAGTGTTTCGAAAAGAAAGAATGAATTGAACTAGTTCAGTTTAATATTAAAAATGCAAATCTTTGAAGAAAGACCAAAATGCACAAAAAAACAAATGTTTCTAGCCCTACTTTCACATGCCATAATCAGTGGATAACGTAAAGCATGTGAATCCATCTCCTCTACATCAAAAAGAGAAAAGGAACTGCTCTGACTCTAAACAGCACCAATCCAATTTAAATTTCTATTAAAACCCATAACATGGTTGTTCAGCTCTATAATCCATCTCCAAGTGCAGACGAACTAGTAACTGAAAGGATGAGCTACACCTTTCAAAACAATGGATATCACAAGGTTCTAACTTCAAGCCTTCTAAGATACGGTCTTTTGCTTGTAAATAGATAACATCAGAATGAGAATGTCCTAGCAAACTTGAAACCCAGCCAAATCATTCGGAGCTACTAATTTCTAGGTACATTAAGTACACTGTAAACTAGGGATAAAACTCACAGAAGTTTGCCATGTGACAAGGATACGGCTGGGGATAAGTAGATAACGCAATACGATTTGAGTACAGTACCAATCAGTCACATTTACATCGTACTACAGAGAAAACAGATGAACTACATGTCCTGCCAATCGAAATTCCCTCTTCATAAACTCTTCAAATTCTCTAATGGACACATCCTTTTTCGATAAATATTAACAAACACAAATTTGACAATTTTCTGAATCAGTTTGACCACTGTGAACTGAGGATTCTCTAGGATATTGCAGTAAAGTCATTAAAAAACGACCCTTCAGTAATCCATCATATGGCTGAAAAGACAACTGAATTTCGTCAAGTGAAGTTGAAGATCGCAGGATTCTGAACCACCCTTCCCATTCTAGTAGCTTCATGTTAGTCTCATAAAATCAAAATAGAAAAACATGAACGAGCTAATTGTTGTAGAAAATACAAGAGGCGACAAAGGAAGCAAACTCCCGAACTAATTGATACGAGGTAGTTGAAGGTGTGGTTGTCGCAGTTGTAGGTGAACTTGTTGTTGAGAGGCGATCCCCGTGAAATTGCCGGAGAACTCCGTGAATTCCGCGAGGATGATGGTCCCTCGAGCCACGAAACTGTAGATCAGAGATTGCTGGCCCATGTCTCACACGGATCAGAGGTCGCTAACAAAAACCGAAACCCTAATACTCTTCCAAAGACAGATCGATCAGAGTTTATCCTCTTTCTGTTTCTTCCACCCTGTTCTCACCGTGCTTTCTCAGAGATGGTAGAAAAGGGAAGGTGAAAAACGAAGGCCGGTTTGTTTCGATCAGAGATTGCAGATCTAGTTCCGGTTTGTTTCGGCTGGTGAAGCATCTGTGTTGTAGTTAAATTACATTAGTACCCGTCAATCTTGGTCAATGGTTTAAAGCATCCAAAGTCAGCGGGACAGTCTGTCAATGGGTTCGGGTTGACCCGAAAACCCGAGCTATATTAAACCCGGTTGGAAATGTTTGATTACTAGGACTCAAACTACGGAACTAGATCTGCCATTCCAGTTCACCTTGTAATCAAATCATAGGCCTTACGCCTTAGTGTATATCATACGATCCTACTTTTTATCTAATTATAGGAAGTGGACTGCTAAAAGTAAACTTAGTTTCAGTTTCGTAGTCTAGACCTCATAATCATTTGTTTTTCGAAGTTTAGATTTAAGATATAAAATAAAAGAATAAATCCTTTGATTATCAAGAGTTAAACCTAAAGGGTATGATGGATCTATATACATCAGAGTTGGGTGGGGTGAATAAATCACTGTTTAAGGTGGGACAAACTATGTATTATGATCATTGATTCGACTCTGAGCTATACCTTTTCTACTTGATATTTCAAATTTCAGGTGAGGTGTCCACCCGACCTCACCCATCGCCATACATGGGGTATGCATCATGAGCACTAATATGAATTCCAAGGGCATTTTTTTATGTCATGGAACTTCAAGGAACTCCAGTTCCGGAACTTTCGTGGAACCGAAGCATCAAACTTGGTGAACTTCCGTAGAAGTTAGTTCTTTGACAGTATGTTCAAGCCAGATTTGTAGCCAAGGAAGAAGTTAGTTGGGTAACCGACTAACTCAACGCGTTTCCTTACCACATACGTCTGTGGCTCTCAACAGCTCGGGTTCAGATTGAATACTGAATCCTTCAATCTGTATGAGAAAAGGAGTTTTGGAGAGCGAAATTTCTATGGCACGTGTTTCTTACATCATAGGTTATAACCGTGGACCTAAGAAATTTTATGGCGTTAAGTTCATGTTCAAATCCTATCCATACTCAAATATACTTTATCATTTTAACCGTTATAAATTTAAATGAAATGGTTCATAAATAAATGAATATATATAAAGAGAAAGTGGTAAATGCTCAAGTCTCATTCATACTCAAATCTACTTCATCATCAAGGTATAAATATATATGTATATAAAAAAAGAAAGAGTGATAAATGCTCAAACTTAATCTATGTTTAAATCTATTATATCATTTAACTATTCAATTCGATGTGATAGATTAAAAAAAATGTATGTATCAAGTCAAAAAGCATAACGATACTTTTAATTCAAATCTTTATTATTCATCATGTTAATCACATAGTGTTGATGTTTGAATAAATTTGAGCAATAAGAGATTTTTGAGCATACACATCTCTCTCTCTCTCTATATATATATATAAATCTTTTATTTCGTTTGGAGGCTCAGCCTGCCTCGCCCTGAATAGGTCAGGCTGCTGGTAGCAGGTTAGCTTTACCCAAAGCAAGGAAAAGCACAGACAATCTCTCATCAGAGCCACACTGGAGGTCACTTTCTTCCTCGAGATGGCTTCACAACCTAAGCTCTTTTAGGTGTATTTTTTAAATAGTCACACTTCGCCAGGCTCTCCTTTGTTTATACAGCTAGCTCCCACATACTTAAACGTGACTGGTTCAAGGTGAACCAGGATCACTGGTTCATGCAATTATGAACTGGATCCAGG
The DNA here is from genome assembly GCA_036023115.1 of Brasenia schreberi. NCBI lineage: Eukaryota > Viridiplantae > Streptophyta > Magnoliopsida > Nymphaeales > Cabombaceae > Brasenia > Brasenia schreberi. The sequence continues at coordinate 29,772,798 of JAYKKT010000088.1, forward strand.
TCAGCTTCTGCTCTGGTTTAAGTTTGAACCAAAAACCAATTTTTTTTAAAAAGATAATAGATAAAAGTACTTTTGAAAAAGTTATAAAAATGGAATTGAAAGTGAGGGTTTGAATCTCCGGTTCCGGTTTCATGAAGAAGGAATTCGAACCAAACTAGGAACCTCCGGGTTCAATTATGGTTCCAGGTTCAGTCTGTGAGTTTGCATTATGGCCATTTTCGTGACTGGTTTGATTCTGGTTCAAACAGTGGGCCGGCTCCGAACTGGCTATACCTACACATACCCAGGCCACTCTAGATTTTGGGTTACGCCGGAACTAATTAACCGGAATAGATCCAACACGTCCTTCCTGATCCATGGAACACATTCAATGGCCGATTATTTTCTCAACTTTATGTCACTTGAAATAAAAGTTAATTGGAAAAATTATATAGAACCGTGGGCCATAATACAGGCAATTCTCTTGAACACGTCTAACTTTCTGACTGAGAAACGCAAGTTAGTTTTCATAGGGTTCTAAATCAGGTATGAGATCTACATAGGTCGAGCTTGGGTCTGATCAGGTAGGCAGATGTTTTCCCTGGATTTGTTGTTTCAATGAAATAATCCCCGGTCTAACTTTGTGAAGACACAAACACGACACGACAAGTTCATGGCATGCCCGTCTAACGAGACACGGAAAAATCAAGTGATGTTGGGGTTAACTTGTTTCGACATAAACAGGGAATAACACAACAGAATACAACGAGTAACATGAAATTGCTGGCAACGTAATGCTGGTTATGAAAGCCTGACGTAAAAAACGGTGTCAAGTGTCCACCCAAAGTCACACGAACAAATTCAGTTATTCAGGTTGACCTGCTATTGAAATGAACCCGATAAGTTGATGCCGTAGACACGGACAATGGCTACATGAGTACATACACTGTGATCCATCCAAGGAAGAACAAGACTGTAATTTTTGCAGTCACGGAGATGATACTCGCTTTTGTTGAGGGTTGCTTTCCAAAATCGGTGTTCTCTCAAAATAAAAGTTGAGGAAAAAAAAATCTGCATTGTACGTTGACTAAACTCAATAATATACTTCTCACGAAAAAAACAGCATCCACTTTACACAAAAAGTTCAGATCATTTGTTAATCGGACTGAAATGATCCATAGGTGATCGAGAGCTGGTCCTTGGCTCACTTTGGGTGCTCGACCAAGCTCAGCTGTGACTAACTTGGTTCTAGAGTAGTGGTCAAGTTTTAACTCTACTGTAGCTGATAGAACCATAACAAGAAAAACACTTTTGTATGAAAAGTCAGGCAACTTGATTGAAACCCAACTGGACAAACTGAATAAGAGGTGTTCTTGGTTTGTTGGCAACTCATACTATTGATGTGGCTTATAAAGCTTGTTTGACCCAAGAGGAGCACAAACCAAATAGAATCCAAGTTAGACGACCCAAGTGCAAGTTGCTTATTAAAGTTTAAAAAATCAATTTTTTAACTTTTAATTTTCATTTGAAAATGAATCTCCTCCAAGATTACATCAAAATGTTATGTTCAAATCGTTTAACTACATCCAGGCCTACCCAATTAACAAAGAAGAAAGCTCATCATGATTTAAACTGAGCCAAACCACAACTCGGTTTGTTTACCAGCTCTACTTGAAGGTATCTTCTCACTTTCCTTATTTTTATCAAGGGATTAGGTGCTTCGAATTGCAAAACATTTTAGTTGGAAGCCAAAGAAACCTTTACTGATGGATACCCAACCATTTTATAATATGTACACTGTTTTGTTAGAAACATAACTAGGGTTCTGCCTGATTCCACTTGCCTTAAAAAAGAAAAAAGGAAAAAAGAATATTGGCCTTCTTCTTTGCGAATGTGTTTATGTTCTATGTAGGAATAACAATCCCAACCAGGTTTGGGCTTGTGTATGGGGTAAGGTGCCCCGACTCGATAACCAATCAACACTTTTTTTTTCAGTCAATCCAAGTTAATGATAGTATAGTTTGTCATCTAAGAAAACTCATCTACAATAGATGGATTTTCATAGTTCCTCTTTGTTTCTTATTATTAATCTCATCTCGTGTATGATAAAATATCGAGTTATAGCTTTGGTGAAAAACTTTTGGTTGGTTCAAGCAATGCGAACATAATTTGTTCAGTTACAAAATGGGCGTAGTTTGCTATTTCTCAAGTTTTTCTCATATCATAATGTTCATAAAACCCAAACATAAGTATGGTACTAGAAAGAAACCAAGGCTTTTGATTAACTAGAGGCACGAAAATTAGAAGATAAACAATAAGAACGTACCTTTCTTTTTAATTGGTTCAAGTGTAGTTAGTTTGATTGGTTAATACTAGCACCCCAAAATTGAACTCATTACATTTGATAAACGTGGTCCTCCCTTCATGGTTAATCTATAAAGAGGTTTATGTATGAGTAGTTTGTAATGGTTCATCGATTATATTTACTTGTTTCACGAATTTTGTGAATTCAATGGCGGCCTTTCCTCTTCAAGTTCACTTCGAATCTACCAACTCTCTTGCACGAAAGTAAGGTAATTAAAATTTTAGGCTTCATACTTTTAGGTTTGTTAAGCCAAAAATCTTTAAATATTATGATTTTAGGACCTAAATTTCTTTCATTTTTAAAAATTATTTAGGCTTACCATTTTTACTCTTATGATTTCAGGCCCCAAATAAATTTTACAATGGAAGTCACATATGCTCTAACTTTTTCTTGATAATTGAGACTTTTAAGTCATATATAACAAATATTATTAAGATTATGATTATAATGATTATTAAGGGTGGATCAAGGGTAAGGAGTAAGCCGACCGGCTTAAAGGTTACTATCATAGTACTTGATTTTTGTAGCTCCAAAATCTTTAATTCTTATGATATTATGACCCAAATTTTCTTCGCCTTTAAGTAATTTGGGCTTCAACATTTTTATTCTCATGATTTTAACCCAAATATTTCCTCGTATACACTCCAATTTTTTTCTTTTGAGGCCCTAAAATTCTTCAATTTTTTTTGCATATAACCAATTTTATAAAACATTATTATTGTTATTATAAATATATTACTATTATTAATAATAATACTTACCTTTATAATATGTATTAATAAGAAACTTTTTCTAATTAGTTAACTTCAGAATTTCATTATCTCTTCTCCATTATTTTACTCCTTTTTAGTTCTTTTAATAACTAATCTATGGTCTCATACGCATTTTACTAATGATATTATTTTTTAAATAGTCACACTTCTAACATTGGAAAAAGCAATATTGTTAAAGCAAAAACTCTTGGTAAAGACAATATGGTTTCTTATATAAATAAAAAGAAAATGTTTGTTAAAGAAGTATTGGAAATTTATACTTTAGTTTAAATTTCAAGAAAAGTTGAAAGGCTTGACTATATTATATTATCAATTTAATTTTTTATTATAAATGATGAATTAGAGGATCTTATTTGAAGAATTGCATTATAAAACCTTAATAGGATTCAATTTACTTTCATAAAAAATTTGTATTTTGAAAAGCTAATAGGATTCAATTTAAATACATTTAAATATTTTTTAAATTTTAAACCTTGTAAAGTAAGAAGATCTCATTTTTGTATTTTCACATTAGACCTCCACTTATGTTTGACCAGCCTTGTTTATTGCTTTTCCATCTTTGGGGTTTAGGTGTATTTGTGGTAAATAAGAAGCTGGATGGCTTTTGCCCGAGTTTTCTGGCAACCAAGAAGCATGGGAGGGGTAGTTTCCAACTGTTTGATTGAAGTTGCGAGACATTGCTAATAGATTGATCAATTCAAGAAGCGTGGGAGGGAAATTCACAGAGCTCGGACTAGAAAATTGTTTTGATGATAACGTTATGATGGCATAAGAGAATTCACATTTTCAGAAGAGGGTGTGGCCGTATATTTGATGCTTCTTTTGCAAGATCTAAGGTCATCGGAATCCTTTTCCTCTCTCGTGCCGAAACATCGTTCGAAGTTCCAGTATGGCGTCTACCGGCGGTTTTCCCGTCCTACCATATGCTTGGCGGCCATCGAGCAGGTTACAAGAACTTAAGAGGGACTTGTGCTCCGACTGGACTCAATGAAGTTTTGGAGTTCTCCGATGATCAGAAAATCCACAAACGTCCCTTTTGTTTCAGGGTGTTCACTTTCGGATAGATACTCAAAGGGCATAAGAGGATTCATGTTTCCCGCAACCGAGGCGGGATTCGGATGGAGAGGATGCCAAACTCGAAGGGTAATTTAAGGATAAGGACTCAAGTGACCTACGAGGGTACCTTGAGGAGACTCATGGATGATGAGCAGACATAGACCCAAGCTCAAGGTAAGAAAAAAAAAAGAAAATGACATTCATATCGTGACCATCTAAATTTTAAGAACAAAGGTTTAAGACATCACTCATGCAATTTATCACTTTTAAAATCTGTTTTATAACTCATTCTTCTAAGAAACCCAAAGTTATCTCTTTTGAAAGAGCCCCGAAAAAATTTTCGAAGAGTGTTTGCTACTCTTTTAAAAAAAAAAGTCTTTAAAGCAAGTTTATTGATTTGAGTTTGCGAAAGTTTTCTTAAGTCAATTCAAAAAACTTTTTATGAAATTGGTCATCCTTCTCAAAATATAATCTCAATCAAAGATCTCCTTTTTGTCTTGCACTCCATCAAATATAAGGTTTGTGATACGTCCCGCAATAAGACACCCTAAATCTCCTTTTATCTTGCACTTCATCATATATATGGTTCATGATACATCTCATGACAAGACACTCTTTGCACTAATTATGCCATAATGTGACCTCATGAACTTTTCTAAATATTGTGGTTTCGTACCAAATTTCATAAAAAAAATGTTAAGTTGTTAAGAGTTAATTTTCAACCAAATTCATTTGAGTGAGTAAAATTTTGATGTTGTTTTTTTGTCATCAATCAAATTTGATCTTGATTGATACTAAAGGACATTTGTAAACACCTTAAATTTTTCATTGTGATAAATCGAGTAATCAAATTTGACAATAAGTGAGATCTTGGAGATCATAAATCAAATGATGATGATTAAGGATCAAGAAGCAAAGATACAATATTATTCACTTCAAAATATATCTAGGAATACATGATGAATGAAATCAATACATAACAAGTGAAGAGATACATGTGACAAGGTATAATTGATGTGCAAGCTGCTGCAACACAGATCAAAAACCCGTTTTGGAAGCTTAATTTTGATCATCTAGATCGAGGAAATATGCATAGGAGACGACAAAGGTTGAGTCGTCCAAAGCCGGGAGATTTATTCGATAAACCCATCCTTCATTTATCTTTGTGATGGAATGATATAATACCAAAACATGATGCAATTGGATGGTGAGCTAACTGGTATATTCCAAGAAATGCCCTGGTGGGATACCATGAAGAGAGAGTTAGACTAAAAAATACTGGTGATGAAAGATAGTAAGTAGCCCCAATAAAAAGGTGAAGCATGCACCCAACTTGCAAGTAGGCTTAGTGAGATAATCAGAAACGAGCTTTTGCGGTAAAAAAAGAATTCCACAGCAAAAGAGTATTTTGTAATGATTCTTTAAGGCTTAATGGGATGAAGATGATGCTACCATGCAAGAGTAACTTGCTTGCGATATTATAACTTCAAAATAGTCACCTAGCAGGACAAAATTGAAGTTATTGCAATAGAGTCATGAAGGTGATGGTGTCATGAGTAAGCCATAAGGTGGGATGAAAGAGCAAACTACGTCGCCTCAAATACTCAGTTTGATCGAATTAAAACATGATGCATTACTAGCTCAACAAACCCGCGGATCTTAAATGTACCAAACCTTTGGCAAGATCAAGTGAGTGCATCCTAGTTAAAAAGAAAGCAATAAAGACAAATACTAAAATGCAAGATATACCAAACATGAAATGTTAATAAGATGTCACGTATGAATATAAATGAAGAGGTGAAATGAATGTAGCGGAACGTGTCCCAAGTGGAGAGCTCATAATGGACTTAGAAGAACCTCCTTGAATCAAAAGGCTACTAAAGTGTCAAGGAAAATATCTTCATCATAGTAAGAGGAGACAGTAATTCTAAGGCTAAAGGGACAAACTTGTTTCCTAAGACAACTCAAGAAAAACATATACTAGCTTGTAAGAAAATGTATCTATGTTTATAAAATGTATCATAGGCATGATTCAAGATATGCATAATATTCAATATGACTTGTGATTTCGAGTGCTAGTGGGATAGGTGGTGCTCCTACCAAAATATCATGACAAAGGTATACATTTTAGCACAAGCTAAAGAAAAGAAAAGGAAAAAATACATCTAGATACTAAAACAATAATGAACAAGTTAATTCTTTATAGGTGATCATGGCTCAAATGGTGGTTTTTGAAAACCATAAAGATATTTTCGAAAAGCAACCTCTTTTTATATGAACAACTTCAAATAAAATCCAATTGAACAAAGAGCTTTCACTTAAATTCTCTATCTCAAAGTACTAATGAAGGAAATAAGTAATATCAATCTTAGCAATCTAAATCTCAATCTTTAAAATACAAGAAGCATCCATCTAGCAACCCATAAAACAATGAACATGCTAGAACTTCCTAATTCCCAACAGAGCATCGGTCTTTTCTCAAATATGATAGACCATATGACATCAAAGAAAAATAGATAATAATAACTCACTTGGTTCCTTCTTAAGCATCCTGAGTACCCAAAGGATGGGAACTCAAACAAGACAAAAGTATGTTTCACATTTTCTTTTTTTCCTTTTTTTTTTGCACATAACATTTTGGCTTTTCATTTCTCTCAAAATATGACCTTTTAGCATATAAACATAAGAGTATACTTTAAAACTTATCACATCAAGTATAGACACCACATCACACAATGAGGAATCAAGGAGAAACTAGTCAATTTACAAGCTAAGATATCCCAAAGATAGATCATTTCAGCATTTTAAAACCAAGATAATGTTACTAAAATGCAGGCATTGATGACTTCCCAAACTTTTCATAAACTGAAAATCAAGTGAAGATAATTTATTCAAAAAGATTTTATTTGAAGTGAGCCAAAACAAGATGAGGATAAATATTTTAAAACCAAATAAAAATGTACAAATGGATGAAAACAATTTAAGTGCACTAGAATACCAAATTCGGAACCTAAAAGTGGTACGCCCGACCATAAAGCACTGGTTTGAAAGATCAAGTGATGAGTGTACAACACGATTAGTATCACATACATTCCTATCATAAGATTATTTTTAAGGTATCATCATTTATTATCTACACAAAATCAACTATAAAATATAAGGTAAGATCCAACAAACATCAAAAATAATATTTCTTTAAGTATTATATATTTATTGGATCTAGCAAGTCTCTACCTAGAGCATCAGTGAGCTTATAGCATTACTCAATCATATTGCAAAACACTTACTTAGAACTTTATTGTATGTGAGGTACAAACATGAAGACAAGAAGAGGTGAGTAAGCTAACGGTAACCTAGACACAGGTGACTTTGCAAGTGTAAAGACTAAGATAGCAATAAATACCTAAATGAGTGTGCGAGTAAAAAAACTAACAAGATGTGCATAAGCAAGTAGTATAAGTGCACATAAAATGCTAAAGCATTCAACAAAAAATGAATGTAGATAAACATGTAAGAATGAATAAATATACAAAAGAAGATGAAAAACATAAAAGAGAGCACAAAATGCAGACATATAATGATTCATGGTCAAAGAAAGAGGTATTTGATGGACGAATAAATGTATAGTAGAAGAGTAGATAGAAATGTATGGAGATGTAGACATGGATGCATGAATAAGCAAGAAGATGAATAAAACAAATAAGTCCTATTTCTTTTTATTATTAATATTTTAGGTTTTTTTCTATTTTTTTGAATTTTAATAATAATATACAAACTAGGTATTGTGCTCACCTTAAAGCACTAAAAGGGAGTGATGACCAAAGAGGACCAGGGAGAGTGGGAGCATCAAGAGTGCGTCCTTTGAAAACATGATCTATGGATGTAGATCTTAGAGTGCATGAGTGATGGTTAGGGTCACTAGGAACTCGTGATTCGAGTGCGAGAAGAGGTAATGGTGGGGAATGCCCCAGTACTAAAGTGGAAGGAGTGGGGAGCAAACTTATGGTGCTCCAAAATGATGTCGGGTCTAGTGGTCGACCTTGAGAGTAAAAAGCCTCGCTAGGTAGAACACTAAGGAGAGTGGAATCAAATGCCCCAACTAGAGAGGCATTGGGGGGTGACATGACTAGACCTAACAAGAAAAAATACGAGAATGATAAGATCGACATCTAGAAGCAGTGGAGAAGTATGGAGGGGCTTATTAGGAGAGTCAAACTCCATTACAATTGCTACGAGCTCGTCTAAGCTCAAACGTGATATAGCTTCGGATGATAGATTTGTATTGTCACACGATGATGAGATGCTCATAGGATCATTGAGATAAGCTGAAGATAACATGTGGAAAGACAAACTGTCAAAAGGTGGAAATAAATGCTAACTTGCTAATTGGAAGAGGGAAGTTCTAAGGTCATGAGACTATTCAAAAAAGTAGGGTTGAAAGAGTTACCAAATCCATCAAGCTCAATGGGATGAGCGGCTAAGGAGAAAAGATTGGAACTATGTCCATCTATCTCAAATGAATGACTCGCCGGATGATAACCATCAAGGTCAGTATCATCGCTCAATGAGTTCATCCTAAATCAACTAAACTAAGGTCTCTTATGATAGATTAATATAGGAGTAAGAAAATTGGGGATGATTAACTCTCGCATAATATTTGTAGCGGTAGACTATGTAGGTAGGTCCGATATAGTGAATGCATCATTGCATTTCATCTCTGCCTAGTTTCATGTGGAGTAACAACCTCATGGGTGAAGAGGACTATGTTGTGACTCCATGGTAACAGAAGGTGAAGAAACTATAGACTCATGTTTCAAGATTAACTCTAACCCTAACAATGGTAGAAGGAACCCTAGTTGGTAGGTCCTTCAAAACTAGCTTTTTATCAACTTGGCTTCTTTCTTGCTTTACTCATTCACGATCTTTTATAATGGACGAATAGAGAAGAGCTTTTAAAGTTGTCCGTCTATCACATTCTTCTATGATGGAGTTTGGGACAACTATAACTCTAGAAATTGTAGGGCATTTGATGATTACAAGAGAAAAGGAGATTGATGTTGTCTCATCTTTATTTTTTGCTCATAGAGTTGACTTTTAAATCATCTTTCTCATCATGACTTAGGTAATATTTTATAATTTTCTTTATTTCTTTTTTATAATGTTCCAATTCACTTCAAGTATAATCTCTTTTCTTTAACTTTTTTATTTTACTCTAAAGGTATGCTAGCGTTTCTACTTTTTGTGATCCATGCCACTTGAGGATTCTGAATAATCAAAATCATTTTCCTCCCAAGACCATCTCTTGTATTGATCATGTAGAGCCATGTTAACAATTTGAGATAGTTTTCGAACAAACCTAGAAATGTTAGGTTCTTATGTATGCAAGTGATATAAGTATATACAACAATTAAGACAATTCTAGAGTATGTATTTACCTGAATGTGTGAAGCAGTTAATGATGCTCTATACCATGTGCATAGTGTGTGAAAATGCCAACTATGATGCTAAAGACAATTCAGATTTGCAATAAACTAACAATTTTGATAAACCCATCAGGTCTCATATAGCGTGTGAAAGAGAATTATATGCAAAATTTTGGTCTCAAGGAACCTCCACTTGCAATACACTCTTCTTAAAAGAAATGATAAAGAATTAGGAGATAACACTGGAAAAGATAATTACCTCTGAATGCTCTTTGTGCGATATGGGCCTATATAGGTTTTTTTCGTTGAAGTTGTTCTTACTCTATCGAGTAAGGGTCAATCTCTTCCGCTATCAAAACTGCTTGCTTGAATGAATCTAAATTTCTTGAGTTACAAGCCTAGTGAGCTTCTTCAAAACATTCAATTAGTTGTATACTGTCACTTGGGTTTTTAGGTTAAGAAATGCCCTAGAGGAACAAGTTTCGAAGAGTGAGTGAAGTTGGTCGGGTTTGAATTTAGGAATGACTTTGGCTTAGCTCAAGTTAGGATTGGGATAGGTTCAACTAGATGGGTGGAGTTTTGGGCTAAATTGGGTTCGACTAAGGCTTATGTGATAATTGGATCTGATTCAAACTTTTGATTTTTGTTTAAGTGTAAATGAATGAATAAAATGGTTTTAGGCTAGGGTCGAGAATAGACCTGGGGTATGAACCTGGGTATCGAGTTTTTGAGAAAAGCAAGGCATCATGGTTAAGGGAATTGGATTGTGCCTTGATGTGGCCAGATCCAAACAAGATGAGGTCTAAGGGAATTGGATTGGAATAGGTTTTATGAGGATTGAATCGGATCTTATGGGGATCCAAATCCAAACTGGTTTTTAAGCTGAAGGGAGGGAACGATGGTTCTGGTGAAAAAAAAATTGCACAAAGGTTAGAGATTTGGCCAAGAGGGAGAAGAAGAAAGGGGCGTTGGCGAGTGCGGTGCTGGTAGGCTTTCGACAGCGGCGAATTGGGTGTTTCCGTGTTGGTTTGAATGAGAGGCGGGCGGTGCGAAGGAGCGGTGGTCAGCGATGCTGAGGTCAGGGCGATTCCACGGTGAAGGCAGAGGATAGAAGGGGCTGCGGTCTTAGTACAGGTGAGGGATGCCTACGGCGCGACGAGTGGCTGATCGTGGTAACCACGATGATGGCGGGTCGAGAGAGAGAGAGAGAGAGAGAGAGAGAGAGAGAGAGAGAGAGAGAGAGAGAGAGAGAGAGAGAGAGAGAGAGAGAGAGAGAGTCGGAAGAGTGGTGGATCGTTCAACGTTGAGAGTATCAAGCGCTCGATATCACTAGTAATCGGCTCTTATAATGACGCTCTTTGGAAAACAACCGATCAAGCATTTGATTAAAAGGGAGGACTTAAAAAGGAGGACTTCATAAAAAGGGAGGAGGACGACTCTTGAGGATATTGTAGGATGGTCGATGAGGAGAGATCTTTCAATGAGATGAGATGCAGTTTTTGGGTTGAGGAGAGATGTCTTTGCTGCTACTCTTTTTATACTCATCTTCATACTCGTCTTCAGCAGACTTAGTGTTCAGATTTCAAGCGCAGCAGACTTGTGTTCAGATTTCAAGCTCAGAGTAATGTTGAAATACGCTGTTCAGGGCGGGTGTCTGTCCCTTTGAAGACGATGTGTGAGATAAAGGGCAGTTGTTTGTTCTCTTGAAAGTGAGAGCCGCGTGTGAGGTAGAGAGGTCTACGTATTTCTGATCTTTGTCAATTAAAGGGGTTATTGACATGTGTTAGCGCCTGTCAATTGTAGCTGGTTACATGTATCTCTTTACTATCCACTTGTATTTCTGATTTTGATTTATGATCTCTAAGAATTAAAAGTTTTAAGAGCGATGACTACCCGATGTATCTCAATGAAAATTTTGAGGTATCTTTTTTCCATTATTTTTCTTTTTTTAATAATTAGCATATTCATTTTTTTACGATATTATTTTTTAAATAGTCACACTTGTAGCATTGGAAAAGCAATATTGTGAAAACAAAACCTCTTGGTAAAGACAATATTTTTTCTTATAGAAAAAAAAGAAAATGTTTGATAGAGACAACAAACAACAACAACAACTAAGCCTTTTCCCATACTAGACGGGGTCGGCTACATGGATTCTTTGTTTCCACAGTTCTCTATCGTGTGCCATGTTAGCAGTTAACTCCCAATAAGCTAGATCATTCTTTATTGTTTCTTTCCAACACTTTTGTGGTCGTCCTCTACCTCTTTTAATACTTTCCAAATTTAGGTTTTCTAACCTTCTTACAGGTTTTTCTTTTGATCTTCTTTCTATATGTCCAAACCATCTTAAACGATGTTCTCTCATTTTATCCTCTATTGGTGCCACTCCTAATTTGTTTCTAATAACCTCATTATGTATACGGTCTTTTCTTGTATGACCACTCATCCATCTCAACATCTTCATTTCTGTCACAGACATCTTTTGTACATGTTGATTATTAACTGCCCAACACTCAGAACCATAAAACATGGCAGGCCTAACTGCTCCTCTATAATATTTACCTTTTAATTTTAATGGTATCTTCTTATCACAAAGAATACCTGATGCTCCTCTCCATTTTAACCAACCATCATTAATTCTATGTGTAACATCTCCATCAATTCTTCCATCACTTTGAAAAATTGACCCTAGGTATTTAAAACTTTCCTTTTGGGGAATGCAATGTGTGCCAATTTTAATTTCTATGTCCTCTGAAATAGCCAAATGATCAAACTTACATTCCATATATTCTGTCTTTGTTCTACTAAGTCGGAGGCCTTTGTTTTCTAATGTTTCTCTCCATAGTTCCAATTTTCTATTAACTTTTTCCTTAGACTCCTCCACTAATACAATGTCGTCTGCAAATAACATACACCAAGGTACTTCATCTTGAATATGTTTTGTTAACCCATCCATCACCATTATAAATAAGTATGGACTTAAAGTTGATCCTTGATGTAACCCAATATTAACTTCAAAGAAGTCTGTCGTTCCTTCATGAGTCCTCACACATGTTTTTGCACCATCATACATGTCTCTTATAAGGTTAATATATGTCAATGTGATACCTCTTTTTTCCAAAGTTCTCCAAAGAACCTCCCTCGTTACCATATCATAAGCTTTTTCTAGATCAATAAATATCAAGTGAAGGTCTTTCTTTTTTGCTCTAAAATGTTCCATAAGACGTCTCAAAAGGTGAATCGCTTCAATAGTAGATCTACCTGGCATAAATCCAAATTGGTTCTCTGTTGTACTTGATACTTGTCTTAACCTATGTTCAATAATTCTTTCCCATAATTTCATAGTATGACTCATTAACTTGATACCTCGATAATTCGCACAATTTTGAATGTCTCCCTTGTTCTTATATACGGGTATAAGTGTACTTGCTCTCCATTCCTCGGGCATCTTTTGGTTTTTCCATATTTCATTAAATAGTCTTGTGAGCCAAGTGATTCCTATTTCTCCTAGTATTTTCCAAACTTCTATAGGAATATTATATGGTCCTACCGATTTACCACTCTTCATATGTTTAAGAGCTTCTTTGACTTCATTCTTTTGAATACATCGGTAGAAATTGTGGTTTATATACTTTTCTGACTTGGCTAAATCTCCTAAACTAATACTAACATCTTTATTTTCATTAAAAAGATTATAAAAATAGTTTTTCCATCTATTTCTTATATCATCATTTGCCACTAGAATTTTTTCATCCTCGTCTTTTATGCATTTAACATAATTAAGATCTTTAGTTTTCTTATCTCTAGCCCTAGCTATCCTAAAAATATCTCTTTCACCCTCTTTTGAGTTGAGTTTTTTATATAAGTCCTCTCAAATCTTAGCTTTTGCTTCACTAACGGCCTTTTTTGCTTCCTTCTTTGCTTTCTTATAAGCTTCTAAAGTTTCACTAGTTTTCTTAGCATAATGTAATTTGTAACATGCCCTCTTTGCCTTGATTTTGTTTTGTACTACTTCACTCCACCACCAAGCTTCTTTTTGTGCCGGTACACCTCCCTTAGATACCCCTAACACATCTTTCGCCACTTTCCTAATATGTATAGCCATATTGTTCCACATATCTGAGGGTGTGCCAACATAATTCCAAACATCTCCTTGAAGGACTTTTTGTTTAAATATATCTTCTTTCTCACTTTTGAGGTTCCACCATTTAGTCCGAATAGCTCGATGCACTCTTTTCTTCTTTGTCCATTTTTTTATTTGTAAATCTATAACTAAAAGTCGATGTTGGGTGGTTAAGCTTTCTCCTGGAATTACCTTACAATCTTTACAACACGCTCTATCTTTTTTTCTACAAATAAAGTAATCAATTTGTGTTTGTGATAAGCCACTCTTATAAGTAATTAAATGTTCATCTCGTTTTTTGAAGATTGTATTGACTATAAAGAGATCAAATGACATAGCAAAATTTAAAATCTCCCTACCTTCCTCGTTTATATCCCCATAACCAAAGTTTCCATGAATCCCTTGATATCCTAATGCCTCTTTACCGACATGTCCATTTAAATCTCCTCTTAAACAAATCATCTCCCTTTGTGGAATCTTTTGAAACACCTTATCTAACTCTTCCCAAAAAACAGTCTTTATACTATCTTCTAGTCCTACTTCGGGTGCGTAAGCACAAACTATATTCAAAACCTCTACTCCTAACACTAATTTCAATGTCATGATTCGGTCACCATATCGTTGTATGTCTACTACACTCTCCTTTAAATCTTTATTTATGATAATACCAACTCTGTTTCAGGCCTTTTCTTTACTTGAGTACTATAATTTAAAACCTGTATCCTCTATCTCCTTTGCTTTTTCTCCAACCCATTTTGTCTCTTGTAAACATAGAATATGAATCTTTCTCCGAATCATAGTATCTACCACCTCAATTAGCTTACCCGATAATGTTCCGATATTCCAAGAACCAATACGAATCTTATTTTCTAGGACTAGCTTCCTTACCCCCCGCATCCGTCCATAATCAAAATGCGGAGACCCTCTCTGAAAATTTTTCACTACATTCGGGCGGCAATGTAGCGGGACTAACTTCTTTACCCACACCCGTCCATGATATGGGAACCCTCTCTGCAATTGATTCACTACATTCGGGCGAAAATGTAGTGGCCCTTGCTTACTTCTTACTGCATTCGGGCTCTGCAGCACATCGCTAGGCGGGGACGCCCCAAAGCAATGCTCATAATTTTTGTAATCCATGTTGTAGAAATCCGACGAAGTTTTACGCTGGCTGTCGGAAGCCTAACACAACCCTCCTCCTTTATCCGGGCTTGGGACCGGCAATGCAAGGGTGATCATAGAGAAGTATTGGAAATTTATACTTTAATTTAAAGGGTTATATTATATTATCAACCAATTTTTTATTATAAAAATTATGAATTATAAGATCTTGGATTCAATTTACTCTCATACAAATTTTGTATTTTGAAAAACTAATAGGATTCAATTTAAATACATTTAAATAATTTTTAAATTTTAAAACTTGTAAAGTAAGAGACCTCGGCCTTAGGTGTATTTGTGGTGAATAAGAACCTGGATGGCTTTTGCATGAGTGTTCTGGCAACCAAGAAGCGTGGTAGAGATAATTTCCAACCGTTTGATCGAAGTTGAGAGACATCGCCCTAGATGTGATTCTCTCCCTAGTTAATAGTTCTCATCTTTACCTACAGAGAGTCTATTTCAAACATTTTGCATTATATATATATATATATATATATATATATATATATATATATATATATATATATAATGATAGGAAAATTAGATCCTGTTATGCACTGATGTTGTTCAGTCATTCTTTTTTGGTGGCATGAGAATAATTTTGAAAGTTGTAAGATCGTATAATGGGTGAACATAAGTAAGCATCGTCAATATTCAACATCACTCATAAGTAATGGGCGAACATAAGCACCATCAATATTCAAGAAAAGCAATGCTCATGACTATATGCTTATCATGCTCTATTCCAATCTGTGCGGCACCCCATGATTTGAACAAGTTTAAGCTATCATTAAAGACAGCTATAGAACTTGTTTTAATTCCTATCTAAACGTGGTAGATTTGCTTTTTCTTCCCTTAAAGAGGTGTTCTCCATGTATCACTTTGTTGACCATCCTCCCATTTGATTCCTTCCTCGGCCTTAAAAAACTTGACTTCAAGGAAGAAAGTGTGGCAAAGCAATGACAGGAGAGTATGTGTCAGTATAAGTAGAAAAGATGCCTGTGTTAGTACAAGTAGAAAAGATGGAGGATTTACAGAATGTTCATACCATTGACTTGCTTGTGATTCTTACACTTTATCAGCTCTGTCATTGTGAGTGAAAGTCAACTTGATCCCTCACAGTTTATAAGGTGAACGTATACATATATTTCCTATACAAGGCCATTCTGTTGAATTGGTTGCTTCTCTTGTCGGGAACCTTCTAGTTTGAAGGATGGACCACCACCATTTCAGTTTTATAAAATTTTGACAGCATCTTTAAGAAGCACTATCGAGCTTGTGCTTATATTCTTGTTACTGTCTACAACTTCACATGTCTGTGCTTTGAACTGTCTTCCCTTCTTCCTTCTCTTCTGAATGTCAAGAAAATCATATGCTGAAATGGTAGAGGTTAACTTAACTTTTGATTCTTAGCCATATCCAGTAATAAAAGAATCGAGAATTCTTTTTTCAGGTCAATCATAAAACTGTCAAGGAAATGGTAAGCGTATGGTAGAGTCTCAAGGTCCACATCCTTGTATCTTTTGTGTTCAAGCACTGTTATATGAATTCTGACATCTTTTTCATTCGCTGGCATGTGATTCATTGTTAACCGAGGCACAAGTGAATTTGTCGTTTGATGGAACACACTTATGTTTTCCACCTTTCTGGTTCGCTGTTGGCATTTCTATTATTTATGAATCACGTTCTTTTCTGTTGTGCTTTTTAATTCAATGATGTGATCTTGGTGCAGATTTGGCAGAAACAGTGATGTTGTAAGAGTTACTTATCAATGTAGTAATTCAACCACTAGTTGTGTCCTTAATGCGTTTCATGTTATCAAGTTCAGAATCAGATGGTAAATTTAACAGAAATGGCCTCATCAGTTTGCAAGAAATTGGTTCTGAAGTATTGTAGATCACAAAAGGATAGCAATGAAATTTTAGGGAATGAATTATTTGATCAAAATTGTATATATATGAGATGAGAGGGGGTTATAAGATTAACCGAAGCTTATTTATAGGTCTATGGATCGGCTTGTATGAAGCATGGTTGTGGGGAGTTCAGCAATGTTTTTCATTTTCACATTTTTAGTGTCCCAAGAACTACAAAACAGAAGCCAAAGCTAAAACCAATCATTCTACCTCACTAAGTGTGGTTGGCTGCACAGATCCTTAGTCGCAGTTGCACTTGGTCTGGTGTCATATTGGAATTTAACTCCAGAGAAACAAGATCATGTTTTATCATTTTTCTTCAGACACTCCCAATCAGCAGATAGCGACATAAGATGCTTTCATCAGATTGTGTGGTACTGAAACCTCATTTGCTATGATCCTGGATTACGTCAATGAATTTACAGTAATGTGATCGATAGCAATGATGATTGTTCTGACATGCTTCATCTGATTGTGGATTAGTATAAATCTGGAATTTGAATAGAAATTTATTGGATCTGCAACAGCGACGTGAAGATGCAATTTTAGTTTGATCTTGGATATGGCATTCACAAGGGTTCAGGTCAAAATTTGTTATTCAGGAACGATCATATATAAGCTGTAATCTTTCAGTTTTAACGAACAGGTTGCCACAGATATTCATCTATTAGATTTCCTTTAGTGATAAAATTTTTCGCACGGGATGCCGAATGTGTGCCAACCTTAAATTTTTCAAGTCTGTTGAAGCACTCTCCATTCTTATAGTGTCAAATATGGAAAACGTCAAATACTTAAGATTACACCAGCTGCTCCTATCTTCATCAAGATGGAGGTAACTTACTAACATTGATCACCTCAATGACAGCCGAAGAATGCTTGTAGTCGAACCCATAACGTTCTTCAATTGGGATTCAGGAATTCTTTCTGCATCTCTAGTCAGAGAACAAGCCAGTAAACCTTTGGCACATTCACTTTCTAAGCATGCAGAGTTGAGAATGGTTGAGTGCAAACTTGACCAATGTGGGCAGCTGCTCAGCTCTGCATGAACCGTAACCCAGTTCAAGGTTTCTTCAATTTGCTGTCTGTGATGCTGCTGATTGCGAATTCATCATCAGAAAAGTTTTTTTTTGTGAATTAGCATCTACCAATCTTAAGGCTGCGTTCAAAACTTGTTTTTCTTTGAAGATGGGCTCTAGACGTGACGGCAGAGTATATGTATTTGGCATGGGCTAGGTAAGATAAGAACTGGCCATTAAGATCTTCAAATAGGCTCCATCTTCCACTAGGAAGCAAAACAAGTCAATGTGTTTCGAATTTAATTAGGGGCTGTGAAAGGAGATGAGTTGATCATGATTATGCTTGATTGGTATAACCAAGCTCGTTCACTGTCTTACATAGGTACTGATTTTCAGCTGGTTCAGAAGATTCATCTAGCCTGCTTCGATGGTGAATATTGGGAGATTTATTCTCATTGGAACTCTATCACAATAATCTTTTACTATCTAGCCTGTATTTGCTCATTCAAATCTGAGTTTGCATCTTGTGCTCGTTTCAGTTCGGACATCTAATGCAAAGAGCCTCATGCTCGACTCTTGCGCCATCTTTTACAGCCACCATGGATGCTTCTAGATGAAATATCATTTTTTTAAGGCCTACTGCATGGTCTTGGGGCCTCTCATCACCATGTCTGCCGAAGCTGGTGAAACCACCTTTTTCTTTAGAGGACTCTCTTTTCACCTCTCTCTACACACACACGCACATCTTTATTAAAATTGCCTTGCATGATCTCCACTGGCACCTAGTGGCCAAGTCTATATATCGAATGATTTACTAGTTACTGGAATCATGGCAGCCTGCCTAATTCCATCGGGCCTTGTGTCAAAGGGAAAGGTAGAAGAAACAACCAGGAAATTTCGCTTTGGTGAAAACGTCATACAACAACCAACAGTTGGCTTTCAAGCTTATCTCCTGTACAAGCAGTCTTTCTTTTTCATCTTTCATCTTTTCAGGAACGACAGAGGAATGCGTGTTTCTCGGTGCGCATGCACACACAGTGTGACTGTGTGGTGTGTGTATTAAAGATTGTAAGGATTAATTATATACCAAAAATCATTAAACAATCAATTCTTTCTAAAGAACGTATTATTTGGCCAACATCTATAAGTCGTATTAATTCTACACTATAAATGACAAATATTTACAAACCACCAGTCTATACTCGGCTTAATTAACCCATAATAATTGCTTGTTGAACTTGAGCTTGGCCTCACCATGAATGGGAGATGAGATTGCTTCTGTACCAATAGTGTTACCAGTATGATAGCAACTCTGGCAACTTCAAATCGCACCCACAGCGTTAGCTCAAGGGCAGGGTGCTCTGGCGCCGATTGCTGCTGTTGAGAGTTCGACTCCCAGAGGGTGCATGTGTGCAGGTGTGTAGGTTAGCCTTCAGCCTCCACCTCCCACAAAAAAAAAAAACTTCAAATTGAACGGGGGACCTCGCGTTCGATGTTTGAGGTGTACATGCATCTGCTACGTAGAAATCCTCTGAACTCCAAACTCCAACTTAATTACCACAAAATAAAAGAAAACGCCTCTTTCATCAGCATGGTCAATTCTAGTTGCATGCTGAAGAGTTCTGCACGCAGTGCCCCTGCAATGCAAATAACAGTAACCCTAAGCATGGGGACATTAATGTTTCAGAATTAGCTGACCGATATCTCTTATCTAGGCAGCTATAAACCCATTTTCTAGGCAACCACACACTCCCAAAACGGTGTTAAGATCACTACCAACATCATGTCATCATCGTCTGACTGGAATTCGCCAATCACTCGAACAGTATTGACTAATTTGGGGACAAGAAATTCGGGAACTTGTGGCCTTGTGAAATCCAAAGGGCTATTGAATAGGACCAGTGAGCAAACCCGATGAACAGATCAGGGGGTGCCCATGACTCGGCAAGTTCACCAAAGCGATTTTTCATGAGTATGAAATTCTACTTAATTCTTTAATTTTTCATATTATTAACATAACAAGTTTAATAAGTATATATGTATTCATCACATATCGCAGGATATTTCGGAGCACAGAATCCATATTTTTTGGATTTTAGGACCAATATTTGGAACCAATAGGTGAAGTAGATGAAGATGGATCATAGTAGCTAGCCAGGCTCGAGACTGAGCTAATTGAGGTAACAGCACGAGTTCGATTCTGTGATCGTGAGCTCTGCTACTTCGTAACAAGCTGCACACAGCTGAAATCGGTTTGTTTCTGCTAGTAGAACTCAGCTCTATTGAAGTGCAACAACCACCTAAGAACGGTCTATACTCGGTAACTTCCAGTCATGAAATCTTTATAAACATGAAAAATTATCGTGACCCGGAAGCGAAACCAAGCCCTTTTCGCATTAACAAGGGCAGGTGCATTGGATGTAATCTATCATTTGACAATACCAGCCCTAAACATAAAATTAGAAAGATCATAGTTCTATGGTTTTCTTTCAACCTTAGCCATTGTTAAACATTTCATGCATCACATCTTTACACTGAAGTTTTCTTCACCTACCATCCAGTTGTCCAAACCACTTCAATCATGTCACCCTATATGTTCTTGGACGGTGAGTACTTTAAAAGAGAAAAAAGGCCTCTAAAGTGTTGGGAGGATATAATAATAGAAGCTTTTATTTTTGAGTTAAATGCCAATGTCCTACAAGATCGAGCTCAATGGCAACTAAGAATCCATCTACCTTAGAGAGCCGAGTGAAACAAACACACCGGGTTCATCTTCATCCCGTAACCAAACATGAATAAGGTCGGTATACATGAGCCGGACCATGCTAACCTACTAGCACCTCTTTCTCCTTGATCACCATCGCTGCCATTCATTACGTATAACAACCATCGTGGCAAAAGATTGATCACGAGTTAATGGAGAACTTTGAGATGTTGATTATGGTGGGGCCATTATCGTGGGCTTCTCTTCGAAGATTAAGTAATATTTAAGGGTGTGTCTCCTCACGTACCAACAAACAATGAAGAGATAAAGAAGAGTGTCTGCTTTTCTCCTCTATTGAAGGGAATCTGGAGGAGCCTCACTCTGTTTCTCTGCAATTGAAATTTCAGCAAAGCAACAAAGACTCCCCACATCAACCTGTCCTCCTCACAGTAATAAAAATTGCAAAAGGTGACAAAAATCTAAATAATGCAGGGCCCCGAAGACTACAACAACACATTATATTGTTTAAGCGTACTTTCTTGGCTCTGCACCGTGACTGACCTTGCCACAAACGCATGTGCATCACAATCGAATTAACTCCTTTAATATTAGGTCTCATTATTCTCAAAGAAAAAGAAGAAAGAAGAAAGAAAAACTTGCCTCCATTAGTACTGGATTTGCATTGCCAATTTAGTACACTTTTCAATGCTGAAATTGGGCCCCAAGAACTGCATCTGCTAGTGGGGGGCCCATGCCTACCAGCCATCATTTGTATCTTTGCATTCATTCTTTAAATAATTAGTGGGGTTAATATCTTTGATGTACAAGTTTGAATAAAGCCTATCAGAATCATTCAATCTTATAGACGTCGGGTTTGAAAGGTAACCCATGATAGATGGCTTTTCTACTTTCCTGAAGGATTTAAAAAGTTTAGGTCTTGAGATTTTGCCTACCCATAATCACGCGTACTCTATTCCTCAATTTCTCTTTAACGTTGGAGATATTTCTGCTGCAGGAAAAGCTATCTGATTTATTCTCATTTAACAGCTAACAGTGGAAAGAGAACTCATGAGGATTTATACGCTAAATAAAGTGATGTTGGTGGGGTATTAGATCCCTTCAAATTCATGCAAAGAGAATCGAATTATTAACTGTGAGGAATCATATCGCTAGAGAAATGTGAAATCGAACATCTGTCAGAACGTGTAAAGATTTGAGTACTGCATATCATCGATTATTCATTGAAGGCTTTTAATCTCATAATATGGCTCACCACTGCATATCATCCGAATCACAAATACACAATTAGAGAAAATTGCTGTAAAGTACATAAATTAACCCCCCCCCCCCCACCCCTCTCTCTCTGACACTGCAGTCTAAAACTTAGTGATGACGATTGACTAATTGTGGAAACAAAGACATAACACTATTAGCACCCAGGGCGATAGCCCACCTGGCAGACTCTCGACTGGTGTGAAGGCTGACCATTCATAATCGAGTTCGACTCTCGAGGCATCCTGTTTGTAAAAAAAGGAAACACCAGTAGAATGGCATTAAGGTGACTGTCCACTAAAATTATTTGCAAACACTGAGAAGCCTGAATATTTAAATCAACATAATTTGTATATTTGCATACGATTTCGTGAGTTTCATATATACACAGATACTAGGAGAGAGAGAGAGTTTGGCGTTTTGAGATCCAAAAGGACCATTACATGTCTAGGAGAAAAACAGATGATCAGTGCCATCTGCATTGTGCAGGCACTAGCTATAATGGAAACAGATCAGTCGCAATATACACACGCTTGACCTAATAGTGCCCTATCCCTTGTCATTTAGATAGCGGCAATTTACAACATCCGTTCGGTGCCCATCGTTTCATCCCCTCGTCGTTTTCGTCGTTGCTCCTCTCAATGTGTTTGTATGCTGTCATAGTGGTCCTACCGCTATTTCGTTTCTGCATTCATCCATTTTGAATGCACGCAACGTGTAAGGGAACAATTTATTAATAAACAGACAATCCAAAAGAGATTGATTCTCACATTTCAAGCTGCAAAAACAATTTGGTGATTTTCTTTGACAAGCTCTTCATGAATATATGGCTCTTTTCTTAAATAAAAAATTGGAAACTTTTCATGAATGAAGAAGATATATCATAAGGATAGTAAGTGCGCGGATTAGTGTGGGTAATGATTAGCACAATGCCACATACAAAAAGGCAGACACATGCACACACATACGCACTCACGCACAAACACACGTGCGCGCACACACACATACACACAGTCACATATATAAGAACAAAAGGAAATGAAAAGTATTTAAAGTTTAAGATAGTTAGGCAAAAGTTTTAATGTTTTGAAATATCCCATATACTGGAAAATGTCACAGAATTATCATTCAGATGTGTTCACGACATTTTCAAGGAAACGGATTTCAATATTTATTCAGTTTAAAGTATTTTCCTGTTATTTTTAATTTGACTTTCTAAACTTTTTTAATGATTTTATGTACTTTTTCGCAAGTAGATGGTCTTAAAGTCATTGTTTGTTAAACTTTCACTTTTCTTTATATTTTAAATCTTTGAAGGATCCGGAATTTCCCAAGATTTGGTTCTGAAAACGTGTGTCGATAACACTTTATCAAGAAATTGCCGAAAAAAGGAGAATAGCGACCATGACTGAAGCTATATAATTGCAAGACTTAGCGTGTCTCGTTGGTTCTTGATATGCATCACCGGAGGATCGAACTCGTGACCATCCACTTAAAGGTTCTTTTGAGTCGACTCGTGGCCAGGAGGCCGTGCCACCGAGAGCATGTTTTCTTGTCTGCCACAAGAAATCAAGAAGTGATATACCTAATTTCTCATTAGAACCCATGCACGGCTTCTCTTCAGGGAAACGAATTCTCAGTTTTCACAGTGCCAAAATTCTCGACTATTTCATAAGATTTTCTCAAGTTTGATTCTCATGGTACTTATCTTCTACTATTAGTATATGGACTATGATTACATTCAATTGGGTGAGTGAATCACTAAACAAACCAGCCGTTAGAGACCATTTAGTTGCCCTGCATCATGCTGGTGACCAGCAAGTGTCACCTTTAAGCAATTTAATGGTTGAAAGGTAATAATTTCTCAACCATGGGATGTGACCCATATTGTATATGATAACCATGTATTCAAAATAAATAAATAGTAAAGAAGGAGTCATGTGGAGCACCGGCCCCTTATTTCTCTTTCACTATGTGACAATTGACCAAATACTTATAGGGTACAAGACTTATGAAGATCATAATCAAAGGAAAGCGTTGGGATGTTGCACTCACAGGTGGAAGAACAGTCCTGCTGCTAACTTCACCGTCCAAACTTAGATTCGATATGACCTGCATGGATCCCTCTCTCCGGACTTTGCCAGAGTTCCCTTATGCTCGCACAGTGGATGGCTTCCAAGAAGAACATAACGGAGAGGACGAGGTAATTTTTACGGTTCCCAATAACCAGTTTTCACAAGAAGGGAAGGATATAGATCTCAAGCTTTTTCTGTATTTTTTTTTTTAAAGTAGTGTCTAACTCAATCCTCTCTGGATTTCCCGGCTAAACTTTCCGTTATGGATCCCTTATCCTTGCGGTTTCAGTAACCGCTCTACGAAAAATGGCTAGACGATTGGTCTAGTCAATTTTCGTGGATGTGCATGTCGAGAATGGTCAATTTCATCCTTACATCTCCCACTTAGCCATTCAAGCTAAGTAATCTAACATACTAATTTTACCTCTCACTTTTGTGGGTTTTCTAGTCATGTCATTTATGATTGTTGTTACAATCATTACTCGTTGTATGGTTTCTAACCTAAACAATAATCAAACCCATATTTATAATATGCTTTAAAAAAATATCCTCTATTATGTCTTTTGTCAAGGGGTCTGCCAACATATCTTCAGTTTGTATGTCTGAGATATCTTATAATCCTTTTCATGGCTATCCAATGCTGTCAACCAGGATTACTTTGATATCTACTTACAAGACCAACAACAAAGCTGATATCATGTCTTATACACAGCATAATATACATTAAGATAGCCAAAGTTTATGCATAAGGAACATTAGGTTTATCGTCTCCCTCACCGAAACAATAAGCCTTACTCAATTTGACCCCTTTTGCAATGAGTATAGATGCATGCTTGCAAGAGTTTAGATTCTCTGTTTTGAGAAATCTTTATACCTAAGATATAGGATGCTTCCACATATTAATCTTGACTTCGTTTTGGCAATCATCTCATTGTCATTTATGATCAATAATATGTCATCTACGTATAACGATAAGATGATAAAGTGGCTCCCACTGTTTCAGACACATACAAAGTGGTAAAGTTCATTAGCTACAAACACAAGTTATATAATCACATTTTGAAAAGTCAAATATCATTGATGAGGTAACTCTTTAAGGCTATATAGGGATTTTTCAACCTATATACTTTATCTTCTTAGCCTTTAACAATATATTCATATAGATATTGCATATATATAATCTCATCTAAATCTCCATTTAGAAAAACAATTTTTAAATTTAACTGATATAAATTCAAATTATAATATGTTGAAATTACCATAAATATCCTTATGGATGCAAATTTAACAACAAGGGAATATGTCTCAACATAATCTATTCTATCTTTTTACGCAAAACCCTTTGCAACCAACCTCTCCTTAAACTTATCGATAAACCCATCAACTTTATAATTCTTTTTTCAAAACCCATTTACAGCCTACTACTTTTCGTTCTTTTGACAAATCAATCAATTTACAAATTTAGTTTTTCATAATAGATTCAATTTTCTCATTGATAGCTCAATAGTCTCCTAATATGTTAAGTTACCAGCTAGCTCATCTAAATACACCAAATTATATATTTATTCTGTAAGATAAGTGTGATAATCATTTAAGTAAGACGGTTTAATCTTAGGTCTTTTATGTCCACTTAAAGTTTTGGTTTGATGAGTAAGATCATTTATAGGTTCAAATGATAATGGATCTAGATCTACTAGATTATCTATATACTCCTCATCATTTTTAAGAATATCATTCTTAATATCCTCTAAGAATTCAGTACACATGCTTTTATGAGTTCATGATCCTTATGATAAAACTAATATCCTTTAAATCATTTAACATATCCAATAATATACACCTCAATGACCCATTATCTAGTTTGTCTCTAGACTGGTCAAAGATTTCACATGAGTAATAGATCTCCACCTCGTAAGATTACCTAAGTTTGGTTTTCTTCTAAACTACATATCATATAGTGTAAATAATATAACTTTACATGATATTTTGTTGAGTATATACACAATTTACTTATCGCTTCTTTCCTAAATACCCTTGGTAGAGATGCATCTATTAACATACACCTTGTCATATCCAATAAAGTATTGTTATATTTTTCTGCTACATCATTCTATTAAGGTGTCCTAGAGATTGTATTTTGCTTTGCAATACCAAAGTCTTTAGAAAATTCTAAAAATTTTATAAATGTGTATTGTCCACCTCTATCTAATCTCAAGACCTTGATTGTATATCCAAGTTGATTCTAAACTTTCTACATATATTCTTTCAGTGCTTCAAGTGCATAAGATTTATATGCTAAGAGATATATATCTATATCTCGAGTAATTATCGATAAAAAATTATTAAATAAACATTTTTCGATGTGATTTAAGGTCCATATAAATCAGTGTGAATGATTTCTATAGGGTTGTTGCCCTTGTTATTTTCTTGAGAAAAGTTTTCCTTGACAATTTTTCTTTTATAAACGCTTTACACTTACTAAAAGTATTTTCTCTAAATCCTTGAAATAAGTCAAAGTTGGATAACTTCATCAATCTCTTGAGACTTATATGCCCTAGGCGTTTATGTCATACATCAATATTAAAGGTACGATCAATATAAGTAGAAGAATCTTCACTTTCATTAATGTTCAATTTCAATAAGTCATGTTTTACATCAAACTTACCAAAGAAAAACACTTTCACATGCTTTTCCACTATCACATTGTGAGGAATAAACCTTAGTTCAAAGCCCTTCTCAATCAAGGTAAATATTGAAACCAGATTTTGTCTTATAGTTGGTACACTCAATACATCAGTCAAAACAACTGATGTGCATTCTACATGAATCCTAAAGAACCCCACTCGAAGGACATAAAAAAAGATGTTATTTGTCATATACACCCTATGTTCTCCTCATTGGTATTTCTTTAGGTCCGTTATCCCTTTCTTACTCTTGTAGATATATCTGTCGCTCCTGAGTCAACCCACCAACTAGTCATCGGGCGATTCATGTACAAGCATTCATATACCATGCAGATTATGTTATGTTTCTTCGATTGTCCGCTTTGTTCGGTGTTTCTTTCGTTCTTGTTCAATTACTAGTTTAAGAGGCAATTCAAAAAAACTTATCTTAGGCCCTAGCTAAATTAGTAATCTTAGAACCAATGCAAATACCCACAATACTAAACTGTCTTTCCCAATCATGAAACATGGTCACTATTACCAACATATGGTTCATATGTTCTACTACATTATCTCCTTTTTTAATCTTATAGGAGTTATATTTTTGTAGTAACAGGTGGACATTTAGCTTAGTTGTAGTGTCATACTTAGTTGTTATCGAGTTAAACAACTCTTTTGCGATCTCACACTCTTCAAAGACCCTAATAAGATCATCCTCCATGTATGTTAACATGGTAGTTCTTACTATCGTATAAATTTTTAGAAATATTTTATATATTTTTCTTTATTACTCAATTGCATCACGGATGGTGGTCGTACAGTTTTCCTTAACACATAGTCTACACCTTCGAGTGTAAAAGCCAACAAGATTCTTTTTTTCCACGTTTAAAAATTAAGACCATTTAATTTTTTTTGCTAATTCAGATACATATATTCTAGAATTTATTTTTAAGTGTTTGACAAAAATAACAATCAAATAGTCTAAAAAAGAAACAAACATAAATAACATATAACCAATTATTAAAATATAAAATACAGAATATCAATCTACTAAGTTGAAAATAACTCATGGTACTTAAAAGCAATTTCAAGCATATTTTAAGTACTATCATTGAGTTTTTCATAACTTGATTCTATTATTTTCAGAATCATATGGGGGCAAAACTATAATTTTTCCTATTTTCCTGCCACTATAATTTTTCAAAAAATTTAGGGGCAAACCATGAATTTTACCTGTTTGTCCAATTTTTTAATAATTTAAAAAAAATTGGGCAAAATAGTAAAATGAGTATTTGGTTTTCTGTAAAATTCGTGACTAATTAAGTGTAAAATTATAATTTTGTCTTTTAGTATGAATATGTGATTTTTCTTAAAGTCAGGAGCAATCCTATTTTTTAACACAGTGACAAAACTATAAATTTACACTTATTAAGGGCAATAATATAATTTTATAAGCCTATATTTCATCATTTTTATAAACAACTAGAGAGCAAATTGTTATTTCGCTTGTTCCACTGTCTCAGGCCACTATTGGTTTTTGATAGGTACTTGGTTTTTCTAGCAGTCACCAGGGAGTGTCCTTACGCTCTCTTTTCCTTTTTTTTCCCTGTTTTTGAAAAAATAAGAGTCGTACCTATATTTTATAGATAAGCATATCCTGATACGAGTGATGGATCTCTCTCTACGGACTTTGTCGGAGTTTCCTTTTGCTCGCACAGTGAAGATTTATAAGAAGAATAGAATGGACAGGAAAAGATAAACTTTTAGGTTTCCCACAACTTGTTTTCATAGGAAGGAAAAGGTATAGATCTCAAGCTTTTCTATGTTTTCCGTATATGTTGAGTTCATGGACTGCTATGAATTTATAGACCTGACTCCGTCATCTTCCATAGATTTTCGGACGGGACTTTTCGTTACGGAGCCCTTATCGTCTGCAAGATTGCCGATGTTTGTCGTGAACGTCCAGAAAGGTCAATATCGACCTTACACCTCTCGTATCTAAAGCGTTGGGATGGTGTGGGACCCATGAGGAAGCGATCTTCCCCTTTCCTACATGTGTTGCGGGCCCATTTTGGCCGGCACATAAATCTCGGGAGTTGTCTTGGGTCATTTTCTATTCTTTATACAGTAAAGATGTGCTTAAATTTCGTCGCAAGGGCTGTCATTCTCTCTCTCTTTCTATGTATGCATGCATCTGCGTACGTATGTCACATGCGTAGAATAGATGTGTATGCTCAAAGAAGAAGGCATGCCCAATTTGAACGCTTTTTACGTTTTCTTTGTGTGTATGCATACACATCTCTTCTATGTGACATGTATGTGCATACCCACATAGATATACATAGAGAGAGAGAGAGGCCTTGTTATTTTCTTAAATAACGGGACTATTGTGACCAGTCGTCGTTCACACCTTACCCTCCACTCACTTGTTGATGCAGACATCCAATTAACAGATAGATTTATTGTTCGCGCAGAGTTAAGGGTCTCATGAGCAAAAAGATCAACGTGCCCGTGACGAGAAGTAAATGTACATATGGGCCTACCACAATTATTTCAACGTATACTAAACGACTTGGAACGTGAAAAGGAGAATATCGTACCCAAAAGAAAACACCGAAGACCTAATATCGCATGTCCCTTCTTTCTAATTCAAAGTTTCAAAGGCATCGATCGAATCGCATGCGGTGATGGTGCAAATTATAGCAGGCACCCCACTCTCTACTGTTGCAAAAAGTCGTTGCCCTTCAACTTGTAGCTATAATTATCAATAATATGTTAAATTCAAAAGCTTTGGTCCTATAAAGATCAGGCACATGAGCTATGTCGGCAGAGAAAATGCTAACGGAAATGGCAAATGAAATTCACATCTTCAATTCACGCCACTTTGGTTGTATCCAAGTCCCCTATTGAATCGCAAATGAAATCACTTACATATTTATATTATGTTATATATATATATATATATAGAGAGAGAGAGAGAGAGAGAAAGTTGCTAGATTCTCATCAAGAGAAAATTCACGTTTGAAATCCAAATGAAGTTGGCATCTTGAATTCATGCCACTTTGGTTGTATCCAAGCCCCCTATTGAATCGCAAATGGAATCACTTGCATATATATTATGTTATATATACATGTATAGAGAGAGAAAGTTTCTAGATTTTCATCATGTTAGATTCTTCTTGATAATAGGTCATTCATCTTTTTTTATCAAAATTTCTAAATTAAAAAAGGAAAGTATAAAATACGAAATATACTTTGTACTTTGTACTTTTTACTTTTAAAAAAGTAACTTTCACTTTTTAATCTAAAAAATAAATTATCAAAAGGAATCTTTTCTTAATGGGAGTCTCTCTCCCTCTCTCTTTATATATATATATATATATATATAGTTTTTTAAGTAGAAAAAATTTCTCAATAATTGGATTCAAAAGTGAGAAACGGACAATCAATGCAGCTTTTATTAAGTGTATCAGTAACCCGAAATAAATACTTCAACTGTACATGGGCGACTGCACAAAGATATGACATTGAGGTGTATACTGTTGCGTAGTTGGCTTGTCATGCACATGACTCTCTTTAAGTCTGAAAGGGAAAACGCCAAAAGATAGACAAATAGATATATCCTTTAAGGAAAGGTGCCCCCACCCCATCTTGGTCTCTTTACCACGCCCTCAAAACGAGGCAAGTACGCTTGGCAGAGGTCACCATCTCCAATGAATCATACTCGTACAAATCTGGAAACATTGATTATTAGTCATATTGAGGTGCCCAGTACACAGTGCCATTGATCTCATAGGACCCACTTTGATAGTTTGATGTACATTTTCTCTCTCTCTCTCTCTCTCTCTCTGAAAAAGAACTTCACAAGAAACCATCTGAGATGAATAAACAATTCGCATCATTTTGAGGGTGAAGATGAGGTTAGGAGTTAGGTTGTCTGCGTTTATATTGGTTATATCATTTTATTTGGTTTGGCAAGATGGGTTGGGCAGACCTCTAGCAATTATCATTGGGATCCCAAAGCCCAAGGATATAAAAAAATTTGAGTTCAAATCGGGCTTGAGCCAACTCAGCCTACTATGGGGTTAAAGCTCTCTCTAAGCTGGTTTTCTCCATTCACAAAACTGCAACCATGATATCTTTGTATAGGTAGCCTTTGAAAGTGTGTCCTACCATTTTTAAAGCTATATATATATATATATATTATGGATGCCAATTTATTGGATACATCGGATATTCAACAAAAAATACAAAGGTTGGTATGACATGTACCCTCACATCATAACCATAACCATAACCAAATAACATATAAGTTTGGATTCGGACTTTTCTTATATGAATAAATCTGACGAATGTCCGAAATCCAAATGTACTTTTTTGGATATGATGTCTGATATCCAAATGTATTTTTTTCAGAGAAAACCTCACACAGAGAAGATCTTGTGGCTTCTTTTTTCCAAAATACATTATAGCATATATAGAAATAAAAAAACGTGAAACTTAAGAAACTCGAATACATTTATAGTTACTTTACAATACTTTGAAATCTCACATTCTTAATTAAAAAAGAAAAGGCTACATACGGTAACTAGGAGAAGCAACTTATGCTCCCTTCTTTATCATTTACCCACCATGGACAAAAGGAGACCGGGTCATATTGCGTATGACTGGGTACGGGTGACTCTTCATTTGGGCTTAACATGAAACGGAACCGTCTTCCGGGTTGTAAATTGGTGACGATCCGGTTCATACGAAAGAAATCCAGTTCCAGTCCCCACTTTGAAATACTATAGAACCAAACTCTTTCTTTTTTCTAAAATGGAATTTCTCTGGTTGGTGAAAATTCAAGTAGACCATACGCGGTTCTCCATGTCAGTGGGATCTTGTCAGTTTGGCCCAAATAACCAACGGATCCATCTTTTATTAGCCAGCTCTGTCAATTCTGACCCACCCATCGACAACCCTAAATACAAACAAGGTAAGACTCTATGTGCCGTTGGTTCATGGTATAACTGGAGCCCGTACTTCAAAATTAATTTCATCTCATTAGGAACTCAAACAGCTGCGATCCCTCAGCGTTGCTTTTGAATAAACTCCTTTGTATCAATTTTGCTTTGCCATATGAACACGATGGCAAACAAAATCAATCTAGCCGATCCGTGTACCGTAAGGGTCAGTTTTGGTTTTGGTGGTGGCTGATCTACATGAGCCCCACAACCCAAAAATTCGAAAACCAACCCAAAAAAAAGCTATAGCCCACGGTTGAATAACCAGAATCAACGAGCTAGAATGCATAGTCCACCCGAACCTTCATGGGCTATTCGTCCTACGTAGAAGCATTTCTGAACCCGACACTGGGTTTTAGTATGTCAAAGCAAGGAGAAAGCTTAGCATAAAATTCCAACATGGACTCAAGTATTCCTTTTCTTTTTAATCTATTTTTTCAAAGAATATAATGAATTTTCCATGAGAGAGAGTGAGAGGGGGCGTTTGTTGTCAAGACATGAAGACTTGAATGGTGGTAGTCTTTGGGGTGAGGCAAACAGGACAAGTCTCGGACGCGCAGTCACAGTCGGTGCAAAGGCAGAGGTGCCTGCATGGCAACACCAACACCGACAGCTCCTTCTCCGCACACACTCTGCACCTCCTCTGCTGCTGCTGACTTCCTTTCTCACACCCTGTCTCCAACTCCTCATCAGGGTTCCCGATGGCCGAAAGAAGGTCGCAGAGCTCGCCGCTGTCCCCCTCGCCTTCTTCTAGCAGCTCGGGTTTCGGGTCCTTGGCTTTGGTGATCGTGGAGGAAGAGAGGAGGAGGACTTGCTCGAGGTCTCTTCGCAGCGCGATCGCGGTGGCCTCATTGGCCTGCGCGAGGCTCTGCCATAGCTGCCCTTCAACCAGAAACGCTCTCATCCTCTCCTCTAGAGCGTTGTTCTTCTTGTTAAGGATCTCGATCTCCTCCTGTTTTCTCTTCAGTGTCCGCTGCATCCCCAATTCTACCGCTCCCACCACTTGCCACAAGTACACCGTCCTCTTCGCTTCCAGCTCCGCCCGAATCTTCTCCGTCTGCATTTATGTCTAACCGTTAGGAAAAAAAGAATTGTAGATCAAACTTATATATATATAAGTTTATTAATACTTTTTTAACATTGTTTTTGGTCTTTTCAAAAACCTTTGAACCCATGAAAAGATAACGTAGAGAGTCACATGTTGGGCGACGAAGTGATCAATCTCTTGGCAATGTCTTTGGACTTTGATCGAAATCTCATTATCGAGAACCGACTGGAAATCATCCCTCCCACGCTTTTTGGTTGCCGGAAAACCCATGCAAAAGGCATCTAATGGCTTCTCGTCCACTACAAACACAAAAGATGGAGAATTAATAAGTTCGCATCCAATCATGTATTCTTAAGAGATCGCTTCAAAGCCATAAGAATCAAAACCCAGCTGAGCGCATGACATCGGAACCCCGATACTCACCCTACCTCTTGATGGCCTTTGGCTTATGCAGCCATAATAATCAAAACACGTATGTTTCCAAGGCATTACGTGAATGTGAAATCCATAGTCATAAGGATCGAAATCCAATTGAATGAATAACAAACATTGGAACCCCTCCCACCGAAAAGGTTTCCAGGGCATTAAATGGCTATTACCTTACCTTGCGAGATGAGAGGTAGATTCGAAATAAAATTCTGGCTTTCTTGGAGAGGAAAAGTGGCGATTGGGTTCACAAAATTCCTGAAACGAGTAAATATAAACTTTAGATACAGTTCAATTTTCAGTGATCAATCATACATGAGAAGAATTATTACTGGTAGTAAATTCTCTTATTATCTTCCAACTTTTGTGTTTCTAGTATCATCAAATTCTTTCGTGAGACCCACTTATTAATCTACCTTCAGGGCTAGGCCATGCCCAACTCTGGCTTTGGCGAGCTGGTTGATCAAGCGAATCACTTTGGCAAAAGAAAAATTAGCGGTAAATAGAGACTGTGGGAGTTCGGCTCCGTGTGGTAATATGATACCAAAGTTTTTACGTTTCGGTATTGGAATCAACAATGATTCGGACTCACAATCGGTACTTAGTTCGAGTCCGACTAAGTAAACTTTTTTACGAAGAAATTGCATTTTAGTGAAACAAGACTAAATCGATTGAAAGTAATAGCAAAAGAAACCAAGTTATATTATTGCAGAAAGGTGCGTAACCCGCGTATGTTACTCCTGCATTGTGGAAAGAATCGATGGAACTCGCAAGGCTGGTAGACCGAATCAACCTTAGCGGCCGAAAGAGAATGTAAGCTGGGCTCCTCCCCAGACGGCCTCCCGAAAGAGAATATAAGCTGGGCTCCTCCCATGAGTGAAATAAGCAGCTGGTAACGGCTACCATCCCGTGGGAGTCCAAGTACCATAGGTAGCATGGTGACATGAATCTCAAAAATTTTGAGACGGACGACTATAAAATTAACTAAAAATTATGCTGACTTTTGCATATAAGTAACACGCACTACTTACCTGCTAGAAATTTCCGCCATTAATGGATTGTTGGGAGCTTGATATGGTGGCAAAAACATGGAAGACAAATAGATATTCACCGAAACCAAAACAAGGAAATTGGGCGCCTTTTTTTTCCACTAGATTTGTTTCCTCCGCGTTTAAGAAGAGCAGGTGCCCTCTTCGTCTTGTCTCTCAGAATCGATCTTGGTAGAACTAAATAACAGATTCGAGCAAGACCGGAACCGCTTTCCCCACTCTTGTTCAGAGAGAGACGGGGGGGCAAGGATGACTGTTTCTTCGTTCTTGTGCGACGTTGAAGATCTGGATAACAATGGAACAGAGAGGGAATGGAGGGGCCGTTGTTGTTTGCCGTGGGATTTAAAAGCGAGGGACCTTACAAATAGGAGTACTGCATTGCGTCATTCTTGAGGCGAAGGGGCTATGCCCGAAAACAAATTGAAAGTCCAACTGGATTTCGCTATTCGGGTGCTTTCTTATAGGAGACGGGAGAGGCCACAAATTGGGAGACGAGATCTTTTCTTTCGTCTATCCTTTTTTATCACGTCCGTTTCTGGATGGGCATCCTAACTCCCATTTATATTCATCTTTATTATACTTGAGTACAGGTGAGCAAATTGGCAATTAAGGAAGAAGAAAAGGAGCAAGTTACTCTTGGTTTGGTCCAAGTAACTCGCAATGTTTTACATTATAACCAATAACATAAATGTTGGTGACGTATGACGACCGTTTATTCGCTCAATGGCATGAAGCAGCAAGGGAGGGAGACTCCAAGGGTAAGCTAGTCTGTTAGGTCGTTTTCGTGGTTTATATATGCCGGAAATCAGTAATTTTCCTGGGAAAAAAGTGGAAAGAATATATTTATATACGTACATTTTTGTGTGTGTGTGCATGTATGTGTGTAAATATAAGAACCTCGGAATCCAAAGTGTTAGGTCAACAACAGGCCGCTCTAATGTCATTGCTACTAGTGGGGAGTTCCACATTCATAAGAGGCATGTGTTAGGCTTCGATCTCCTCTTATAACTAACATTTATATATATAACTACCTATTAATGAATTTTCTTTCAAAAAAGGGAGAGAAATAAAATCCATTTTATTGTTTCTTTGGGATGAGTATTATTATGCTTTTTAAGGTAAAAGTTTGTTAGTTTCCTGTATTTATCTTTCGATTCTTTTTTTGCTTGGTTGTTCTTGGTGAAGTGGGGTCACTCGTGGCTTGGCTTATGTATGTTAGTTTTTATATACCTATATGCTAGAAAACTATGGTAACCAACAAATTGGGTGGATGTATTGTAAGTAAATGATCAAATCTTTCAATTTTGCACCAAATTGGCATGAAAAATAAACTTTTTTATCTTAATTTTAGTGGAGAAATTGCTTTGTACTCGTGAAAAGTTACGTTCTTAAATTCAATAAGCAGATTTTTACAGATCATCTAACTTGATCCTCCACTGAGACGAGCTATGGACTAAACATGAACAAGTTAACAATATCTTGAGTTGAAGAACAAGCCATCAAGGTCTCCTTTTTGGTGCACTTAACCCAGTTACCAATTATCATCCCCATGATGAAGTTGTTGGATAATTGTGTTCTATTTTTAGGATATATTAATATTTGTTTCCCTTCTTTTCTATTTTTTTCTTTTCTTTTTTGTTGGTGTTGTTGCAACTTGCAAGTGAATTGATATGGATGAACCTGACTAATGAAAGTTGTTGGATAATTGTGTTCTATTTTTAGGATATATTAATATTTGGTTCCCTTGGTTTGGTTGTGTCAAGCTCTGAAGATAGATGAACCTTTAGAGAAAAATGGCTAATGAAATCCTAAACTTAAGAGGTCCATTGATGACTCTAACGAGTTGGTTTGAATTGCTTTATATAGCTACAGTAGCGGTAAAGTCATGAATCTCGTTTGGTAATCTATCAAGTTGGTCAGGAAGCTCACCTTTTCTAACAATACAGTATAAAGCAATCCTAGAAAATATCAATATCGCTAACTTCGAAAATGGTGGTCAAGATATGCACTTCCATATTTTTCTTGGTATCATCTCACTAGATTGGAAATTATTTAGAGCCATTCGCGTAGGCTTTATCCATTAGGATGCCAAAGGTCTGAATTGGGATTGAATCTGCTGAATCGAATCCACCCCAGTTAGAACCCAATTAGTCAGATCCGGTACACTGCAGGATTTGATTAACAATCAGACCTGGATCCACTTTTCAGATTCTGCAAACTTACCAAATCCAACCTGACTAGATTGTTTTATCTAGAAAATACAATCCAATTATTTAAGAAGGCTCGATTCAAATTATGAATTTTACGATCCGTTTATGTTTATGGAGGCTCTGACTAAGAGGGATTTTCGTAAAGCTAGGGCTTAACCCAAACCCAGCATGTCCTCATCTTTATGTGTTGGTGATGACTCTTGGGAGTGGTATTAGTTGGATTGAAATGAATAGATCCAAATGGAAATGAAAGAACACCTATTTCTCAATTTTGTTATTAGAAGTGACGATACAACTCTAATGATAAACCCGCTGGCAGAGCTATACGCGATGCAGGTGTGCTAGAAAACTCTAACCCTCATTCTCAAATAAGAAATCATATAAGGCTTAGATGGCGAACGTGAGTCCTTGAGAACATGACTGAGCATATTCCAACACCCTTAATACTACACGCTCGAGCAAGAAAGCAGGTGAACCCGACAGATTGTGAAAGCAAGGGAAAACACTGCCGCGTTGAACGAAAAACAGTCTCATTGAACGAAAAATCGGTACAAAAGGATAACAAACGTCGATAAAAGTCCTAATCTCAAGCGTCGAAAAACCACCAGCACATATTAGAGATTTGCAGAGCTGGTTTTGGCACCACACTTGGTTAGCTCAAATGGTTTGGCACTTCTTCCTCCTTAAACAAGGTCTCAAGTTCAATCTTGTGAATGAGAAAACCAGCACTAGGAAAGCTTTACCCCCACAGTGAGACGATCTGGCTCGAGCTGGATTAGTCAGGGTCCTTGTCGGCTTCGGGAAACAGTGTTTAAGAACAAAAGAAAGGTGGCTTGGGATAAATGGGTGGTGTTCATTTTCATCTATTTCAAAATATACCTCCATTTTTCCAGTAATAGATTATTAATGGGAGAGGATCGTACAGCCAATTACTTAATTGTTAAAGAAGAAGTCACATGAGATTCGAGATTAACTAAAAAATGCAATGGAGAAACCACCCCCACTATCTTTCCCGATTTTCAAATAGTAATGACATGGGGGTTGTATGTAGAAAGAAACGTATGCATTGGTCACTGCAGAACTGGTGGAGTTTCCCATGACATGATTCCAAACCCATCTCCTTTTTTTTTTCTTTCCATGGATTGTGGTTAAGGGTGGAGCTAGGACATAAAAGCAGGAAAGTTGTTGGCTTACAATATAACCTACCATTATATATATATATAGAGAGAGAGAGAGAGAGAGACTATCTTGCTCATCAATGTTCTTTTTCTCGTTCTCGATTGTTGTTTTAGGTGAGGGGGACACTCAAAAGTGGTTGCTTTACGGGCCGGACATATCTCTCACTATGTGGAAATGGTGTACGTGTTCCTTAGTTAAGCTCCTAAGTAGGTCCCATAAAAAATATAATTTTATTGTGCATAGGCAACATATTTAATTCCAATTATACAAAAATTACTACAATGAAAATTTGCTATGCCAAACAATACATGACATTTTAATTTGAACCAATATATGTAATATTTGGCTTCCTGTTCTTGAATGCAAAGGAATTTAACCTTCGATCCTTAGTTTTGGTGGTAAAGACAAGCAAATACCTTTATTTTCTGCATTCACTTTTATTCATCTATCATGACATTCCCATCTCTAGGTGGTTAGTGGCTACATGTTCTTCCTTATAAAAAACTGCCTCTAAGTTGTTAGTGACTTGCCGCCACCAGGAGGTGAATTGCTTGAGCATGGTAACGAAGGCCACCCTCCTTGCCCAACTCCCTTTATAAGTGTTTGGTTCTTATATGTCTATAATAAAAAGGAAAATTTTAATCGCTAGTTTCAAAATAGCATGGTATCATAGAGTTTCACCCATTTTAATAAAAGAATTGAGTATCAATAGTGAATTATTTAATTCATGTTGCTTAAGTAAGTCTTATAAAGAAAATATGAGACCTCCCCTTTCATGATAATAATTAGAAACCTTAATATTGTCTCTCCATCAAACATAAATAATTTCCAATGCACCATAACCCCATTGGTTTCAGCCATATTAAGTCACTTTGGTCTTTTTGTTGAGAGAAAGAGAAAGAAACATAATGACTATTTTGAATTGGAAATAACTATAGTGACATATTAAGGCACTTTTTGCCTTTTTAGAGAGAGAGAAAGAAACATAATGACTATTTTGAATTGGAAATAACTATAGTGACTAATTAAAGCTGGTCACTTTAGTGGGATTTTTGTTTGAATGAGTAACTACAGTGACTAATTGAAGCTGGTCACATTGTCACCCAACTTCCAATAATGATGATATGATTTTATGAGCCTAAATCAACAAAGATAAAGATGACCTATGCCAACCATTTGGGCTCACTCAGCCATGATACGAATATCTAGAAAAGTTCATTTCTAGGTGTCAATGATTCAAAATTGTCATGGTTTACAAGCATGACATGTATCTCTCAGGCATACATATATAGTTGCACCTTGACCATCATTATTTTTAATAAAACTTATCTTTTATAAAAACATATCTGTAATTTTATTTAGTGAAGTTCTTTATCCAAATTCGTACAAACATATCCTTATAATGTCATGGACTTTAAATTCAACGTACAGAGGTTTAAAGAGCGATGTCTAGATCCCATTCTTCTTATTAGGTTTTGGACCATGCTCTAAATCTTCTTGGACCATTCAGGGTGGCAAGCACCTTCCATCAATTCAATCCTTCTTTATTTCTTCTAGCTTTAGAAATTTTTATCCTACCTAACCTTGTTTGCTCCCTTCTAGGATGAACTCTTAACTTGACCTTGCTCTGAAGAAAACATTAACCTTCTTTGTCTTCGCTAACTATATTTCTTTCTTTCTTTCTTTTATCCCTAACATCAGATGGAACGTAAACAATGCAAACACGGCGGGATTGGATCTAGCCTTTGGTGGTTTGCTTAATATAAATAAGGATTGGTAGCACCATGTGTGTGTGTAAAGATACATTGATGGGGAAATAAAATTTGTTATGCTCCCATCTTTTTGAAGTAGCACTCAACCACCTTGGTGATGACCACTAGACACAAAGGAAGGTAAGTCTATCTTGGGAGACAACGAATCCTGATAAAACTAATAATGCTTCACTAGGTAGCTGCGTCACCTTTTAGGGAAGGGATTGGTTATCTGAGCCCCACATGATTATTTGGTCCACCTTACCAAAGTATGAAGCCTCCTTGAACCAAGTATTATATTCTTTTTCTATAATATTTTCCCAACAAGTTCCCAAATATTTTATTCTGTAATGCTTGGTGCCTGAGGCCTTCAGCATGTGAGATCTCTTTCACAAAACCCATTTATCGCTTTTGCCTTCTCTTTATGTAATATTCATTTGGAGTCTACGCAGAAAAGTTGTTCCACTTTTATCTCCTATGTTTATATTCTAGCATAAGTGGGCTCTCCACTCATCCCCAGATACTGATCTTTGCTCAGTTTTTTGTCACACTAGATTCCTGTAAATTTTGACTCATCTCGTGTAAAGTCTTGTGATAATGTGACCATGGTGGTATCGTATATATATAATTGATTATGGTTGTGGGCAGTGGGAAGAATTGATTATGGTTGTGGGCAGTGGGTTTCTTCCTATGCAATGCAGAGTGGGAGCTTTATTCTATTCTCCCAAGAAGGGGAGTCGTGAGCTCTATAAGAGCTGCACCGTCGGCTGCCTAAAAGTTAAATGTATCCCTAGGCCGCTTTTTATATTTCATAGTGTCATCATGCCTTATTTGCATTGTGGAATTCAACCACTAAAAGAATCGAGTGTGCTCATGGGATGGAAACACGAATAGATTTGGTTTGCTTCTAAAAATGCCTTAAAATCAGAAGGCAAGCGTGTCCAGTACCGCAAAAGTCATGAAGAGAGAGAGAGAGAGAGAGAGAGAGAGAGAGAGAGAGAGAGAGCATAACTTCATGCTTTACATGATTCCAAGAAAAAAGCACCAGCCCTTAGACTACTATACTTCAAATTCTTCATCCCACTATCATCTGTTGAAATTGTGGTGCCTGCTGATGCGTCCAGTACTGCTAATTTTTAGGTGGAATAATGAGGCGGAACAAGTCATCCAGCAATGCAAGTTGGATTCTCAAATTCTAGTTCCACTACTCAACCACTACCTATTCTTTTTCATTTTTTTCATTTGGACGGTATTAAATGAATTTTCCCCCAAGGTGAAAAGTCCACATTGATGATGCATTGGAAGTCCAACCGAAAACACTTGAAAAGGAGCCTATTAACGTTCAAATTATTTGTTCAATTGGACCAAAATCTTCCGTTCTTATCTTCACTACTTCAATTGCATGCAATGGACAACTGTGAGTGTTAAAGAGCGTCCGTCAGCCACACAGACACGCATGTGCAGAGAGAGAGAAAGAGAGACTCAACTTTGACGGAATAAAATACCTATGTAACAAAAATAGAAGCTGTTCCTTTTCACGAAACAATGATGGACGAGATTGGTGCCGCTCAATCTTTTTTCCGGTACATTTCTCAATGAACCGGCAAAAGAGCTTCGTTTTGAGACCAGGAAAGCGCACAGAAATACTTTTATTAATTGTTACCGAGACTCTTTTACTCTCATTGCAGACTTGTGCAGATGAGAAATGAGATGTTTTGGCGTGTTGAACCGTTCTCTTTCTTTCACGTACCACTGTATCGCCACTAGCTTTTCTGTTTCATCTCTCTTTGGATTACTGTGCGATTTGTTTGTCCCCACATCATGGGATTCCTTATTACAGATTCGTTCATAAAGAAAGATGTTCTATTTTGTTCACTAACTTTTATTTTGTTCTATTTTGTTGCCTTTGTGCTCAGTCCCGTGTCATCATTTTCCGTCATTTCCTTAATCGCCAACTCACCGAGCCAAAGCCAGATCCTCTTCCATCATTTCCTTCGTACATTTTGTACGCCGTTCTCTTTCTAAGATACTTGCAGTTTCTCACACACAAACTCCTCTGACCACCTCCTCAAATGTCCAAACAATGGTGTTTTTCTTTTGTTGATGCCACAACCACATTTACTTAAATAATCTCATCATGGATCCAATCCTTTGAATATCTTTATTTTACCTTGAGTTCCATCATTGCACCAGTTTGCTTTCTTGGACCTATCAAGTTATTCATTTGCATAAATTTCTCCCAAGTTGAGTCTCCCAACAGACCCACTAAGCCATCAAGTTAGAAATCGAGCAAGGACCGGAAACTGTCAAAGAGCATGTTAATGAGTCAGATATATATATATGTGTGTGTGTGTGTGTGTGTGTAATCTGGTCATTGAAGAAGGGTCTAACCCAAATAATTTTTTAATCAACACGAAGATATGATCTTTTAGCACTTGACTTAACCAGGCCGGGGATCAGAATCATTTTATATGCATATCTAAAAAATAAAGTTACTTTTTAATTAAGCTGGTTCAGGTTTGAAATCCACTGTTTAACCTGATACAATACTGACCGAGTACCTCAACCCTGATTAATTCTTATATACAGGGTTCTGGATGGCCGATCTGTTCACTCACCACATTAAACAAGCACAGATTTCCATGGGACCATCCTACTCTACTTTGCTACGTATAGTCTAAGAAACAAAGTAATGGGAAAAAATATAAAATAAAAGAAGCAAATAAGCATATATTCTGAAAGAACTACAGTGATCAGAACCACAGGTTGGTCGAGAAGCAAATAAACAAGGATCTAGTTCGTACCAGTACCTACTCCCACTTACGTTTTCACGTACTCCGTCAAGTTAGATCGAAGGCATCTGCGATGACAATACTGCAGCCGTGATTAGAATGCATACCTTAAAAACTCGCACGGAATCAGAAAACTGGCATGGGCATCTGACAGATTCTCTCTCTCTCTCTCCACATGCATACATGTCAAAAATGTCTAGGTTGGTATCATCTATATCATGTTCACAATACAGAAATCTAGATTCAACAGCTCATTTGCTGCAATAATCGGCCCCACCTGGCCTACCAGGGCTGGGGATGGGCCGGGACAGGTCAGCCTGGATTGACACCTCTAGGACCAACTCCTGTAGCAAGTGGGTTATGCCCCTTTCGGCCTCTCCTGCTTCAAAATTCAGAGAGAAATATAGAGGGATTTATTGGGGATCCTTGTTTCCATGTATGATGCAAGAAACAGTTGCAATCACTTCGGTCATGACTTTCATGAGCTCATCAAGATAATGGCCTGTTAAGCATGTTGCTCCAAATTCTGTTTATAAGAATCCAACTCATATTGCATACAACTTGTCCTAGAATTCCTAAGAATGAATCTCATGAACAGTCGAGGAACATAACCCTACCGCAAATGTAGAGCTTAGGCATGAAATATTTCTCTTCTCACGCACAAAAGGGCATAGCTCACCTGGATAGGCAGTTGGCTCCTAGCAATAGGGTAATGAGATCAATAATCAGGGCGCTCACTACGAAAAGCTTTTCCGTGCATGTTATATCCATCAGAAATATGCATACAGCTATGCGAGAAAGGGGCGTAACTCACTGGCTAGGGAATTGCACTCACTTGCAAAAGGTCACGAGTTCAATACTCAGGTGGCATCTCTTAGGGGTCTGCCTAACCTGGAGTCCTCGTGAAGAAAATGAAGTAAACAAAGGAAGATGGAACCGGTGGAAAACCTGGGGCACAATAACT
Source organism: Brasenia schreberi (assembly GCA_036023115.1). Lineage (NCBI taxonomy): Eukaryota > Viridiplantae > Streptophyta > Magnoliopsida > Nymphaeales > Cabombaceae > Brasenia > Brasenia schreberi. Next base: position 29,815,746 of record JAYKKT010000088.1, read on the forward strand.
GCTTGGGACTTCCAGTATATATGCAGAAAAAACTTTTTCAATCACATAAACGCAACCATCTTCATGATATCTGATGTTGCCAACTATTCATTATACACGAAGGTTGCACACTTCGGCATAATTAATCTGACGCAAAAACCTACTTAAAGGAGTTAATGTAGTAATTGACATCGAGACACACGGGAATCCAAATGGCATTTTATTAATTGGCAACTGATAACAATACTACTCTCCCTGCACGCCCATATAGAAAACCTAACTGAACAGTTTCCTTCCACGGGATAGTTAACCAATAAGTATGCTGTAAGAGACAAGGTAAACGCATAAAACATGATATTAGACACAATTTACTGTAGCAATGGTTGTTAAAGATTACAGCAAGAAGAAAATACTGTTTATATTTGAAAGATCAGCTCAGAGATTTGTTTTCCCTATAGCACTAGCAGAAACACGCCTTGTGAGCGTTCGCATGGTCACAAACTCTTCAGCAGCTGACGGGTGAATCCCGACCTGACACAAACAATTTCAAGGAAAAACGAATAACGTGATTCCATTTGATAGCATCTCTTTTAGGATAAAAAACCGAACAGAACATCAATTGTATATAGTTTAATTTCAAGATACTATTTTACTTCCATCAGGAAACACGATGTAAAGTAATTGACTTACTGTACTGTCAAACTGTTCTTTAGTTGCCCCACATTTGAGCGCCACAGCAATACCCTGCAAGGGAAGTGCCCACTCTTGAAAATCTCAACTTCTAATAAGGGACTGAAGATAGAAACCACGGAAAACAGCATTGATTGTTTATGACAACTATTACTTCAAACAGAGTACAATGAAATATGATACAAGTTTTATCGAACTAGGAAAGGTGACACTTGTGCTAGCCCAATAAAGGAATTTTGATCTAACAAGGACTATAGGATATCACCTTCAGGAGTTACATCTCAACCAGCAATTGGTGCAAGCTTATTATGAAGGAAATAAATGACTTACATTAGGACAGAGACAGAGATGCCACCAAAGGTAGTACAACAACTACAACAACAACTAAGCCTTTTTCCCATACTAGACGGGGTTGGCTACATGGATTCTTTGTTTCCACAGATCCCTATTGTGTGCCATGTTCGCAGTTAACTCACAATAAGCTAGATCATTCTTTATTGTTTCTTTCCAACACTTTTGTGGTCGTCCTCTAGTTCTTTTAATTCTTTCCAAATTTAGTTTTTCATACCTTCTTAGAGGTTCTTCTTTTGATCTTCTTTCTATATGTCCAAACCATCTTAAACGATATTCTCTCATTTTATCCTCTATTGGTGTCACTCCTAATTTGTTTCTAATAAGCACATTATGTATATGGTCTTTTCTTGTATGACCACTCATCCATCTCCACATCTTCATTTCTGTCAGAGACATCATTTGTACATGTTGATGATTAACTGCCCAACACTCGGAACCATAACACATGGCAGGCCTAATTGCTGCTCTATAATATTTACCTTTTAACTTTAATGGTATCTTCTTATCACAAAGAATACCTGATGCTCCTCTCCATTTTAACCAACCAGCACTAATTTTATGTGTAACATCTCCATCAATTCTTCCATCACTCTGAAAAATTGACCCTAGGTATTTAAAACTTTCCTTTTGGGGATGCAATGTGTGCCAATTTTAATTTGTATGTTCTCTGAGGTAACCAAATGATCAAACTTACATTTCATATATTTTGTCTTTGTTCTACTAAGTCGGAGGCCTTTGCTTTCTAATGTTTCTCTCCATAGTTCCAATTTTCTATTAACTTTTTCCTTACACTCCTCCACTAATACAATGTCGTCGGCAAATAACATACACCAAGGTACTTCATCTTGAATATGTTTTGTTAACTCATCGATCACCATTATAAATAGGTATGAACTTAAAGTTGATCCTTGATGTAACCCAATATTAACTTCAAAGAAGTCTGTCATTCCTTCATGAGTCCTCACACATGTTTTTGCACCATCATACATGTCTCTTATAAGGTTAATGTATGTCAATGGAATACCTCTTTTTTCCAAAGTTCTCCAAAGAACCTCATTCGGTACCCTATCATAAGTTTTTTCTAGATCAATAAATATCATGTGAAGGTCTTTCTTTTTTGCTCTAAAATGTTCCATAAAACATCTCAAAAGGTGAATCGCTTCAAGAGTAGATCTACCTGGCATGAATCCAAATTGGTTCTCTGTTGTACTTGATACTTATTTTAACCTATGTTCGATAATTTTTCCCACAATTTTATAGTATGGCTCATTAACTTTATACCTCGATAATTCGCACAAGTTTGAATGTCTCCCTTGTTCTTATATATGGGTATAAGTGTACTTACTCTCCATTCCATGGGCGTCTTTTGGTTTTTCCATATTTCATTAAATAGTCTTGTGAGCCAAGTGATTCCTATTTCTCCTAATATTTTCCAAACTTCTATAGGAATATTATCTGGTCCTATCGATTTACCACCCTTCATATGTTTAAGAGCCTCTTTGACTTCATTCTTTTAAATACATCGGTAGAAATTGTGGTTTATATACTTTTCTGATTTGGCTAACTCTCCTAAGTTAATACTAACATCTTTATTTTCATTAAAAAGCTTATAAAAAAATCCAAGTAGAGATATTTAAACATTGCACATCATGGGCCTTCATATGTAGACGTGCTTTCATGATAAAAAGAAGAAGAAGAAGCATCCATCCATAAATCAATTATCAAACCATTAAAAAGGTCCCTATGAAACAAGCACACACACATGTACTGAGGAAGAAGGAAATACAAGATTGCAGTAAAGAAACACAAAACACTTTTCCCAGAATATGAAGAAAAACTGAATCTAGGTCCAGTTTTGCCATGATCTGGAACCCCAGTACACTCAGATGTGACAATCAAGTGAAAATCATTACACGGTTTAAGGATGCTGCTAAGATATGCACAACTTACATCTGCAGTATTCTGAAGGGGCTCTTTCTGTATTACATTTTCCAAGTTTTCCGAACCATTCCACATAAGGCAGAATTTCCTTTTCTTTTTCTAAAGCAATGCAGAATTTCAACATAACTCTGGCTATGATAAGGGTCTACAATAGGCCTGATCAGCAAGGAGAGTTACATTGGGTAGCCAACAGTTAGCATAAGTATCAAGTAAGAACTTTCACCAATGTTGCAGTCTTTACAGAACTGGTGCACCGGATCTCATTAGAAATCTTAAAAAAAACTTAACTTGCTTGGAGGGGAAAGTACTAGAAGATGACCTCTGGGGAAGGTCTCATGTTTCACCCTCTAGCTAACCCCACTTCGCATGGGAAACATCTTGCTTAAGGTTGAGGCAAAACTCAATCTCCAAACCAAATCATAATTGGTGCAACTTAAACATTTCAAGTATATACTGGAAGGGTCACTTGGCCAACTACGTTTAAGCTACTTTCACTCCCAACATCAAGTATTTTATCCTTATTTATGTATCTATTAACCCCCATCATGGTTAAATTGTCCTATCAAGAGAAAGAAGCAACGGTGGTTGTTTCTAAACCATTGGATTCCCGTTCTGTTCTCCATAATTTCAGGCTAACTAGTACAAATTATATTCGCATCTGAAAATATCTAGAATGAGAAGCCTTTAGTGATTATCAACAATGTAACTCCCTAGGTTCAAATAAACACATGCGATATCTGGTGAAATAAAAAAACCATAACAGGTTGATATTAGCTCTGCAAAATATAGAGTGCTATCAGTGTATTGAAGTTCAACGACCAGAGAGCAGCAAACTTTGAAAATCAAAAGTTAGTGCATGTGACAGTTGTCTCGGTCGAGCCACATAAGTAAGCAGCTTTACAAGAATAGTCCAAACTTATCAGTCAATATATCAGAAATTTAATCATAACCCAACACCAGAACAAAAGCCAAGCATTTTCCAACACCGAGTAGCAGAGATGGAACTACTCATGGACAAGGTGAGGAAGCTGACTCACCACAAATCTCACGAAACCAGAAAACGATTAAACAGGTGTTTGATTTCTTTGAATTACACAATACATATGTGTGTGTGTGTGTATATATATATAAATATAAATATAAATAGATGCATCGAAGATGATGATAGAGATATTTTTAAGATAGTTAATACTAGAGATAGGAAAGCTAAGGCTCTTATCATTGTCATATACATTAAAGATGAGGACGAAAAGATTTTAGTGGCAAGCAATGATGCCAAAAATAGATGAAAATTTGTTTTTATAAGCTTTTTAACAAAAATACAGGTGCTGCAATGGCTTGAAAGAGTTGACCAAATCAGAAGAGTATTTAAACTATAATTTCTATGACTGCATTTAAAGGAATGAAGCCAAAAAAAAGCTCTTAAGCTTATGAAGGTTAGTAAATTTATATGACTAGACAATATTTCTATAGAAATATGAAAAAGCCTATGAGAGATGGCTATCACATAGCTTATAATATAGGAAAAAAAACAAAAGATGATTTAGGAATGGAGGAAGTGTACAACTATACCATATATAAGAACAAGTGAGACACTAAGAATTTGCAAATTACCGGTACTTATTGGAGTATCGAGTTGATGAGTTATATAATGAAATTATGGAAAAGAATTATTGAATGAAGGTCGAGAATAGTATCAAGAATTCATATCAGGGAAGTCTACTATTGAGATTATTCACCTATTGACAGTGGAGGATCTAGAAAATAGTGTTGGAGGGGGCAACACATATATTTCGTCGTGTTAGGGGGGTGAAGCATGAATATCAACCATATATTCACTGTAAAACATATGTTTTACCCTAAATTTTCAAATTTTCATGGGTGGCTACCCCTCCATTTAGATATTGTAGAACATTTTAGAACGAAAAAGAATAACCTTCACACAAAAAAAACTTAAGATAGGGTGTCAAAAGATATTTTAAGAACCCTTGAAAAGCAAGGTGTCATTGGCATACATACATCTTATAAGAGATATGTATCATGATGCACAAATATGTGAAGACTCGTGAAGGAATGACGGATTTCTTTGAAGTTAATATTAGATTACATCAACAATCAACTTTAAGTCCGTATTTATTTATCTTGGTTATTGATGAGTTAACAAATCATTCAAAATGAAGTATCTTGGTACATGTTATTCACAGGTAACATTGTGTTAGTGGACGCGTCCAAGAAAAAGCCAACAAGAAATTGGAACTATGCAGAGAAACATTAGAAAATAAATCGTTTCTACCTAGTAGAATAAAGACGAAATATATTGAATGCAAGTTTGATGATTTGGTTGCTAAATATGACATGGAAATTAAAATTGGTACACATTGCATCCTAGAAACAGTAAAACCACAAAAGTATTGGAAGAAAATAATAAAGAATGATCAAGATTTTATTAGTTAATTATTAGCATGGCACTGGACCAAGCTCTATGGAAATAAAGTAGCCGACCCCATCTAAAATGGAAAAAAGGCTAAGTTGTTTTGTGTGTGTGTGGTATGAACAATCTCAACTCTCAATTGCATTTCTCCCAATGGAACTTGTCTCGGTCTGGAAATTTTTCTAGATGAGCAGCAACTAAGTGGGGTTGACCATGTGGACTCTTAGTCACCATTACACCAGGCCTTCTGTCATGTTAGAATTTACTCCACAAGAGTAAGACAACGTTTTATGTTTTCCTTCCAACATTTTGATGCCTTCTTATCCACCTTGGAAGTGTTCACACTCTTAGTTTCTTAAATCTCATTGAAGCTCCATCCATCCACCTCTCCTAATATCCAAATCTACCTTCAGATTATCTCTCTTTCTATGTTATATTTGTAGCACAATTTTTCATCTAATAACCCCGATAAGTATCCAAGCTTTGTGGCCACTAATCCAACTCAACATCTTTGTTTTGCCACATTTTTGCTTCTACACGTCAATGGTTGACACAGCAACAACTGGCACCATATAACATCATGCAACCATAACTATTAGAAAAAATTCAATCCCGTTCCGGAAAGAAAACCATCCATTAAGGTTGAGTTTAACTGCAAATAGAAATTTTTCATGTAATTCAACCTAACCCAATCACGCATACACCACAAAAGAGATCCTTGAAATGCAGCACACTTCGCTGAGTAGAAGCAGTCCAACCAGAGAATTAATCCTTTTCCTATGAAAAATAAATAGATAGAATCTAGAAAAAGAACTAAGGAGTATTCTCAAATTTAGGCCCACTAACAAGACTCATAAGCAGAATTAGAGTTACTAGCTCCACAACAGCTAATATCTCACATGAATTCCCCTGTAAAAGAAACGCCAGTGCTCTTGGTAAGATGCTGGAAGTTACTTGGTCCTGATTATATAACTTTTTCATATAGAGAAGACTGACTTGCTGTGAAGATAAATTTAATCCACATCAGTTTTTTCAACTATTTATAACTCATCCTTTTCCAGAATATATTTGTTTAAGATAGTACCATAACGTAATCTGCCTATCAAGCAACATGTTTACCTTTATACCATCAAAATAATTCCAACTGAAAATGTTGCATAATCATGTTCAGATATAACAAAACATTACAGGTTCAGGAAGTGGAAGTGGAACCTGGAAGCAAATCAGGAAGTAGAAGTGGAAGTGGAGGAAGCAAGGAAGTACATGGCAGTAATATGAAACCAAAATTGAAGTGACGTCATATAATTACATGGACAGGATCAGAAAAAGCTGGTACACTTATAGAGAATCCTAGGAGAAAATCAAAAGATGTCCGAGGAATGGAGAGCGAGTACACTTATACCCATATATAAGAATAAGCGAGACATTCAGGATTGTGTGAATTATTGGGGTATTAAGTTAATGAGTCATACTATAAAATTGTGGGAAAGAATTATCGACCGTAGGTTAAGACAAGTATCGAGTACAATAGAGAACCAATTTGGATTCATGCCAGGCAAATCTATTGTTGAAGCGATTTACCTTTTGAGACGTCTTATAGAACATTTTAGAGTAAGAAAGAAAGATCTTCACATGATATTTATTGATATAGAAAAAGCTTATGATAGGGTACCGAGGGAGGTTCTTTGGAGAACTTTGGGAAAAAAGTTATCCCATTGACATACATAAACCTTATAAGAGACATGTATGATGGTGCAAAAACATGTGTGAGGACTCATGAAGGAATGACAAACTTCTTTGAAGTTAATATTGGGTTATATCAAGGATCAACTTTAAGTCCATACTTATTTATAATGGTGATAGATGAGTTAACAAAATATATTCAAGATGAAGTACCTTGGTATATGTTATTTGCAGATGGAGTGTAAGAAAAAAGTTAATACAAAATTGGAATTATGGAAGAGAAACATTAGAAAGTAAAGGCTTCCGACTTAGTAGAACAAAGACATAATATATGGAATGTAAGTTTGATCATTTGGTTACTTCAGAGAACATAGAAATTAAAATTGGCACACATTTCATCCCCCAAAAGGAAAGTTTTAAATACCTAGAATCAATTTCTCAGAGTTATGGAAGAATTGATAGAGATGTTACACATAGAATTAATGTTGGTTAGTTAAAATGGAGAGGAGCATCAGGTATTCTTTGTGAAAAGAAGATACCATTAAAGTTAAAAGGTAAATATTATAGCGCAACAATTAGACATGCCATGGTTCTGAGTGTTGAGCAGTTAATCATCAACACGTACAAAAGATGTACGTGACACAAATGAAGATGTTGAGATATATGAGTGGTCATAAAAGAAAAGACCGTATACATAAGGTTATTAGAAACAAATTAGGAGTGGTACCAATAGAGGATAAAATGAGAGAATATTGTTGAAGATGGTTTGGACATATAGAAAGAAGATCAAAAGAAGAACCTATAAGAAGGTATGAAAAACTAGATTTTGAAAGTATTAAAAGAGGTAGAAGACGACCACAAAAGTATTGGAAAGAAATAATAAAGAATGATCTAGCTTATTGTGAGTTAACTGCTAACATGACACATGATAAGGCTCTGTGGAAACAAAGAATCCATGTAGCCGACCCGTCTAGTATGGGAAAAGGTTTAGTTGTTGTTTGTTGTTATTAGGACAAGAATATGAAATGATTCAAAAAGCACGAAGTCTAAAGGAAAAACTTAAAGCAAAAGGAACATTAGAAAAAAACCCACTATAATATGAGTGCAAAAGGGGATGTGTTGGGGAAAGCAGAATTGGCCAAAGCACAAAGATCGCATGGGGAATGCCTTCGAGAAGCACACTTCCCTAAGCATTCCACAAGTGACTTGTTTCTCGCTTTAGAAATGTGTTTCTATGGAAGTGTTTGTTCCCTTGTTTCTAATATGCTTCAGATAACACTCGATACAAACCCACTTAAGGATAGTCACTTTTTTACTTCAAAACAAAATCACCAACTAATTCAAGTGCCTACATTTGTTCATGACAGAGTGTATTCCTTCTCTCCCAAATCTATCAATTCCCTTCAAGATGGTTTGGTGTGACATAACTCGTATTGGTTTTATCATTTCCCTTCAAGGTGGTTTGGTGTAAATTCATAAGATCTTTCCATTATATCCTTCCACAAACACAGCACAGGGTGCAAGCAATTCAGCTGGTTTGGTGTGATGTAACTCATATTGGTATTATCATTTTACTCGATAATCAGAGATGTTTAACATACCAAGACGAACACAAATGAGCAGACATCATTACCTGCATGATCTCAGGTGCATCTGGACCACACATTGATGAGCCAATGACCTTGTTAGTTTCAGAATCAACGACAAGCTTCATTACCGTCTTTTCTTGCCTCCTGAAAAGCCACATTTATCCATCTCAGAGAAAAATCAAAATAATGTACACATATCAAAAGAAAAACATGCCCTGCAACTACTAGACCAAAGAGAGACGTTATTAAATCCCTGGTGAACAGTTAAAAAGATCACTATGGCTACACCACATAACCATAGATTGTAACAAAATGTTTAACTAATCATAAGGCAATATCCAATGCCACTTCATTAGTTAGCAGAAGGAAGATGAAGTAAAAATAAAAGAAGAAAAAGAGGACTACGAATTTAATTAGCCGAAGTAAGAAAAGAAAAATACATCCAAAGCATGAAGCTTCCCGTGAAAACAAGAATACTATGTAAATTCATAACAAAATCATGTACTGTCAAGAGTCAAGTTTCTTTCAATAGCAACTCTCACATGGTAACTTTCCTATGACTCGTGGAAAAAAGAATAATACAACATTAAACATCAAGTTTCCTTTTCTAAATAGATTACTTCTGTAGCAATTTCCTTCAACTTTTGTCCTTTGATAAGCTTGAATCTTTTTTCATTGAAAGGTGAAGAGTTGAAGTTGGAAAAAGTTGTCCTGAATACAAGCGCAGCAAGAAATCAAGAAGTATGGGCAACAAATCTGTCCATCCAATGAATTGGAAATGGCTTTACATGCATAATTCACAAGAAACATGACAAAATGTCACTGCAAGTCATGACGTATACAATTTGATGGCACGGTATGAAGGAATGTCTTTTAACAAGTCAGTAGCAGATCAAGTCATCTGAGTACTGAAATCCACAGCTTATTTTAGCTAAAATACAAACGGGAAAGAGAAAAGAACCACTGTAAATAAAAGAAGAACAGCAGGAAAAATGAGCGAGAACTCAAGATTTTGATCCATAATTCCACGACAGCAAAAACCATCCTGATTTTGTATAGCAGGCCACTCACCCAGATATACTGTTCTTCATAGGAGTGAAAGAAGAAGTGTAGATCAAAACATCACCGTTTGCTTGCTTCACAGCCTCCTGCTCACTAAGGCCCACAACAGAGAGAGGAGGGATGCTAATAACAACAAAGGAGAAAACATAACATTAAGACAAGGAATTCAGCACAAATAACTGCTTAGCAAAGGCAATAACAAAAAAAAGGAGAACACAAATCCTAATCTGCTACGAGTTATCACCCTTTCCCAAAACAGTTTTATTTTTTGACTACCTAGTATGGAGAGAGTGCACCGTCTAGAAAGATACTTCTGTGATTTTAACAAAGCCTTTGAATGCTTGTACATTTAGCAAATTAAGTCGAACGGATTAAATGCCTACCAGTGTTGTAGCAAGAAGCACATATTTTCCGGTTTACATTTCTCTCTGTTGATAATTAATGTTAACTGCAGTCTAATATGGTGATGGCAGTTCAGAAAGATAAACTAGTACAAACAAGCAGTGCCCAACTGCTCGCATCACAACAGTATCATATTGCCGAAAGGAGACCAGCAAAATACTATTTGAAGCAAAATGGTAGAAATGTAAAACAAGAACAGCAAATATGTGAAGAGTTCCTACCTAAACACAGCACAAGGGACAAACTTGTAATCAGGCTTAGTAGGTTGTCCGCCAAAGACAGTCTTCTGTAATGTGCAAACAAACACCAGCATGCATGCATTAGAATCTAGACAAATGAACAGGGAGAAACTACAGGGTCAATGATGACCTGCATACCGCGAAACAGGTCCCCTCCATCAAGGCAACAGGAGTAAGATTTATTCTGTTTGTAACATCACCCACAGCCCATATACTGGGAACTGTTGTTTGGGAGTACTCATCAACCTGTAAACAGCGAATGGTTACATATAATTGCATGGAGTACAGAGACTACCCTAGCATTGATCCCATTGCATGCCCAAAACATCTATGTAATAATCAATTGGATTAGATGGCAGAGTTGAAAAACCACTATTAACCTTTATAGCTCCAACACTATCAAGCTGGACACCAATATTTTCAAGGTTCAATCCCTCTGTATTTGGTTTTCGACCTGCACTTGGAAGATCAACATGAAAGACAGACTAAGCTAATTATAAAACTGGTCACAGCAAGATGGTTCACCACAGAATAAATGACAAGGCCATCAAAAGAATTTTGAAAACAAATGCAGTGAACTGTGATGAGCTAAAACAAGCAAAAACATTTCAAATTCAATAGAAAAAGCACCATAAACAATTTTGTTTTGTTATAGTGGGAGGCAAAGCCTAACACAAAAAGCACAAGCACTTAACCCATCGATGTAGTTTCTTGTTGATTTGTCATTGATATTATTTGGGTTGTTTCTCAACATGATATAAGAGCCTAATCAGTGAGATTAGATCCTACGATGGATTTGAAGAAGAAGAGGAGATTAGGGCAGTGTCGATTGATTGCAGTCCAATAAAACTTGTCAGTTATATTTAAAAAAAGGGTTGATTCTGAAAAACTTTTTCAACAAAACAAAAAGGGAATTGTAAGAAAAGAAGAAAATTTGTATTTCAACCCTAGAAATAGAGGGAAATCATCGTGACTGAAAGAGAAAAAATAATAGACTATGGTGAGAATGTTGGTTCTAACAAAGGGGAAGGCTTTCAAATCACCAATCTAAAGTTGGATGGTAAGAATTACCTCCAATGGGCTAGATCTATCGAACTAGATGTGATGGCAAGGGGGCGATGGATTACGTGACTAGAGATATTCTCATGCCTGATATTTCTAATCCTTCGTACTTAAGATAGCATAAAGAGAACGCTCTTGTAAGTGTATGGCTTATTCAATTCATGACACCATCTATTGATGACACTTTCATGTTCCTAGAGTCGGCATGTTTGCATGAGCATCATTCATTGCATTTTGAAATCCTATATTTGCATCAACATATAAAGACACACCAGGTCTAGACCCAAAAATCATGGAATCGTCTACCCTTAGAACCCAGTGTGAAACCCATTAAGAAAAAGCTTAGGAAAGGGTTCGTGGTAAGCCAAAGGGGCATTGAAGTCAACCCTCTAAGTGTCGAGCCATCGTAGACATGCCTCCACCCTCCGACTTGAGTAAAATCCGAAGCCTCCAAGGGTGCTTCCAAGATAGCAACAAGATGCTAACCTTTCAAAAGGCTTTTGAGAAAATGGGTAAAATTTGAATGGGATGCAGATTTGCAAAAAGCTTTTAAAAAATTTAAAACTTATTTAGTAAAATCCTTCGATTTTAAAACCTCTAAAGCAAGCTTTACAATTCATGTGAATGCATTGGGTGCTTTACTTGCTCGATATGAGAATGATAGCCTCAAGGAGCATGCTATTTACTACATTTCCAAAACTCTATTGGCATATGAAAGAAATTATCAAGCCATGGAGAAATCATGCTTGGCCTTGGTATAGGCTTCCCAAAAAAGTTGAGACATTATTTCCCGTATCATGAAATATGGATAATGTCTAAGCTTGATCCAATCAAGCACTTGTTTGAAAAACCTATCCTAACGGGTAGGCTAGATAAATGGCAGCTCCTCTTAATGGAGTATGATTTCATCATCAAAACTTCATTAAGAGACAAGTCCTAGCAAATCATGTAGTTGAATTGCCTCTTGGAGACACATATCCCATACTTATAAATGCCCGATGAAAGCATATTTGCAAATGAATTTCAAAACCATGCTTTTAGCAAATTGTTTTAAAGAAAATCAAGTATGGAAAATGTATTTTGATGGGGCAAATAATCAACAAGGGGCAGGAGTAGGAATCATCCTCGGAGAAATCTCAATTGCCAAATTTTTGAAACTTGGTTTATAACAAGAATCTCCAAAGACTTCAATGCATGAGTCCCTAGATTTTTTCGAGAGTTGCCCATGCTATTTGACTTGAAGACTTGGGAAAGCTACATTATTTTCTAGGCATTGAAATTATTCAAAGTAACGATTGTCTATTATTAAGCCAGCATAAATATAACTTGGATTTATTAAAAGAAATAAATATGGAAGAGTATTGTATATATATTGTTCCCATCAAAGTTCAAAGGGGGGCAGTTGGAGACTCTGAGAACCTTTATGAAGATGTGGGTAGATATCAAAGATTAGTTGGGAAACTTATATATCTTATCATCACAAAACCAGGTATAAGCTTTCTAGTAAGCTATGTTAGTAGACGGGTGCACTCACCATGTATACACCACATGAATATGGTGTTTCATATTATAAGATACTTAAAATCATCTATTATATGGTTTATGCTACAGTTGCTACTCTTCTAATTCATCTCTCAGTATTGAGAGATATTCTGATGTTGATTGGGATGGTTCTCTAGATGATCAAACATATACTTCAAGGTATATTGTATGTATAGGAGGTAATATTATCTCATAAAAAAATAAGAAACAATCAATCGTAGTGAGATCTAGTACTGAAATAGAGTATCGTGTTATTGCCCTCGTTATGTTTGAAGGTTTATGGATTTTATCACTATTAGAAAAAATTGTTCTGAAGAGGATCATTCTAATTAATTTCTTCACTATAGTAAAGTTGCACTTCAAATGGCGTGTAATCCAGCCTTCCATGAGAGGACAAAATATATTGATGTTGATTGTTATTTCATTAGAGAGAAAGTTTCTTAAGGAATTTTCAACATCATTCACGTTCGTTCAGAAGACCAATTGATTGATATTCTTACAAAACCAATAGCTGCTAATGGATTAAAGAAAGCTCTCAGCAAGTTGGGTGTTTCAAGCATTCAAGACCCAACTTGAGAGGACGTATTGAAGATTACATATTTCTATTTGTATTTTTGCATTTATCTTTTGTAATTGGGTCTTATGAATCTCATTGGATCAAAATCTGATCAATTGGGATCTAAGTATCATTAGTTTTACTAAATTTGAGCATTTTCAGCTGCAAGTTGGGAGTTTGATTCCCAGGGAGCTGCATGTGTGTGTTAGCTCACTGGCAAGGCTTTGGCCTCCCATTGTAGCCAAAAAAGAAGTTTAAATGAAGCACATGCATCTTTAAGACGAGACATTAGAACCAAAAGCAACTTCAACAGCAAGAAAAGGTAAAAACATGGAAGAAGCCTAACCACCATAACATAATTAGAATATGAGAATTACTTTTTTTATAGCCATTGATATGAAAATTATTGATTTTCAAGGTAGAATTTTAAGGCTTGCCAGAAATCCACCATTTGATAATGACTCGCACCCATTTTATGCAATTCTTTTCCAATATTGAGGAACTAAACTACTCTCGAGAATGATAATCCCTCTCCAAAGGTGTGGAGAGGACCAAAATATATGTATCAAAACCCAATTTGTAGAACAGTTCAGCTGACCTGCAAAAGAGCCATATTTCAAACCATACAATAAAAATGAATAAGAAACCTTCAAGAGGAACTCCATAGGTTCTTCTGATTTCAAAGAAGAGGGGGTTCAATTGCAGGTACAAGAAAACAAGCACTCTAGGAGAAGACGACAGTTATTTGGCAAAATGCAGATAACTAAGCATGATAACTTTGCTGCTCTAAATCATTAACTTTGTTAATAACTAAAAACATCAGCAAATTAAGACGGTGTGGACACCTCTACAAATAACTTTCACAGGAATAGATACTCCTCAGGGTGCCACAGTGACACCAATAACATGAAAATGACTCCTATCCAATATAGAAAATTAGATCTGACAAATTTACCAGTGGCAAACAATACAACATCAGCAACTAATTCATCCCCATGATCCGTCACCACTTTGATGCCATTTTCTGCTTTCTCCAACTGAAATCAAAAGCAAAAATTTGTCAGACATTGTATCAAAAAAAGAAATTGTTCAACTTATGACTGAGGAGCCAAAAAGACAGATAAGGACAAAGATCGCTTTCCATTGAGGAGGATACCTTAGATAAGTTTGTTTCAGGGTGCAATCGGATACCTCTGCCCTCCAAATTTTTTGCAACTATAGCCCGCATTTCATCATCGAACCCTCTACAACATGCATGTCATCAATTTTATTACATAATCACATAACAAATATACACAGACAAGATGTACCAAGCCAGGTACTATGTCGAAATATTGACATCTATATGCTTTGTTGATAATCTTCTCCCGTGTCCATATTAATTCATGCCCAATGTCCACTTGGATATATTAACTGAATATCTAATCTCAAACACCATAGGACATGGTATAGGCACCCTGTCTCAAGTTTTTAATGCTACGAATATGATGTACCAACATTTTTAAGAGCACCAAGTGATAGAGGTGTATTGGCTGCGCAATGAATAATTAATGACCTCCATGAATTTCTAATTGAGTCTAACAACTCCCACAGCACAAGCTTTAAGAATTGTACAAGGTTAACCTTTTCATGATGCAAGTACCATGTTGCAGTGTAGAGTCTGTAGACATCTAACTTATTCCTCAAAGGTACTCTTTGGTTTCTCCCATGTACAATTCAATCATCTTCAACACTATTAAATTTGTGACTCAAGACATATTCACTCAATTATAACTCTCAAACACCCTCGTGCATGATACAAATTCTGTCTCAGGTTCCAATCTCCTTGCTTCCATCTATTTTCATGATAGGATTTTCCTTATCATACTATTTAAGACTTACAACCATACCTATGCAACTTTGATAGGATATAGAAGCTCATTGCAAATTGGTACATAACCGCTTTGCAAATAATTGAACAATACCGTGGAAATGAGTACTACTTATCTACCATGGACCTCTGCACCAAAAAATAATTGGTCATGTTTTCCATTTAAGGATTTGGCTTTTGCACATCAGGAAATGTTGCCTTCACTTCTTAAGAAATATACATCAAGATCTATAAAACCAATTACGATCATGTCTGATAGCAATAGCATTCCTCACTTTTGGACAAAATGGTCATTAGGTGAAACAAAAGACACTTTATACACAATGAATGAAAATGTCATTTTGAACATTAGGAGCCACCCTAAATGCATTCAAATAAAGCAAGAACTGTTAAAACAATATGCTCCAATGCCGTAAAAATCATACTGTACCAGACTATACCATACATATTAGGGTATGTCGATTTTATCCACTGAATTATGCATATCGCATGTACAAGGAGGAATTCATCATACAAATCAACTATAATTTCTTCTAACTTCTGTCATTAGAAAGCAACAAGAAAAGGTTACTTGAACCCCCCCCCCAACCCTTAAACATCATAAGTCTCACGAAAGGTCATCTCGAATTCAGGAGTTCCACCTCAAGTATTTTACCTTACATGGGAAGCAACACGAGGCAAGTTTTTTTTTTTATAACCTCCATAGGGTTTGACTATGGTGATTCATTGTCCTGTGTATGAGTTAGGCTCGGTGGATAATTTGCTTGTATTTTGCAAGCAGACTAGGCTTTTTTGGGTTGCAGCCTTTAAGGTGTTAGAAATTGAGCAGGTGTGCAGTAAAAATATGAGAGAGGAGATTTAAGGACGAGATTTCTTTTTCAGGTATCACAAGAAAAAAGCTTATATGCTTTTAGTCCCGTTTTTGCAATTTTTTGATAATATGAAGGGAAAGGAATAGAGAATTTTTAAAAGGGATGGAGAAGTCAAGTGAATTAATGATGAGATGGCTTGGTCCTTTGTCTTTCAGGGAGTCCAAACATTTGTTAGAATTGATTTGGATGTTGTAGGGTTTGTACAGTTTGTTGAGTCTTTGAGAGCTACTACTTGATATATTGGGTACACCACCATGGTGCTTTTTAATAAACTTATCTTGTTTATAAGGAAAACACATCATAAAGCTCATATTCAAGCCATTTCTTACTCAAGTTGTACCCAAATGCATGTCCCTATGTTTTCTCATATCACCTTTACATTGGGGTTTTCGGGAAATCCAAGCCTTCATTTCAAACTCCAATAATGCATTCCATCATTTTACAACAACGTGACCAAAAAAAATGAAAATTTGTATAGTCCAAGCTTTTTCACCTACCTAAACCTATTTTAACACAACCACTATAAAAACTGAGGCTTTTGTTAATCCAAGACCTATTGAGAAAATTTTGGTGTTTCGTTATAAGAAACTAAGAAAAGTTCAGGTGTGGTCAGGACCCCTAATAGGGAATCCAGCTTTGAAGCATTGCAGGCCGATTCATGAGGATATTAGGATGGATGTCCCGTCAGAAGTTCACTTGTGCAGAAGAATATCAACCATGAAGAATTTGTAGAATATAGCTATTTTACCAAGGATTTCTCTAAAGAACATAGGACAAGTTCCAAACCGCACACATGGACCCTTCTGATTGGGTGTCATAGACATGTCAACCTACCATCTAGGGTACTGCCTGTGCTCAACTCCACATTAACCATTTAACACAGTGTTATCCATACGATACGGTACGATACATATCGTGCCCACGATACGTATCGTATCGTGCCCACGATACGATACGGGGGGCCTTATCGTGAAACCCAGCGTATCGCACCGTATCGTGCGATACGGGTCATATCGCACGATACGCCCTAGGACCCTTATAAAGGGTCTCGGGCCGACTGAAACCCGTGATTTTTCGCGGGTTTTCTTTCTCCTCTTGGATTCCTCAAGCTCTTTAAGAGTCGGTTTTCGCCTCCTTCGTTTTCAAAGATCCAAAATTGTGCCCTACAGTGTCCGTGCAAGCCTCCAAACTCGGATTTTGGTATATTTTTAATGTTTTTTCCATTTTTTTCCTTTATATTTGTTATTTTTTGTGTTATTTCAGGGGGGTTTTATGACAAAATATGAAGTTATTAAGTGTGTGTATACGATTTTTAGTGCATTCATGAAGTGGGAGACACTCGATTTAAGTGTTATTTGAAGATTGGGGGATTTATGAAGTGCTTTTATTTTCAGGTTTTTGTTTGAATTAAAGTACTCCATTGAGATGGCAAGAAGGAGTGGTAGAGACTCTCATTCAAAGTCTGATGATCCGGCATGGCAGTGGGGTATACCAGTTGAGGGTTCAAGGTTAAAAATTATATGCTTATTTTGTGAAAAGGTGGTTAGTGGTGAAATTTCAAGGTTGGAACACCACCTAGCAGGAACCAGGAAAGAAGTTGGTCCATGCACAGATAGAGTTAGAAGTTTGCCAGAAGGTATTAAATGGCAATGTCTGCAGATGATTGAGAACATACAAGAACGGAGACAACAAAAGGATGATTTTCAGATGTATAAAGAAGTTGATGATGCTACTGCCACTAGATTTGGATTCATTGATAGTTTGCCTTCAGATGCTAGAACAGATATTGGTAGTAGCAGTTCACGAGCACCTACTAGAGGAAAGAGGATTGCAGCTGAAAACTTTGGAGGTGGCAGAAGAGGAAGTTCGGGAAGGAGTAGAGGAAGAGCTTCTTCTTCTAGCATACATTTGTTCTTTCCTCCTTCCAACACACCTGGTGCTCAACCAGGAATTCGTGCTGCTATGGCTTCAAAACAACTGCATGATCAGGCAAACCTTGCAGTGGGAAGATGGTTTTATGATGCATGCATTCCATTTAATGCAGCAAACAGTTTTCATTTTCAAGCAATGGCAGATGCAATTGCAAACATTGGTCCAGGATATAAGATGCCCTCTTATCAGAAGTTGAGAGGGAAGATATTAGATCAGACCGTAATTGAAGTGCAGCAATACTGTTCGACTTTGAGACAATTGTGAAAGGAAACAGGATGCACTATTATGGCAGATTGTTGGACCGATAGGTGAGGAAGGACATTGCTAAACTTTCTTGTATATTGTCCTAAAGGACTCATGTTTTTGAGATCTCTAGACATGTCAGAGGAAAGGCACACTGCAGAGATCCTACGAGAAAAATTTGATAAGATTATCCAGGAGGTTGGGCTACAGATTCCCATATGTGGTCATTGATTACAGATAATGCAGTTAACTACAAAGTAGTTGGGAAGGAGTTAGCTGATATTTATGGGACTTTCTACCGGACACCATGTGGAGCCCATTGTTTAGATCTCATCCTCGAGGACATTGGTGAGATGGATGAAATAAAGGCAGCAACTGAGTGTTGCCAAGATATTACAAAATTCATTTACAACCATGCCATTGTTTTGTGTATGATGAGGAGATATACAGAAGGTGCAGAGCTTCTTCGCAAAGTTGTAACTCGGTTCGCAACAAACTTTTTATCTGTACAAAGTATTGTGAGACAGAAGCAAGCTTTGAAGAGAATGTTCTCCTCAGATGAGTGGCAACAATTTGCATAGTTGCCTCAAAACAGAAGAAATAGAAAGTTGAATGAAATTGCAGAAACAGTTTTTAGAAGTTTATTTTGGAATGCATGTGTCAGATTATTGAAAATTACTTGTCCTTTAGTGAAAGTTTTGAGATTGGCTGATAGTGAGGAGAAACCATCTATGGGCTACCTTTATGAAGGCATGAACAGGGCAAAAGAAGCCATCAGAAATAATTTTAATAGAAAAAAGAGAGATTATGTGCCCGTGTGGAAAATAATTGATAGTAGATGGAATAAACAATTGCATCAGCCTATTCATGCAGCAGCATATTATCTAAACCCATCATTCAGGTACTCAAGAACCTTCAAAAGGGACGGTGAGGTTAATCGAAGAATCATTGATTGTATCGACAGATTAGTCCCTGATGAGAGCATAGCAGATGCGACACATCGAGAGATGGAGATATATGATAATGCTCTTCACTTGATGGGTTTGCCTGTTGCAATTCGCAACCGCATTACGATGCGTCCAGGTAAATTGTTTATTTTCATATTTAAATTGCATCTTATATTACTGTGGATTTTTATGTCTCTAATGTTTGTATTTTTTTACAGATGTTTGGTGGAACAGGTTTGGAAGTGATTATCCAAACCTTAGAGATTTTGCAGTCAGAGTCTTAAGCCAGTCAGAGTCTTAAGCCAAACCTGTAGTGCAACAGGTTGTGAAAGAAATTGGAGTGTTTTTGAACACATCCATACAAAAAAGCGCAACAGGTTGGAACACAAAAGGCTTAATGATTTGGTTTATATTCGTTGTAACATGCGCCTTTGTAAAAGGTAATGTTGTATTACTATTACTTTCAAATTTTCAATTTAATATTGTTTAACTTCAGTTTTCAATTGTTAATATTACTTACTAATTGTTTATCTTTGTTTGTGTCGTAGGCAATTAAAAAAAGTAAATAGAGAAGAAAGTCAGTTCGATCCAATAAGTTTGGATAATTTTGATATATTAGAAGATTGGGTTATGGAAGACACTGAAGAAAATGCCCTCCTAACAGAAGAAGACGTTGCCTGGATTAATTTGTAAGGAGCGCAACAACATTATGGAGATGAAGAATTTGATTTTGAAGAAGAAGGTGTGGGCGTGGTTGATGATGATGATGAGGATATGCAACAAGGAGAAGATGAAGATTATTTAGTTGATGATCCTGATTACAATTTGTAAAATGTAACATTATATGTAACTGTAGTGTAAACTGTGTCTGTATTTTATTTTTTTGATTCAAAATACGTAAATTTGGATGCAATTGTTCAATGTTGAATGCTCAATCTGTACTAAACTTACATTATATGAATTTAAAGCAATTATCAGATTTTTCTTGATTTTTTCCTGATTTTTTTCAAATTTTTACTAATTTTTATTGATTTTTAATTAATTTTTACATTATTTTAATATTAAAGTACGATACGATACGATACGCCCGTATCGTGGAGCCCAGCGATACACGATACGATACGCGTCAGACAACACTGATTTAACATAACTTTTGATAGATATGCTAACCTAGTGTTAGTTTAATAAAGATTATGCGGTGCCATGATTCCAAAATATTTTTGTTTTTAGTTTGTTCTTTTATCTAAATGAAATTAATACAGTGTCCTTGAACCCATAAATTTCAAAGTTCTCGTGCCAAGTCCAGCATGCACGGCCCCAATAACCATACTTGCAGCCACATCCCTGTGACCTAGGCCCAACCATTCAGCCACAAGACCAAAATAGCATATTGAATATTGTTGAAAAGATCAACCACAACCTCAAGGGGAGTTCCTTCCTGTAAAATAGGTCCACAGTAGCTCCCATTCCTCTCCATATGGAAGCAAATTCAACAGCTATATACCTATACAGAATAAAGTTACATGTTATTTACTGTTCAAGCAATTACGAAGGCACATGAAGCCAAAATTTTAAGGAAACACAAAATACCCTGCACCAAGGATGACAACGTGTTTGGGTGTCTCATCCAAGCTCAATGCCTCATCGGAAGTAATAGCCAACTCCTGCAAGTCAAATGAAAGTTACAAGAAAACAGAAAAACGACCTGGGAAAAAGAAAAGGAAACAGCATGATCCATGAGTGTATTATTGATCACATGCTAACCCCATTGCAGAGCCTGACAGGTAACCACTTCAAATAAGTACCCTCACCCCCTCCCAAAAGCTTTCTTCCATTGATAAGGAGAACTCAGGTATTAGTACTCTTTTATTGTATCATATACTTAACATTAGTTTTGTCACTTTTGTGTTCTCATAGACAGGTTCAAAAGATCATGGGTGTTGGGCATGAGACTGTTAAAATACTGTAATAGGACAGGTCACTAGGGCCTGTTTTAATATTTTATAATAGGACAACACGGGCCACAAGGGCCCCTGACTCTTTGTGGGAACAGCACAGGTCACTAGGGCTCATCGGACTAGGACTAACTGGCCTGGACACTAGGGCCAAGGTCAGTCAGTGCTACTGGCCCCAACTAGCCGTTGGGGGCCCCCAACAGCTAGTTCAAGTATCCATTGGAGGCCAGCTATGCCCCAATGGCTCTCCCATTTCTCTCCTCTTTCCACTATTTGTTGTAAATATTGCTCTATAAATAGAGCCTTCCAACATCAATAAATTAAGTTGGATTTGCAGCTCTTTGATATTTGGCTTGACTTGTGACTTTGGTTTGTTCTTGACTTAAACACCCATTCTCGGGTGTGTTTGTATGTGACTTCTTGATTTGATACTTGGCGATAAGAGATTGGGTTGCTTCTAACTCCGAATATCGACATTTATTTACAGAGACAAGGTAGTATGTGTGTGTTCAGGAATAACACACACATAAGATAACAGGACATCTGTCAAGAGGGTCCTGTAAGGTGCAAACAGCTGGGAGAGAGAGTGAGTTTTTTCATTTTGCTTTTTAAAATGGTGTGTCATCATGATATCTGTATCAATGTCTAGTCGAACGCTCCACTCCCTTTCCCATGTCCATGTGAACACGGTTCCTTTTGTATCATGTTAAGCCTCAACAAGTTGAAGCAGGCATACACAGCCTAGTCAGTGGCCAAGTGACAAACATAATAAAATGTATCCAAAACCCAAAAGGGTACATCCATATTTTATGAATATAAGTTAGTCTGGATTCTAAAATTTAAACATAGGAATGTATACGTGTATGGAAATGAAACGTGAAGAATGCATAAAGCACAAATCACCTAGGTGCCCTGGACTGGCACAATACAAGGGCACTAACAATTACAAATAATGCATTCGAAAGAGCAAAAACGATTGTTCAAAGGATAGACGTGATTTTTGTTTGCAAGGTGATAGTGGTGATTCTTGCCTTATTGGCAAAGAAATGAGCAGCGCTCGAGTATGGGATTGGCTATGACCATATAGAAAGGGGCAAGTCCAACCGCTTCCACTGACAGTTCTACTGTACAATTTGTCATTGGTGTTATTAAGGTCATTAGGTAGCTATGTTCTCTAATTTCATATCAAAATGAGGATACAACTATTGTTCGATTTCATTGCTCACATGGTGTGTCATGCATACACGTAGTCACACACGTTAGTCACGTAGCATGCACAAATGCATGCATCTTGTTGAATCATAATAGTGGTGTCAATAACATGATAGATGATACTGCATCGTAATGCCAAAATTGACACATTTTCACTATTATGTAAAACTGAAAACAACAATAAAATAAAATAGACTACCTGCCCTGGAATAGGCACTCGAACAGCCCGGCTGCCAGTTGCAATCAAAATATGTTTCGCTGAATATGTTTTTGTGGTGCCATCAACTTGGATCACCTCAACTTGATGAGCATCAAGTACCTTCCCCTTGCCTTCAAATAATGTAACACCAGAATTCGCAAGCAATCTTTTATATACCCCATTTAGTCTGACTATTTCCTGTGTCTGGAAGAGCCATGAAAAGTTAGAGATTAGGAAGAATAGATACAATACACTGAAACATGTAAAAGCAGTTATGATAATAACATAGCATCCAGAGAAACTATCCACCATTTTGAAAAAGCCATACATGATCTAGTAACTGCATGCATTCAAGACTTTTATGACAATGAAACCCACAAGCATCATGAAAGCTAGCTACTCATAAATATTAACAGAAGTGTGGTTTGGACTAGAAAATGCCAAACCCTATAATACATACAATCAACACAATTTTCAAATTGAATTTCCCAATTAAAAGGTGTTTCATCACCCCATACATTAATATATAAAGGAACCGGGTAGGATGATGGATCTATTTGCAATTTTAAATAAGAAAAGATTTTACAAACCCGAAGCAAGTTTCATTTTCAGGAAGAGGGGAAGTGTAACGGTTATCAAAAAGGCTTGCATTTTATTCACACATTTTCTGAAAGATAGACCATTTTTTTCTTTTCTTTTTTGGAAATAAAATAAATGTAGTAATTTGGTAAGGAAGTGGTCAAAGTGAAACACCATGTCTTCATTAGCAGATAGCAGACAGGTAGCACTTGACCCTAATATAGTGCTACAATATATAGCAAAGTATATGGCACATTTAGCTCAGGGTGATCATTAAAAGCACAAAAATATGTCCACACTTTCCCCACTTGCAGTACCTTTCTTTCTTACAGCATCTAAATAAAGGGAATAGAAAAATAAGTTCTCAAGGACAAAGTATCAAAAGGCATGATGCCCATAGTTGTCTATAACTCACGAAACACTGGATCCAAAATATTTTCACACACATCAAGAGGATTAAATTTTATGTTCACTGATTTTTGTCTTATAAAGAAATGTGATCCGTAGGAGGTCACAGAGGTCTCTATGGACATCCAACCCTGACTGTTATTTGTTGGATACACTGAAAGGCACCCCTACAGTAAAGAAGTATCCATGGGATAAATAGAAGTAAATTGACTAAAAGGTAAACCAAACACAATAGAACATCAAAGCAACATGGATCTGCTATCAACTTTACTCAAACAACCCAGAAAGTAAGTTCTAAGGGGCGCAGGAAAAATCCACCTTCTTATGCAAAAGCTGTTTCCAATTGAAACCAGCTTCACCAAATTCCCAACCATAATTCTTTGCATCCTGCACCATACCCTTTAACTGTCAATCAAGCTACCACTGACCATCAATTGGTTGAAGTTGCAAAATCCTAGTGAAACCTGAAGGTACTATGATATCATGATATGAGAAGTAAGTGAACTTTTTAACCTGTTTTCCAATAGAACAAACATGAGCATGAAACATAGTTACCATGAACTAAAAAGGATACATGAAAAGATGCAAGTTTGCAGAAGAAACAAAGCCAGCACTAAGAATTGGTGTAAAGCAAGAATTAGTTGTGCTTTTAAAGTGATCATAGGCTAAAGAAAGAAAACAGACGAAGAAATTAGTGTGCCAGAAGCAAAATGAAGTGAACCACAAGTAATGAGAACGAAAGAGAATTGACTATAAAACAACGAAAATGAACTTAGAACTAAAAATAAATTTCTCATGCACAAAGTACCATACAGTGATACAGAATAAGTGGTGAGTGGAGTGGGAGGCATAGTGGAAAGGGCATCTTTCTTTACACAAGAAGTTCATTTTTATCCCCCAAGGACATGCTTTCCATAGCTATCACAAGAATACAGATGTTGAAACTTGCTTAAATGTGTGAAAGAAACAACTAGCTTATGCCAGCTTGCATAGTATTGGAAGCAGGGAATCATCCCAGTGACAGAACATTACTCTATTGACCTGGAGTTGCAGTGATGATGAACAGCCACTCAATGTTAAGAAGAGCAGCCATTTCACTTTACCTCAAGTTCACCTCCAAATGAAGCTCCATATACCAAAATCTTTTTGGGAACGCAACCACGGATGACACACCTGTCAGCACAAGTGCTTAAATTGTAATTTCTGCAGGTGCAATAGGTATAGAAGCACAATCGGATGATAGAATTGCACAAATAGATAACAAAGTGTCCGATAACATTTGCAAAGAAGGACCATAAAGACAATTGAATGTGTAATGGAGCCTATCAGCCCTATCCTATTTTTGTTTGAATAACTGATTTCCTTAAGTGAAACTATTGTTCCCTTACAGATAATAGACAATGACATTAACATAAACAGTTAATATTTAAAAAGAGGAGGACGAGATATACTCTACCTATTATTGATGATAAAGAATTGAGTGTATAGAAAACTTACGTTCCACCCACTCCTCCAAGGTTTTGTGAGCTGATGGGACTGAATGGAAGCTCACAGATGGCAACCTTGAAATGAAAAGCTAAAATATTGTTAGATAGACCACAGTGCCAAACGGAAGTTTTATGAAACTCTTCGGTATAAGAAACAAACAAAGGCATCTACAATAACATCAAAGATTTAAAAGGAAAAATGTTCTGGAAGCCGTACCATTGAGCTAAAGTGGGTAAAAATTGCAATCAATGATTATTTAGATCCAGTTTACAATGAAGTGATTCCAACCTAACACGATGACAGAGTAAAAGTGTTGCTCAGAGTACAAAGCACAATTTTACCATCAAGGAAGCAAACATGGCATTCCAGATGTAAGTGCCTTTGGATAGTCAACAAGATTAGATCGTTTATCTTAAGGTAATGGATGACCTCCCTACTGTGTCAAAATTGGTATTTTCGGTTCCATCTAATAGTTACACAAGTAAATTCGAAAAGTTGCACCCTAACAAATCATTTATGCACCAACATTGACCCATGCAAGGAAGATGACAAGTAACAAATATCAGATGAAATTACAGTTTTTCTTCAGAATGCTGCTGTGGTGTCACAAGCAGTGTGTACTAATAGCTACCAAAATGATAGGAAGGCTAAATATTTTGAAAACACAGTATGTGCCAAAAGTGTAATTTTGAAAAATGATGCTTCAATTTTCTTTCTTGGTAATACCTATATTTATTTCTTGTCGTTCTTGAAATTTTTGTTGTCCTTAACAATGTTGTGAGACTTTGTGATGTATGAGTATTTTTGAATGTTTTCAAAAAAACTTTGATTTGTCCATGGTCACTTCCATGTTTATATAATCAAAAGAAAAAAACATGTTTAATTTTTCTAACCCACATTAATGTTATAAAGAACTTCAAAGGATTTCAATACGCATCACACAGTTGACGGAACCCAATCTCAAGAAAAGGAAAGAAGAAACGTAATAGACGGTTCAGAAACTAACTGAACTACAGACACAGGCCATCAAACATTGCATCAATAAAAAACTCGAGGTAGCTGGTCTAAGAGGGACCCCGTAGAAAACCTTACTTCTGTGCCTTGGGAAATGCCAAAACATCAGATAAAGGCAACGCAAGGCAATAGCTTAACCAATAAAAGCTAAAACCAACATCCAGGCTGACAGAAACTTGATGAAAACAGACGAAAAGAACTACACTGGTATAAGGTCCGGTTCATTTCACCCTGTCAAGTAGGTATCACCCAAATCACCGACTAATATGAACTTTATACCAAACATCAAAACCCCTCACGAAAAGCACGAACCAAAGATAACCCGCTTTACACCTTCAAGAAGCAACCTTCTTACGATATATTCAAAATCCAAAGTAGAATCATAGACTGAAACAGTCCCAGGGGGAGCGAGCGAGCAAGCAAGCGTGGAAAGAGAGAGGACAGACATCCAAATCACCTTGGCTCCAAAACCAGCCGAAGTCCTCGACGCCCTAACTCCCCCGCTCCCCGCTCCAATGACGAAAAGGTCGAAATCGAATTGCTCGCTTTCGTTAGGACCTTGAGGTTCGCCGTCAATCAACATCTTCCTCGACATTTTTGCCGATGCAAGTCGCGTAAACTGAAGCAAAAGGGCAGCAAATATCAGTGAACGATCAAACACAAAGCAGGAAAATGAAAGATCGAATAACGATTTAGCAAAATCCTTCGACTAACGAGTATCAGAAACAAACCAAAAACTCAACAAACTTCCGCAACAGGAGATCGATCAAACGAGAAAACCGATTACATCTGCAGAAGTCAAATTCGCACGAAATGGAGACGGTAGAGAATGCTTATACCGATAACGAGAACGAGAAACCCCAACGTAGACGACGCAGCGCCTTCGGTCACGACGAAATCTCGATCCGCTTGGTGTAATACCCCCGAGAGTGAGTTCTAGATGCAGAGAAGCCCGCAGTAGAACCCGTGCGCAGAACGCCTCTCCGTCCTTTTAAACAGGCGCTCCTCATTCGCGCGTCTGCCGGTCAAAATCTTCACTTGTTAGTTGGTAAAAATGGAAGGAAATGAGCCAAAAAAAAAAAAAGAGGGAGGAAATGATGAACCTCGATTATGGCCCTTGTAATGAACGGAAACTTCAAAAGTGCAACAATAATCGAGGGCAAGTACTTGCCCTCAATGAAAATATCACCTGCCGCCCTCATACCTTTACAAAATTCAGCAAATATTGGTACATTAGGGTGACCCGGGTCACCCGTTTATGACTTGTTTTTAATCTTCATTATCAGATAGATGTGCTTGCAAAAAGCTATGTGGTGAAATGGTTGGGACAGGTGATGAACCTATAAAATCTGTTAGGGTGCAGTGAATGACATATAAATTTTACATTAATTCACTGTGATTTGGGTGGGCGGATGCCTTACCTTGACCCGTGTAGCTTTGTGGCCTCTACCACTGGGTGGGATGACAGGACAAAATGAACCATGGTGAGAAGCTTTGATCTTTTAGTCAAATAAGCTATTACAAGAAGTTGTAGACACAATTCTTTATATATATACTTACAGGAGGTTCTTCTGCCTTAATGTCATAAGAAGTTGGAAAAAATGAAGTACGAACAATCGTTTTCTTGATCTAATTGTCCTTTATATAGTATTTTTCTCTACTTTTTGTTGGCTTTCTTCCAGATGACAAATTTGAACTTCTTACATATGTATCTAACTAGTAAAGTAAATCTAGGTTCAACCTATTGTCTCGAATCAACAAGCATCGCATTTTGTCATACCGTCTTTTTGTGATTACGATTAAGCAAAAAAAACAATAACTTTATCTGTTAATGCAATGTCGATGTGTAAGCCGAAGCATGCCATCGGCACTCGTGTGAGGGCACAGATCCTGCACCCACTATATGCAAAGTAGCTCGAGTTCAAGTCTTTCGAGGGGGTTTCCAGGTAATAAGTAAACAAAGACACAAACTACAACCAGTTCAGCAATAGAGCGCTTGTGCTAGCTTAGGAGTTTCTGAAATTATGCACCCCAAGTAGGTGAATGTGATATATGGCAACGTCACGTTCGGCTCATTTTACGTACGTGCATGCGTAATCTCGTGTCGTGATAATATTTTGTGTGTTCGCTGAATGAAGCAGTAACAATGAAACTCAAAGATTATAGAAGTCAATGATATCATATTATATAACACGATAACATCATTTAACACGGTCTTGGAGGAGTGGCTTGAAACACGTTGAAGCCTAAAGGTATACAATAGCACCAAGAACGTTAGCTCTACGCAGGGAGCTCTAACGCTAACGCTGTTGTTGGTGGTGGGGAGTTCAACTCGCTAGGGTCTTAGGCTTCGGCCTCCTCTTTCAATAATAATAATAATAATAATAATAAATACTAAAACGGGGTCTTATAAGTACAGCCAGAAATAAGGAGGCCTACAGTTGGGGCTTAAAAAATCAGATTCCAAAAGCAGGTAATTTACTCGCTTTACCCACGAGTCATCCCTCCGTTTCAAACGCTTTTAAACCTGAACGAGACAAAACTCTGAAATGAAAGGGTGCTTGAGCATTGAGCAAGATAGCAAAAGCTACATACATGGCAAAACACAACAATGACACGAGATATTTCACCTTTCGTTGATTTTAAACACAACCAGACACGAATTCAATCAAGTTCAAGCGGCCAGGTGACGTTGTTCCGACGGTGATTCTAGGTGATGGAAATAGGGTAACTGTCAAATTGTTCGCAAAGTTGAGGGTTTTTAGTCAGAGTGCTGATAAAGCTTCGATGCAACGTTGGTGAACGAAGACGCCACAGTCAAGCGACCACGTTGTTCCATACACGTAAAGGAATCAAACGACTTCGTCCGGATACGCGTGGCGTTTCAAGTTCCGAATCTCAGGCATTCGGTATGCACGGTCCCTGTAACAAGGACTTGACAATCTCAAAAGCGATATTTTCTTTTGTGGTACAAATGGAGGCGGAAGTAGATGTGACCGGTCCACTAATTTTATGCGAACACACCTCGGCCTGAAATATTCTTGTTATTGATATGGGTTGCCCATGATGATGATCACTGCTCCAGCATAGAACCACGAGGCACTGTTGGACTCACAGTATCATCTTATATTTTAATTCATATTACATTGGCACCTGCTAATTATGTTAATTAAATGCATTTATTTTATCCGAAACTTCGTCAATTGACCTATCCTTTTAAGTTTACGACAATGACTTGTATCTAAAACTGTCTTGGAAATGCAATTTATACCATTTCTGATTTCCACTGAAATATCGAAATTATATTTCATACTTACTCTATTAAGCTGAAGACCTTTCTTTTATAAGGCTTTCTTCTACTGTGCAAAATTGTTTATTTCCCTTATCTCATCCCATTAATACAATTTCATCAGGTACTTAATCTTAAAAATGTGCTTCACAAATTCATTCATAACTAACATTATAATTTCATAAATACAAAAATAAAGTCGGTGGCATTGAAAGACTCCCTCGTTTGGCTTTGGACTACGCCAATCAGCAAATCACAAAGCTTTGCTGCAATGTATCACTTGACGAAAATTAGCATTGTAAAATACGCAATGCCTAACTTTAAATTAACAAAAACCATAAGAGGGCTCCAACTAAGTTTACAACACGGGGAGAAAAATCCCTTCTAGAACACTATATCCTGACCTCGATCCGTTTCTCCAGCAAATGTTGCTTGACAGAACCAATAGGGACCTGTACAATCACCATTAAGAAGAACATCAATAACCTGTTCTATAAAACCTAAACGAATTGTAAGAATCTGGACCAACAAGTGAGCAGATCTCAAAACAGCATAAAGGAAAGAGACAGGAACAAGATCCACTTCTCTCTCTCTCTCTCACATACACACAAGACATACTTTAGCTGTATCACAAGATACAAAAGGTGAAGAGCTTTGGATACTATTTCAAACTTTACAGTACCACATGGACGCTTCTTTTAGCGTGAGTGACCATTGTCGACATGAAAAGAAGCAATACTCGTCATTACATTTCAAGGATCAAGTCAAACTTGTGGTATTAAGTTGCATTTTTCCTTTCAGAAATTGTAATTGGCAGTAACGACTTTCAACTTTAACCGTGAACTTTTTGCTCAAATTTCCACAATATAAAAGTTTTAATTGATATTTACTTTTTGAAATTAACATCATTTTCGTATGATCTAGAAAATCAGGCAAGATAGTTGCCTTATTGCAAGCCAAGGTTATGGTTTTGAGTGTCGGGCAGTTAATCATTAACATGTACAAAAGATGTACGTGACACAAATGAAGATGTTGAGATGGATGAATGCTCATACAAGAAAAGACTGTATACATAATGAGGTTATTAGAAATAAATTATGTGTGGCACCAATAGAGGACAAAATGAGAGAATATCGTTTAAGGTGGTTTGGACATATAGAAAGAAGATCAAAAGAACTTATAATAAGGTATGAAAAACTAGATTTTGAAAGTATTAAAAGAGGTAGAGGACGACAAAAAAAGTGTTGGAAAGAAACAATAAAGAATGATCTAGCTTAATGTGAGTTAACTGTTAACATGGCACATGATAGGGCTATGTGGAAACAAAGAATCCATGTAGCCGACCCCGTCTAGTATGGGAAAAGGCTTAGTTGTAATAAATTCAGAACAAAAATATCTACCTCCTTCCTGTGGAAAATGCCAGCAGCAAGTGCAGCAGAAGCATTTGTGTTCTCAAAAACTTCGGAGAAATGTTCAACTGCACCAGCTCCACTACTTGCAATTACTGGGATACTTACAGCATCAGAAATTACCCTAACTAAATCTATGTCAAACCCTTGTCCCTGACCTGCAGAGAACACCAAAATCACAAAAACCTTTTAAAAAACCTACTTGTAAAAGAAGAAGAAGAAAATAAGGCAAAATATTGGAGCAATCAAAGGAAAAAGAATAAATATTGAATGAATTACATGAAGAATTAGAATGTACATAAAGAGAAACCCTCAATGCAGGGCCGTTTAATGAGCAAAACAAAGCCATGCAATAGGTGTTTAAACTCCAACTTAGCTCAAATTAATACAAGTTGAGTCGAGCTCAAGGACATCTGAGTACAAAATAAATGAACTGAACAGAATCAGATTACAGAAAATCCTAGTTAATGACGGAATTGCTGAAGTTACCACAAGGGAAATACCATAGTGATGAAAATGATAAAAACTTTATTATGGCAATAAACATTTAATCCCACTTGAATAACTCCCATAACCTGATTCTCATGCAAATGAAATACAAACTCATGACAAACATTTGGCTCATGGTTAACAGGAGAGATGATTATCATGGGCCTCACACTGAACATGTGAGAATTTCGTATGACTTGTGGCAAATCACTGACCTAGTCCATGAACCATGACACAGAGAAACTTGTCATCGTGTTCTGTCTCCTCGCAACTAGTTCTAGTAACAATTGCACCAAAAATGATGTATTATGTGTACCTTTTTCGTGCACAAGTACAACAGCTCATGAAAATCCAACTGTTCCTTCTAAGAAACATGTCTTAGTTCACTCGGTCCACATGATGAAATAAGTCCGATTAGTAAACTTCTAAAATAAAATCTCTACAAGCCATTTTTTAAAATTTGTAATAAAAACAATTGCCAAAAACTTTTTTCTATAATTGTGAAAGTGGTGTCCACATTACAAGCAATAAGAAGTGTGAAAACCACAAAATAAACCACGCCAACTTCAACTTAAATGACCTCAAACCATGCTTGGACAATTTACTGATGAATCACAAAACGGTGCTCATAGATAATGAGATCTGCGCATGTCTCTAAGCGTGCAAAGAAACAGCACAAGAAGCTGCTGATGCAGCATGCTTCACTCAGGGCCTAACCTAACAGGACTTGGTAGTCCAAATGCATCTGCTTCACTGCCATGATAATGGCCAGGCAAGCTGCAGGATGATAAGATAGTCTTTCTAACCCAAGTTTTCCAGTTTTTCATTAATTCTATGTTTCTTACCATCACAATCAATGCAATTAAGCAAGATTTCACCAGCTCCAAGCTCCTCTACAGCTTTGGCAAGTTCGAATGCACCAATTGGACGATCTTCTCTACCACCACTAACCTGCCCAAAGTTACTATTATCAGAAAAATGAAAACATTAACCAAGAATATTCCATTCAATAGAAGACTGCAACTTCCAAGAGAACCAATCACTGTTCAATAAAGAAGGCCTTAAACCTTGTCTGCTATTTTTTCGAACCTAATCTCTCATAGGTTACTGACAGTTGTTGATCTTCACAAGGAAGATGGCTATCGAATTCAGGAATATGCTACAATATACCAAGTAAGGCCGGTTCAAAGAGAGGCTAGAACGTTTTAAGTCAATTCCAATATTTGAAAGGAAAACTAAATCTAACATTTGCAGCAAAGAACTCCAAACAAGCCTACATTCACACTTAAATCTGCATGTATCCTACCAAATAACAAGTTCCACTAAACATTTTGTCATGCAAATTAGGTACGGCAGTTCAAGGAAAGGCAAGGTTGTATCAGGGTTTCCAAAAATAAAATAAAGGTGAAACACGTAAGAAGTGTAAATAAATGTCGACAATCAAAGATTGATATTTCCGGAATCAAATCCACCAAATCGCCAAGAGTCAAGTGACATTTAATCACGAATGCCAATCTCAAAGGATAACGAATACGAGAGCGGAAGCACGTACACAATAAGTCAAAAGCAGTGCCAAGACTGCATACATTATTAAAGATTGAATTGCCTTTATATAGGCATTACATGAGTGAGTTAGAGAGAGCAAGATCTTCACGAACAAAGAAAATATCAGCTCCATGTGCTTGGTTCGGGAATGGAGAACAGGGTTATGAGTCAGAGATACCGTGCTAAGATTATCACAATAGAACACGAGGAACTTCCAACTTTGAGATGACACCATCAGACACAAGGGACTGAACCCAACCAAACTATTTCAGCACAGTAGAGCAGCCATGCTTCTATATTCAGCCTCAAGAGCGAGCCACAAGCCTTGCTTCTTACACCACCAAGAAACGAGAAATTGGACCAAGATGCAATACGCCTATGGTGTAGAACGTTACGATCGGTGGAGTCACCACCCCAATCAAGATCACGAAAAGCAAAGGTAATTCCAAGGAAGATGATGAAGCTGAATTAGAAGGCCATGATAAATTGAGTACCTTTCGAAGATAACCTAAGAATGCGAAGCTTTAACAGCCTTCCAATGATCCTCTAAGTGGGAAAAGCATAAGAATTGACTAACAACATGCACCGTATAAGAAATATCGTGTCTAGTGATGGTAAGATATACCGCAAATGCCAACAAGAGTGGATACTAAATAATGAAGGATCCGAACATAAGGAACTCCATAACTTAGAGAGTTTGAGATTTGCAACCATTAGGTGTATTGAGTATCCTTTGTTCTAGGTGTCGAGATCCATCTGTGGCCTTGGAATAAGTGCCAATGATACTTAGATTGGGAAAGGAGGTGAGAACCATTAGGACAAGTGAGCTGACTTCAATTCCCGTAAAGTAGTCGAAGGTTGACCTAAGTTGCTTTCTAGAGCAAATTCGATTCAGAGCAGCAATGAGACTCCATCAATGTGAGGTAAGAGCTATCCCCAAGTGACAAGTCATGTCATCCATGTATACACCAAAACCATTATGAGTAAGTAGCATTATGAGAAACAGAGAGGGGATCACACTTGCTTGCCAGCCAAAAAGATGTAATCACAAGAGGAGAAGTCTCTCAAACCAAGCCCTAGGTGCTGTTTTAGGCCATACAAAGCCTTGTTCAATTACAAACAAAACTTCTATCCGGACCTATGAGAAACCCCTAGAGGTTGTTGCATGTAAACTTCTTCTTGAAGATCACCATTCAAGAAGGCATTTTTAACATCCATTTGAGAAATACGCCATCGCGGAGGATAGATGCGACCGCAATAAGAGTACGAATAGTAGTCATTTTGGCAACAGTGAGCAAAAGTTTCTTCATAATCCATACCATATTGTTGAGAAAAGCCTTTAGCAACTAAGCGAAGCTTTGTATCTCTCAACACCCATCGTACTTGGTTTTGATCTTATATACCCAACGAGAGCCAATTGTAGTTTTTCCCCGCTGGCGTTAAGAGAGACAAGGTCCCAAGTATCTATCTCTCAGGTAAAGCGTAAAAGTTCCTCTCCGCCATAGCTCGCCGCTACCAAAGTGGGGATCAAGAAATGTCTCTTTATAGGAAGATGACTCGATAAACCGGTGAACAGAGGTTGAAGAAAGGAAGAAAAGAAGTGGAATAACTAGAATAAACAAAACTGTAATTTAGTGGACTTACGATCACGAGTGAGGATAACGAGGAGTGAGGAGGATCCACGATCACGGCTAAGTTGCTTGGGAGGCATGAGGGATGTAGGAGGCATCCTGATCCGTTAACTACTAGTGTCAACCCTCGCAAAGCTCAACATCATAATTATTTTGGTTAGCGGGTCACAGGAAGAGGAGCGGTAAGATCGACCGTGTGAAATGATCAATGTGGGTGAGATCGTATTTGGTAAGGACATGTTGACTAGAAGGAATGGAATCAAAAGGAATATGCTCAAGAAACACAACATGACGCGAGATATAAAGTTTTTGATTTGCAGTGATCATAACAACGATAACCCTTCCGACCATCACCATAACCAAGAAAAACACAAATCGTCGATCGAGAAGACAACTTACTACGTTCTACATGAGGACGAAGAACAAAGCAAGTAGAACCAAAGACTCTCAAGGCCGAATAATCGTAGAACACAACCATATAATTTTTCAAAAGGAGAGATATTTTCAAGGTTAGATGAAGGCATTCTATTTATGAGATATATTGCAGTAAGAATGGCTTCGGCCCATAGATTTTTAGGGACCTTACTAGCAATTAGTAGGGTTCTACAAGTCTCAATAATATGTCTATGTTTTCTTTCCGCTAGACCATTTTGTTAGGGCGTCTTATGCATGATTTTTTATGAAAAATACCATTTGTTTCAGTAAAATTTTGAAATTCATTAGACATATATTCTCCTCCCGAATCAAATCTAAAGATTTTAATGGTGGCTCCAAATTGGTTTTTGATCATATTACAAAATACGATAAATTTTTTAAATACTTCAAATTTATGTTTTAATAGGTATATCCACGTGAAATGAGTAAAGTCATCAACAAAAATTACATAGTATTGAATTCCTCCTTTGGAGGCAACGGGCGCACGGCCCCAAACATCCGAATGTATGAGATTAAAAGCTTTGTTTGGTACATAATTCCGTTCTCCAACGGGAAGATGATGCATTTTTCCAAAAATACAATCTTTACATTCAAACTTTTTCTCTCTAATTGTTTTCATCAAGGAAATATTCATAATTTTTGAGAATCCAAGTGTCCAAGTCTTTTATACCAAAGAGTAACATCTTTTGCTACATTACAAAACTCAAAATTTGGCATAACAAGATAGTCCATTTTGTATAGTCCACTTTCTCTATGGCCTGACCAATCACCTTCCTCGATAGGTGATCCTGTACCACACAATGTTTCGATGAGAAAGTGACTATACAATTATTATCACATATTTGAGTAATCGAAAGCAAGTTCAAATTAAGTTTAGGTATGAGACTCACATTTTGAATTTTAAAGTTTTCTTTTTCAAAAATTCCGATTTTTTTATTTGAAGTTTTGTTCCATCAGTCGTAAACACATGTTTTCCAATAGTCTTACAAGAATTAATCAAATCATCTTCACTATGTGTCATATGAAAAGATGCACCGGAATCCAAAAACCAAGACATACCTTGAGAAGTAGATAGAGCATTCCCAAAGATACTTGCTTTTTCTTTGAAGATCTCTTCTATGTATGCTTTGATGTTGTTGGGCAATACACCTCCTTCTTCCACGGCTCCTACGATTATACCCCTTTTTCGAAGTAGAGAACAAGTGATTTTAATGTGTCCACTTTCCTTACAATAATGACAAATAGAATCCTTGTTGGTCCATGGTCCCGTGGGCTTATTGGTCGTGCCTTCATTGTTTGTGGAGGCTTGTAAGTCTTTAAGTTTGCTCCGGGTCTTATGCGGCAAGCACGGCTTCTCGCGCCATATGCATATTCTTAGTCTTGTTCCCTCCATAACAAAATCGGCTAAAAAGGTATCCCCTCTTGGTCTAGGTTTTCTATGTATAAGGTTGATCTAATGTTTTTAAATTCGTCTCTTAAACCACACATAAACAAGAAAAAATATTGATTATCTAAAAATTCTTGAAATTCATCTAATTTGTGAAGTTTTCCAAATTTGTCAAAACTTCGTAATTGAATGCATAAATCCGAAAATTAATTATGATCACATGATATTTATTGATCTAGAAAAAGCTTATGATAGGGTACCGAGGGAGGTTCTTTGGAGAACTTTGGAAAAAAGAGGTATCCCATTGACATATATTAACCTTATAAGAGACATGTATGATGGTGCAAAAACATGTGTGAGGACTCATGAAGGAACGACAGACTTCTTTGAAGTTAATATTGGATTACATCAAGGATCAACTTTAAGTCCATACTTATTTATAATGGTGATGGATGAGTTAACAAAATATATTCAAGATGAAGTACCTTGGTGTATGTTATTTGCAGATGACATTGTATTAGTGGAGGAGTCTAAGGAAA
Organism: Brasenia schreberi; assembly: GCA_036023115.1. NCBI lineage: Eukaryota > Viridiplantae > Streptophyta > Magnoliopsida > Nymphaeales > Cabombaceae > Brasenia > Brasenia schreberi. The sequence goes on from JAYKKT010000088.1 coordinate 29,852,719, forward strand.
AAGTTAATTGGAACTATGGAGAGAAACATTAGAAAACAAAGGCCTCCGACTTAGTAGAACAAAGACAGAATATATGGAATGTAAATCATTTGGCTACTTCAGAGGACATAGAAATTAAAATTGGCACGCATTGCATTCCCCAAAAGGAAAGTTTTAAATACCTAGGGTCAATTTTTCAAAGTGATGGAAGAATTGATGGAGATGTTACACATAGAATTTGGTTAAAATGGAGAGGAGCATCAGGTATTCTTTGTGACAAGAAGATACCATTAAAATTAAAAGGTAAATATTATAGAGCAGCAATTAGGCCTGCCATGTTTTATGGTTCTGAGTGTTGGGCAGTTAATCATCAACATGTACAAAAGGTGTCTGTGACAGAAATGAAGATGTTGAGATGGATGAGTGGTCATACAAGAAAAGACCGTATACATAATGAGGTTATTAGAAACAAATTAGGAGTGGCACCAATAGAGGATAAAATGAGAGAACATCGTTTAAGATGGTTTGGACATATAGAAAGAAGATCAAAAGAAGAACCTGTAAGAAGGTTAGAAAACCTAAATTTGGAAAGTATTAAAAGAGGTAGAGGACGACCACAAAAGTGTTGGAAAGAAACAATAAAGAATGATCTAGCTTATTGGGAGTTAACTGCTAACATGGCACAAGATAGAGATCTGTGGAAACAAAGAATCCATGTAGCCGACCCCGTCTAGTATGGGAAAAGGCTTAGTTGTTGTTGTTGTTGTTGTTGTAATCCCTAATGCTAAGATTCCCTTGTTTGAGCATAATCATTCTTTTTATTAGATCGATTTGAAAAACAAAATCATCTTGAGAATGAAGCTTTTTCAAGTATTCCCAAGTTTCAAAAGTATTTTCGAAAGCATTAATCCTATTTCTAAGCTTTTCATCCACATTTTGACAAATAATCCATGTGATTTTTGCATTCATCTTTTCCCATAATTTTAAATCTAACTTGTATTTTTCATGGGCTTTGACGATTTCATCATCATCTAAATCATCAATGTTCAAAGTTGGTTCCTTTATGGTTTCATCGATGTAATCCCAAAAATCCTTTGACAAAAAATACTTTTTCATGGTCCTAGCCCAACTTTGGTAACATTACAGATCTATGATACATCTAAACGACTTGTTTTTACCTTCCATTTAGTGCAAAATCAAAAATTATGAACTAACCTCAAGTTTGGTAAAATTCTTCAAATTTTGCACCGGTAGCATGCTTTCCAATGCACTCGATTTCTTCAATCCGAGGCTCTGATACCATGTAAATAAATGTCGATAATCAAAGATTGATATTTCTGAAATCAAATCCACCAAATCGCCAAGAGTCAAGTGACATTCAATCACGAATGCCAATCTCAAAGGATAACGAATACGAGAGCAGAAGCACGTACACAAGTCAAAAGCAGTGCCAAGGTTGCATACATTATTTAAGATTGAATTGCCTTTATATAGGCATTACATGAGTGAGTTAGAGAGAGCAAGAAAGGAGGTAAAAGGAGGGGCTAGTGATGGCCCTGTCCAGCACTAGCCGTTGGGGTCCCCAACGGTTGGGCCAGGGCTATGGTGGCCCTGGTCTTCGTCCATTAAGGTGGCATGGGCCCTAAAGGCCCGTGCTCTTATTACATTAACAAGAAGTGCCCAACACAAGTTGCCTTCAAAGTTTTGGTATGAGTATACACAAGAAGAAGCTCAATGAGAAAAGATCATGATTAAAATATTTGAATGCAAGAAAATCTCTTCAACTCTACAGAGAAGTCAAACTATACGAAACCAAATTGCATTGTCCAACTCGGATAAAAAAAAGTTGTAAAAATCAAGCATACTACATATAAAAATTTTAAACTTACCGTGCATTGATACCATGCATATTTCTCGCCATTAGGACCTGATATCAGAATTGAAATGATTAGGACCCACTAATTATCCCAGCATATCATTTTTCCCAGTAAATAGCGAACAATGTAGGTTTTAATTGCACATGATATAACAAAATTAAGAGCTAACAAATAAGAAAAATGAAAAAATAACAAGAAGCACCTGGGATTGTAACTTTGACCGACTTGAATGGAACATCATCTGGATTGTTGAGGTACACTCTTCTTGGATCAATGCTCACCACAACAGCCTGTAGAAAGAAAAAATTAAGCAAACAACTTCAAGTGCATGAAAATTAAAATGAGATATCCACATTGGTTCATTGTGCTAACTTTCTTTTACGACACACTGGATTCATGTCTCCTAAATATCTTGCTACTTAATTTAGAACACTTGCTTGGAGATTCCCTAAAATGACTTATTCAAGCAAGAATTAATGAAAATCAGCAGATTTTGTCAGTTTACAATTTCAAATCAGTAGATTCCCTAACTCCGCCCATGTAAGGGATCACCCTTGCATTGCCGATCCCAAGCCCGGATAAAGGAGGAGGGTTGTGTTAGGCTTCCGACAGCCAGCGTAAAACTTCGTCGGATTTCTACAACATGGATTACAAAAATTATGAGCATTGCTTTGGGGCGTCCCCGCCTAGCGACGTGCTGCAGAGCCCGAATGCAGTAAGAAGTAAGCAAGGGCCACTACATTTTCGCCTAGCGAATGTAGTGAATCAATTGCAGAGAGGGTTCCCACATCATGGACAGGTGTGGGTAAAGAAGTTAGTCCCGCTACACTGCCGCCCGAATGTAGTGAAAAATTTTCAGAGAGGGTGTCCGCATTTTGATTATGGATGGATGCAGGGGGTAAGGAAGCTAGTCCTAGATAATAAGATTCGTATTGGTTCTTGGAATATCGGAACATTATCGGGTAAGCCTATGATTCGGAGAAAGATTCATATTCTATGTTTACAAGAGACAAAATGGGTTGGAGAAAAAGCAAAGGATATAGAGGATACAGGTTTTAAATTATGGTACTCAGGTAAAGAAAAGGCCTGAAACGGAGTTGGTATTATCATAAATAAAGATTTAATGGAGAGTGTAGTAGACATACAATGATATGGTGACTGAATCATGACATTGAAATTAGTGTTAGGAGTAGAGGTTTTGAATATAGTTTGTGCTTACGCACCCCAAGTAGGACTAGAAGATAGTATAAAGACAGTTTTTTGGGAAGAGTTAGATGAGGTGTTTCAAAAGATTCCACAAAGGGAGATGATTTGTTTAGGAGGAGATTTAAATGGACATGTCGGTAAAGAGGCATTAGGATATCAAGGGATTCATGGAAACTTTGGTTATGGGGATATAAACGAGGAAGGTAGGGAGATTTTAAATTTTGCTATGTCATTTGATCTCTTTATAGTCAATACAATCTTCAAAAAACGAGATGAACATTTAATTACTTATAAGAGTGGCTTATCACAAACACAAATTGATTACTTTATTTGTAGAAAAAAAGATAGAGCGTGTTGTAAAGATTGTAAGGTAATTCCAGGAGAAAGCTTAACCACCCAACATCGACTTTTAGTTATGGATTTACAAATAAAAAAATGGACAAAGAAGAAAAGAGTGCATCGAGCTATTCGGACTAAATGGTGGAACCTAAAAAGCGAGAAAGAAGATATATTTAAACAGAAAGTCCTTTAAGGAGATGTTTGGAATTATGTTGGCACACCCTCTGATATGTGGAACAATATGGCTATACATATTAGGAAAGTGGCGAAGATGTGTTAGGGGTATCTAAGGGAGGTGTAAAAAGAAGCTTGGTGGTGGAGTGAAGTAGTACAAAATAAAATCAAGGCAAAGAGGGCATGTTACAAATTATATAATGCTAAGAAAACTAGTGAAACTTTAGAAGCTTATAAGAAAGCAAAGAAGGAAGCAAAAAAGGCCGTTAGTGAAGCAAAAGCTAAGATTTGGGAGGACTTATATAAAAAACTCAACTCAAAAGAGGGTGAAAGAGATATTTTTAGGATAGCTAGGGCTAGAGATAAGAAAACTAAAGATCTTAATTATGTTAGATGCATAAAAGACGAGGATGAAAAAATTCTAGTGGCAAATGATGATATAAGAAATAGATGGAAAAACTATTTTTATAATCTTTTTAATGAAAATAAAGATGTTAGGATTAGTTTAGGAGATTTAGCCAAGTCAGAAAAGTATATAAACCACAATTTCTACCGACGTATCAAAAGAATGAAGTCAAAGAGGCTCTTAAACATATGAAGAGTGGTAAATCGGTAGGACCAGATAATATTCCTATAGAAGTTTGGAAAATACTAGGAGAAATAGGAATCACTTGGCTCACAAGACTATTTAATGAAATATGGAAAAACCAAAAGATGCCCGAGGAATGGAGAGCAAGTACACTTATACCCGTATATAAGAACAAGGGAGACATTCAAAATTGTGCGAATTATCGAGGTATCAAGTTAATGAGTCATACTATGAAATTATGGGAAAGAATTATCGAACGTAGGTTAAGACAAGTATCAAGTACAACAGAGAACCAATTTGGATTTATGCCAGGTAGATTTACTATTGAAGCGATTCACCTTTTGAGACGTCTTATGGAACATTTTAGAGCAAAAAAGAAAGACCTTCACATGATATTTATTGATCTAGAAAAAGCTTATGATAGGGACCGAGGGAGGTTCTTTGGAGAACTTTGGAAAAAAGAGGTATCCCATTGACATATATTAACCTTATAAGAGACATGTATGATGGTGCAAAAACACGTGTGAGGACTCATGAAGGAACGACAGACTTCTTTGAAGTTAATATTGGGTTACATCAAGGATCAACTTTAAGTCCATACTTATTTATAATGGTGATGGATGAGTTAACAAAACATATTCAAGATGAAGTACCTTGGTGTATGTTATTTGCGGATGACATTGTATTAATGGAGGCTAAGGAAAAAGTTAATAGAAAATTGGAACTATGGAGAGAAACATTAGAAAACAAAGGCCTCCGACTTAGTAGAACAAAGACAGAATATATGGAATGTAAGTTTGATCATTTGGCTACTTTAGAGGACATAGAAATTAAAATTGGCACACATTGCATTCTCCAAAAGGAAAGTTTTAAATACCTAGGGTCAATTTTTCAAAGTGATGGAAGAATTGATGGAGATGTTACACATAAAATTAATGCTGGTTGGTTAAAATGGAGAGGAGCATCAGGTATTCTTTGTGATAAGAAGATACCATTAAAATTAAAAGGTAAATATTATAGAGCAGCAATTAGGCCTGCCATGTTTTATGGTTCTGAGTGTTGGGCAGTTAATCATCAACATGTACAAAAGATGTCTGTGATAGAAATGAAGATGTTGAGATGGATGAGTGGTCATACAAGAAAAGACCGTATACATAATGAGCTTATTAGAAACAAATTAGGAGTGGCACCAATAGAGGATAAAATGAGAGAACATCGTTTAAGATGGTTTGGACATATAGAAAGAAGATCAAAAGAAGAACCTGTAAGAAGGTTAGAAAAACTAAATTTGGAAAGTATTAAAAGAGGTAGAGGACGACCACAAAAGTGTTGGAAAGAAACAATAAAGAATGATCTAGCTTATTGAGAGTTAACTGCTAACATGGCACATGATAGGGATCTGTGGAAACAAAGAATCCATGTAGCCGACCCCGTCTAGTATGGGAAAAGGCTTAGTTGTTGTTGTTGTTGTTGTACAATTTCAAATCTTATACTTAGCGCCTTTGTTATAAGTTATGTTACACGGTTTGCTTATGTTTAATGCACTATGAAAGATATGTTCTGTTACATGTAATGGCTTAAGACTCTCACTGGGAGCCAGTGATGAAAATTGAAAGAACCAGACCCTGGATTACCCAAACCAGGTTTTGGTAAAACCAGTATTTTCCAGATACTTTAGGTGCTTGAAGGCAAAGATAAATAGAATTTGCATGTCATATATTAGTGCACGCATGGCAATTCAAAATAGAGAAAAATAAGGAAGGGTTTGGCAACAGTTTTTTCTCCAAGAATGGAGATGAAAATATGGATTCGCAGTTTCAAATCTGCACGTAACTCTACATAATTTTTCATCTCTGGGGATCCAAAACATATGATGGAGTCAAGATGGGGGGCCATGAGGGCTGACTCCATTGTACACCGCTTCCCATACAGAGCCTCAATCACCATCTCATGTGAGCCATTTATTCTAAATTACTTACCACACAGTTTGACAATTCTGGTAATTGGTAAGAAATCTGTATGAATAAACAAAGACAACACATGTATACACGTCTGCTTGTCTTTCTGTTTGTTTATTTGTGTGTGTGATATGCCCAGATGTATCGCAGTATCGTAAGTTTGCAAAACGTCTCTGATGTACCACACATATCAACATTGCGCCTCATTCTCCGCACTATTTGACAAGGGTGTCTATTGCCGTTTTCATTCAAAGATAGAAAAATAATGAGCCAGTAAGTGGACATACCTGATTCCCATAAACACGAGATATCTGTTCTAGGCTGGTCTTCCCAGTCTTTACCTAAATGTGACAGCCATAAAACATCAGAAGAGACACATATATTAGCACATATTAATAGAAACAAGCAATGGGTAGAATTTCTATACTCCAGTTCTTAAATATTCCTCAGCAGCATAAACTGCATCGCTTCCAATGGAAATTTTATCTGCCCCAGATCTAAAATATTCTGAAGCAACTTCACTTTGACTTCAACACCAGGAAAATATGCTGAGCACCAAGTCAACAGCTCTAATTTTATTCAATTGAGGGATGAAAAGACAAATAGATCAAACAACAACTAAGCCTTTTCCCATACTAGACGGGGTCGGCTACATGGATTCTTTGTTTCCATGTGTTGAAAATGAAAGCATGAAAATTACCATACCATGTCTGTTTGAAAAGAAAAAACACAAATGGGAACAGGAAATTATCTGTCTTGCCAATTAAAGCATGTGGATGGTCCATAGTGGTATAATATAACAGGCATAGGTGCCTATTTTCATGTGCAGTACATTGATTAAATGAAAAAAGTGGGTGCATATCTTAGTGCCCTTATGATGCTTGCATAGTTTGCTATAGATAAGTAAACATTTTTTAGATCACTACGACGTTACAGAAATCTAACATGGACAGGACTTTAGGGGAACCTTTGTGAATATGTTTGATTTCCTTACAAGATAATAGACAGAGAGATTGCTACTTAATTTTCTACATCCAAGGTAAAGCATAAATTGACTCCTTGAGAAGAAAAATAATGCAATAGAATATGATGACGCCATATCTCAAACTGAAAGCAACCCCATGCCGCACCTTCCGTTTCCATCTGTGAAATCCCTAATGCCACCACCAACTGTTAGCGGAACAAAAACATTTTCAGATGTGTAGCGTAAGACCTGAAACAGGAAAAGAAGTTATTCTATGACGAAGAAAAGTGAGAAGATAGTTGAAAAGTACAACAAGCATTGCCTAAAAGAAACACATAATTTCTCAAGAATGCAAAGATAGACAAGGTTAAGAAAAGACCTTCAACATTGGCAAATCGCCCAGAGGGAAATCACGGAATCCTGTGATGTTCAGAAAACTAACCTACAGTGGGATATTTTAGATGAAGCAGTCTTTCACGCAACATTCATATAAAGGTCAGTCAATAAAGGATACAAGGTTTGATTCACAAACCTCATCAGCACCATCCTTATAATACTGCCCAGCAAGATCAACTGGCTTACCAAGGTTTCTCACCTTAAATCAAAAGCAGAGAATAGTAAGACTAACAACTATAACTGGGAAAACACCTCAGAAAACGAAGTCACACAAATCAAGGAACACGATATCAAAAGGGCTGCGGTCCAATTCATAAAAATGCAATAAGCGCACATCATCTAAGCTCTGTAAGGTATAGCAATTCCTTTTCAATCATTAGTTCTCTACCTGGAAACTAGTGCCGCAAAGAGCTCATGCATCAACAGTTGGATATAGAGGAAACTGATAGGGTTTCTATACATTGACCAATACCTAGATCCAGATTAGTGCTGAGCCTGGTTCTTAATTTAAAATGTGCATGAACAGTCTTCTGGGAACAATAGTTTAGACTCCAAGAGTACAGGCTCCTCTTGAAGGTCAAGTACCTAGTAGGCTAGTAGAGTGCATAAACTAGCAATGGTTACAATTTGGAATGAAAAATAGCTGGCGTAAGCTGATATAATCTATGGAACCTTCACTCACATCTTAGAAGAGGATGCCAAGCAAAATATAATGGACATTATCCAATTTAGAGTGGTAATTTAATTGCCCGAACTCATCCTAATGATATGGGCAGGGGAGAACAAAGACAAGCCATTATTCACCATCTGCACCCATTTAAGAGTTCAGAGTTCTGAAAGGTTGCTCTGTCTTGGACTTCAGACATCTGAATAAGATCCTCACAAACATTATATCATCATACCTCATTCTCCTTGGTGTGTTCTCTCACGTCATACTGGTCACCCTTGGTTACAACAAGGTCTCCTTTGTCATTTGTGCGCACATCAAGACATGCAATAACCTAGCAAGTTGTGCATAAATTAGATACAAGAACATCCATTCTACTATTCTACACTAGGGATCTAAAGCCCACAAGGGGGTGATTTGCTATCTCATATGAAACAGAGAATCATGTTTAAGTAAAATGCCCAAAATCAATTCAAATTTCAAAGACAACATAAAAATTTCAAGCACCTACTCTTTTAGCAAGTCTTGAAGCCTTGCCATGTTTGAGTTTCTGCAACCAACAGAAAAAACTTATGGTAGAGAATACAAGTACATGCACCAGCAAACCATTGGTCAGACCAGAAAAGAACAGGGTTTCTGAGACCCGATGATGAATACAACACCTTTCCAGTGAATGATTTCTGAGAATTCAAAAAATTCTTTAAAACAGAAAGTCCCACATCTGCAAAAGAAGCATTAGTCAATCAATATAAGTAGGATGAATACGAATCAGTTGCATATGTTGACACCAAAAAAGCAAGATAACCAAGAAAACATCATAAGCTAGCAACCCTCAACAGTAGGGGTGTTGAAAGAACTGATTCAGTTGAACCAAACCAGTAGTTCAGTTTGTTTTTTTCGTTTTGTGGTTTGGATTGATTTGGCTTGAAAAGAAAAAAAAAGTATGGTTCAGTTCATGGTTTGAGGGTTAAAACCAAACCATTAGAACCAAGGTAATCCACACACACACACATACATATATACATATAGAGAGAGGGAGAGACAGACAGACAGACAGACAGATCATACAGATCAATTGAAGACCGCAACTATGATCTGCTGTCCTATGAGTAAGGCTATCGTTTCAGTCAGAACCTCAACAATATTCATGGTCTTAGTATTCAGCTTCTGTAGTTGGATAGTTACTGTTTTTAATACACAATAAAAGTCTGAGGCAACCTATGAAAATACAACTAATACAAATTATAATAATGAAATTCTTTTTTCTTGTATGTCTTCTCTATCTGACATTGTGTAGCATACACTATTGATCATTGTAATGTTAAGGGATGTCATTTAAATTTTCTTAGATGAATAACCAAGGAAACTCCGCCCATGTAAGGGATCACCCTTGCATGGCCAGTCCCAAGCCCGGATAAAGGAGGTAGGTTGCGTTAGGCTTATGATAGCCAGTGTAAAACTTTGTCGGACTTATTTATCATAGATTCTACAAATTACAATAGGACTTTGTGGAAACAAAGAATCCATGTAGCCGACCCCATCTAGTATGCAAAGAGGCTTAGTCGTTGTTATGAATAACCAAGGATTGGAACCAAAATAAACCAGAACTGATAACTTGGGTTCAATTTTATGATTTACAAGTGGTTTGGGCGGGTTTTCAAAATATTGAGAACCAATTATATTGTTCTGGTTTGAGGTTGAGCCTAAACCGAATCAAACCAAACCAAACCAAACCAAACCAGAAACATCCTTACTCAAAAGATACTAACCTTAAAAACCTACTAAGCAACGGTTAGTGCAAAGAGGGGAATGCATGATTTTTAAATGATAATTTACATAGCCATATCCGCTTTAAGATGCCTACACACATATTTATATGGATTGAGGTGAGGATTGAGCGGAGATGAGCATTCAGCAAAATACATCTCCCTCTGGGGTACTCCTGACTTGTAACCTAGGAAAGATAAAAGGCCTCAAATTTCCACTACAGGAGTGACCCTCTGGGTTCACCAAATCCTTCCAACATCACACGTTCTCCAGATCCAGAGGGATCAAGATCCCTTCCCCATACAACCCTGGTAATCATTCTAACAAAGCCTCGGTTTCAGATCCATGATTGAGGTGCTTCATGCACATACATGCATTTGTACACACACATACATATACATATGTATGTATGTACACACATAAATAAATATACATATATATATAGAGAGAGAGAGAGAGTAACCGGCCCATGGTACCTACCAGTCACCATCACATCTGACAAGAGTCAGATATGATACAAGAAAAAGGTTAGATTTGTCAAATCTAAAAGAGATAGGATGTGCTAGCTCTATCAGCAATCAGTTTCATTACAACAACAACAACAACAACTAAGCCTTTTCCCATACTAGACGGGGAGCAATCAGTTTCATTATATATACATAAATGCATATATATATATATATATATATATATATATATATATATATATATATATATATATATATATATATATATATATATATGAATATATATGTGTCTATATATGTGTACATACATGCATATGTTTGTGTATGTATGTATACATGTATATACATGCATGTGTTTATGTATGTATATACAACAAAACAACAACAACAACTAAGCCTTTTCCCATATTAGACTGGGTCGGCTACATGGATTCTTTGTTTCCACAGAGCTCTATCATGTGTCATGTTAGTAGTTAACTCACAATAAGCTAGATCATTCTTTATTGTTTCTTTCCAACACTTTTGTGGTCGTCCTCTACCTCTTTTAATACAACAACACCAACTAAGCCTTTTTCCATACTAGACGGGGTCGGCTACATGGATTCTTTGTTTCCACATATCCCTATTGTGTGCCATGTTAGCAGTTAACTCATAATACGATAGATCATTCTTTATTGTTTCTTTCCAACACTTTTGTGGTCGTCCTCTAGCTCTTTTAATATTTTTCAAATTTAGTTTTTCATACCTTCTTACAGGTTCTTCTTTTGATATGCTTTTTATATGTCCAAACCATCTTAAACGATATTCTCTCATTTTATCCTCTATTGGTGTCACTCCTAATTTGTTTCTAATAACCTCATTATGTATACGATCTTTTCTTATATGACCACTCATCCATCAACATCTTTATTTCTGTCACAGACATCTTTTGTACATGTTGATGATTACATGTTGATGATTAACTGCCCAACACTTGGAACCATAAAACATGGCAGGCCTAACTGCTACTCTATAATATTTACCTTTTAACTTTAATGGTATCTTCTTATCACAAAGAATACGTGATGCTCCTCTCTATTTTAACCAACCAGCATTAATTCTATGTGTAACATCTCCATCAATTCTTCCATCACTCTGAAAAATTGACCCTAGGTATTTAAAACTTTCCTTTTGGAGGATGCAATGTGTACCAATTTTAATTTCTATGTCCTCTGAAGTAACCAAATGATCAAACTTATATTCCATATATTTTGTCTTTGTTCTACTAAGTTGGAGGCCTTTTCTTTCTAATGCTTCTCTCCATAGTTCCAATTTTCTATTAACTTTTTCCTTAGACACTTCTACTAACATAATGTCATCTGCAAATAACATACACCAAGGTACTTCATCTTGAATATATTTTGTTAACTCATCAATCACCACATAAATAAGTATGAACTTAAAGTTTATCCTTGATGTAACCCAATATTAACTTCAAAGAAGTCTGTCATTCCTTCCTGAGTCCTCACACATGTTTTTGCACCATTATACATGTCTCTTATAAGGTTAATGTATATCAATGGGATACATCTTTTTTCCAAAGTTCTCCAAAGAACATCCCTCAGTACCCTATCATAAGCTTTTTTTAAATCAATAAATATCATGTGAAGTTCTTTCTTTTTTGCTCTAAAATGTTCCATAAGACGTCTCAAAAGGTGAATCGCTTCAACAGTAGATTTGCCTGGCATGAATCCAAATTGGTTCTCTGTTGTATTTAATACTTATCTTAACCTACGTTCAATAATTTCTTCTCACAATTTCATAGTATGGCTCATTAACTTGATACCTCGATAATTCGCACAATTTTGAATGTCTCCCTTGTTCTTATATATGGGTATAAGTGTACTTGCTCTCCATTTCTCAGACATCTTTTAGTTTTTTCATATTTCATTAAATAGTCTTGTGAGCTAAGTGATTCCTATTTCTCCTAGTATTTTTTAAATTTCTATAGAAATATTATATGGTCCTACCGATTTACCACCCTTCATATGTTTAAGAGCCTCTTTGACTTCATTCTTTTGAATACGTCGGTAGAAATTGTAGTTTATATACTTTTCTGATTTGGCTAACTCTCCTAAGATAATACTAACATCTTTATTTTCATTAAAAAGCTTATAAATAGTTTTTCCACCTATTTCTTATATCATTATTTGCCACTAGAATTTTTTCATCCTCATCTTTGATGCATCTAACATAATTAAGATCTTTAGTTTTCTTATCTCTAAACCTAGCTATCCTGAAAATATCTCTTTCACCCTCTTTTGAGTACTTCAAGCATTTGTTGGACTGAGGACAAAGCCAGGTCATGTTGTATTTGTTGGTGCTCTTTCTACTTGCACTCATGCTGGGTTGGTTGATGAAGGACTTGATTTGTTCCATTCCATAACAAAAACTCATGGATTAGCGATGATTGTTGATGATGTGCTTGCTATTAGAAAGAAGATGGATGGTAGGGAAGTTGTAAAGGAACCAGGCTCTAGCTGGATTGAAGCCAATCACGGGTTAATGTGTTCTTAGTTGAAGACCGCTCACACCCACGAATAACAGAAATCTATGGTGAATTAAAGAAGTTATCGACTAGAATCAAGGAACAAAACTATGTTCCAAACATGCATTATGTTTTGCATGAGGCAGAAGAGGATGTGTCTAATGTTTTAAAGGATGATGACAGTTGTTCAAGCAATTTTAATAGTGAAGAGGTGTTCGAGTTAAGGCATATGATTGGAAGATTGAAACAACAATAGTTTCAATTCGAGAGGATGTTGTTTCTGAAGGAAATTCAAAAAGGACTGCAATTGGTAGTAAAGTAACATGGAATCTCAGATCTTGAGTTACTAAAGTAAAGAGAAAAATATAGAGAAGAAAGAGAAGTAGTCGTGTGTGGGTGCCAAAGTAGAGTTGTGGGCAGATTGGATGGAATGTCTCTAATCTGTCGATTATTGTAAAGATTGCAGTGATGAGAAATGCTAAAATGTGTTTTGCAGTTAAAGAAGCTGCTGAAGATGAAAATGTGTGAAGATTTGCAGTGACCAAGGCCATGAAGGTTGAAGTTGCTGAAGATGTTGCAGCCAAAGAAGTTGTTGAAGATGTTGCAGCCAAAGAAGCTGTTGAAAATGACTAGCTAGGAAGGCTGAGTTGAAGATGTTGCAACCAAAGAAGCTGTTGAAGATTGGTACAGCCATGAAGCTGCTGAAGAACAACCATAAAGGCTGATGAAGAATGTTGCAGCAAGGAAGGTTGCTGAAAAGCGGACAGCTAAGAAGGTTGGGAAAATCGAAAAAAAATCAATTTTTGGCAAGTTTGGAGTTTGAAGTATCTCACTCCCAACTTGAAGGGGTGTTGAAGAATATGCTTTTAGAGTCAGTTTAGTAAATTTGATGTTTTAGGTATTATTATAATTGCCCGTAGTACTAAGGGCATTTTTATTATTTTCTGTTTTATAACCCATTATATAAGGGCTAGAAGTTTGTATTAGGGTTAGGAGGTTGTGATTAAGAAAGAGAATGGAGGTTTGCCCCCTCCTCCGATCTCCCATGTTTTTTTCTCTTGAATGTGTTATTTGATCTTCCACTACGCTACTCCCAAATTCCAACACTACATAGAGAAACGGATCAAACAAAAGAAAATGAAGAGCAGGTGACCATACCTTCGAAGAGGGAAGAACGGCGTACTTATTCAAGAGGAGAAAGGAAGATAGTTATACCAAGTCCTAAAGCTACTCTCAATCAAGATACTCTCCCCAATCAGTTCCATCATCAACTCAGGTAAATCCTTTCACTTCATCTATTATTTCAGATGATTTACCTATTGCTCTTCGGAAGGAAAAACGTGAAGCAACTAAATATACAATTCAAAAACTGATTTCTTATACTAATTATCCAAAAGAATATGAGTTGTTTGTGATGAAAGTAGAAAAATCTTATATTCCAAAGACATTTGAAGAGGCTATGCAGTATTAGAATAGAGAACAACTATAAGGAAAGAAATTACAACCCTTTAAAGAAATCAGACATGGGAACTTACAGGTTTAGTTTACCATTGTAGAGGAAGGTTGTGGGTTGCAAATGAGTATTTACCATAAAATATAGATGTGATGGCAATATAGAACGATACAAGGCAAGGTTGGTAGCAAAAGGTTATAGTCAATCTTATGGTATGGACTATTCAAAAACCTTCACTACAGTTGTAAAGCTAAATTCAATCAGAATTCTATTAAGCATAGCAATTAATAAGAGATGGGATTTATGGCAGCTGGATGTGAAGAATGCTTTTCTCCAAGGAGATTTTTATGGACTTACCTCCAGGTTATGACCTCTAAAACGCATCACATAAGATATGCAAACTCAAGAAATCTATATATAGTTTAAAGCAATCTCCTATAGTGTGGTTCAAAAAATTTAGTGATGGAATAATTAGCTTGGGTTTCAAGCACAACATTAGTGATCACACATTGTTTGTTGCATTAGTGATCACATATTGTTTGTTAAGCAGGGAAATAAATCAATTCTCTTAATTGTATATGTTGATGATATCATTCTTACTGGTAATGATGTGGAAGGAATTATTTCACTAAAAAAGGAGTTGCATACTTTGTTTGACTTGAAAGACTTGGAAAAAGTCTATTATTTCCTTGGAATAGAAATTGTTAGATGTAATGACTGCTTATTTTTAAGTCAGTGCAAATATATTCTGCAAATGTATTCTGGATCTATTGAAAGAAACCAAGATAGAGGATTGTCGGATATGTACCATTTCTATTGAAGTACAAAAGAAAGCTATTGAACATTCGGAAGAACCTTATGAAGATGTGGGCAGATATCAGAGATTAGTGGGAAAGCTAATATATCTTACAATCACAAGGCCAAATATTAGTTTCGCAGTAAGTTATGTGAGTAGATAGATGCACTCACCATCTAGACATCATATGAATATGGTGTTCCATATTATGAGATATCTAAAATCGTCCATCACTCTCGGATTAGTATTCAGACCACATTCATCCTTGAACATTGAAATTTATTCACATGCGGATTGGGCAAGTTCAACAGAAGATAGAAGATCCACTTTAGGGTACATAGTGTTGGAAAACGTGATTGCTCAGCGAAAAGAAAAAAAAAGATCATTCACAATGAAGAGGAAATGTGGAGATCGGAGGAGGGAGCGGACCTCCAATGGAGGCCGCCCCTCTCTTTATTAATCTCAGCAACCTTAAACCCTAATACAACCTATCAGTCCTTATATAAGGAGATGTAAAACGTAAAATGACCAAAATACCCCTAGTACAGAAAATTACCAAAATACCCTTACAACTTCGGACAATTACATAACACTTAAAACATCAAATTTACTATCCTAAAACGTCAAATGTACTAAAACTGACTCTAAACTCATATTATTCAACACCCCCCTCAAGTTGGGAGTGAGATTCTTCGAACTCCAAACTTGCAAAAAAAATTGGTTCTTTCTTCACCACACGTGTACGAGCGATCTTTTCGAGGCTTCTGTAAAACAACTTTAACAATCAAGAACACATAGGTAGCACACAACCCTTATATGGGTGTCGGTTGTTTCCTCTCTCTTACTTCTACATAAAGTGATTCGGCAACTAAACTTAAAAGTCATATTTCTTCTACTCTTGAGAAAGCAAATCTTTTATGATAGGAGGTACTACTCCACCATAAACACTTCACATGGCTTTTCCTGTGCCCCTTCACATGGTGGCTGCAGTCGGTGTGTTGGTTGAGTGCCCTCTCTCTACTACTCAAATAGCAGAATACTAATATCTGCTTATACTAGTCAGTCTGTGCCCCTTCACATGGTGACTGCAATCGCTTTTCCAGCCCTCCTTACTTCATAACTCAAGGTTTTAACTTTTATGCTTCTTGGTGACACTGCCACATTCTATATCAACAAATTCCTCTGGCCTCTTCTATGATTTGCTTTGTCATACATGTGTAGTGAGAAAGACTGATTTTCTGCATTCCATTAACAACTCTAAACTCACATTCAGCAGCTTTTCCAATTAAGGTCATCATCACATGCTACTTTATATCTTCTTCTTCTTCTTTTTTAATTTTCAGCCCTCTTGAGCATTTGAGCAAACACTTGATATGCAGGTAAACATCTCTCTTAGGCATTTCATCGAACACTTGATGTGCAGGTGAATATTTTTCTTGGACATTTCATCGAACACTTGTCCTGCAAAGTTGAAGTTTCTCATTGTCACACTGTCTGGCTCTACATCATGAATCTGCATGCACTGAAACAGCCCCCGAGCTTCGTTTGCAAGACCATTATTAACAAAGTACTCAATGACAGCCGACCACGAAACCAAATCTCTGAGGTATTTCGACAAACACTTTGCCTACATACACCACCTTGCCTCAATAAATCCTTCTGGAGATAAGGAGGTGCAGAAGTTGCTTCAACCAAAAGACAAGACCTTAAAGTCCATCGAAATAGAATTTGCTGAATATCAGGTTTGTGTAGACATTTTCCTCACAACCCAAACTTATGTTGACATTGCTTCCATATCGGTTATTCGAGGAACCACCGGTGGTCAGGTGTACTAATACCATCCCTTTTCAGCAGTATTTGACTCTGTAAAGTTATACAATGATCTTCGATGGAACCTGACCAGACCTCAGGGTTTTGAAGCAGTAATACGAGTCCAGTGCAGTAAGGGGCTTCAAGTTCAAGAGTATTTCGGGAACTTTTGCAAACATTCCTACAGATGATCTTCTTGGGATAGATTGTGACAAAACCATCATGGTCACATTTAAACACGACGATAAGTTTTAGGACACTTCTGAGTGTGCATTCCAGTGTGCTCTTCTGTATACTACAATTTATGGGCAAAGAAGAATTCGTGTCACAACCTTATCTCTTCTGTGCACAAGTGTACTCAGTACCGTGGCTGCACTGAAAAAAGAACCACGGAGTCCCTCCTCCTCGGAACTAACCTCCATGGTTGCACCCTTGGTGAACTTCGCTTCCCTGCTTCAACTTTCGACGAGTCTGCCGCTACTCCTATTGATCAAACGGCTCTGATATCATGTTGGAAAACGTGATTACGCAGCAAAAAAGAAAAAGATCGTTCACAACGAAGAGAAAATGTAGAGATCGAAGGAGGGAGCGGACCTCCAATGGAGCCCCCCCCTCTTTCTCTCTCTTTCTTAATCTCAACAACCTTAAACCCTAATATACAACCTATCAGCCCTTATATAAGGAGTTGTAAAACATAAAATGACCAAAATACCCCTAGTACAAAAATTTATCAAAATACCATTACGATTTCGGACAATTACAATAACACTTAAAACATCAAATTTACTATCCTAAAACATCAACTGTATTAAAACTGACTCTAAACTCATATTCTTCAACACATAGTATGTGTAGGAGGTAATGTTGTTTCATGAAAGGGTAAAAAGCAAATGGTAGTGGCTAGATCTAGTGCATAAGCTGAATATCGGGTAATAGTTTTTGGCATGTGTGAGGGCTTATGGATTATATCTTTATTGAATGAAATCGGACTGGGAAAGACTACTTATATTAATTTTTTCACAGATAGTAAGGTTATTCTTCAGATAGCATCGAACCCTGTATTCCATGAAAGAACAAAACATATTGAAGTTTATTATCATTTTATTAGAGAGAAGATTACTGAAGGGATTTTCAACATCATACATGTTCATTCTGAAGACCAATTAGCAGATATACTTACAAAACCTATTGTTGCAAGTGGACTAAAGAAAGCTCTATGCAAGTTGGTTGTTTTGAGTATTCATGACCCAACTCGAAGGGGCGTGTTGAAGATAAATTAATTTTTTGTTATGGTATTATGTTTCTGTTATTTAATTTTTGAAGGTAAACTGAATTCAGATCCTCTTGGATCAGATTCGGATCCAAGAGGATCCATCTAGCATTAGGATTACTAATTAAGGGTATTTTCATCTTCCAAGTTATAAGCATGCACTTAAAATACCCTAATTGTAATCAGTTTTAAGTAATGTAATGAAATAAGAGAGAGAAGAGGAGCACAACAGCAAGAGAAGCCACCAGCCCTCGTTTCCAGATGTGTTGATGATTTGCAGTTTATTGATTTTCTTGTTTATTGAGATGATATACAACAAATGGAACAAATTGGCACAGGAATAGAAGCCATTAAATACACAACAACAACAACAACTAAGCCCTTACCCATACTAGATGGGTCGGCTACATGGATTCTTTGTTTCCACATAGCCCTATCATAATTTGTAGATTCCATGGTAAATAAGATTGACAAAGTTTTATGTTGGCTGTCGGAAGCCTAACACAACCCAGCTCCTTTACCCGGGCTTGGGACTCGCCATGCAAGGGTGATCTCTTACATGGTAAATACACATATAATTAAAATTATGCCATGCAGTATAAAGTATAAACAGGTCTTAATATTAATAGAATTATAGAATGTAAATGCTATGAGTTTGGTTGAGCATCTAACCAGGCTATATTCATGCAGTTGGATTTAGAAGATATTTTTTAATTATAATAATCAATCAGGTTACAACAGGTTATTTGAGTTCAAAAGAATCAAAACATGTATATATATTAACAACCTATTCAGGAGAATACCCAGCAGATTCTCTTACCCCCACTCTTTTCAGGATGAAACTGCACAGCATGCACATTTCCCCTACTGATTGATGCGATGAAGTTTTCTCCATAACTGCAAGTAGATGAAACCCACTCCCTGTTGGCTGCCGACTGCACCACAAAAATGTGTTTGGTAAACATTGGATAAGCAAACATGAATGATTCCTATTATAGAAGCCACATCCAAGTCAAAACTAGTGACCAGGATCATGCAGTACAAACAAAGGCAACAATGAGCACATACAGGAATTGCACGATATGAGTGAACAAAATAAACATGACGCCCATCAATGTCCTCCAAAATTTCAGAATCATTTGCTATTTGGATAGCATTCCAGCCAATATGGGGCACTCTGATACCACTAGATGAGTCAAAACGCCCAACCACACCAGGTACGAGGCCAAGACCTTTCACTGGGAATCACACAAAGAAATCATCAATGTAATTTTGAGAGAAAAGAAGCAAAGACAACCACGTGACGATGTTGTGGCTTGATTACAACAATAACTTCGAATGTTTATGTAATATTACCAACAAACACCTGCTTACATTTTGCATGATAAATCACCAGTCCACTGAAACCCAAACCCAACACATGATAAGATTTAGCTTTTATTATTATTCAAAATGAACTTTATGAATGTTGTATCAATACTGACATTTCTCTATCAGCATCATTGTGCACAGAATCCCCCTAGAGAAAGAAAAACATCAGAATGGACAGCATGTTTCACTGTAAATATTTTGAAGTTCCTTTGCTGGAAGTTTGCAAATGAACCAGTGTCTTGAAATTAAACGTGTTTTATATGAGAACACATTATCAGAATATTCTAAATATTAACCGTTTTGAGCATAATGCAACTTATTTCAAAGTGATAGAACTCAAATAGCTGGCATAACACTAACTTAGCAGATGCAGTACAGAATGCAAGTAAGAATCCCTTTATACCTATTAACATCCTCCATCAATAAACTAATGGATAAGATTGTTAAATCTGTAGGAGTACACAACATGGCATAAAAAATAGACCACCACACACAAGTATCAAGATAGTATTTCGACAAAATTCAAAAGATTAACATACATATATGTATATATATAAAGAAAATTTTACTTTCATGCAACAGCAAAATGATCAACATTCAGGAGGGGCTCCTCAATGCAATTATTGTTGGCTCATCCTGGCCCGTTGGAACAGGTAGATGACGCTCAGAGCCTCCCTGGTCTTGTCCTATCTTGTATAAACGTAAAATTTCTGTTTGTCTTCTGAATTCTATTTTGCACATACTTTATTTTGTTATGCAGTACCTTTTCCCTATAACCAAAAAAGTAAAAACTTTGATGATCACAATTTCATGTAGATCCTGATGAGTGTGATAAACAGCATAGGCTCTTACCTGGGCCATTTTCCTCACTGGACTGAAACAGCAGCTGAAGCCCCAGGCAGATTCCTAGAAACGGCCGGTCATTTTGGATATAAGTAGAAAGTGCATCAACCATCCTGGTTTAAAAGAATAACTAAAAGTGAATAATCACGACAGAACACAGGATTTACAAATCAAATTATTTTTGCTTCTGCTAGGCTGAAGAGAAGACTTATGCATTGGAAAATGGTTGGATTCTAGACAGATATGAATAGATGAGATTACAGCAACATAGGATGAATCAATCAAAGTATTTTATATTGAGTTAACTGCTAGCATGGCACATGATAGGGCTCTGTGAAAACAAAGAATCCATGTAGCCAACCCCATCTAGTATGGGAAAAGGCTTAGTTGTTGTTGTTGTTGCCTGCTAGTTCAGACGAAGTGACATCCATTTACATGTCAGTGAACTTAGATAGCGCTCTGTTTTGTCTTTTGTGTGTGTGTGCGGGGGAGGGAGGGCATGTGAATGTGCACACATGCGCAAGCAGCATGCATTGTTGATCTGGATATAGAACATTCACATATATTAGTTTGTACTTTACTGAAATAACAAAAAGAGACCCAGACAAAACACATATATAACAAAAAGATCAAACTTTAAGGATAAGGAAAACTAAAGTTCCCTTCGTGATACATTTTCAGTTAAGCATTCTTCAGAATTTAAAAGAAAAACCAAAAGAGTGTGAGTTCCTCATGACAATTCACAACTAAACTTACAATCCCAACTCATGACACCTAGCGCTCCAGAGTAAATCGATTTCAACTAAAGAAGGTTGCTTAAGAATGCTGGGAACGGATACTGTTGGTCGAGCAAAGCAGAAAAAGCCCATAAAAGTGGATGTGATGATGATCAACTTCATATCATCATGACCATGTCTGGAGAGCGTGATCGTGACATGATATGCAATGAGCTTGTATGTTTATGAGAGAGGACAATGCTATAACACAATAATCATGACGTTGATGTGAAGGAACTGTAACAGAATGGTGGTGCAGATAACACTGGTCATAAATTTAAATATCTTATTTGTTACACTTATTTCCTCCTTGCTCGTGAAGACAAAAGCTTTACAATGAGCTGATGGACATACCCTCGCTGGTTCAGCACATCCATGGCTGCCGCAAAGGCTCCCACACCAGGAAACACAAGTCGATTGGCATCAAGAATGTCTTCTGGCCTTTGTACCTGAAACCATACTAGCTTCTCAACAACTATCTGATATGGCAGGTTTGCAACACGAAAAATTAACTTTGCTGCATAAGATATTATCATATGCAACTTTCGTTAGCTTGTGGTCTTTACAAGGATTTTTAATGCAAAAGATGGGACAAATATACGAAAAATTCTAAGCCAAAGGCAATATGCATAGTGCCAGCAGAAGATAAATGTCGTCACACATGTGGCAGATGACCATTCTGTTCCTTCGATCACGAAAAATTATAAGCCAAAGGCGATACGCATTCATCTAGTCAGTGGTGTCAGCAGCAGATAAATGTCGTCACACGTGTAACAGATGTCCATTCTGTTCCTTCTGTCTTGTAATGAAAGAGTACATATTTCCTCGTCGAGAAAAACAATCTTGTTAGCTCACCCATATGATATGCATGTAGCATTCGTCGCAGAAAAGGTTTACAGTACACTGGCTTGTGAATGTTCTCGCTCTTCTCCTACTAATCATTGAAATGTCATAAATCATACCGGTCAGTAAACAGGACGAACCTCACTCTGCATATTTTCTTTCAGCTGAGATAGGATATACATCCATTTCATCATTTAGACACACACACTCAATGCTACTTGAGATGGACAGTTGGTCATTACATGCTCGTCTCTTTAACCAATCACGATATCTCCGCCCGCTCCACAAGATCTCCACAAAATTAACTTTTCCCAGCATTTATTGATCAATGCATTGCTATAGTCTTCCAATGCAGAGGAAAGTGGAAACGAGAAGATGAGAGCCAAGCGAAAAATAAAAGAAACAAAGCCAACGATTCCCGTCCCAGATAGCGAAGCGTACGTCTTTGATTTCGAAGCCCAACGACCGGATCGCGTTGCGCACGCTCCGAACATTTCCCGCGCCGTAATCCAGCAATGTGACCACTGTAAATTTCAGACAAGCAATGCAAAGAAATCAACAAATAGTTACCAAAACCCTGTTGGAACGAAATTTACCACGCATACGAAAAGCAAAGGATAAGGGATAAACGCACACAACTTGCAATATCGCCAAAGAACTCCGAATTTGTGGGGGGAAACGTGGAATTCTCATAGAAAATACTGCGGATTTCGATGCAAATGAGAAAATCACACGAGTTTTTAGCATTTCACGAAATCTTTTTTAAGGAGCGGGCAACGCTTGCCTGAATCCAAACCAGCGGAAGCACGAATTGATAGACTTCGTGGCCGAGGGCGATAGGAAGGATGAGTCGGGAGATTTCTGGGGCATCTGAGTAGAATAGATTGAGAGAGAGATGAGATCGATGAAGCATTGAGAGGAGATGTCCGAGTCGCCTCCATTCATCCGAAATCACTCACACTCGATGGGGTGGGAGGGTGGGGGCAGGGGGCAGAGAGAGAGAGAGTGCTTCCCTCCAAACAACAGAATTATGATTTGCCGAAAGCAGTGGGAGTGACGTGATGGCCTCGAAATGCATCGAAGATTCGAACCTGCATTGAGACCCCGAATCTAGATGAATTGGCTGGAGAGCAACTATAGAAACGGACACACTTTTCCGATTTGGGTTGAAAGCAAATCAACCGAGTGCTTTTTCGTACGTGTGGATTCGTCGTACATGAACGTTACTGAATCCAAGTAATCGGGTCTTGCATACAGATTCTGGTTTGGACTCGGCTTGATTTGAAAGAACCAAAATATTGGACCAGTGTGTACATTTAAATAATCGGAAAGTGAATCTGTTTTGTCATTTGTATTTCGTTTTAGTCTTGATTTGGGTTTGAATCCGAAAACAACCCTAGCATGGCTGGAAAACATAAACATCTCATCTTCTTCAGTAGCAACGGATCCTAAATTTCTTGAGAAAATTGGATTCCAAACTGGACATAGAAATCAAAGGACCGTGTCATTTTCGGATTTGGGTTATTGTCCATATTTGCAGTTGCCAGTTACCGTTGGATGTGAAAAGTGTATTCGAATCAGCAAACTAGACCCAAATCTGGTCTTGCCTCAATACTAACCTCAAACCGGATCCTAGATCAAAAGGATATGGTGCCCGAGATCCATTAACAGCTCGCAAGTGCAGTTTAATGTGATGATTAGTCCGGCAATACTTGTAAACTTGGAAAACATTCAAGTTATCCCATTCAGAGTGATAGCTCATCTAGTCACGGGACTCGACTTAGTTGTGTCTTGAGTTTGATACCCGAGAAATGCCTACATGGCTTCAGCCTTCCCATGTAACCACAGAAGGAAAAATTAATAATAACATTTGAATTATATGAAAATCCTAAAAATTGTAATCTGCGAAAGGGCTACTTAAACACTCAAAACAACAAAAGTGGAAGTTTTAGAATTAAATTAAGTTCTTGAAAAGAAAATTTTCCAATTTGTAATGTTTAATTAAAAGGAGGATTGTTTTTGGAGCATATAAAGTCCATAAAGGAGACACCACATATTGCTCCTTTTTGGGCGTCGAAAAACAAAATCGAAATCGGGATGTATAACCCTCCTGGAATTCTGTTAGTGTGTGTATGTGTGCGTTTATGCGTGCATATACACCCCCTGTTAAAACCGATACTGCATTCGTACTCTTACAAGAAATCCTTGGATGCATGCCATCCGTCCATCTAACATAAAAACGTCCACTTGTTCATTTGCCTAATAAAGGTTCTTGATCTTTCATTAGCTTATTTAGACATGATTTATGTTAGAATAATAAACATCTTAACCAACCAAATCAAACTGGTGGGATCTTGAAAAGGATATGCAAAGGATTTGTTTCCAGTGACAGATCTACGATGAGCCGAGGTCCTGGAAATCGAAAATTCAACCTCAAAGAAGAACACTAAAATGCCGAACCTCATTGTAAATAGCACACAACACCTACAGTTAGTGTAACTGGTTTGGGTACGCCTAAGGCCATCTTCTGCATTAAAAAGGATATATAGTACATAAGTTGAACGTGTGACATAGTTTGCCTCACTCTAAATTTCTTTTCATTTTGTTGTAGTAGGGTGGTTAAAATGGTAGGTATTTTATATGACAAGAAGATACCATTAAATTTGAAAGGACATGCTATGTCTTATGGTTTTAAGTGTTGTGCATTTAAATATTAACATATACAAAAGATGTTTGTGATAAAAATAAAGTTGTTGAGGTAGATGAGTGGTTGTACATTATTAGAAACAAATTTAGAGTAGCACCAATAGATGATAAAACGAGAGAAAATCATTGAAGATGATTTGAACACAGAAAGAAGACCAAATAAAAATTCGATAAAAAAGTATGAGAAACAAGATTGTGAAAATGTTAAAAGAGAAAGAGAAAGACCACAAAAATATTAGAAGAAAATAATAAAAAATAATCTAGATCATGTTGAGGTCATTGCTAGGAGCTCTACGAAAACAAAGAAATCATGTAGCTGTAAGAAAAAGCCTTACTTGTTTTGTTGTTTGTTGTAATAGGGTGGATGGGTGTGAGTGTGCACACAGCACACATATATCCCAAGTTTTAAGAGGGTATATAGGGAGATAGGTTTGTACATGGAAAATTCTCTATCTAAAACTTAAAAAGAGCTGTTATTGTCACTACAACGACATCATCCAAAGCATCCCGTGGTATAAAAGGGAAGGAAAGAATAAGATAAAAGGAATTATCACCAGTAGCTAAAAGAAAAGGCATACTCGTAACCAATTGAGAATAGAAAAGGAATTCAG
The DNA here is from genome assembly GCA_036023115.1 of Brasenia schreberi. Classification (NCBI taxonomy): domain Eukaryota; kingdom Viridiplantae; phylum Streptophyta; class Magnoliopsida; order Nymphaeales; family Cabombaceae; genus Brasenia; species Brasenia schreberi. The sequence continues at coordinate 29,878,107 of JAYKKT010000088.1, forward strand.
GAAGTGCAATCTTCTTTGTGGTGCTAGATAGTTATTGATTCACTATTGTGGAGACGAGAGGACATTCAGATTGTTGTGGTGCACAAGAGAACCCCTTCTCCATTATCAAATAAACAAATAAGATCACCAGGATGATGATGACCTACGTGCACTCCTTGTTCTTGTTTAGGAAGGTGCGGCTCACGTCTAGAGGTCAAGCATGTCAACGAACTGGGTCTGCAGAGGTGCAGGCCGGACCAGGTTTCACTATGCCACTACCGGACCCAGATCTTGTTTCCATGGGTCTAGAATGGGAGAAAGCATATTCACTTGGATCATATCAAAGATATATAAACCATACCTGGACCATTACCATACGGTCAGGTTCAGTAGATTTAAAGCAGTGATGGATCTACAGTGAACACGCCAACCAAAATTTGAAAACAAGCCAAAATAAAGAATAAGCGTAGTACAAAAGAAAGGACTCGTACCCAAATTCCACCGTCGAAACCATATATGCCTTCTATGGGCGACTCGGCAAAACTAGTAGGCCACTCCAGATTGAAACATGCCATAGCACTAAGTATGAGATCCTCAAATAAACCGTATGCGAGCATTTGCCTTCTATGGGCGACTCGGCAAAAACCAGTAAGCCAATTCAGATTGAAACATGCGATATAGCCCTAAGTCTGAGATCCTCAAATGTAGGCGGTGGCTCGTTCAACAGAGCAACACTCAAGGGAGTCGAACATACAATCATTCATTTAGCCTCCAGAGGGCCTTTCCACCATGCACATTTGCTAATCGGTCTTGAATCTCTGTCTAAACCATGGTAAAAGGACTTGAATAGGTAAGAGAATCTCAAAGTGGTTTTATTTCAAAAATTATGGAAGGTTTCAAATCCCCAAAAAGGGTTGACACGGGAGCTGGTGGAATATAAGAATGATTTCGAAACACATGAATACAGGTCATGACTTTGATACTCCGGTGTGTATTTGGTAGGAGTCAACCCAAAAGATTGGCAATATTCTTTGCCCTTACGTGTGAATTATTGAAAAAAAAAAGTTGGTTCGGCATGGGTTTAGAAATGATAATTAGATCATCAGCTAAAATAAGTGATTCAATCTGTCCAACTGGTAGCAGCTTACAACTGCCAACAGGATTAGAGAGACTACTCTTTACAACTGATAGATAGTTCTTTCTTATTTTTCTTGTATCTTTAACTCAGAGAAACCACCTTTCGAGGGGTTCGAATAGTCCAGCAGAAAACTGCAAGGGAGAAGCCTAGAACCAACAACCCAGGTCCTCTGCTGGCGTTGGGCTTGCTGTGGGCATTGAAACATTGACTGCCCGTCTAGCACCCAAAGGACCTTTCCAATACGTTACCAATAAAACGCAATCTAGCAAGAGGAACCTTTTAAGCAAGCAACAACTACAAAAGAACTATACAACTGTGAAGAACAAGACTTCCGGTGGTGAAATTTGTTCAGGGTATCAACTCACATATACGCACAGGTCTCTTCACGGCATTGGTGAAACCCTGCAATTGTTCAAAAGATAAGTCAATAGAGTTCTTCTAGCAAATGCTTTCAAATAGCTCATGCTGGTAAAGAACACATCAACCACCCAGTGGTATAACTAGGTCAGTTCAGAACGCAACCTCAAAGGCTTCCAACCCAGAATCAATCAGGTATATTTGGATGCAGTCACAAAGTGGCGGATCTATAAATTTTTTAGCGTGAATTGAGTAACCCACGGATAAATCTTGGGCTATTTTTTTATTGAAAAGACTTTCAGGAAGGCAAAGTTGTCATTGGGCTCAAACAGTGGAATATGATTATATGCTAGGGTTTAAACCATGGGTTATACGTTCTATGTTCATTTTCCAAAATTTGGAGGTGCACTACACCCGCTGCTGTACTCTAGATTCACCGCTGGATCCACACTTAAGAAGGATCGAGAGATGCACCCAATTGGGTGATCAGCTACATGGTAATAACTGGTCTGTTTGGGACCTGACATCGAAAACCATCAATATGCAGTCTAGGTTCTGATTTAGGACTACTGTCCTATGTAATATGATATACGACCCCTTCTTTTTTTCCAGAAAAAAGCATCACCTGCACCTAGATCCATTGTTGAAAAAATGGTGACTATAATTTGTCTAAAATCATGAAACTCCTGAATGTTTTGGGTGTCATGAATTAAGGATGACCAAATGAAGGACAATGTCGAAGGTGCCTTCTCGGGCTACATTTAGTGCAATGATTTCTGGGACCTGACTTGCTCTCATCACAACCTTCATCAATAAGACATGAAGGATGAAACTAAGGCATCGCAACAGACATTTCACCTCTGCACCATCAGAAAATTTTCAGTAAGCTTATCTAATAAACTTTTAACTCAGTCATGATTGCAAGTGGGAAAGGAGATACCTCATTAAATTTGAACAGCAATGGGCGTGAATCTCTCGCTGAAGTTGCAGACTGCTGCACAGAATTATCCCTTCGAGAAGATGCATCGCTGTTGGAGTTTGTAAACCTGGAATGTGAAGTAAAGAATTCGGTGATCATTGACAAGCCTTTAAATGGAAATTTGACTAATAGTTCAGAAAGATTGTACTACTAGCTATAACCTAAAGGGGTTGTTGCACTGGATCAATCTGTTACTATATTGACATTCTACACGCATTTTAATGGAGTGTATCTGTTGCAAGCTGATAAAGGAAAAACACTCCGATACAAATCCCTTCTCCTTCAGCCGTGGATATTGATGAGGTTCGAGAGAAGCCTCCACAATGGACCGAAACATCTCCAAGAAGGTGGTGCTCCATGCTGTCTCGTGACCTTTCCCAGACAGAAAAGGCTGGCACAGATCAATTGTGAAAACAATTCTATATTATATGGCTGCCATTCATTCAAAATTAGTGCTATTGCAAAAATAGGATGAACTTGCATGAGAACATGACATGAATTTACTCATGCCACTGAGCTGGAAAAAATAGAAAAAAACACCGCCATCTTATTTTCTCAGGTGCTGGGAAGCGGCAAGCACGTGATACCTCACCAGCAATTATTGTGAGGTGGCAACAATCTGCTGTCAGTAAAAATCGGTCCTTCCCCTTAATGAGGTATATGCATATTTCCACAAACAAAGGGGAAAACCCTTGTGGCATACACGCTTCAAGCACTTCTCCAACAGGGCTGTTCAATAGTTCCTCTCCCTCATATTTGGGTCGAATAAAAGGAACAGGAAACAATAAGGACAACATCCTCGAGCTTCAAAGGTGGGAACTGGGAACGTGTCAAAGTCAGATCATCACCTGTCAAAGAAACTAGAACTACTACGTGGTCTCTTTGTATTAGCGGTAGTTTCTGAATTGGGAGGATGAACTTCTGGGCTTTTGATGGACGCTGGGAAAACATTGACGCTGGTACCGGTTTCCAACTGCTCTTTATGAGGCAAACCCTTTGGTTTAGTGGAGTTACTTTCACAATTAAAAGTGGCATGAGAAACCTCTTTCGTTTCCCTGCCCTCATCAATGTCTTCTGTGGATCGACCAGCACTTCCACGCAAAATTTTTTCTTTCTCAACCTCTAAAAGTGATTTATATGGATATTAACATGCATTTTGTGTAGCATCATAAACTTATAGCACTAACAACTTTTCCAGAGAATAGAGTCATGTGATCAGTGCACCTCATGAACCACGACTTCTCTTACTGCCAGAGGAAGTCCATGGCGTTGATAGTGGTAGCCGTTTAAAAGGAAAAGAGAAAAGATGAAGAATTTAGCATGCAAGTTTGCCAATTATTTGAATTCTCAAGCGTTTGTAAAACTTTGGACCAAACCTTGTAGCTCACAAATTCACCAATGGACGGATCCAGGGTCAGGGATGAAGCTTTGGTAATTGTTTCATTTCCCAGGGCATGTACTGATGCAGTCTCCACGTTCTTATAGTTAAGAGAATAAGAAACCATTGTGTCGACCAACTGCCTTAGATCATCCTTTTCGCTTTCATTTAACAAATGGGGTACAACTTGAGACAAGAATCTGAATGCAAAATCAGCAGATCCATAGTTTAAAAGCACCAACTGATTCAAGACTTAAATACAAAGAAAATTAGGCGTTTGCCGATCAGACTAATTTTCTACATCTTGACAGGCTCAACTACGTTAATGTAAATAAAAAGTTTATAAGTATACGCACATCACATTACTAAATGTGCATGTTCACATGTTTACCTAAATTCACATAATTTATTATCATATTATTATTTAGTATATTCACAATCAACTTATGAAATACATCATAGATTTCAAGAAGGTTTTCCTTTTATCAATTGAACTTTTAGTTAATAAATAGTCAAGTTTATCTCTCTTCATTGAACATTATTTCCTTTCACCTTTCTTAAGATATATATAAAATGTGAAACTAAAATGTAATTTAAGGGGCTTATTAATTGCAATATACAACAACAACAACAACTAAGCCTTTTCCCATACTAGTATGTTCCATAAAATTATTTCTAAATTTAGGACCTATTAAATCAAATGTATTCATTTTATATCGATCTTAATTTACTGGTAAGATATATGGACCAAACCTATGAACAAATTAATACTTAAAACAAAAACTGTAAATACAACTTATCAAGTAAATGAACGTTGCCAGAGTGCAAGTACAACTATACTGGGGCAACAACTTTCAGAAAAATGATGATTCATTTCCAAGAGAATCACATTTCCAGTACTCTTATGATACTTGGGTGCCACGGCTAAAAGATTGCAGAGTTTCAGATCAGAGTTTAGCAACAGTGACCTGAGATATCCAATGCAAGTTCAAAGGGTGCAGTGGGACACCCACGTATCATAGTGGTTAACTGAAACCATGACTCTCTTGGGCCGCATGAATCACATAAATGCACTTGCTAATGACATGTAATGGTGCAAGTAGCTCTATATAAGGATTCAATGCACATAGGCCCTCTGCGAGAATCTTCTGAATCACTAATACTATGCACTCAAGAACAATGTCATAAACTGCAACCTCAGCTTCCAATTTAAGATGCCTTATTTTATATTTGATATGACATTCTGCGACAAGTATATGCATGACAGGAAGAGATAACTGACAGCAAGATTAAAATGCCTACCGGTCTTAGAGTTGGTGGTGATAGAATATCTAACAATGGAGAAATCACGTCTTCAGTAAATGACTCAGTAGATAAATGCCTTGAAATAACTGGTGGAATTTGGCTATGCCAATTCTTCAATACTTCCTTCTTCTCCATGAAAGCTGCTCGATATCTGAACATTTTCACGAATTAATGACTGAAGTGATGTTAGCGAACTGTTTTCTCTAAGGCACCATATCTAATTTACCTTTGATAGGTCTTCGGCCATTCAATGTGTGGATGGTCAAATTGCGCAACCAGGTTCCGAATAGCAATTACAACTGAAGGTTGACATACTACAAAATTAAGGAGAGGATGTTGATCAGATTTAAGTGTTTATAAAGCCCTCATTCTGAAGGAAGATGAATTAGAATACCATACAGTAACATCTGCTGGGTTCGCATGATGCCGTCAACTAATAAATCAGAAGCTCCAAAAATGTCAAAGCACTTGACCTTCAAAAGACAGACAAATATTCAAATAAAAGGTTACAGTAACTTCACAAACAATAACGTGAACCATATGAAGCAATAAAGACTTACAGTCTTTTCCATAAGCAGATCATGATAGTGAAGCTGTAAAAAGTTTTCGTGAATGCCATCCATGGTCAACTCATAGTCCCCACTAGTGATGTACGGTACATCGTCAGGACAGAAATAGCAGCTAAAGCCTAAAGGTAATATATGGTAATGTGATTCAAGCATTGACTTACCCATTAGATATGAGGTTGTACAAATGGTCAAAATCACCAGGCATGTTAGTGGACTTATTCAAGGCTGTTGGTGCCCCTTTAACTTTTTGCCTTTGGAAAACCTGAACAACGGCAAAGAGTTGAAAGCCAAATAGGAGAGTTCACAGATCAAAACTTCTACAATAGAAAGCACAAGGTTGTATTACCTCCTTCCATATATCAAAAATACTTTTCGACAAGTCCTTCCTCCCAATAACTTGGGAAGCTACATCCAACTGAACATGAACAATGCATGTTATAAAAACCCATGCTTATTACAGTTTTAAGCTGGTTCAATTTGAAAACTTACTATGTTGACAGTTTCTTGCTTCTTGTAGAGAAACTGAAGGGTGTTCAAGCATGCCCGGATATCACATTCTACATATAGAGCAAAGAAAGATTATAAAGTTTCACAAAGATATGATGGCATTGATCTGCCAAAATCCTACATAGATTCCAATGTCCTAGGTGATTTCCATCACTGAAAGACCATGTAATCCACCAAACTTACAAATTTTTTTCTGTTCATTTCACAATCAATATACAACCAGAGTTAGCAAAAACTACAAATATAGAGGACTTGCTAGATGAAGGCACGCATGCTCCACTGTGACTGATTAAGAATAAAAAGGAAAGCATATTACAGTTTCATGACATTCATTGAATAGAATAGGAAAAGACGTAGACAGGAAAGCAAAAAGGGCGTACAGCAGAAGGTGTTATCCTAATACCAAGATATGGTAGATCACGACACTTCACATGATTAGGAATCCCACCCTGCAGAGTGCTAGTGAATTTATGTTTGTTCTAATTCTTTCAGTACTCTCTTGACAACATAATTGGAAAACATTTTGATCTGTACAGAAACAGAAAGCATCCCCAGAGAAAGTTAAGAGGAAGAAACCCTCTCTACAACCAATAGCTGTGTGAAGAATAAGAACACACTTGCACTAGACAGTCCGTAAGAAAGGGCAAAGTACTGACCAGTGTATTCGGCAAGGACAGCAAGGGTCAGGCTGCTTGTTTTAAACCCTTCACGGTTGCAAATGTACTTAAGCCTAACATATTTGTTGAAATAATTCAGTTGCCAGTAAAACAACATACGCATTCAAAAATCCAATACTCAAAGTCTCAATATATGCACGCAGAAGACAATATATGGGGAAAAGGTTCAATGTCCGCCATGTTTGAAAATATCTACCTGTTCACTACTCGAGTTATGGTTGGTCGAACAAATGTATGCACCCTAAAGAATGGGCCAAAGCACAAAATAAGAATTACTAAATGCTATAAGGAACATAATTTTAGAAGATGGATGCTTTTTCAATATCAAATTGAAGCACTTACTTAGCCATCTGTCTCAAAGGCCTCAAGGCAGGAGCATAAAGATCATTGCAGATGCAAATCACCTTCGTGTAGGTCAGTTCACAAATCAGAGATACAGGTCCTAAGTCCTAACTAAACATGAAACAGGACAACTTCAAAGTCACTGATCTTACAGGCCTCAAAAGTTTAACAGTTTTAACTTCTTTCTTCGAAGAAACTTTTCCAGCACTTGATTCCCGAGCCTCAGTTCCACTTCCAGAAACAGTCTTCTTCTCAGCAGCTAACTATTAAACCATAACATCGAACAGCTTTCAGATATCAAGATAAAAGACCACGGGAAGTTTTATTTTCCAATGCATGTTTTCTCTCAGCAACATGCACACTCTGGCTAAACAACCGTTTACACAAAAACATGCCAATATTCCTCATAAGAAAATATTCTTTCAGAATGTGGCTTATGAGCAGCAATTTAACTCTAACTGCAGGCTCGCAATAACAAGACTAAGATTACAACGCTCAAAATCATTGTGCATGTATACTTGGGACATGGCATGCTAAAACTCAGTCAATGCACAAACATATTCAAGATATATCCCCTAGGCATGACTTATATAGCTTGTCAAATACACGCTTTACCTACAAAGTTACAAATAATTCAAAATTGGCAGCAAACAATCAACCGAAGTTCATGATATAATTTTAAAAGTTTGAATTTCTGCTGAAACTGAAGGAGCTCAGTCTAAGGTGCAGACCAAATTGAAGATGAAAACACGTCCTAGTCTCCAACTATGGAAATATATACACTTCTTTTGCAAGTTATTCTTATGTTATCTCAAACTTGCTTTCTTTAGTGTTTCTCTAAGCATTAGAACAAAAAGCATCACCAAATTTCTTTAATTCACAATCAGAGATTCATGAAGAGAGATGAGAGTAAAGATCAAATTTAAGAAGCCAAAATCTGATTGAGATTGATGATTGTTCATCTTAACAGAAGAGAAGTTTGCGAACTAGCAAGCTCTGATGATCAACACTTCATAAACAAGATGATACTCAACCTTCCATTCAAATGCTAAAGGGCCTGCATTTTTTGGCAAGAAAGTCATCCAATAGTTCTTCAATAGGTAGTGCTCCTAGATTTGTTCACCATGTCGTCTTTTGCAATCTTACTTTCCTTCACCTTCTAACCTGGTCTTTTCTTTTATAAGGTTCCATTTGTTTCCTCTTTTCTTTCAGCTTTCATATGCATATTCTCTCTTGTAATTTTTTTATTTTTCAAGTCAAAGTTAAATAAAAATAAGTTACGAGCGTAGCAGCATATCCTGCAAATGACATATTTGATACATATGAAGCATGACTTTAGAATAGTTGATCATCTACGCTTCCACATCAAAGAACGTAAGTACCAAGAACCCTATGATCAAGGACCTACGCGTTACAATCAATAAGGTTATAACGCGAACCAGGCAGCAGAAAACAACTTGCCAGAGGAATAGAAGCACGAAGGAAAAATAAAACTACCTTTCTCCTGTCTCAGGGTCGAACGCGAAGAGAAGCAATCGCTCTGATCGGCGACACATAGCCTCGCATAAACCCTAGATCCGTTCGGCCCTGTCACCGGCATAAAATCTCCGTCGACGTCCGAAGCAAACCGACGAGGCAAATTCTCTTCATCATCCACAAACGGACGAGCGGCCAGAACCTCACCGAAATCCATCTCCATGACATCATCAGCACGCGGAATTTTGTCTGAGCAACCGCCGCCGGAGGACTTCTCCCTGGACGAGTAGCGAAGCCAATCTTCGTCCTCTGGAGGATCTCACGCACGAATGGGCGATCGAATCCGCTTCTCAGAGACGATCCTAACATCGGAATCTGCAAGATCGGGTTGAGGCCGCTTCCTGGGTGTCTGAAATCCATTCATCTCGACAGCCGGCGAAGGAAACCAATCGAGATCATCTTCTTCTACATCCTCTTCCGCCGCGGTTGCTTCGTGAAGCATCGAATTTTCGAGCCATTCCAGTTCGTCGAACTCCATTCTCTCCTACGCGCCTTCTGTCGCGATGGGGAAGCAGGGGAGCGGCTATTAGCGGGATCGCTTGGCGGGAAAGAGTAGCGGCTGAAATTGTGAGCGACAAATCTGCAGTTAGCTCTTATACAGTTGCCCATCACCGAAACCCAGTGAGATACAAACCGCAGACACGACGCTGAATGAACACAAAAAATGTACTCGTGCCTAACAAAGTAACGATTAACGAAAGAAGGGAATAGATCATGTTCAGGTTTACAAGAACATGAAATGATGACCCGAAACACTATATAGGTTCATGTAAGACAGAACGAAGTTAGTAACCGAAAATCTTCATATATTCATAGGGGTGGGTCCGTTTCTATACTCCGACCTCATATTGAGATTATGGATATGGGTTTGGATTCTCTTTCCTCTACTGCAAATGAGATTTGATTGAAAATATTCGTATACAATTATTCTTTTAACACTATGGATGCACAATTTTTTTGTATAATCTCTAACAATTTAATTACGTTGTGCCCGTCTAATTACAGCTAACATGGGTTTCTATTGCATATAGATAAAAACTAACTGTACTTAACCAGACATGCTTAAACGATCCAAGATTAACCAAGTACAATTTCATGTTCAGCTTTTAAAGCTTAATGAGCCAGCTCGTCAATTCGTGTTCACTTTCCAACAAACACGGACGAGCCCGTCACGAACCACGAGCAGCTCAGTTCATTTATCAGTCCTACAAAAAGAACCTCTGGTCTACGACTGGACATGGACCCGGATCTAAACCCTGAATTTAGATTCTTTGGTGCGAGTGAGGAAAGTCCGCGGATTCCGAATATGTGGCTGAAATGAACCGACGACAGTGGCTCGCCACAAGGAAATCAGGAAATCCGCTGGAGAGGATCGTGATCGTCCACGAAACAAGAATCTCCACAACCACCGCGAGATTTTCCGAAGCTTCTCATCCTATGGTACTCGAAGGGAAAAAGAAAATCGAGACGAAGAGGCGCTTCTGGAAGCGTGGATAGTACGAAGTCTTCAATGGACGGTAAGAACTCGTTGGTTGATTCGCTTCCCCGCTCGGAATCTCGCTGAAGATGCAAATAATGAGTGTCTTCCAATCGAATTTGGAGTTCCTGGAAACGCCCAAGTTTCAGTATGAACCTTCTGCTTCTTACGTCCCTACAAGGAGGAGAAGAAGAAGAGAATTGGGTTTTGGTGCTTGTTTTCCAAATAAAGGTCTCGGGCTGTCTTCCTCTTTCGGAAATTCCGTCATCCATAAATGCGTGAGATGCGATATTAAAGGTGGGTTTTCTTCGAGTGAGAGTGGTTTCGGCTTCCACGTCGAGTTTGAGAGGCACCAGCATTCCTTATTTAAACCATCTGCTTTAGCTACGCTTGAACACGAACCCTCGGTCAGTAAACAAACTGACGATGATAGTGAAGATGGAAGGAGTCATGTGTATCTGAAATCTGAGAGTTGGAAGTTGGATTCACTGGTTGGTAAAGGAATCGAACACGGGTACGAACCAAACAGGAAGAATTCCGTCCCGTTTGATGGGAAAAGGGGAAACACGGGTGAAAACAAAAGAAAGATTGATGTCCGGGCTCTTGCACAGCGATTGAAGTTCGCGAAAAATGTGGATGATGTGGAGAAGGTGTTGAAAGGAATGGAATTGCCTCTTCCTGTATATTGTTCAATGATTCGGGGTTTTGGAATGGACCGGAGACTCCAGCCGGCATTTGCCCTGATTGATTGGCTTAAGCAGAGGAAGAACAGCAAAGAAAATAATGGGGTTGATGAACTTAATGTCTATATATACAACAGTCTACTGGGAGCAGCGAAGGCATCTCAGCATTACGATGAAATACGAAAGATCTTAGAGGATATGGAAGAGCAGGGGATTCCTCCTAACGTCGTCACCTACAACACGCTAATGGCGATTTGCTTAGACCAAGGGAAGCCCGAAGAGGCACTTATGAATTTCGAAGAGATTGCAGCAAAGGGTCTGTCTCCTACATCGGTTTCTTATTCAACAGTGTTATTGGTATATCGAGAAATGGGAAATGCAAGTGGTGCTATTCGGTTTTTCGGTGGAATGCAGGAGCAATACCAAAATGGTGAGCTCGGAAAAGGCTCCGACGAGGATTGGGGAACTGAATTCCACAAAATGAAGAGTTTTGCAATCAAAATTTGTTATACGGTAATGCGGAGATGGCTTGTGAGCGGAGAAAATGTTAGTATTGATGTGTTGAAGCTTCTGAATGATATGGACGGGATTGGCCTTCAGTTCAGTAGAGCTGATTATGAGCGTCTAGCTTGGGCTTGCACAAGTGAAGATCATTTTTCTGTAGCAAGGGAGGTCTACAAAAGGATAAGAGAGAGGGAGACAGATATAAGTCTATCAGTGTGCAACCATGTGATCTGGGTGATGGGGAAAGCTAAGAAATGGTGGGCAGCACTGGAGATCTATGAGGAGATGCTGGATAATGGACCAAAGCCGAACAACTTGTCGTACGAGCTCATCGTATCTCATTTCAACGTTCTACTCACAGCAGCAAAGAAAAGGGGAATCTGGAAATGGGCAGTTAGGTTGATCGACAAGATGCAAGACCGAGGCTTAAAACCCAGCAGCCGCGAATGGAATTCTGTTCTTATTGCCTGTGCAAGGGCATCTGAAGCATCAACAGCAATTCAAATATTCATGAGAATGGTAGAACAGGGTGAAAAGCCTACCGTCCACTCTTATGGTGCTTTGTTAAGTGCACTTGAGAAAGGCGAGATGTATAACAAAGCCATCACAGTGTGGCAGCATATGCATAAAGTTGACGTCCTGCCAAATTTATACACATATACGACCATGGCGTTGGTTTATATTGGGAATGGAAACTACAAGAATGTGGATGCACTTATTCAGGAGATGACTTCACGAGGAATTGAACCTTCTGTTGTAACTTTCAATGCCATAATTAGTGGATGTGCACGTAACGGTTTGGGGAGTGTTGCATTTGAGTGGTTTCATCGTATGAAAGCAAAGTCCATTCAGCCAAATGAGGTAACATATGACATGCTGATTGAAGCCCTTGCAAAAGATGGTAAACCAAGGCTTGCATATGAGATCTACGTGAGTGCAAGAAATGAAGGAACGGCTCTTTCTTCTAGAGCCTATGATGCCATCATAACATCATCAAAGATTTATAATGCGGGCATAGAGGTAAGTCTTTTGGGACCTCGACCTCCTGGAAGGAGGTCAATTGAACAGACTAAATCTGAACCGTTTAGTATAGAAGATGCAGCTAGAGGAGGATGATTCAGCAACTGTGGGGATTACCAACAATGCGAAGGCAAAATTCGTGTACATTTTCTCTCTACAGATTATTCACAGAAGTCATCTTCATGATAGTTCTAACTACAATTGTGTACCATCTTTACTTCTTATGCCACACACAGCAAATAGAGTTGCTTATTTGCTTCTTGTTCGTAACATCATGCCATCAAATCACGGTTGACTGCGACGGAGCTCACAGATCAGTGGTCATAATCTCTATGCTTACATGCTCGGTGGGCAAACGATTGCAAGGTCTTACACCGCACCAGCTAACAACTTTCATAGCTTGTATCCTCTAGCTTGGATTTGATGCTTGCTAGTCTCTGTGCTTTATAATTGGATTTGTTGAAAAGTATGGTGTTTCACAGGGTGGCCCTTATGATGGAAGTGGCAATTCAGTGTATACTATTAAAAGAGATGCATCTACAAATGTCTTTTCTTCCTGTGTCGATTTCAATCACCGTATGAAATATTGCTGCCTTTTGTTCTGAGAAGATATCAAAAGTCCACTTCTGGAGGATGAAGAGACGTTTTACTAATGCATTATTATATTTGAAGATAATTCGGAAACTCGGTCAATGCTCGATCTTGATGATAAAACATTGTTACTGAGGAACCACACTCGTTATATGATTGGAAAATCTGTGAATCCATTAGTTGATAAGGCATCTTGGATAATATGGATGTGATTGACGTCTTGTTTGTTGATGTAGCTGTTATATTTGGTGAAGTAGCTCTACATGCATCATTTGTAGTCCTTCATGTTTTTTCCATGGGCTATATAACATGCAAGTCGTAGCAGTCATAAGGAACTTGTTCTGATGAGCTTTTGTTAAGCTTTGGTAGCCATAATTAGTTATTCTGGTTCTGTTAGGACTTCCAGACCTGTCAATCAAACGTATAGTAAGCATTGATCTATTGGTAATAAAACTGGGCCGATGTAGCTCGAAGGGTTTAGTGGCACGTTGGTCCGTTGGCTTTAGGACCAAGATTGTTGATGGCTCCTTTCATGACCGCAAAGTGACTGAGTTCATAGTTGCATGCCATAAACTTTACAAAGTGGACTATTGAAAGTAAAGGAGTTTGTGATGTAAAATGGAACTTCTTTTCTTACTATTCTTTCTTTCTCAGCATCGTTCTTTTGTTATATACAACTACTCGTAACCGCTTCAAGCTGGGTAGGCCCAGTTTTGGGGGAAGGCTCTCCGATCGACTCGGATCAGATCCGAATTCGACCGGTTCCGGTGTGGATTCAAAGAACATGACTCGAAATAGGAAACCAGTTGGATTCAAGTCGACCCACCGGAAAACGACCCAATGGCCTGATCTGCTACCCGTAAGTTCATGGTTGACTGCCTAACTGACACTACGGAGTATTGTTGTCTTACCAGCACCCTTAAAATGAGTGCAGTCGTACCAACTTAGAGTAACCGTTTGAGGTAGATCCTTGGCAAGACAACCGACAAATGCCTTGTCCACCAACTTAGATTTATATCAATGTCTCATATATATATATATATAACAGATGGAACCGATGCATAAGGAATTGGAACTCCATATTTGAACCATTTTACCTGAATCTATAGATCGTACATTTATGCGGCCTAAATCAGAAGATACAAAAGCACAATTCGGTACAGATTCCATCAGGAAGCGGTAACAGTTTGGAAAAAACGTTATAACATGGAGCCTTACCCCCTCCGTCCTTCCTCATCTCTTATCGCCAAACAAAAAGTAGGAGTGATCTTTCTATTTCCATTCCAACGGAAATTGCTCACACCAAAAATTCATCTTTTTTTTATATCAGTGTCGCTTTTTTATCTCCAATGTTAATATGAGCACTGACGGAATAACTTTAACGTCACGGACGCAACAATATGAAACGAAAACAAAGAATTATTGCTTTATAAGCCATAAAATAACAATAATTTTCCTGTCATTTTCGTGACCTTTGCATGAAGAAAGAAAAGCAGCCCGATCAAAGCCACCACCAACTCAAGTGGTTTTAAAATTTCAGGCACTAACCGAGAAAAGGGGCCTTGCATCCACCATCTGCCCACCAGCCACTGGCATCAAAAGAGAGAAAACGAAGAAGACGATGCTATATATATGTATATATATACAGAGAGAGATTTGATGATGAGAACTGTGTGTGAATGTATATATGTATAACCCTCGCTTAATCCTTATTTGTAAGCATTAAAATTTCTAAAACTATTTTCAAGATTGTTCTTTACGAATTTGATTCCCCGGACATCATCTACAAGGTTAAGCAGGCTTTAAAAATACAACGCTTTGCAAGGTACGAAAATTTGATAGTTTATAAAATTGTAATTTCTAAAAGTTCATTGCTTTAACTTTAAGATAACTTGAACGATTGTATCTTTGATCAATTGTTTTTTACCACCTCCTCTTACAATGGAGGTGGTTCCAAAAAATTCTGTTATACTTTTGTACTTTGTATTAAGCATTAAATATAAAATATTTTATCAATATTTACGTAAGATTATCATTTAATACTCTCTCTCTCTACGGAGAGAGATAGACACTCATATATGCTAACACCCTTAGATACTAACAAATCTAAACAAATTTCAATCATCCATCTTTGATTATGAAAAAAAATATACTTCATTCACATGGTATTTTTATTTTTAAATTTCAAATCTCAATCGTCTATCACCAAAGATGGATGATTGGGATTTGTTTGGATTTGCTTAACACCTAAAGATGTTAGCATATACCAGTCTCTCTCTCTCTCTCTCTCTCTCTCTCTCTCTCTCTCTCTATATATATATATATATATATATATATATATATATATATATATATATATATATATATATATATATATATATATATATATATATATATATATATATATATATATATATATATATATACACACACACATACACATAAAATGGATTTTCCAAATGTCTAACAGTACATACCTACTTTCTAGAAGACATAAGCATCATTTTTAAAGTTACTTATTATACTCGTTCTCGCAAAAAGCATAGAGAAATACATTGAGTGTAATTTATTATATCAAAAGTATGCTTATTAGAGTTATATATATGTATATATATATATATATATATATATATATATATATGTATATATATATATGTATATATGTATATATATATATATGTATATATATATATATATATGTATGTATGTATGTGTTTGCGTTTGTGTGAATGTTTACGTACTTGCACATATTTATGGTGTGAAGTTACCCAAAGGGAAAAGAGACTACATGCCTCTCTCTTCGAGTTATAGGTTGATTTGGCACAAAATTTTGGCATCGGTATATGTGTCCTAACCGCTCAATGCCATCTCTACTTATCTCTATTTAAAGCAAATACAGTTGGTGGCTAGACATGACCGATTACAATGAAACCTTAGAGCTAGAATAGATGGTTTATAAGCATCGGCTCTATCTTTCATAAAATCGGAATCGAGAAAAAACCAGATTCTGTCTGGTTTCGGTTTTATCTTCAATGGAATAAAAATTGAGTCAAAACCAGAATCGATGATTTGCAACTGTCGGTTATATATATATATATATATATTTTTTTTTCTTTCTTTTTAATTTCAAACTTTTTAATATTTGTTTTCGTTTCCAAGCGGTTTAAGCCTTACACCGGAACAAGCCCATCTTTGCCATGTGTATTGGCGGCAATTTGAGATTTGTTTGTCCGAAATTGCTGATTCTCCGTATTTTAAGTTACCTGAAAAGCGTGAAATGTGGTTGATTTTATTGTGTACGCCGTCGCATGAATAGAATAAAATAAGCGCCCTCAAAGATAACCAATTCTTTCCGCGAAAACACGATATATTGGGAGGACACGAAGAGCTATCTCCCCTTAGTTGACCTGTCATAGTCACAAATTCGCCTTTCGAGAGAAGAAAGATTTCCACCGTACACAAAAGCAATCGGGAGATCGTGAAAGGTTCTCTCTTTTGTTTCACCAGCATTAATCCACTATGCGGCTAAAGCGTGACCAAATACAATGAACGATGCCAATATCTTAGTTAAGCAAAATAGCAAGTGGATTATATGCGTGGATGTGTGCATGAAAAAAGGTTTTGGAGAAAGAAAAAAAAGTGTTTAAAGAAAATAATAAAAACTTGTTTTTGCCTTATTTAAATGTACATAATCAAGCAATATGAGGTGAAAGAATACATGTGGCAGATTCCTTAGTGTGAGATAAGACTCATGCATTAAGCACGGTGGATGATCTACATTGAGCCGATGTAGGGCGTCTATCCTACTCAAAATTCTAAAATTCAAAAGAAAAACTATAGTTTCATCCCACCATAAATTGCTTTGTGGTTTATTTGTCACTCTAAAACAGTTTCTAGATTTACCACTGTTTACACAGTTCACCCAAACCTAGAAATATTTTCTACCTCTTGGTTGAATCACTTAACCATCAAACGAACATTCTCACCACCTAAAAAACTCAAGATCCACCATTGTTTATAAGCTTTTGCAGAAATAGTCTAAAGATAAAATAGGTTGCTTGAATGCCCTTTGCATGCAGTCGTCCTCGGCAAGCTCCAACTCCGAGATCAAAGATTCGGAAAGGATTACTAGTTAAAAAAGAAAAGAAAAAATGAAATAATATATAAATCCTGATTATTTGTGCAACCAGGCTGGATACCATCCAGACTCTGCTGCACCAATTATTATTTCATTATTGCTTATAATCTCATCGTCCCATTGATGTAACCGATCGGATCAAGATATTATCACATATAGATGTAACTTGTACCATTGACTTATTTAAATATTGATAGGCCCTCAATTTTAATAATACAGTTTTATTTTCCATCCTTTCTAATTTTATATTTTTGTCTGGCCTTTTATAACATCTTATTTCCTCTCATTAAAATGACGAGACAGAACGAGATAAAGCACAATAAGGATCAAGAATACATCAAAAGTGTAACTGGACCTACTCATCTCGGGACATGACTGATAGGATTTTATATGCAAGATAGGGAGATTTTGGAATACAAACAACGTTGAATCATACTTATGGATGACCCCAATAGGACAACAGAGAGACGGTTGAAGAAGGATTATGTGATGAGTAACCCAACCTATCATAGATTACTCATAATTAACTTAGACACGATCTATTTTAGGTTTATTATCAAGGGAAAAACTGGTTACTTAATTATATCTATAATTCTGCACAAATTAATCCAACGAAGGCTTGATTTTGGTTTAGCTTTTTTGCTTGGTCACGCACATCATTGACATAGAAAAGGAAAATGGTGGAAAGGTCCTTGTAGAGCTTCCAACTGATACATACATACAAATACACACATGTATGAGCATGACACATACATACACATAGGAAAACCAGATCACGTGCACTTGTGATATGTTCACCCATTGCTTTTAGGAGATATTATTTTAAAAAATAAAGATTTTTTAAAAAAGAAAGGAGAATGTTATTACATTGATGCTCTTAAAAAACAATTATTAAATATAAATAAACATCATCAACAGTGGTAAGTTCTAATGATTCTCTATATATATATATATATATATATATATATATATATATATATATATGTATTTGCTACATAAAGTTGTGGACAAAGCAATTGAGGAGATAGAATAATTTACACACACTAGATGTTCCGACTGGGGCTCCACAAATGAGATCATATGCACGGATGGCTTCAAGGACCTCCTCTTTCATTACCATTACCATGTTTCTTTTCAGACCCACCCTTATCCCTATATCTCTTCTGTCATGGCTACGCATTTACGATCTCATCTCTAATGCACCTTCTTGGAAAATGTCATAATCCCCTGCCATCACTCCCCTGCTTTAAATAAAATACTCATGATACTCTTTCTCTCCGTCTCGATGGCTTTTGAAATTAGGTGAGTCAAAGTATTTTTTTTACAAGAGGCGGCCGAAGCTTAACACACACACACTCTCTTGGAGTTTAACTCCCCACCAGGAGCAACAACGCTAAATCGCCTTATCCTTGAAGTAACGCTCTGGGTAGGTCCAGAGCTCGATAGCAACTTGGGGCAGTGAAAGATGGGCACGCCAGTGTGGCTCTTCCACTTTGTCCATGTTAGGTTTTGATCGTGCTCCCATTCGTTGCGACGGGATGCAGTGGAACTGGAACCTATGCAAAAGCAAGATATCGGGAGAATAAACAAGATGGAATGCTTTTTCACGGTTTCTCACTTATGATTTTTTAGAAACGATATCTCTTGTCTTTGTATATTTTGATCATTTTCTCTAAAATATTTATAGAGTGATCACAACTCCATCTTTCGGGTTTTCACATATGAACTTTCCGTTGCAAATTATTTTTTGTCTTTACTTTTATAATATATACGTTTAATTTTGTATACCTTTTGTATGTAACCTCGAAAATGTTCCCTCTCTTCTACAGCTGAGAACGGCCCTTTGAATGGTTCTTGAGAACAAGGTGCGGAGAAAAAAGGGTCACGTATTTAATTATTAGCGGGAGGAAAAATTACAGTGGCACAAGCGCTCTCTCTGATTTCATTTACATATCCAAATCTCTCTCTCTCTACACGTTAGTAAACGACGAGTCTTTCTGCTTTTGCGGTGGGTCGGGTTGGGTTGAAGGAGAATACGCGTCCCCATGGCGTGCAAACAAGTGAGTAACAATCAATGGCGATATCGAGATGCGACGACGGAAAAGATTGATGATGAAATATATCTTATGATTAGACAATGTACACACTTTAGAATCTCGTCAAAGATTATATATACATATATATATATATATATATACATACATATATATATATATATACATACATATATATATATATATACATACATATATATATATATATATAGAGAGAGAGAGAGAGGATTCCATAGTTAGCCGGTATGAATTCTATTGGCTTTTCACAGTGAAGCAACGGACAGGATGTGACGTTTCTTTCGTACAGATACTTCATCATCAATCTGAACTGGATCTAATTGGATGCCCTCCTAGTGAATTTGCACCTATTTGGTCCTTTCCTTCCAGCCAAACTACCATGTATAGCAAGTCTTTTTTTTTCCTTATCAGACCTTATTATACCCAGATAAATTTCACATTTTAAAAAACTCGAGAAAAATCCGGGTTAAGTAGCTCTTTCGTGTTTGGTCCATCAAGCCATATGAGTTGAACATGAACGATATTCAGCTTGGCTCGTCTCATTCACGCTTTCATTAGACGTCACTTCGTTCAAATTTTACTTAAATCGTAACCCTATGGCGATATAAAAGAATCATTTTTTGTTCTAAGTAAATAAGGGGCTCTTCGGCTCGACACCCCAAAGAATGACATGCGGTTCATGAACATGCTTTGTTCGTAGCTGTTCGGCTAGTGGTTACCTCAACTAGTTCATGAAGACCAGCCAAGCAACCAAGGGTCGTTCAGTTCATTTGGCCCATTTACCAGCTTAGGAACGATAGGGTCTTCTGGGGTCGTCCATCATCGACGGTAAAATGGTAGTCCTAGTATATATATACATGAAAATTAGATCTTGCCTATAATTGATGTTGTGCATTCACATTCGACTATTATTTTTTAAAATATTAATATACTTTTAAAAGTTATAAAAGTATTTGAAAAAATTATGAAGGAGAACTTTATTATATCATGTCATAGAAAAACAATGTTAGGATATAAGTGAGTAACGTTAGTGATGAATAGGATCCAATCATTATATAAATAAAGAGAGAGCATCTTAACTGCACAAGTACATAATTTTACACCAATATCTCCATCATTTGATCTTTGAGAACAAGAGATTTGAATTACTTTTCATAAATATTAGTACAAAAGTATAATAGCATATTAGATTCAAATCTTCATTGTCGATCTCAAATACCAAACAATGAAAATGTTGGTGCAAGATTCTGCACCAAAACAAATTATGCAGCTAAGACTCTCTCTTTATATATGTATATACTATTATTATTTCCTCAAATTTACAACCGAGAATGAATATATATTGTGTTACATCTAAGTCATCCTCCATACACTACGTTACTACATTATCTCCTTCTTTCGTTTTGTAGGAGTTGTTATTGAATCAAACATCTCTTTTGCAGTCTCGTATTCTTCAAATATCCTTATTAGGTCATCCTCCATATAAGTTATTATTATAGTTTTGGCTATGATATCATCTCTAAAGAACGTTGTGTACGCTTCTTTTCCTTCTTTGTTGCAGTTGGAGTAGGTAGTGAAACTGTACTATTTAAAAATAGTTTACACCTTCAAGTGTAAGTGCTAAAGGGATACATTTTTTTCACACTTGAAAATTTAGACCATTCAATTTTTCTGTTTTTGCCAACTCCGATGCACAAATCCTATAGTTAATTTTAATTTATTTCACAAAAATAACAATAAGATGTCTAAAAAAGAAACAACCAACCACATGTGTTAGTGGACTAAAGTAGTTTGCATCAATAAATAGGTACTATTTTGAAAAATATGTCCCATTACCTATGAGTATTTTCAGTCGATACTTATATATCTATTAAAAAAAAACTTAACTTATTTATACTATTTTAGAACCAATCAAGAGACGAAACTGAATTTTTTTCTTTACTTTGTGCTACTGTAATTTCTCAAAACCTTAGGGGCAAACCAAAATTTTTACCCTTATGTCCTATTTTGAAATATTTCAAAAAGACTCGGGGCAAAATAGTAAAAAGGCCCCTGATTTTTCTGTAAAATTCACAGTTGATCGATGGTACATTCATAATTATATCCCTGAGTTCATTTTTTTAATTTTCTTAAATAGATAGGGCACTAATATCTTTTTGCATAGTGGCAAAATTATGAATTTATAATCATGCTGGAGAAACTTTGTACTTTTTTGTTTGGTATTTTATAATTTTAAAAAATTGTTAGATGACAGTTTTGTCTTTTCTTCCATTAAGGGTAAAGCTATCTTTTTACTTTAAAATATATGTTTTTGTATTTTCGTTCGATGGCAGATTTGAAATATTAAAAAATTGCTAGGGGCAAAACAAACTTTTCAACCCGTTGTCCAATGCGGTTTCAATGCCTACTGTTTCACCGCCCGTGGTTTTGAAAAACCGTTGGGCAGTTTTCAGATCTTTCGAGAAGAGGGAGGGAAAAGGAGAGAAACGAGGAAGACGATGAGAGAGAGAGAGAGAGTACAAAGGATACAGGGGGAGAGAGAGGAATAGAGCAAGAGAGAGGAGGGCATCGCTCTTCCAATCTGTGTTGACCCCGTCTCTCTACCTCTGAGTCTCTCACCTTTCAGCGTCTCTGCCTCTATGCTCTTTTGGCTTCTCGCCTTTGCACGTTTCTGTCTCTATATTCTTCCGGTCTCTCCCCTTTGGGCGTTTCTTCCTCTATGCACTTCTTGCCTCTCGCCTTTTGGGCATTTCTGCTTCTGTGTTTTTCTGGCTTCTTGCTTTTTAGGCGTTTTTGTATCTGTATTCTTCTGGCCTCTCGTCATTTGGGTGTTTCTGACTCTGTGTTTTTCTAGCCTCTCACTTTTTGGACGTTTTTGCTTCTCTGTTCTTATTTTATATATGTATTTTTTATATTTTTACCTATTTTGCATGTTGAGACCTAACGTGGCCTTGATAACAATGTCAGGTCTTGACCGCGCTCTGGTTCATTGCCTGAAACGACGGTGATGCAACAGAACTGGAACCTATGGAGAAAGATGGTGGTCGCCTTTTAGAGATCGGGAGAAGGAAGAAGATGAAATGTTTTTTCACGGTTTTCGACAAATGGTTTTTGCACGGAAATTTTGTCTACTTTTCTCTGTATATTTTGATCCTCTTTTATACAATATTTATAAAGAGTGATCACGACTTAATCTTCTTGGTTTTCACATACGGGCTTTCCGTTACAAACCGTTTTTAGTCTTTACTTTTGTAACGTATACGTTTTGTATGTAACATTTTACAACGAGAATAGATATATATTGCGTTACAGTCCGGTGATGCTTGGGCTTATGTAAGTTTTTCTTTTGTCACGACTGTAAGCCTAAGCCAGATATGCAAGTCCTCGGGCCTCTCACCTGCCATCACGGAGTTGTGAGCCTTGTCAGGATGGACTAAAGCCGAGTGCAGGTTCCATACGAGTTTAAACACAAGATCCGAGAGAAGTGGCATGGAGCAAAGCATGAATCCGAATTCACAAGTTTCATCCACATTGATCCATACAAGAGATGGAAATTTTTCTCTTTCAAGAATCCATATCCAAGGCAAAAACAAACTTAGATAGAAGGACTAGAACTTTTAAATGCCCATGAAGACCAGCATCACAACATACGGATGAACATTTTTGTTATGAATATACTTGGTTGGGGTTGCTTAACCTCGCTTGCTTTTAAGAGGAAAAAGAATATACTCGCGATTTATCTCGTTATTAAGAGGTGGCAAAAATCATACACTCTTTTTTTTTATTTCTAAACATACATTCATTTTTTTCAAAATTGCTCTCATTTACATTTCTCTCAATTTCATCCTCTTCCTGCATACACCTTCTTCTCGAAAAATGATTACCGTATGCCACTCTTCAAACAATGACATGACATTTTAACCGTTTTTTAACGTCAGAGTGACTCGATTCAATCTTTTTTTGATAAAGACTTGCCCATCGCGAGCTGCTCTTCAAATAGCAGTGAACGCGTTTGTCTTTTAAATAAAACACGTCTTAAAAGTTGTTAAAAATGACGATTTTGGTGTAACATGTATGTTTCTTCATCGATCACCGTTTTCTCCTCTCACCTAAAATGTTTGTTGTGACTTACTCTCTAAAGCTATATTTTTTATCAATTTTCATGGATTTTATCTTAAGATCGTGATAAAGGTTATTAGTAATATAAAAAAGTCGAAAGAGATCAATAAATAGATCAAAAAAAAAATGTAAAAGACAAGATCTAGAGAGATCTAATGATTAAACAAAAAACAAGATTCAAAGATATCATTGGATAGAGAGATCGACAAAAGTCACTGAAAGAAAGGAACAAGATGGCGACATGTAGACGGATGGTTCAAAGGAAGAGAAGATCATGAGTAAAAAGAAAGAAAAAAAGAATGTGTAGTAGTAATAATTTGTAATTTTTATTAAAATAATGTGTAAGTTTAATAAAATTGGACGTATGCTAAATAGCTCCATGGAAAATCTGACCACTACTCATCCGTCAGGCCCGTAAATTCTGATTACTTAAGGAAGAAGCTAAGGGGCAATAACGTCATCGCAAAAATTCCATCCGTCTGTCTTGCGGCGGGCACTCCGCTCTCAGTATTTGCACGTTAGTAGACGCAATTTTGGGTTTCAGTTTCACCCTTGTGGAGTCGTCTCGTGTATTTCGGGTAATCCGCGGACCGTGAATTCACGTCAAAATTTTTTTTTTTTTGCATATAGAGGTGGCACTTTGGCATTTTTGTCGTGTCGTGCCAGTCAACCGTTTCTTGCTCCGTCACACCAACTAGACACAGACACGGACTTTTGGTGTCCAGTTTGTATCAGTTTCGATATCGTATCGTTTCTCGTCCTGTTTGTGTGCAGTAGTTGGGAAGCCATCCTTCAAAACCTATAGCACAGACGAGAAGACATGGGTACAATACATAATACAATCAACAACTCATCATTTCATCTATTGTTATCATAAAAGTTAATTACACTCTTCTCCCTTGATGTTTTCCTTTTTCTTTATACATGGAAAAGACCGTCTCTTTTACGGACATAAGCTTGTAAATTTGTAATTGTATTAAAAATAAGATATTGCCACTGAAGACAATTTTGCTATATTTTATTTAAAATCTTCAAGGGCATCGTATTGAGAGAAAAGAGAAGATTCCGAGGACATCCTACTTTTTTTGTTTAATCTTTTCCATAAGCAAACCAAGGAACTCCCTCTCTCTCAGTGTTTCCTTAAGTTGGATATAAGATCCAAATCTCCCTCAAAGGAATTATAATCGGATTCCATCCACTAGAGCGATATCCAGAACGGATTAGGATCAGTACTGTTCTTGATATTTGCAATCCTGAATTTTCGCTGATCTTCTTTGGTTTTACCAATGGTTTTTTAGTGGGCAGCGTTTTCCTTCGCACCCAAAATTTGCACTTATTCTTTTAAACCTGCTGCAATTTTTGGCAAGTGCAATTTGGCACTCTAATGTTTTCTCTTTTGCAACGTAATTTAAACAACTCATTAGTTCTGGCCGATTAGTGCGTTTATGGATTTTGCTATATTATAATGACCATACTAATAGTTGTAACTCATGGAGACATGAACTTGGTATCGAGGACCCTCTGTTCAATTATGTTGCATGTGACTTTGTATTGACACCTCCTCGTTCACCCTAGAAAATGCTAATACATTTAATGATCAGGCGTGGCATTGACTTACACTAACCATAAATTTTAATTATGAACTCTTACTGGTATATATGGCAATATGCATTAAATAGTCTACCCGATTTATGAATGTGGCCACAGGCGACCATGCACATGATGGCAGCAAAGATGGATAAACGTGACCGATTTGGACCCGTATGACAGGTCAAACCAGACCCGAACTGATTTTCAAACTGGATCCTGAACTGAACCGAGAACCCCCGAGATTCTTATTCGCTTCCACCTATAACGAAATTAGAACCGAACCCGGTAGTTTCATACCACATTTTGGATGTGGTTCCAAAATCCAACCTTTATTTCATATTTCTTCAAATTAAACAAGATTGAAAACCGACAGAGCCAGAACCAGAATCAGAACCTTTGGAGAACCGCTTCGGCTTCAGTTCCAAGTTCCACTGTGAACCAGCCAGGTGTACATAAAATCTTGAAAAAGAGATTGTGGATTTTACCGTGATTTTGAGATTATCTTGGATCCTCCGTGTTCCTTGTTATATGAAACAGTGTCGCGTGGTTCATTTACCAATTCCAAAATCAATGCCTAAATCCAAACCATGCTTGATTTCTCTCTACATGAATTCTTACTATCGTGCTCCACCTAAATAAGCATTTTTCCTTATTTCCAAGTAATCAATAATGCTAGTTTTTTAGAAATGATATGACTAAGATTGCAATTTTATCCAAACCCTAATTATTATGATTAAGAAAAGACACCACTCAAAGGGAAATACGTGGCTGAAAAGGAACTAGAGAATTGTTTTTATTAAAATATATAAAGTATTATGACCCATCAACCATGTTCTAAATTCATTAATTATGCAGTAGGACACTTATTTCCTTTTTTTCTTAATGCGCAGACTACGTTTGTGGCATTCGAACTCCTGGCCTGCCATCAAATTGCCAACCCGTACCCAGCTCGCTGCGGCACCCAAATTATAGTTAGTTCGATCACCGTGTGGATCGATTAAGTCGATGGGTTCGTTGTACTTTGAACAAACCGATCTGTTTTTTAGTCAATCATCTGATTTATCACCTCAAAGAGCAGAAGCCACAACGAGCAAAGACCTAAATGATATGTTTGTTACTCCACCAGACCCGCCGCCACTCCACTTCAACCTATAAAAGTATTTTTTTTAGAAAAGCTGACATTAAAAGAACTCAATATCTTCTTTATGACATCTTATATCATTAAATTAAAGATCATATGTATATGTATATACTTTTACTTATATAGAGAACATATATTTATAATGTATAAACATATACAAATACATGATAGATATGTACATTCTCTATAATATGCACACAAATATTATATATAAAGTAATCGAGCGGGATGGATAGCAATTGCCATCCCTACTTAGTAGTGAAGGATGGGAAGTTGAGGAGAACCTATCATAATTTTTAAGTTAGCAATTTAGTAAATATGTTATCTTTTAATAAGTAGGCCTGATTTTGTGTAACTTTTAATGTAAAAGCATTTTATAAAAAATTTAAATATTAATAAAATCATGTCACCGTAAGACACCCCCTGACCACCCCTAAAAAAAATCTCAATACATACTTGCACGAGTCATTTGCAGTGAGTTGATGCTTTCCCTCTCTCGCTCACGAGTAAAGATGACAATCTGTACGAGCCCTGCGGGTATCTAAACCCACCCCTTCAGAGTCGTCTTTGTTGCAAGGATGGGTGGAATGGAAATACGATCCGAGGAGAGAGTAGACCCACCTCTCTTTCTTTCTATAAATGGCATTACGTATGGTATATTTTATATTTAAGTAAAGTCTATATACATAATATTAAACTAAAATTGTATGTGAAATGATTTCTTTTTTAATTCGTGCGTAACATGATGTGACTGGGTGAGGTGTAAGGAGTTGTCTGCAGGACTGTGTGACTGGATTGAGAACCCTAACACCCGTCGGTCTTGGTAAAATGTTCGAAAAAGGAGGCGGGTCGGTCTGGACGGGTAAAACCCGCCTACAGACGACACGTGGCAAGTGCTACATCGTCACTTTAGCATTCACTGATGAAGGACATTATGGTCGTTGAGAAACGGGCGACTCTATTCACGGGGAATCACGTACTACCCCACCGTAAGAACCCAAAATCCAGGGGCAATCGGTCGGGACCCTTTCTCTCTTTATATACACTGCCGTTTCCGTTTCCCATAGCGGGAATTCTTTTTGCTCCTTCTTTTCGCCGGTGAGTGAGAAACTGAGATGGGGAAGGAATCGACGGTGAGAAAATGCTCCCACTGCGGGATCAACGGCCACAATTCGAGGACGTGCGGCGGAACGGGTGGGTGTGAGAAGGGAGGCGAAGGGTTGATGCTGTTTGGCGTCAGAATCGATGACGTTGAGCGCGAGATGATGCGGAAGAGTCAGAGTATGGGTAATTTGGTGTCTTGCATGGAACAGAGTTCGGGTGATCACGGGTACGTCTCAGACGGGCCCATTCATTCTTCCTCCAATCGAAGGAATGAGAGGAAGAGAGGTTTGCGATTTCTTTTCTTCCTCCAAGGAGTATACTGAATAAATGATTCTCGTCGTTTGTTTTATTACGGACGGAAATTCTTCTTCTTGTATTTTGTGTCGTTTGGTTGTTATGCATGCAATTACGATTTGAGAAACTGGAGAATGAGATAATGAAGGTGATTATCTAGGTAGATTTTCTTCCTTTGTTATCTTTTGATGATTTGGGACCTCTTAGATGGCGTACGTATTGGATGAGGATCGGATTTATATACAATTAGCGTGCTTGCTTTGCAGCTTTTTCTGTTTTTCATTTTTATCTGTATTTTGCACGAAGAATTCTGTGTTCGTTTGCTGCTCTGTTTCGGGTCTATTCAATGGTCTCAGTTTACTGTGAGGGATGAACGATTATCTCTCCTGTCGACTCGTTCTGAAATCAATTCCCTCGAAAAAATAGAAAATAACTAAAATTCATTTTATCCAGGGAAGATTATTTTCTTCTACTTCTTGTTTCGGTTTCGGTGCTTGTGATTCACTAACGTTGGTCAATGCCAAATCAATGTGTTTCGCTTCCGCATAGTTTCTTAAAATTGACGATCAAAAGATGGTCTTCTTGGGGATGGTAGGTAATTTCTCTTTTTTGTCAAAATGGTCTCCTGGAAATTTTTCATCGACGAAATGGCCCTGGCCCATCGGTTTTGATCGTAGATGGGGTTGACGGCAATGAGAAGGAACCGCCTTGTTGGATGTCTCTTTAAAGTTTCTTGTTCCAGTATTTGGGATTATTTTTTGTTGATTGGTCTTTACTCTTTTTCTTGGTTGACGCAGCTGGTGTGAACTATATGGTGAGATGAGATCCGAGCTGTAAATAAGAAGTGAGAATGCAACTATGAATCTGCGTGTTCTAAAGTTTTGAAATTTGGTTTTTTAACATCTGCCACGTTACACCTTCCTTGATCAATGTAAAACAAATGAAGTGCATGAATTGCATCAGTGAATGAATGGAAGTTACACACTAGTTCGTCTTGTGAATTTGTTCGTCTTCTTTATATCTAGCAAGGGTATTTCCAAAATCTGGTCTGCAATTTGTTTTATAATCGTCTTGACCATTATTTTTGTTATTCTACTTCTTGTTTCAGCTCGTAATTTCGTTGGCTTCCTTGTTCGGTTCCTTCGTTTTTTTTTTTACCCTCATCGAACTCAAACTTCAGATCTTGTCTCTGAGTTTTCATACTGTCCATTCAGGTGTACCCTGGACTGAAGAGGAGCACAGAACCTTTTTAGCAGGGTTGGAGAAACTTGGGAAGGGAGACTGGAGGGGAATTTCAAGGAACTTTGTCACTACCAGAACTCCGACTCAAGTGGCCAGCCATGGTCAGAAATATTTCCTTAGGCAGGTCAGCAGTAAGAAGAAGAAACGCAGGTCCAGCCTTTTTGATCTAGCGGCAAGTGACGTTGTAATCTTCCTATCTGCTCCTAGTAACCGATGATCTACTATTTACCTTTTGTTTCCTCTTCCCTTCATCATCTCTGTTCCTGAAAATGGAAATATCGCATGCTTCGCTTGTTATATTTTGAACGTTTGGGACTTTAAAACTAAGGAGCTAGCGTGTCATTTAGCTTTTCCCTTTCACTTCTACATAAACCTCTGTGCTAGTCGACCGAATATTTGGGTGGCATAAGCGTTTCCTTTTTGTGGTTTTTCTGTGATTTATTTGTTACGAAATTTCATGGTAGTACATGATGCAATGTTTCCTTTTCAACTGTCAAATTAATGATTTATGTCATATTTTTTACAGGGTGGGCCTTCAATCAGCGCAAATGATAAATCAACAGTTGTAGTCCCGGATGCTCTTCCACCTTTACCTTTCGGCATGAATTGTGAAGCTTCTGATCTTAACTATAAAAAGTTGGTGGTAAGATGTTTCTCATTTCTCAATTGTGTTTTCTTGTTGAAGATCTGTAGTATCACTATGTAAAACTCATATATAGGAGCCCGTCCTGCTTTTGAACAAGTCCCGTGGTCCCAAAATCTACGAAAAATGTTCCTCCTGCGATTTGATAGGTTTAGACAGGAGTTGGGTAATTGGAGATGCTATAGATTCAAGGATGGGGTTGTATATTTTTGCCTCTCTGGCAACGAATTCTAGGTGGTCATCTTCAGCGTAAGAAAGTGAATGCATCTTCCTCAAGTTGAACCCCAACGCCTTCTATACTTTATGTATTCTTACACTCTTGTTCCCTTTCAATGATTTGGTAATGTGTGCGTGAACAGAAATGGTGGGTTAGCATAGTGGAAACAACCTCCAACTGCTGGACTGGCTGTCGGGTGTTCAACTCTGATGATGATATCTGGTATAGGAATAGGAGTCCTAGCCTCGGTATCTTACAAAGGGTTAGATCCAAGCTCTCAAAAAGTTCGTTCTTCTTAGGTTAACAATAGAAGAAAGGTGTGCACGAGATCTTTCTTGAACTGCAAATTAATGTCAAATAGTTTATATTGTCATTGACAGGAATCATTACAAACTCTAGAATGAAGTCATTCTGTATTATCTTTTCGCGTGTGAAATAATCTTCACTTATTGAACACACACAAAAATTACATACGTACATACGTATGTATTCATTCTTGCTGTTTTTGACTTTTTACAGGCTGGATCATCTTCTGCATCTGAAGCTTCAGTGACAACCTTATCGCTTAATTCAATGGGCGAAGTTGCCAAACAAGCAAGTCCTCTCCCTCGGAAAACCCATCATCAATCCTCTAATTTCACCTGCAACCACCTGCAGCCTTCCTTGAGCCTACTATCACCTTCCTGCCTCGAATTGGAAACTGATTCCCCACTTTCCGGCGTGATCTCCACTTCCCCTTCCACTCCGTCTTACATGGACATTTCCGATCTGGAGCTCAGAATTGCACCTCCTCAACAGCTCGACTCCAACGAGTTTTCCTCACCAAGCAGTAACCTATTTGACGCGATCAGGGTTGTATAATCCTGCAAGGATCGCAAAGGGTTAAAAGAAGCTGATAAGATCTTTGTTCCTCTTAACATAAAATTTGTAAACAGATACTGGGTGACCGGTTGGTGTAAAGAAAGGCGTTTTGGTGGGAGCTGTTCTCTTTTCTGTAAATCCTGTGATCTTGCACAAGAGGAGCTGTCGCTGCTGCTGTGTTTGGAAGTGTTGGGGTTGGAAATAAAGAGATGAGGGGTCCATGTCTTCACAATTCTGTCTTGTTTTGTTGGTTCATTTCCTTCTCTTCCATCGAGTCATTTTCATCAGAAAGTGCAGAAACAGATTGTGTGATTCACATATGACTGTTTTCTTGGATAGTGGATGTTAGGTTGGATGCCTCTCAGAGGGTCCCCACGTGCTGTGGCGCATTTGGGAGGTTCATTAAATTTTGAGTGGTCCAAAAGATTGAAAATCTGTGGCTCTCTGTTGCTTGGCGTGATATGAAGAGGATTGGTATTTGGGTAAGGTGTAATCATAGATGTGTCCCAGGAGATTTGTTTTTTTATCGTAGGAGTACTCTAATTTTATATTTCAACCCAATATTATATGGAGTATGGAGTTCCAGCGAGGTGTGATTAGCTGATGAACAGTTCATGGGAAGAAGCCGAAAGCATTCCAGCAAGGGGTGAGAAATTAGATTGCGAGGAGGTCAAATGAAGAAGAGGAAAGCGTGAAAAGTGCTTCAAGGAAATAACAGAAAACACTAATTTTCATCGCAATGAGCAATGCCTCACCTAGCTAAGGGAGCCGGGGGTCGATTCACAAGTTGAAGGTAATGGGCTCAATATCTGGGGCGTGCATCTGGCTTCAGCCTCCCCACCTAAAGAAAAACGCACGCCTTGTTTTTCTCGATTGTGTTTTTCGAAAGTTCAATGCTATATGATACAACTGGTGGTACCACAAGGAAAAAAAGTGACATAATAATCCATGTAGTCCATCCCACTTAGGATGAGCATTTGTTTTGGTTGTATAAAGCCATGTTTGCCTCAAATATCGAAATCCATCTCCCACTGTCATTCGAGTGTTGTGAGGTCCATGGTTAGTTATTTAGCAAATCGTGCTTTCAGATTTGGATTTTCGAGCTGTCAGTTGGGTCTTGAATGTGGATCTCCATGTTGGATTGAAACCAGAATTGGGTTTTCTGTCAAGTAGTGTCACACCCTCACAGGTCGCAACCACGACCCGAGCCGATGCCACGTGGACGCTTTTCACGCGGACGTAATGGTGAGCAGTAACCAAATACAATACCAATTTAATTCAAACTTATGAAATATCTAACTGAAATAAATATTCATGGCAAGAGTGGTTCGGTGAGGGACCTTATTGTGAAAACTTTTGTTCTTTGGCATGACCCGTGGGGACCCAAACCCAACCTAACTACCGGTTTGAGTGGATTTGGGTTTGGGGCAGGGAAACCTTAGCCAACCCATACACGACC
Source organism: Brasenia schreberi (assembly GCA_036023115.1). Lineage (NCBI taxonomy): Eukaryota > Viridiplantae > Streptophyta > Magnoliopsida > Nymphaeales > Cabombaceae > Brasenia > Brasenia schreberi. The sequence goes on from JAYKKT010000088.1 coordinate 29,910,029, forward strand.
CAAACTACTACATGTGCCTGTCAGCACTGAAATTTCAATATTTGATGTGCCTAATTTAAAAAAATGATAATTTAATTCGATTCACGAAATATTGGATTTAATTCAAAGCTACTTTTAACTTTGAAGGTTGTTATTAGTGTCCGAATTGAGATACAAATGCCTCACACTCGTCCTAATTTGGCGTGAGAGAATAACCTTTGTCATGTGCCAATGGTTATAGGTTGGTACGCGACGCAACTTTGTGGTTCGGGCATGGGGTGGGCCATGGGTAATACCCGCCTGTGATCCATGCCATCCCCAACCCTATCACTAAACCACCATGTCCGAGGCCTTCGCAACAGATATGACATAAATAGTGGTGTTCAAGGAACCGCTAGAACAAAACCAAACCGCTAGAGTCAAACCAATCCGACGGTTTGATATCAAACAGTTTAGTTCGGTTCGGTTTCAATAGGAAAAATAAATGGTGGCTCGGTTTAAGGTTCCAGTACTAAAACTGAACCATGAGAACCGAACCACATCCTTTATGATGGATGACTCTAGTCTCATGTTGAGCATGGAACACGGTAGAGGATGCATTGAGCACAGTAAAAGCTAGCACCAATCAAGACATATCTTTCTCGACCTTTTGACTAAGATCAAGTGTAGTATTAGTTTAATATTGAATACAAACCTTAGTTCAAAGAGCATGGGAAGGACATGATTGACCATAAATGTGCATGTTGGATTGGGTTTGAGAATTGTCTTTTGTTTTGTGTCTGCTGACTTTTTAGTATAAAGCCACCTTAGGGCCTCCTAATCTAGCAGTTACACTCTCTTTCTTCCTTTCCTTTTGTATGAGAAGACCAAAGAAACACAGTTTAGTCCCATACTAATGAGTGGAAGAATATGACATGTCCTTATATATATATGTATATATGTATATATATGGTAACTCACAAATTTTATTTCAAAGAGCATGGAGAAGGCATGATTGACCATACATGTGCATGTCAAGTTGGGTTTGGGAATTGTCTTTTTGTTTTGTATGTGATTTTTATTGATATATTGTTACATGTTAATTGTTTATACATGCACACAATTTATTTATTTATTTCAAACGATCTAAGACTCAAACACGAGCTGAAAGAATGATTCCAAGACGGAACCAAAACCAGCCTAGTTCCAAGAAAACCAAAACCGGCCATGTGTAATAGGATTTTTTTAATGTTAAGGTGATGAAGGCCACCTATTAAGGCCTGTGTCAGAAAACTAATACCAAAAGCAAGATCTAATAAACTAAATAGGTTTGCAAGTTGGATTCCTTGAATGAAAATCTCGAGTGTTTCTGTTTAGTGTTCATGCGTGCAAGCACAAGTGTAACAAATGTTTTGCTGTTTTCCTTTGAGTCTTCCACTCGCATCCAAACTCCAAAGTCCAGAAGGACTCCGCATAATCTGGTTCAAGCCCACTTTGGGGTAAAGCTCTCCCAGCACTGGGGTTCTCCAAATTTGCTATAACCCATCAAATGGGTTTCGGGTTCAGGCTGAAGTTGGCTCCAGTGAGACCTGTTTTCAACGGGTACCAGTCATAAAGACAGTTATGAGTTCAGTTTTGGGTCATTTTTGAACCCAGGCATGACTATAACAGTTTGAACGAGGAGTGTGTGTTTGCGCACATGTAAAGTTGATATTCTATCAACCAATATCTATCTTAGAAGCAATTAAGTGCCATTAAGTTGTTTTTATTCTCATTAACCTTACATGCCAGTAACATTTTCTACTATTATTAATCTCATTTGGTAGTAATCTTATTCTGAAAAACGGCTTCTAGTCTTGGGTTTGGGTCAACTACAATAAGTTCCAATACTCTATGTTCCAAAAGATCCAACCTTCGTGTTTAAGCCTTGCAGAACTATCATTATAGGTCCAGTTCCAGCAGTCCACCCACTGGTTGGTCTCGTAATAAAATAAATGGGTCTGAGGCCCACGCTTGATTATAAGGCGAGCTGAGCCTACAGTTCGATTATGTAAGGCCCAGGCCTCATAATCAAACACCCCAAAAGAATTCAGAAATAAAGTGGTCTTGGTTTCAGCGTGATTCGATCTTTACCCCACATTTAAATGATTCTAACTCTAAACCCAACCCAAGTTCACGGCTCTGCTGAATAAGTTCGAGTCGGGTCTAAGGTGTTCAAGTAAACCCAACCCGATTAAACAAAACCAAGGAAGGAAGTGCCTCACGACGAACCCGGTTTGTTTTCGAGACGGGAAGTTTGGTGTTTGAATTACGCGCGTTCACGGACACGGCTTCGGACCCGATAAGAACTGGAACTTCGTGGCCTCTAACCGACTTATTCGTTTCAAAGTGCGTACTTTAAACTCGACCGAGACGATATTGTCGCGTACGATGCACGCGATGCGACGAGACTGTTTCGGTTCGGAACGGATTCTCCTGTTCGTTCACTTCACCCGTATATAAAGTGCACTTCCCTCCGGTCACCCATTTGGATAGGCCTCTTCCCTCGCTCCCTCTCCCGCCTTTCTTACCCGTTCTCACCATGGCTGCATTGGCCTTCCCCAAGGGTTTTTCTTCTCTGAGGTATCAGCGCCATCCTTTCTCCTTCATCCGACCGGCGAACATTGTTCCTCTTCTCGCATCCAAGCATCTCTACCCTAGCTTCTTCTTCTTTCACTCGAATCGAGGTGTCAGCGTCTCCGTCGCCCGAACTGTTTCATCCGTTTATTTCACGCCGTCTCCGTGTAGCCAGAATGACGAGAGAGTAGGAGCGGGGGCGTCCACGCCGACTTTTCAGCAGGCGATCCAGCGGTTGCAGGTTAGAGAGTTCGAAATTGATGACGATCTGATTCCATCTTCAATCACCCGATGCATTTTGCTTCACATTATGGGGTTTAGGCTTGGTAGGGGAGGAAACCGCGTTAGATAACGGGGCTATGGTTTGCTTTGGATTTCATTGCTACTTTCTTAATGGTCTACTCTAGATTTTGAGATTCTTGATCGAATTTCATTCCGGACATGCCTCTTTTCTTTTTATATATAGGTCTGGCGGGTTAATATCGTTTTTCATTCTATTAGTTTGCTGGATTACGGCTTCTTTTCTACGCACACGGTACCCTGTTAATTTTGATGTTCTTATCAACTTTTCGGTGTTCTGCTGATCATATTAGGAATACTGGGCGTCGGTTGGGTGCGCTGTTATGCAATGTAGCAACACGGAGGTAGTGAAAAATCTTCTGAATTCTTTAATTTGCTGTTGCTGTTGGTAATGTGTCATGTTTCCCCTAATGCCTGTTCTGAACTTTGAATTGCTGATCAGGTCGGAGCGGGCACTATGAATCCGTTGACGTTTCTGAGGGTTCTTGGACCTGAACCGTGGAACGTTGCGTAAGTTTACTAGAAAAGACTTAATAGTTATTTTTATTTGGTCTGATTCTCGGCAATGATACTGCTTCTCGTCAGAAACAGTGCTGTGCCAGATTGTTTTGGAAAGAGTTGCTTATAGTGTTTCTCTTGGACTCTTCTTTCTTCCTTCCTGTTATTTTTGAGCCATGTTCTTTAAACATGACCTTCAAAAGCGTTTATGAGAGCAAATCTCATGAAGTTTCCGAAACATGAGCATTTTATTTCAAAAGCGTCTGCATATTCAAACACAAAATAAATATGATTATATATAACCAAAATACAAAAGGAAAGGCAGTTTAGGGTATTGAAGCTTCCAAAATAATGGCATTCTCAAAATATATCTTTCTCATGTCATGGAATATCACCTATAAAAGACATCAAGATAAGAACACTATGCCTCCAAAAAAGGGCTGATATTCGTAGTTGGCATTGTTGCATAAAGCAAAATCGGACAAACTATTGAACTGCAAATTGTGGAGTGAGCCTGAATTTAATACAAATAATGTCCGCTTGCAAAGTATAACAAGACTAAGGGGGGTTTGTATAACCATGCAATAACGAGTGCTTTGATGTAAGAACTCTTGCACCAACCATACTACCCTAGTAGGGAAGGCAATATTGACATGACCTGTGTGACCTCGACCCAACCTGGATGGAGCGGGGAAGACCTGACCCATTAGGTTCGGGTACAGGGATAAGATGACCTGACGCAATACTTGCCCCGACACATACTTGATATGTGTGTGTGTATAAAATACACACACATATGGATACACAATGTTGTAAATATAGTATCGGACCCCGTATCACATGGGTCATTGATACACCTATGGTACGATACATGTGACTTTTAAATTATTTTTTTCAAAAATCAATTAAAAATATTAAAATTAAAAAAACATATATATTTTTTGTAATATGCACCATACCAAGAGATAATGGATTCAACGTCAAAACAAGCTAAATCACATGCATACATGGCTCTCGGGACTCATTTTTAAACTTAGGATTGATGACTATTAATGAATGTTGAATACATGTGAGATTTTAGAGAGAGAAAGGACTTGTCAAGGGATAGACATGCAAGAGGAGCCAAAAAAAACTGACCTAAAGGGGGCCTAAACACACCTAAAGTATGACTTTTTTAAAAAAATACAAATTTTGAAACTTATAGGGTATCGTATGGTAGATGGTGTATTGTACGATACAATGTTTGTATCACAACATATCGTACAATATGTCTCGATATGATGTCGTAAATATGTTTTACATATAATACCTGAATTGTATCAGTTCAGGTACCAATTCTTTAGAACATTATGTATATATATATATATATATATATATATATATATATATATATAATTCATATATATGACCTTTTTTTCCTTGTACCCACCATGTAGCCTCAGGAAAAGTGAATCCAAGCCCATACCCACCCTGTTAAGGTTCGGATCGGGGCTGGATATAGGTATACCCATCTGCGACCCACCCTGTTGCCATCCATATATCCTACCACTGCCTTTACTTTAGCAGTTGCAGTTGAGCCTTATAGCAAAGGCAGCCCAATGCAACACACTATAAGCTAATACCAACCATCTCCACCAACTGTAGGGCTTGCGTCATGAATTTCCATTCCAAACGGATCATGATTCACTATAGGGGCGTGTAAGCTATCTTCATGTTTGGGGTTTACGTAGACACATAGTTTATTATAATTAATTGGAATTCAAAAAGATTCATACTGATTGGTCATGTTATCAATTTGATATTCTTTTATGAAATTATGACATTGATAGCCCACTACAGAAGCTTGTTTCTTGTTCTATCAAGAAAAACACAAGGGTGATTAATAACCGCAAGTTGATGCTTTGCTTCATTGCCTTTGACAAAGCATTACTTTGTGAAATTATGCTGAAAGCACTTACATCCTAACCTTAAGTAGGGCTTAATAGTTCGTCAGTGCTTTGATGCAACAACTCACCTCCTTTGCACACACAACAACACAAGGTTCAACCATTCCTTCTAGGCTGACTTCCTATCCACATCAACTCGTCTACTCCCTTCAGCGGGTTAGGTGAAATCATCAGTGTAGTGTTCTATTATGGGTCAGGAAGAAAATACAACTTGTTTGAGATCCACCTTGGTGAGGAGATATGCCTGTCACAAGCAGTGGGGGTCAATGCAGTCAACACCTTAGACCTGCATCTTCACACTCTGGTGCATAAGCCATAACAGTGAATCTGTTGAACTAAATGCTCCCAGATATAAGAAACTGAAGTAAGTTCTGGGTGTCAGCTACATCTGGTAGACGAGAAATGTGCAAAAATTGCTCCCCACTCTGATGGTAGAACTTCCACTTCTTCACTTTAAGGAAGTTCATTTCAATAAGCACATAACCTGCAAATAAGAAAATGTTAATGACCATTTTAATCATACTCATGCATGCTCCAAACATCTTCTCAACTATGAAGAACTACTTCAGTCTTCACGTATACACCTCTAATATAACTGGGCTCCATGCACAACCATGATGATCAATCAAATGCACTATGTTAATACTTCCCATGTCCGATTTGACACTAGCAATTTAAAATCTGTTATTTTAACATTTTAACTTAGAGATAATTTAGTATTACGTGACAAAGAAGACTTTGTAGAATTTCGACTGATCATGAATAATATTATGGAAACTGATGTTTTTTCTTTTTGTAGATATATCAAATATTTGAACTATTGTTCTATTTTCACTTCACGAAGTGTCTAGTGTAGCTCGGTGCAGCTTGTTATATTGCTTTTGCAGAAATTGCTTTTTTTGGTACTTCCTACACATAGGGCCCACCTTTTGAAGCTCAATGCTACGTACCTTGGTTGTTATACTATTGATTTGTAATTATGGAACTTTTTCTATCTTCACATTCATAGCTGGTGCTATTATAATTTTATTGGCAGATATGTTGAACCTAGCATACGACCAGATGATAGCCGCTATGGGGACAATCCTAATAGGCTTCAACGCCATACTCAATTTCAGGTTATCTGTGTTTTTTGAATTATTATTATCCTGTTCCCAGTGGGATTTAAGTGTTTCCCAATGTTATATATGTGCGTTTTACTTAAAAAAATGATGTTGCTTTCTGCATGTTGTTTCAATCCGTTGCAGGTTATATTAAAGCCAGACCCAGGGAATTCTCAGGAACTTTATATTCGGAGCCTTTCAGCCCTTGGTGAGTGTAAATGCCATCTTTTGTGGGTCTTTATCTGTGGGAAAGGTTTTCATTTGAGAGCCAACTTGCTAACCTTGTCTATGTTTACTGCAGAATGTCTGTTATATAGTTACTTTCTTTGCCTCATGATACACAGAAAAGGAAAGAAGAGAGAAACAAATGCTGTTTACTTTGAAACCATATGATTGTTGTTGCTGTAATAAATGCTCACTGCACGCGCTTCAAAAGCAGAAGTGATTAATCCAGAAACTCTTCCTAAATCAATCTTTTCTAGTGAAGGCCATTATAAAGTCCTCTTTTCGTAGTGTAGGGAGAGGCGACATTTCAAAAATTGGCATGGGGGGTTGGGATACATATATACGTAGGTACATAATATACATGTAAAACAAATCAACTATGTGTATGCATTTTTCCCCGTAGCGTCATGACATATGAGAAAAACCATGTGGTGTCTCTTAGGAAGTGAACCACATAATCTGCAGCAAGGAGAAAAACCATTTCCTTCTGTTGAAAACTTAATGTGATGGTTACTTCTTAAAAAATGAAGAGAGAAGAAAGAGAGCAACATCTCGGTTGGATATTTTTGTCACAGGGATCAATGTTGCGGAGCATGATATTCGCTTTGTAGAGGACAACTGGGAAAGTCCGGTAAGTTTTTACCTTGATAAATGATTTTATTTTCTAATTTAGAGCCTGTACATTGACACTGGTGTTTACTATACTTATTATGCATCTTTCATATCATCAACACATAAGTATAGCAACTTTCTGCACAAAACTTTACTTTTCATACTTCTGAAATCTAATATCTGATTATACTCTTTGATCAGCTGGTCTTCAATTAGCTTGATATGCATAATCTTCTAATTTATAAAATTTTGACTTGCAGAACATCTTCAATATTGCCAGGTTCTAGGTGCTTGGGGTTTAGGATGGGAAGTCTGGATGGATGGTATGGAGATTACACAATTTACCTACTTCCAACAGGTGACTTCCCTTGTCTTAAGATTGTGTAAATCATCACTGAATAAAATTCTTTGGACATATTTGTGAGAGCCCGGTGCAGAATGGAAATATTTCTTATTGTGCTATTCAATTTTATGCCATCCAATGCACAGTTAATGAGATAGTGTTTTGTTTCTGGATCCCCATTCATATATTTGCCCCATAGCAAAGCTTTCTTTCTGTTTTTGCCCCAGGCTGGAAGCATACAGTTGATGCCTGTTTCTGTGGAGATAACATATGGACTTGAGCGTATTCTCATGTCGCTTCAGGTTCACTTCAATGTTCGCATGTTTTCAGTTGGAGATACTTATTTTTCATGTCTGATGATGAATGACAAAAAATCATTGGCAGGGTGTAGATCATTTTAAAAAAATTCAATATGCCACAGACATCACCTATGGCGAGCTCTTTTTGGAGAATGAGTAAGCAATATAGTTTTATTAGCTATACACTTCTTATGGTTGTCTCTCTTTTCAGTTATATGAGCAAGATTCTTTTTTTTAGCATTTTTTAACATGAAAAGAAGGTGGTTTCAAGGGTGAAAAGCATACTTGATATGGGGCATTGTGTACCAAAAATTTCGGGGCTGAACTCGATACTGCTCTATGAGTTGAGCAGTTGTGAGAATATGGGCTGTATTTATATTATTAAAAGCACTATTAGGGATCTAGATGCCAAGCTTCTGAAAAGTTTAGTCATGGCCTTATCATCTTAAGTGGTATCATGAAGGAAATTCCTTCATCCCTCATCAAAAGCTTAAGTGGGTCATAAAAGCTCTGCATTTAGAAAAGCCTAAGGGTTGCTAGGAGCTTTTGATAACTCGGAGCAGGATGAAGCTTCCATGATCTCTAGATTCTCTACAAAACTCACTTTGATTGGATCTATAATGAAGATTTTTTGCAATAGTATGCTTGTAGGATAACCTACACACTCCCATCCTTATTTTGAGATGATAGTCACTTTCACAAGTCTTATGTTGGATGATTGATTTGACTCATATGATAACTGTGCTGGCGATTGTATATCATCTTATACCAAGGTATTGGACAGGATATCTGGGCCTAGTAACTTGATAGCATGAAATCATACTTGTCATCTCCAAGTGCAAATTGTGTTCTTCACTTGCTAGTTTGTTTTGCATGATGGGACATTTTTGCCCTCTATTTGAACTTAGTTGGCTCTGATGTAAAAATGTAAAGATGAAATATTTCCTGTCCTCATTTCTTGGATCAGAGTCGTTATAAGTCTTATGCTGAATCAATGTCTGAAATACCAGAGTTGTGGGACCGTTGTTAATAGAAACACCCCATAGAGTCTTCAACTTTAGTTTTTTTTTCTTCCTAGTGGAGATAGTCCGGTTTCTTGTTAGTGCTCTGAGTTTTTCCTAAATACATGCCCTTGCTCTGTACTTGTAACTCTTCTCCGTTATAGAAAGAGGACTTATTACTGTGGACATGATTGTTAATGTGAAAAGAAATAAACTTTTCCAAACTAGCCCAGAACATATCATCTTACTTTCTTTCAATATATAAGTTGTCTGATGCCTTTTTTAATATAAATATTCTTCTGCACAAAATTGTTATGATTTGATTATGGTGGAAATACAAATCTTTAACTTGCTATCCTAGTACATAATCATGAGAAAGGGGATGGACTTGAGAGAAGAAATACTAAGCAGCATATCATGAGGCCTATCCTGATCTGTATTAATTCACTGTTTGCGTATACCATAGTTCCCATACCACAGAATGCTTAAGTAATAAGTTTATATGGTTGCTGAGCTGGCATGATCTGATCCTTTTCTTGGAGGAAATCTTGGTATGCTTCGGGGTTCCTGAATCTGATAAGATAAATGAGCATCATCTGCAAGAATTAGAAGTGTTGCTGCATCTTTGAAATTCTACTTGCGTCCTTCATTTGGTAATTGATTTTGCTTTTAGTGTCATAGGCATAGTTACAGATATTAGTGATATTTTTAAAAAATCCTTAGTCTAAATGTTGTTGATTTAATTTAAAAAACATCAGAATATTTTAGCTTTGACATTCTGAGCCTTTTAAACTATTTTATATACTTTTTCATTTGAAAGTGCATTGAAAAGCCACTACTCTTAATCTTTTGCTTTTTAATTGAAAGCCATTGGAGAATTTTCTGAGCGTTTCCCAAGAAGTATTCCAAATCTCTCCATAGAAAGACTGTTTTGAGAAATTGCTAAGAACCAAAAAAATGTCTGTGGTCATGACCTTTTCTGGCAGTTTCTCATTGAACTGTTCTGTAACATGAAATGGTGTTACTAGTGGTGATTGAAATAAGTATAACTACATTGCGACACTTTTGATTTTTCATTGCAAAGAAATATTGAGATTTTGTTTGCTTGCCAAGATGCTATTTTGTGGCAGTGTTTGCTTGAATGCAGCTTTCAAGAATTCAATTGCTTAATTATTGGTGGATGAACTGATCACATTGTAACCTGTCGATGCTTTTGTTGCAGAGCTATATATTGATTTTATTTACTTGTGCCCTGATGGCATTGCTGTTGTGAAGCTTTGTTCGCTTGAATGCAGCTATTCAAGATTTGCTTAATAGTTTAGGGTGCTAATTTCCTTTGCTTCAAATGCAAGTTATTTTATTCTTTTTGGCAGATAATTATTTTAGTCTGTTATTGTTTAACAATTACATTTTTAGTAAAACCTCTGTCTAATTAATGATGTCTGGATGACCCTAAGTTGCATTTTACAGCTGCATTTCTTGCTCCGCTAAGCAATTTGAGGAAATAATATTCTGTTTTATTTTGCAGGAGGGAAATGAGTGCATATTACCTGGAACGTGCTAGTGTTAATCACATCCAAAAGCACTTTGAATTTTTTGAGGAGGAAGCACGTGCATTATTGTCACAGGGCCTCACAATCCCTGCGTATGTAGAACCCTACCTTACACAAACATTCGTTTTCAATGTAGCTATTGTATCTCTAACTTACCTTTTTGCATAATGTTTAGATATGATCAGCTTCTGAAGACATCTCATGCTTTCAACATATTAGATGCCAGAGGCTTTGTCGGTGTAACTGAAAGAGCTCGGTACTTTGGTCGCATGCGCAGGTGTGGCTACCTTGAAGTATTAGGTTGAACTTGATAAGTTTCAACATTTAGTACAAAATTATGATAACTTGACGATAATTGAGCATAAGACATGAATTGAGAAATCGGATAATTAAGACATGACCTTTTTCCTTTTCAAAGTGCAATAGACATATCCTCCTCTTCACTTTGTTCTCTTGGAGCAACAATGGGATCTGAGGTGGATTCTCCCCGTTGGTTCGTGGTTTTCTTAGGAATGGGCATGAATACCTTCCTTTCACCTTTCATATAGACTTTCAGCTTGTATTCGTGTAGTTTATCCTCTTCTACACAATTGTGATATTCATATAACCCTTCATTATATTATGCATAGGAAGTACTTGTTCTTCCATGTTGGGGCTTGGCAATTCGATGTTACTTTGGAAATATGGGGTGGTTTCAAAAAATGTTACATCCATAGATACGTATTTTCTATGTTTTTTTTTTATCATAGCAAACATATCCCTTCTTTTTACAAGAGTACCCAATGAAAACACACTTAACAACCCTAGGATCAAGTTTATCACAGAATTGATCATTTGTATGAACATAACAAAGACATCCAAAAATATGTGGAGTGATGAAATGGGTTGTCTTTGGGTTTAATCAAATTAAAATGTGATTTTTCAGAGAGTATCACATATGAAAGTCTATTTATAAGATACATAATTGTAAGTACAACATCATGCCAAAAATATTTAGGAAGATTATGTTCAAGTAGTAGGGTTCTTGCAATTTCAAGAATATGTCTATTCTTTCATTTAGCCACTCCATTTTGTTGTGGAGTATAATCACACGAAGTCTGATGCAAAATATCATGAGTTTGGAAATATGATGATGTATTCGCCACCATTATCAGATCGAACAGTTTTAATGGTGTGCCCAAACTGAGTCTTAATGAGATTGTGAACAATACAAAATATAGAGGAAACTTCAGACTTAGATTTCATAAGATAAACAAAGGTGAGTCTTAACAAAGTATTTAAATTTTCCCATATAAGGTGACACACACAGACCCTATACATCATAATGAACAAGTTCAAATGAAATGGATGATCTAGACTCCCTACTTGGAAATGAAGCTCTATGTTTAGTCCATTGACAAGTGTCACATTAAGGACTAAATTATTTGTAATAACAAAAAGAACAAACTCTTTTACTTTTGACAGAGGAAATGTCCTAATCGACTATGCTAAATCATCAGTTATGCCTCAGTAGTAGTGGTTGCGAGTACTTTTTTCTACTAAAAATCAGATAACCAGGAAGAGAATATAACCGATTCCTTAGTTCACCACGTCCAAAGGTTCTTTCCATCCTTAGATCTTAAAATACACAACGAGAAGAAGAAAATTTGTCTTAAAAATTTAAATCTCTAATCAAGGAGTTTACGGATAACAAATTTACTCGAAACTCGGGAATATAAATTACTAACTCAAGTCTTAAATTTTTAGTTTGAATTGTTCCCTTTTCTTCCATTGGTACTAAGGAGCTATTTGCTACCTTCATATATTGTGGCATAGAGGTAGTCTCATTCCATATGAAGTTAGATTTATTACCTACCATTTGATCATTTGGCTCCAGAGTCTAATCCATAAATTTGAACATGCATAATTTCTAAGAAAGGAGTTACCACTAATGTTGTATGAGGTAGGATAAATCGTTTCATTGTTTGTTGAAGATGTTAGGGCTGCTCACGTAATCTCAATTCGATTTCTGCTAGTTTCTTTTTCAATTCTATCATTTCTTCCATACAATTGTACTATGCTTTCTTCTCACTTGTTGCTGCCACATGATTTCCATAATTTTTGTAATCTGCTGGGCTACCTATAATTTCATAGTAATGTTCACGAGTATGTCGCCTCTTCCCATAGTGTGTGTACTAAAGGTTATTCTTATCTTCATAATTTTGGCATCATCCTCTTCCTCTACCTCTAACTGAGTCTCTCCTTCTTTGATAGTTAATCTGTCCCCTTCTAGTAAATGCATCTTTTTAAGATTGTAGTTGCTCTCCTTTCTCTAAATTTCTTATATTTCCTCTCATAACAATAGAGAATATACTGTTTTCACTTATAAAAGTTTCTCTTTGCTTTGCTGAGAATATTCAACTTTACTAGTTGATATTTTGGGGATATACCCATACAAGATCAAAGATTTTTCAATTTTCTGCATCCACATTTCTCTCCTTATACAATGACTACATTGATTCTCTACAATGTATCTCTGTTTATTCCACAACCCACGTAGTTCTCCATACTAATCACTAATAGATCAGTCACCATGGCGACATTTCTTGATTTTTTCTTTGATTTCATACTCTTTAGCTATATTTCTTTGTCGAAAATATGCTTCTTCTACTGCAAACCCGATTTTTGCAACCGATTTCATATACATAAATGTCTTACTAATATATCTATTCATGGATTGAATTAACCATGAACTTACTAAGACATCTTTAGACCATCTTTCAAAATCTGCACTCTCCTCATTTGGCCAAATCTGGTCTTGTTTGATAGTGTGCATATTTCCTCTAGATGAAGAACCAACTCTATGGATGATGCCCATTCTCTATAGTTTCTACCTTCAAGCCTTATATTTGTGATTTGGAAAGGTGCCATTTTCTGCTCGCTGCCATATGAAGTAACATGAAGTTCCTCCTTTAATCTGCTGTCCATTATCTTTAATAATCAGAAATTAGCGCCACAACAGAGTTCCCCTTTTTTTTGTTTCTCTTGTATGTTTTCACTGTGGTGCACCACAACACTTGCTGCTAAGTCGGCCACGAGACTGCTATTCTGCTTATGGTGTGCTGCTGCAGGTGATTGCTGTCTGCTAATGGTGAATCAACCAAATGTAATCAATGAGATGCCTACTTACCTTTCTCATCTAAATTTGTCATGAAGGCTCGGATAACATGTCAAAATTAAGCATACAAGTAATAGAGTTAGAAGATGGATTGGGGAAGTCGGCAAGAAGAAATTTGCAGCCGCCACCCCCTCTCTTTCTTCTATTCTTTATTCACTAATCTCCATAGAATGCTAGTAGGGTTTCCCCTTAAATACCAGCTTACACTAATACAACTTATTACTTAAGTGCCATTAATGAACCTAATTTAAAGCTACCTTTAAAAAATAATTAAACAAAACAATCTACACTAAACTACAACAAGGAAATAGACGTAAAATTGCAGCAACATATTCTTGACTTCCTTTTCTTCTCACGTTCCCATCTTCTTCATATTCTCAACAGATACAAAGTCGCATACCCAGTTGCATATAACCTTGAGGTTAGGACCTCCATTTGGGTCTATTGGTGAGCACCCGCCTGTGCTGGGGATAGCTACCTTTGGGTTGAACCCATAAGTGAATACATCATTTCTGTAGTTAAAAATGCTTAGGTTGGCCTTTTAAAGGTTTAACACAGTGCAGGACCTGAAATGATGAAATCCTCCATTCAGGAAGCCAAGTTTCTCTGTTACTTGGCCAAGTTGTGGGTCACCTTGTTTGTACAATTAATACTGTAGCTCTTTTTATGAAGTCTTTTGCTCTAGATAGCTTATATATAATGAAATTGGTGACCTAGTGAAAGACTTGCTTAACCTAGTGAATGTGCTAAAATTGCACACCGCTCCATCAACTGGCAGAACTTTGGCTCACCAACCAAGTGTTGGAATAACTTGGCTGTCACAGGTTAACCGTATGGACTGTACATACATGTCTCACATAAACACACACCTTATGTAATAACAGTAATATAATTTTATTATACGTTTTATGTATGACATATTGCATCATTTCATTATAAAATCTTCTGCTGTGTGTGTGTCTATTCATGTATTGTTTTCAGTGAACTCTTCTGTATCTACTATTTCTTGTAAATATACAAGTACTTGCTAATTGTAATATACTAGATAATAGTATATGCTCACCATTGTGCAGACTTTGTGCATCTTGTTGTGGCATAGTTGGTGGGGCAAGTTGTTGGGTTTAGGACATTCCTAGATAGAGAAGGCCGACTTACCTACTTGTGCTTTTTGTGTTTGTTTTCTTTGCAGCTTGGCACGCCATTGTGCACAACTGTGGGTAAAGACTCGGGAATCCTTGGGTTTTCCATTGGGTTCAGCTTTTGAGCCCAAACTTCTTGCTGACCCTAAAGAAATCATAGCGTCAGAGTTGAATAAGGTTTCTGTTTTTAACTTTCTACACTGTCATTTTAGTTTGCATTTTTTGGCTGTACAAACCATATAAGGAACGGTAAGTTTGTTTCTTCCCCTTTCTGATTCTAGCAAGTTCAATGTGCATTTTCTTTCCCCTTAAATAGATTGCATTTTTTCTTCTTTGGGAAGGACATCTTTGATATGTTGGTTGTTTGACAGTGGTTGGAAAAGGTAGGGAAGGCATTGATACTGCAACATCGTAGTTAATCTGTTAATGAACAAAACAAGTAGGCGTTTTGCTTAAAGGAGTTTAGAAATTTGGTTACACTTAATAACATAACCAGCTTACTATCCACTTCTTATATCACATCATAAATCTTCTTGGCTATTCTTTTACTAGTCTTTCCTTTTTATGTGAGTGAATGACAGATAAAATCGATCATGCACTACCATAGAGGCAGAATCAGACAATTTGCACTGTTGGAAATAACCAAACCCTCAATTGTTAATTCTTAATTTCCAAAGAAGCTATATGGAAAATTCAGGATTTGCAGGGCTGTTATGAATTTGAGTTGGGGTGGGGGGGCGCCCTGTTCTAGCCCCCAATTTAAACCCTGAAGTCTTGGTGTCTATAATCCCTGCCTGAACCCTTGGTTCTGTCTCTGGACAATTGAGTCATCTTTTGTTTTAAGCAACTTTTAGGTTACAAACTTTGGACGGAAGTTTTTATCAGCCATCTCCTTTGTGCATCTCTTTTCGTAGCATATCTATGAAAGTTCACACTTAAGAAGGTTAGCTAACTTATATCCTTTTGCAATAATGATAAATACAGATATGACAAATTATTGTCTTCCAAAATGGAAGGAAAATATTGAGCTTTTCTTTTTCCTGACACTTGAAGGAACGTTATCGTGTCAATTGTTGAGCAAATACTTTTTTTTCCATTTATTTGTGAAGGTATCTAGAGACTCCAGAACTTTTGTTCTTGAGGTTGGAACTGAGGAGATGCCCCCACAGGATGTTGCTGATGCAAGTCAACAGGCAAGTTCATGCCTCTCATCTATCAGTGCAACATTTTAACATTTGAAGCGCTTTCTAGGTATATGTCTTTCATTGCTGATTGGCGATCCTTTCCTTCCTTTTCAGCTTAGGAGTTTACTGTTGGGAGTTTTGGAAAAGCAAAGATTGATCCATGGGAAGGTGGCTGTGTTTGGTACTCCACGTCGGATTGTGGTATGGAGTCAATGCTGTTCTCATGCATCTCTGATTTTTTTATATAGGTGCATACACATGTATATGTATGTGTGTATGCTCGGATGTTAGGTATTTATCAGGGTTGTCATGTTTGTGGCGAATATAGAGTCTGTAGCTTAAGTTAATGCTTGTGTTGGTGGACCTGGTTCTATGGTTGTGCATGAGAGATGAATTGCTAAAATATCAGCAATGATGTCAAAAGATGATAGATGTATCCTACTAGCCCTTGGTTAGTGGATATTTATAGATGTTCTAGTTTTATGGTGCATAATTGCCACTTTGATAAGCATGATACCTTCTGTTACATATAAAACGAAACACAGTCATGTTGGGTTATGTTTTGGAAATCTTAAAGTGTCATCGTTATGAAACATAGGTTGACCATCTGGAGAAATTGATGATATCCTGCATAGAAACGATGTACCTACCCAACCATGATGCTGTTTGCTGTATGTGATACTTGATAGAAAATAAAGTAAGACCAACGGAAGGTGAATATGAATACTCATAATAGACATACGTGGAGCCAAGTAGTTATAAGAGAAATGAGATGAATTTTCCTTATAGGGGAGCAATACTTTAGTAATTGATCTTTTGTCTATTTCATTATACAACACATGGTTAATCAGTTAAAGTAATCTTCGTGATCAGAAAAGGTTGCAAGAAATAACCATCGGCTGTCCTGTTGTGGCAGCAAGGCACCACTGTGAACACCCCAACTCTTTATGTCTTAGTTTCCTTAGCTAATGTGACATGTTTTTTTCTTGAGAACTGGTTTTTCTCCAAGGTTAGTATCAGTAACGAGAGAAATCACAATTTGTATTTTGTAGTCTTTTTGATTCTTTTCTTGAAGCAAAGGCTACAACTGCTTGAGCCATGAACCCCAATTTGAGCTGTGTAAGCACCTTTGCTTAATAGATGAGTCAAATGAAGTCCTCGGGCCTCTGTGATTGATGGACCTACCCCATTCCCCCCTTATATTATGCCTGATAATGGGAAAGCCCCAATTCTATCCGAGAACAGTAGAAAGGTTGCAACCTTATTATCAGGTGAATGCCACCAAGCAATTTGATCTTAACGTCCATCAGGTGGAATTTCTCCCTGTGGTTTGTGTATCTTCTTGTCTTTGTTCCTTTGGTCAAATCTCAAGTTTGTTTATCTTTTCTGTTATAACCAATGGATCTTTGATGGCTGTAGACAATTCAGTGGATTACTCAGAAAGCAAATTTTGATGTGCATATGTAAATCTTGTTCAGGTTCAGGTTGAAGGGCTTAGTGCCCAACAGTATGAAAGTGAAATAGAAGTTCGAGGACCTCCTGTAGAGAAGGCTTTTGACATGCAGGGTAAACCCACGAAGGTTAGTTTTCTTGGGCTTCCAGTATATCCCGTTCAGTTCCCTTGGATGTTTGTGTGATTAGTCTTGCTAGCTGGAAGCAAAGACCATTATAGTGGGGTTAACATATTGTTTCATACTTGCTACGCATGTTGTTGTTGAAATTGATTCCCCCCCTTTTTTGTGAATATGATACATCCATGATGTAATTCATATTATTTTGTTAAATCCCATGACAGGCTGCTGAGGGATTCTGTCGTAAGTATGGTGTATCATTGGATACCGTATTTCAAAAAACTGATGGTGAGTTGATTCTTATTTTAGATCAAGCACTAAAACTTTGTTACATAAATTTCAGAATTATTTGCAAGGCATGTTTCTTGTTTGAAGCGTAAGCGAACTTTCTTTTGAGTTTAAGAATATCCTACACCTAAACCATTTAAAGCTTAAATCATTGAGGTTCGACTAGGAGTGGCATTATAAACCTCTATAGGTAATGGGAACAGGCATAATTTGAGTTGAGGATGAAGATCTCAAGTCTAAAGACAACCTTGTTTTAATTGGCACTAAAAGAATGGACCACCTTTCCATACCCAAGGATTTCAAGTCTGAAGACAACCTCCATATGCTTTAATTGTTTAAAAACAAGTTATGAAGGGTTTTATAGAAAACCAGTTCTAATTTGGTTTAAACTTGGATTAGGAAATATGAGGACATTTAGTTTTTATTGGAAAATGCAATTGCACAATGGACAAGGATAAGATCATTCATATTGAAGGAAATGTGGAGATCGAAGTAGGGGGCGGACCTCCAATGGAGGCTCCCCCCCTCTTTCTCTCCCTTTCTTAATCACAAAACTCTTAACCCTAATACAACCTACCAGCTCTTATATAAGGAGCTGTAAAACAGAAAATGACCAAAATACCCTTAGTATAGAAAATTACCAAAATGACCTTTGTACTTCGAGCAATTACAATAATACCTAAAAACATCAAAAATTATAAAACTAACACTATGAACACTAAATATGCATATTATAACAGTTTTGAACTTTTGATGGGTTTCGAATATGATTGAGATTATTGCATTTTCGTGTTTATAAGCTGCCACTGAAAACCAGTATGAGGAGATTGTAGACCTGCGTGGATTAATGGGTTTAAGTATATAGTAAGCTTATGAGGATCACTCGGTTGAAAACATTTTAAAATAAGTTGGTACGTGGTACTGAAGTGACTTGAAGTACACCTCTTGAATGTCTAAATGTGAGGGATTTGGTGTGATGCTATGTTCTTATTTTCATTTTTGACATAACTTGTACTGCATCCGTGACAAAATAGGCTACTGTACTTTTTTGTAAGAGTAACTTTCTAGAGCCGGAAGGTGGCATCTACAATTAATTCTATGAATTTGAATTAGAAATTGTGTCAAAGAACATGAAACATATCCTCATGTGGGACATTTCCTTTTGCCTTAGACTTGTATATGATTTTGTTAGGCTAGATCCAGTATGGTGTGGATGGATTTTGACTGATCTGCTTGTATGATCTCCAGTACATGTTTTCCTCTTCAAACTGCTTTCCTCAGCAAATTTTACTTATGAAAATTTATTTATCATCAAGAGAAGACTGCATTAGTGCTAGTGATGTTCTTTTTTGTTTCCAAATATTGAAGTAAGTTGGTTGGTTAATTTGGGTGCGTCTTCAGTATATTCAGTCAGGTCCGCTTTCAGGTTTGGGTTGATATATGTGATAAATGCGGTCAATCAAAGGGTTTAGGTTCATCTGAGGTGACATTTCAAATTGAATTGTATGCAAATCTACCTCAGACAGATACTTCTGAAATCAACATGCTCGTTTCAGAATTGGTGAGGCAGTCTGCTGCACTTTACATGAGTTGTTGCAATATTGAGTTACATAGTCAACCTATCCGGTCCAATTTTGAAATTTATGAGCATCAATTGTGCTGAAATGGAACTTGTGTTAAGCTAAGTCACACAGACACTTCTAAGAGGTGGAGTGTCGACCTCGACATGGGTGCGACACCGACACCGTGTCGGTGCGGCATGGCAAAAAAAATGCAATTTTTTTCTTTGTAACTCACGATTCTGCCGTATATGGTGTATTTATCTTGGAAAACCCGATCAAAGAGAGAGTGATCCGTGAAGATGATGAAACCGAAGCCTCTTAGTCGACTCGTGACCTTATCTCCCATGATGACCACCTGAGTTACATCACCATAGTTTTCAAAATGCTCATTCAGCTTGTCTTCCATCGTCTCCCATGAAACTCTTCCGATGAACATAGAAAAATATCTCAATGCGGACCTTCTTCACTTCCTTTTGTATGAAAGTCTTCACTAAGTTCCATAATGACCACCTGTCTTACATCACTAAGTCTTCACTAAGTCCTTGTTAACTCCTAGATTTATGTTTTTATGAGACAAACTTTTGATACATACACCACAAGTTTGAGCGGGTGTTAACTTGTAATAGGTTTACTGGGCTAGTAGGGCCCAAGAGGTCCACCAAGGGGGACCATTCGACTGGGCCTCAAGGCCTAGTCCCCCCCCCCCTCTCTCACATTGGGAACTCCCAACAGTTAGTTGTGTAGCCGTTGGGTGCAACCTTCTCCTTTGCTCTTCTAATGACTCTCGTAAAGCCTCTATAAATAAAAGATATTTGTTATTAATAATATAAGAGCTTTTAGTGCTCACTTGATTTGTTTGGTTTGTTATTCAGTTTTTCTTGTACATTTGGATCTTTTGGAATTACATGTTTGAGTTTGTGGATGACATTAGCGTTAATTTTACAACTTGTTCATGGATTACACAAATTATTAGTATTGCGTTGGGGCGTCCCCTCTTAACGACGCGTAACAGAGCTCGAATACAGTGAAAAGTAAGCAAGGACCATTACATTTTCGCTCGGATATAGTGAATCAATTGCAGAGAGGGTTCCCACATCATGGACGGATGTGGGTAAAGAAGTTAGTCCCGCTACATTATCACCCGAATGTAGTGAATAAATTACAGAGATGGTCTTCGTATTTTCAATATAGATGGATGCGGGGGTAAGGAAGATAGTCATAAATAATAAGATTCGTATTTGTTCTTGGAATATCGGAACGTTATCCGATAAACTAATTGAGATGGTGGATATTATGATTAGGAGAAAGATTCATATTCTGTGGTTACAAGAGACAAAGTGGGTTGGAGAAAAAGCAAAGGAGATTGAGGATCAATGTTTTAAATTATGGTACTCTGGTAGGAAAAAGGCTCGAAATAGAGTTGGTATTATCGGATAGTGTAGTAGACATACAATGATATGGTGACCGAATCATGATGTTGAAATTAGTGTTAGGAGCAGAGGTTTTGAATATAGTTTGTGCTTACGCACCCAAAGTAGGACTAGAAGCTAGTATAAAGACGATTTTTTGGGAGGAGTTAGATAAGGTAATTCAAAGAATTCCACAAAGGGAGATGATTTGTTTAGGAGGAGACTTAAACGAACATGTCGGTAAAGAAGCATTAGGGTATCAATGTATTCATGGAAACTTTGGTTTTGGGGATATAAATGAGGATGGTAGGGACATTTTAAATTTTGCTATGACATTTGATCTCTTTATAGTTAAAAGATTAGCAATTAGACAAGAAAAGCCATATATAGAGCAACAATTAGACCTGCCATGTTTTATGGTTCTGACTTCTGAGTGTTGGGCAGTTAATCATCAACATGTACAAAAGATGTTTGTGACATAAATGAAGATGTTGAGATGGATGAGTGGTCATATAAGAAAAGACCATATATATAATGAGGTTATTAGAAACAAATTAGGAGTGACACCAATAAAGGATAAAACGAGAGAATATCGTTTAAGATGGTTTGGACATATAAAAAGAAGATCAAAAGAAGAACATGTGAAAAACTAAATTTAGAAAGTATTAAAAGAGGTAGAGGACGACCACAAGTAGTGCAAAAATGTGTTAGGTGAGGTGAATCTAAGGGAGGTGTACCGGCACAAAAAGAAGCTTGGTGGTAGAGTGAAGTATTGCAAAATATAATCAAGGCAAAGAGGGCATGCTACAAATTACATTATGCTAAGAAAACTAGTGAAACTGTAGAGGCTTATAAGAAAGCAAAGAAGGAAGCAAAAAAAGGTGTAAGTGAAGCAAAAGCTAAATTTTGGGAGGATTTATATAAAAAACAACTCAAAAAAGGTTGAAAGAGATGTTTTAGGATAACTAGGGCTAGAGATAAGAAAACTAAAGATCTTAGTTATGTTAGATGCATAAAAGACGAGGATGAAAAAATTCTAGTGGCAAATGATGATATAAATATAGATGAAAAAATTATTTTTATAAGTTTTTTAATGAAAATAAAGATCTTAGTATTAGCTTAGGAGAGTTAGCCAAATTAGAAAAGTAAATAAACCACTACCGACGTATTCAAATGAATGAAGTCAAAGAGGCTCTTAAACATTAAGTCACACAGACACTTCTAAGGGATGGAGTGTCGACCTCGACACGAGTGCGACACCGACACCGTGTCGGTGTGGCATGACAAAAAAAATGCTTTTTTTTTGTAACTCAATGTTTTGTCGTCTATGGCGTATTTATCCTGCAGAACCCGATCAAAGAGGGAGTAATTCGTGAAGACGAAGAAACCGAAGACTCTTAGTCAACTCGTGACCTTATCTCCCATGATGATCACCTGAGTTACCTCACCGTAGTTTTCAAAATGCTCCTTCAGCTTGTCTTCCATCATCTCCCATAAAACTCTGCCAATGAACATACAAAAATATCTCAACGTGGACCTTCTTCACTTTCTTTTGTGTGGATATTCCACGCTTCAAGATCTGGTATCGATTTTGAAGTTCGGGTCTTTTTGGATAAATGGGTCCGAATAGTGAAGATTCATTTGTGTATTATGATGAAATTAGTAGTTGTTTATCGTTTGTGTGTTTTGCTTTAATATAAAGTTTTGTACTTGCTATTGTGATATACTTATGTTAATTGATGTCTCACTTGTTGTAGCTTGAATATTATATATAATATATAATATTATATACCCTAGCCGTGTCGCCACACCCAAAATTTTTGAAATTTGCTAATCCCGCACCTGTGTCCGCACCCACACCCGCACCCGCACTCGTGTGACATGGCTTAAACATATGAAGGGTGGTAAATCGGTAGGACCAGACAATACTCCAATAAAAGTTTGGAAAATCTAAGAGAAATAAGAATCACTTGCTTCGTAAGACTATTTAATGAAATATGGAGCAATCAAAAGATGGCCAAGCAATGGAGAGCGAGTACACTTATATCCATATATAAGAACAAGGGAGACATTCAGAATTGTGCGAATTATCGAGGTATCAAGTTAATGCGTCATACTATGAAATTGTGGGAAAGAATTATCGAACGTAGGTTAAGACAAGTATCGAGTAAAACAGAGATCTAATTTGGATTCATGCCAGGCAAATCTAATGTTGAAGCGATTCACCTTTTGAGACGTCTTATAGAACATTTTAGAGCAAAAACGAAAGACCTTCACATGATATTTATTGATCTAGAAAAAGCTTACGATAGGGTACCAAGGGAGGTTTTATGGAGAACCTTAGAAAAAAGAGGTATCCCATTGGCATACATAAACCTTATAAGAGACATGTACTATGGTGCAAAAACATGTGTGAGGACTCACGAAGGAATGACAAACTTCTTTGAAGTTAATATTGGGTTACATTAAGGATCAACTTTAAGTCCATACTTATTTATAATGGTGATTGATGAGTTAACAAAACATATTCAAGATAAAGTACCTTGGTGTATGTTATTTGCAGATGACATTGTGTTAGTGGAGGAGTCTAAGGAAAAAGTTAATAGGAAATTGGAACTATGGAGAGAAGCATTAGAAAGTAAAGACTTCTGACTTAGTAGAACAAAGACAAAATATATGAAATGTAAGTTGATCATTTGGTTACTTCAGAGGACATAGAAATTAAAATTGACACACATTGCTTCCCCCAAAAGGAAAGTTTTAAATACCTAGGGTCAATTTTTCAGAGTGATGGAAGAATTGATGGAGATGTTACGCATAAAATTAATGTTGGTTGGTTAAAATGGAGAGGAGCATGAGGTATTCTTTGTGATAAGAAGATACCATTAAAGTTAAAAGGTAAATATTATAGAGCATCAATTAAATCTGCCATGTTTTATTCTTTTGAGTGTTCGACAGTTAATCATCAACATGTACAAAAGATGTCCAACAAAAATGAAGATGTTGAGATGGATGAGTGGTCATACAAGAAAAGACCGTATACATAATGAGGTTATTAGAAACAAATTAGGAGTAACACCAATAGAGGATAAAATGAGATAATGTCGTTTAAGATGGTTTGGATATGTAGAAAGAAGATCAAAAGAACCTCTAAGAAGGTGTGAAAACTAGATTTTGAAAGTATTAAAAGTGGTAGAGGACGATCACAAAAGTGTTGGAAAGAAACTATAAAGAATGATCTAGCTTATTGTGAGTTAACTGCTAACATGACACATGATAAGGCTCTGTAGAAACAAAGAATCCTTGTAGCCGACCCCGTCTAGTATGGGAAAAGGCTTAGTTTGTTGTTTGTTGTTGTTGTTGTTGTTGTTCACGGTTTCAAATAAGGCCAATGTGGGTTTCCTTAGATGGTAGATATTTGCCAAAACGCATACATATATATTCTTATTCTTGCATAAATTTGTAATTTGTGTTAGGTACTGCACTGGCTCTTGCATTTGGATCTGTACACATGCTGCTGGGTGGCAGTGCAAGTGCCATTATCTTTCTAATTTTTCTTAGTTACTTTATAGAGGAAAAACCTTCTGCTTCCATACATTATGCTTAATTTGGTCTATTGAAGAAATTATTTTCTCATAGATGCTGTTTCCTCATTTTTTTCCTGTAGCATCAAAGCCCGACTACACTCCATACCGTAATGGCTGCTGAGTTGTTGAAAAACGTTAGAATTTTGGATTGTTCTCATTTAGGATATTGAAGATTCATTTTAATGGACTATAGGTTCTTTCCTACTGTTGAAAGGCGACGCTTTCCAGGAACCTATCTAAATAGGTTGGTAGCATCTTTTTCATCTTCTATATGTGATGTCAAAGCCTTCACTCCAGTGCACCATCTGCCGGAAAGTTTATCCTTCTAATTCCATTTCACCAGAATCAATATTTTCTGCCTACATCTTTGGAAACTAATTGCTAAATGTCAGTTCATATAACTATCAGAAGTTTCTTATATGAACCTTCTACTACTGTAAAAATCTTTGTTCATAGGTACAACTGTAATGTTATTCTTCTCTAGGTGCCTTCTGCTTTCCCTTTCATTGTACTGTCTTTTTGACAATTTGCCACCTTCTCTGTGTAAGGGTACACAGATTTCAAGTGGAGTTGTTAGTTAATATTTAAGCACTTTTAGTTGGCTTTTATTTTAACTGCGAAAGAATTGATATGCATTTTATTGGTGCTTAGAATCTATAAAAGGTCTTCCTTGTCATATCATGCTTGATGGATTAACGAGTAAGCACTTTATTGTATGCTACACCTTATCCGTCCTTAGTTTTGTTTTTTTCTTTAATTTTGTTGTATAATTTGTCACTTTTGTGATTGTATTTCACCAGCGAGAATTTATATCTAAAAGTTGCCTTGAGAATCTAATTCCAGTTTTCGTAGTGTTGGTACACTACTTACCTTCTTCCTTCTGGACCTTCTCTTTCTTTCCTTCTCATCAGTTTATTGGCCTTTTTGAAGTTTTTCTCATAACCATTACTATTGTTTGACTGTAATTGTTGTGTTTCTTTAAGGGAAGGCAACATATATCTGCACTAGAACAAAAGAACCTGTTCGACATGCTTTTGAGGTAGGCAATTTGTTTTGTTTTGTTTTTGTTTTTCTTTTCTTAAATATCTTTTCTACTGGTGGATCTGTTGGATCATGTTGTACCATCTTTCTTGTTTGTATAAAATTCTATTGTTGGGAAATAAATTCTTTGTTATATCCATTTATAGGTTTCAATTATACTCAAGTTTCCTCATCTGTTTCGTTCTTAGCTTTTCCGGAGCAGTTCATGTACATGTAACTTTCCCCCCCTTCCTGCACCTAGTTGGTTGGAGGGGTCATAGACTGATAGGGATGTCCAAGGGCTACAGTTAGCACAAGTTTGGTTCTCTGTGGGATGAAGAAGAAACAAGTACGGGGAGACACTGGAGGGCTAGTAAACTCTTTCGGGGGTTGTAACCATAGGATAGCACAGGTTAGGTTTGGTACCAGATGGTCATCGTCTTCTAGGAAAGAAGTAAAAGTAAGCTCGTTTTGCTTTTCTCATCCTTTCTGTTCTTATTTACTTGTCATATTTTGTGTTAGAAAAATATAGGGTGTTTGGATTGGGGTCAATTGAACGAAGGGGAAATCTAAATCCTTACTGCTTCAGATTCTTGTTTTAATAAGCCTTGAGGATAGATAGACAACTCTAAATCCCTAAAAATCACAAATTTCTGTTCTCTTGAGAGAGATGAGATGCTTGGAGCACTTGTTTTCATGCTCCTTCAACCTTGCGCAGTTGGAGTTTCATTGGTACCTTGCAAAGTTCCTGTGGAGCATATTGAATGTTGCTGAAACTTTGTCTTTAGTTTGCCACCACAACCATGCTGGATTCACATCATAGTTGTGCGGAAACTTCAATGGAGTGTTGTTGGAGCTCCAACAAAGTTTCATCGACATAGCCGATTGTTCAAGGGTTAAGAATTATGAACAATAAGAAGCCAGAATATATGAAGGGTTTCATTTTTCAAGACATCATGGCATGAAGCGTTCTCAATCCCTTGAAAATTCTTGAGAAACCCTAATGCCTAAGTCACCCTAAAAGTTTGGTTCTCTTTTATGCTTCTTTTTTCCCCTTGTAAAATTTCAATAGAATTTGGTATTTATGACAGTGTTGAAGATGAAAGATCTCCACGGCTGTTGGCTATGTGATTTTATTTTCAGTACAGGGAATCTTGACAATGTCAGCTCAAATTTGTTTGATCTGTATAGGTACTGGCAGAATGTGTACCGCATATCATCTCTGACCTAACATTTCCAAAGTCAATGCGGTGGAACTCTGAGGTATACTGTGCCTGCATGCGTGTATGTGTATATTTTGTTCTAGAAGAAATTATGGCTTATTGATTACTTGCATGAAATTATAGTTATGATGAGTATTTCAACTGCATCTGGGGAGTAATTTAAGAAAGTCAACTCAATGTGCTCTGTCCATCTTATCCATTATACATGGGTATTGCAATTTACATGACCATACCTGCTCTATGACATTCATAGAGCTTTTGACAAATTGCAAAGTTTATGCCTGCCAAGAGAGTCTTGCGATTACTTTCAGTCTTTCTATTTTTATTCATCCATGTGCGTTATGTTTTGTCAAATGTAGTACTCATACAAGATAATGCCATTACTAATGCTGGCTGTCTATCTTAGACAAGGATTTACTGTTGAAGTGAGCAGACCTTCTCTACTAAATGCGTAGTTCATTTGATAAAATGAGCTGTGTTTCTGGTGCTATGAAACCTTTTCATGTCTTTATTGTGATGCAAAACTTATGCCTGCAGAGATTTTTCTGTTTACTTTCAGTATTTCGGTTTTATTCATCCATATACATTATGTTCTTCTCGAACATATTATTCATGAAAATAATGCTGAAGTTGAAACTTAGTAGCATTAGATATTAGAGCTGATATTACTTTGGCTTAATGTGTTCCAGAACAGGCGATTCCTTTCTGTTCAATGAATTGTGTGTGTATATATGTATTGGTGTTTATGTGTCGTAGTTTGGCACTTTAAATTTTCCTTTTAGCCGATATTTGCTTGAAAAATGGTTTCATGATTGAAGCTCAGCTCATTTTTTCTTTTTATCTTTATAGGTCATGTTTAGCAGGCCGATACGGTGGATTTTGGCGCTTCATGGCGATCTTCTTGTGCCATTTATATATGCAGGAATTTTAAGGTAATTATGTTTTCATGTTCGGATCCTTTGAAGTATACAAATATTAATCTGCAGTGAAAAAGTAACTTTGATTTGATCTAAGATTTCTCTTTTAGCTTTTGCCCTGGGGGTTTGAGGTGTGGATGGGTGGGTGACTGGTGTCTTTTCGGGGTGGGGTATACAGAATTCGAGGACATGTATTAGATACGATGAATGGGTGCCTTTTTGTTCTCAGCAGATGGACATTGCACATGATGTAGGTGTATTATTTATCTTTGTACGAAGATGTTAATGTACTGTTACATACAAAAGATGTGAAGTGAACTTTGAACTGCATTTGAAATGTCCAAACTATTTCCATGGACATATTAATTTTGGACTAATGGCACATCGATGTAAATGTTGGACTTCATGTTTCTGGGTTTATTGTTTTCTCTGGGGTTGCCATTGTGGTGAAACATTGGGTGCCATGGTCCCTTCTTAATAGGGAGGACGGGGTGGATGCTTAAGTGGATGAGCAAACACTTGTGGCATGAAAATTTTGCCTCTAAGGATGCCTACTCATGATTTCTCTGACACCGGGTGGCTGTTGTTGTTTATAGCCAAAGGGAGGTTTAAACTAAGTGATTTATCAGATAGTAGCAACAAAAGGGGAAATTGACTCTATCTTGTATGGGAAGATTGACATAAGAGGTGTGCTCAGAAGTGTATGCTTGTAAAGCAAAGGCAGAGGGTGGTTGTTGGTGGGAGGAAAGAGAGGCTGAAAGGGTAGAAGAGGAAACACTTTTGGTATGAGAATTGTGCCTCAAAGGGTCTTACTCATGACCTTATGGTTGGCGTCGGTTGTTCTTCGTGGTTGTCTAACAGTCCAAGGAGGTCAGAAATGGGTGGCAACGGTTGGGCATGGACTAGAGGGGGGGGGGGGGATCTGTTACATGTGTCATTAAAAGGGCCTTCTCTGCGTAAGGGGTTAGGAAACCTAAACTCAGTCCAAATGGGCCACTTATTCTTTTGTTTCTTAAATATTTCAACACTTTGTTCCCTTGTGTACCTTATTTATTTGATAGTCATTTTTCGTTAAATTGACCATCTAATTTTTGTGCTAGTGGAAAGCTATCACATGGTCTGCGCAACTCACCATCAGCCACTGTGGAGGTATATAAAAGTATTATATTTTCATGTTGGTCGTATATTTATTTTAATATGTTGAGTGGTGTACTTGCGGTTGGTGCAAAGCATCCTTCAAGAGTCCAGAGCAAAGAGCTATTCTTCCTGTTAATCAATACATTATTATTGATTAGTATTTGTTATTTAAATGTTAGAAACCACACTTGATAACCTTTGCTTATGAGGTATCCATTTTCCCGAAGAGCATAACCATGGTGCTACCACTAGTTGGTGACCATGTCAGAGCCCGATATTGGTGTATTCTGTCTGAGATTATGCTTGTTAAATAGTTGGGTTCAGAGACGAAAAATAAGAGAAGAAAAGGTCAGAAGAAAAAGCCAAAGAGTGGATGAAGCTGAGAGGCTGTACGTATTTGCGTTCGTGTCTCGATAATAAACACAATTTTCACTTCCTGGATTTAACTTTGTTTGCATGCTTTTAGGAAGTGCATTCCAGGTTTACTCTTTTTTCTCTGAAGCACCAGAAGCACTTAACGTACTTTGGTTAAAGTGCTTTGATTAGTGTGTCCACCACTGAAATGCCTAAATTATGTGTCTGACCATGTCGGACGGTTGCATTGTGCATTTTTTTATTAGTGTGTCCTTTGGTTGCAAAATATATTTCATTTTTTGGAATGCATGCACATTCTCACAAGCATGCCAAAGAAACTTTAGGGTTTTGGCAGCATTTTGAATTACCTTCACATCCGGTCATTTGCAGTTGCAGTCCAACAGGTGAATGGTTAACCGAGGATTCTTATATTTAGTAGCACTGTCCTGGCAATTTGTAATTATCTTTACATCCGTGAGGGCCATCAGGCTGTACCAAACTACCTTTTGTACGTGCCCTGGTGCCCATGGTTTTTACTTTCTCTTTCTGAAGAAATATGGAAAAAGTTTATAAACAACCAGGAAGAATTTGTCTAAACCATTAGTGATTTCTCTTCAGTTTCTTCATAAGTACTCAATAGAGGAACTTTGTTGTGAATATTTCAGCTAGCATGTGCAGAAGAATACTTGGATACCCTTACAAAGGCTGGAATTTTGGTCGACATTGAGGTATGTTTTTTTCTTTTTTTTTTTTCTGGGTTTATATTTTTTCTCAGTAGACATGTTTATCTTTGAACACTTCCTTGAATGTCCACTGTAAGGATGCTGCTGCTTACTTTTCATGTTGCGGCTGGCTTCTTTCTCATCGCTGAAGCATGTTATCTTGATGCTGTATCATGTGGTATTTGTTTTTTACGGTGATTCATTCATAAGCTAGTATAACTTAGGTAATGCTGTTTGTTACATGTTACAACTTGAGGCAATAAAATACTAGGCATTTGTATTTAGGAGACCCCAAAGTGTTGACAAGTGAACATTTCATCTGGTGATAACAACTGTCCATAGTGAATAGAAACTTTATCTTGTGATGTTCATGTAACAGAAAAGTATGAAAAATTTAAAATGTTGCTAATTGAAAGCGATAGGCACAAAATAACTGAATATGTTGTCACTGTGTTATCTTCTGTGAGGTGAGGTCTACTTTAGTGGATTCTTTCTCTAAGTAAACCCAATTATCTAATTCTTAAGAATGCCCTGAATGTCTTGTGACAAAAATATAGTTCTGATGTCATAATCATCAACCTAACTGCCAAGTGAACATTAACTGAAGGCATCACATACCAATGTCGTTGTTTACTTTCATGGCAAAAATATAGCAGATATGCATCCTTGTTTGCTTGCCAATAATATGAGGAATAGTCTCGAGTATTGTGCACTGTTTGTATCCACAGTACCTTTGGTGGAGAGAACGCAGGCTTCAGCACCTTTGCAATTATTGAGAAAATAAAATCTGTTCATCTTGAGAATGTGTAATGACTTGACCGAGGATAATAATAATTGAATTATATTGTACCTGGAGATATTAGATGCCTAGATCTTGAATGCATCCATGATATGTTTTTGCGCTTGATTTGTTTTGTGTTTCTTGTTGGGTGTAAGTTTTGAATGTTAGGGACCTCGAGATATGACATGCATGTCAGAATGGAAAATCATCAAAATTTTATTATTCTTTTTTCTTGGCAAATAACTACAATTTGGTTAGGCCACTCTTCCAGTGTCTTTGCATTGTTTGGCCTGTCAAAGCGAATAGCTTCATTCAGTAATCATATGATTGGAAATTGATGTTTGCAATGTGGTTATACGCATGAAGCTAATGAAATTATTGGGAAAAGATGTTATATTGATTTTTTTATTTTCTAACTGCAGGAGAGAAAGGAAAAAATCTTAGAACGCACTCGTTTGTTAGCAGAAAGTGTTAATGGAAGTGTTGTTTTCCAAGATAGCTTGCTTGAGGAGGTACAACTTGTATTATAGTATCATTGTTTTATTATATAATTACAATTTTTAACAATTTGAATAAATTAAGTAGGTCGTAAATTTGGTTGAAGCACCATTTCCCATACTCGGAAGCTTCGATGAGTCCTTTCTGAGGCTTCCACGTGATCTACTGGTCATGGTGAGTATTTTCCTATCTTTATTCTGGATACAGTCCTGTACTGGAATAACCCCATCCTCCATGATCATTGCCATTTATTTTGTGTTAGAAGGTAAAGAATATGCTTTACCATGCATTGGTCTTGATCATGTATTAAGAGATCTTTTAATGGAAAGGTTTTTCACCACTCAACAAATTAACCCTCTAATGCTTTAAAAGTTTAGTCTATTCACACGTAATAGACAGCAACCAGTGAATATGTTTGCTTCTGTACTACAGTATGCATTTGTCTTGATTCCACCCTGAAAGTTGTCGTTCCCTCCTCCAGCTTGCTGCTTTGCTTTTAACTGTGTTAACTTAGAACCAATTGAAATTTAACCTGCTTCATTCTACTGTACTTTATTTTCTGGATCTAGTAAGCCTATAGTCAGTCGCTGGTTGTCACATTTTTTGTCCGCATGATTCTATAAATGTAGTAAACTGAAAAGGCCTCCTACATGAGAGTTTTATTTAATGTATAAACTATAAAGTGCATAGAAGAAATACTCTTATGCATAGTTGCATAACCAACCTACTTGTTTGCATGCTTGCACTTCCTGTGTGTAACTTGGTTGTTTGCTATTTGGATTGTATTAGCTGGTCTTGCTTGATTTTCATAGGATTGGTTTGGGTACCAACTACCAAAGAGTCTATAAGTACTTAAAAAGCCCATGTTTGCGTGAATACATTGTTATTATAAACCATATGTGCTGTTCTTGCAGGTTATGCAAAAGCACCAGCGATATTTTGCTGTGGAAGATTTGTCAAGCGGGAAGCTCTTGCCTTTCTTTATTGCGGTCAGTTGAGCTATTCATTCCTGGAAAAACTATTCCTGATGTTATCAGGAAAGATGTTGTGGCTCATCATTGTTGTGCTGCTTTTAGGTGGCAAATGGAGTGATTGATGAGAATGTTGTAAGAAAAGGAAATGAAGCTGTGCTCAGGTTCCACCCAGTCTTGACTTTTCACTTCTCCATAGTAACCTAGCATTCATGTGTTTTTGTTATTATTTGAAAATCCATGGGAATGATGAACATTACAGATTTGCTGGTAGCTTTGTTTGATACCGACAGCCTCGTCTCAAATGTATGTTCTTACATATACTTGATCTATTTATGCATTCTTTTTTTTGTAGAGCTCGCTATGAGGATGCCAAGTTTTTCTACAGCACGGATTTGCAGAAAAAACTCAAAGAGTTTAGAGATCAACTGAAAGGCATTCTTTTCCATGTATGTTTGAACCTTACATGTATGTTTGTCTAACATAACTGTGTGTTTATGCTTCACGAATAATAGCAACCATGTATTTCTGACAGGAGAAGCTTGGAACGATGTTTGAAAAAACACAAAGAATCCAACAGACAGTATCTCAACTAGGCTTCTCTTTGTGTTTGGACCAAGCTACACTTTCTATTCTTCAAGATGCTGCAGCCTTGGCTTTGTCGGATCTTGCAACATCTGTTGTCACGGAGTTTACCTCTCTTTCTGGTGTTATGGCTCGCCACTATGCTCTACATGATGGTTACTCTGAGCAGGTATACAAACCTTAAATTTATAATTTTGTCAAAGAATCCTACATTTTCCTGAGAAAAATCAATGGAATCAGGAAAAACACAAAGACAAGGATGAGTACTTTTGAAAAGTATATAGCTGCATTCATGCTTAAACACAAATAACTCCTTTTCTTCTTCCTCTGTGTCAATATTTATCTTCCTATCTTGTAGATTGCTGATGCCTTGTATGAAATCATGCTTCCTCGGTTTTCTGGAGATGCACTTCCAAAAACTGACCCTGGGATAGTTTTGGCAATCGCTGACAGGTACACGAAAATGAGAAAATTTAGTTATTATGTTAGTTGAGTTTGCATTTTTCTGGCAATTATAAGATATACGTGTTAGGGTTGTGTTCTTCTCCCAAACTTTCATATGACGGCTCCACTCTGGATCTTTGTCATGCCAGCTAGATAAATGTGTTCCCGATCAAAACACTTCTCCCATATTGACGTAGATTTTTTATACATATCAAATGGAAGAAGAGATCTTCCAAGCCTCCTGACTTCGCATTCTATGATACCTTTGTTTTGATCATTTTGCTTTTTGCAGATTATTTTTACTTGTGCATCATTTTCCCTTATATGCTGGTTTTATTTGTTAGGTTCATAAAGATGTCTGTATTTTGATCAATAGCTGTCTCTTTCTGACATGTCTCTTTTGATATTATATTTTAATGTTAAATAGTCGCTATGATTTGCAGATTAGATAGTCTTGTTGGCTTGTTTGCTGTTGGTTGTCAACCAAGTTCTAGTAATGATCCTTTTGGCTTGAGGAGGATTTCGTATGGCCTTGTAAGTTGCCATACATGGTTAAGTTTTTTACTTTTGTATTGTGAATCCAAAACTACTTTTGTTCAAATCTGTAATTCTCCAGCTGAATTCTTCTATCTTCTGTTTGCTTCAAGGTGCAAGTTTTGGTGGACAACAAAAAGAACTTGGATATAAGAAATGCTTTGCAATTGGTAGCAGATGTTCAACCCATACCTGTCGGGGATCATGTCTTAAATGATGTCAGTGATGTACTTTTGCTATTTATCTGTTTTATTTCTATGTATCTCTGCATTTATGTGGGTCTGGTGTCTGCTTCAGGTTCATCATTTTGTGACACGTAGACTGGAACAACTATTGGTATGTTGTTTTTCTCGATCTCCTCTACATTAACTTGGTATCTTTGGAAATCTAGCTAACAGCCTTTCCACGTATGTTCTTATTTGAGTTTTTTTGTGTTAATTTTCTTTGCATTTGATTTTAACTGGTTCAAACATTTTCCCTTGCATGTTTGACTTTGCTTTGTAGTTGTGCGGGTGTTTATATTTTTGGCGAGGACTTGCGAAATTATGCTTGAACCTTGAACGTTTACAAGCAGTGAGACAAAACTGTGCCAGCAAAACCCTTGTTGACAGACTGCTTCTTGACAGTTTAGGATATGATGTTCTTGCAAAGAGTTTGCCATACAATCACACCACAAACATGTTAAAAAGCATACACTGATTCAGATAAATGTAAAAAAATGTCTTCTCTTTAAGTAAGAAGGAATAATATATACTTGCTTAGTAGTTAAAAACTTAAAGTTGTACATACGGTCTTGCTGGACTGCCTAGTTGATCTAGGTACAGTCTCATGCCTAAGATCGCCTTGGCACATACGGTAACCTAAGTGGACAGCATCAGGATAAAAGGTTCCATATACTTTTATAACATAGTATGACCTTACACTTCATTCAAACTTGTAGTTTTGTCTTTCCAAACTTTTCAAATGTTTGTCTTTCAACTTCTTTTTCTGGTACTCACTTTATTGATGTCTCCTTTGTTACCGGATCAACTTTTGAGGAGTCCATCACCTAGGTATCTACCATTGTCAACTGTTACTTGTGTGTGTATGTGCGTGCATGTGCACATGTCTCTACTAGCTGATTTGTGAGCCAAAGTCTTGGTAGTATTCTTGTCTTATACACGATGTAGCCATTTGTCTATCTCATGTGGTGTTTTTTATTTAATGTTTTCAAAATTATATAAAATTACAAAAGAATAGATACAAATTTAGAAAATTAGAAAAACTCAAAAACAACATTCAAATATGTTTGAATTTGTAATTTTGATGGGAAAATGGTCTAGAAAGGAAGCAACCTTGGATTTTATCAATTACCTAAGGTTGGATGACGTAATGTTATGAAAATCATATGCTATCCTACAATACAATATGAATTATCACATATCGGTACCTAAATCAATACAATTCATGTATCAAAATCGATACGGTGTAGATTTTCTGGAAGCCACAGTTTTCAAACTTTTAGGTCCAAAGTTGTTTTAAACCCCCTATAGCAACCATCTTCGGTCTTTCTACTTCTTTCTCTTTCCAAGAGGCTCCTTGCTCTCTCCTTCAATGTTCAAAGTCCCAATTTTTTTACATATGTCAATCACTAACAATCCCGATTCCCATTTAATTGAGAACTACAACAAGGAAGTTTGGGAACAATGCTAAGAAACCATGGTAATGAGATGCAATTCTTATGGACATATCATGGATAGTGGAGTTAGTCGTGTAAGACATCATCTTGTTGGAACTAGAATGAAAATGCGCCCTTACTCTACTGAGCACCAGGAGCAGTAGGAGCACAAGGAGAATAATAAAGAAAATAGCTAGGTTTCTCATGTTTTATTTATTTTTTAAAACTTTGAGATTCTTTGACTCTCCCAGTCCATGGTAGCATAAAACTTTTCTTATTACGATAGTGTTATCTTTTATTTATGCATGTGATGCATGACATTATGCTTGTCACAAAATTGTTTGATATTTTCTCTAATATGTTTTTATTTCTAATAGTTTTTTCAAAAAATTATGAAGAAATCATATGTATCGTACCATATTGTCCGATACAATATGATGCATGCGTATCTGTGCCATGTAAGATGCGGGCACTGATACACTATTTAGTATTTAGAACATTGTTCTGACAGTTTTGTGGTCATGCTGTAACACTAGCTTAGGTTTTCTTTAGGGCCTTGGATTTTATAGAAAACATGATTTTTGAAAGGGAGTTGTTGCACAAAAGCAAAAAGAAGGTAGAGATTAAGGGAAGGAAAAAAGTTTAAAGTTAAGCTCTCCTTTATGTTCGAGGGTTTAAAGCAGTGTTGTTCGACGTGTATCGTATCGTGTATCGTTTTGCTCCACGATACGGGCGTATCGTATGGTATCGTATCGTACTTTAATATTAAAAAATATAAAAATATAAAAAATCAGGAAAAATTAGAAAAAATAAAAAAAGGAAAAATCTGGTAATTACAAAGAATTCATATAATGCAAAGTTTAGTACATATTGATCATTCACCATTGAATAATTGAAAAAAATTTACATGTTTTGAAGCAAAAAATGAAATACATTTATATTTACATATTGTAATAAGGATCATCAACTAAATAATCTTCATCTTCTGCTTCATGAAGATCCTCATCACCACCTTCTGCTTGAAAATCAAAGTCTTCATCTCATTGATAATGTTGTTGCGTTCCTTCCAAATTAATCCATGCAATATCTTCTTGAGTTAGGAGGGCATTTTTTTCATTATCTTCCATAATTCAGTCTTCTAATATATCAAAATTATCCAAACTTATTGGATCAAATTGACTTTCTTCTTTATTTACCTTCTTTAATTGCCTACAAGAAAGAAAGAAAAGTAATTAGTAAAAACATTAACAATTGAAGTCAACCAATATATTGAATTGAATCTTTAAGTAATAACTATTAGAAGATTACCTTTGGCGAAGCCGCATGTTACAACAGATGAAAACTAAGTCATTAAGCTGCTTATGTTCCAACTTGTTGCGCTTTTTTGTATGGATGTGTTCAAAGACACTCCAATTCCTTTCACAACCCGTTGCACTACAGGTTTGGCTCAGAACTCTTATTGCAAAATGTCTAAGGTTTGGGCAATCACTTCCAAACCTATTCCACCAAACATGTGTAGAAAAAGGCAAACATTAGAAACTTAATCCACAATAATATAAGATTTAAGAAACTTAAATATGAAGATAAACAATTTACTTAAGCGCATATTAGTGCGGTTGCGAATTGCTACGGGCAAACCCATTAAGTGAAGAGCATTATCATAGATCTCAATCTCTTGATGTATAGCATCTGCTTTACTCTCATCAGGGACTAATCTATCTATACAATCAATGATGCCTCGATTAACCTCACCGTCCCTTTTGAAGCTTGCTGAGTACCTGAATGTTGGGTTTAGATAATATGCTGCTGCATGAATAGGCTGATTCAATTGTTTGTTCCATCTATTATCTATAATTTTCCACACGGGCACATAATCTCTCTTTTTTCCATTAAAATTATTTATAATGTCTTTTTTTGCCCTATCCATGACTTCGTAAAGGTAGCCCATAGACGGTTTCTCCTCGCTATCAGCCAATCTTAAAACCTTCACTAAAAGACATGTAATCCTCAACAGTCTAACACATGCATTCCAAAATGTACTCTTGAAGACTGTCTCTGTTCAACTTTCTGTTTCTTCTATTTTGAGGCAACTCTGCAAATTGTTGTCACTCATTTGAGGAGAACATTCTCTTTAAGGCTTGCTTCTGTCTCACAATACTATGTACAAATAAGAAATTAGTTGCAAACCAATTTGCAGCTGTACGAAGAAGCTATGCACCATCTATATATCTCCTCATTATACACAAAGGCATAGTTGTAGATAAATTTGGTGATATCTTGGCAACACTCAGTTGTTGCTTTTATCTCATCCATCTCACCAATATCCTTGTAATCACCCAAAAATTTTCAAATGTTTTTCAAAAACTCCTGAATTTTGAAAATCAGTTTAAAACCTTTATGAACCTTTAAATTCAAAAAAACCTTTAAAATAAAAAAACTCCAACTTTTTAGAAGTTTAAATCTTTTGAGAAAATATTTTAAATAAAGGTTTTAAATTTGAATTAATGCAGCGCACGTTTTGAACCAAAACCCGTACAAAGACCCTTGTACTGTTTCAAGAGCAAGTCAAGATTGGATCAACCAGATAAGACCAAATTCCATTGCATCTCAAGGCAAATTCAAGTCAAATGCAAGAAACAAATGAAGCAAGGGCCCGCTCGACTTGGAACAAGGTCATAATGTCGACTCAAGTCCAAATCCTAGCCGGAGTAAAATACCAACTCACTCCAATTCTGTGGAGGATCGGATAAGCTTAAGCCCATGCTCGGCCGGATGAAGATTAACTTTATTAAAATGATATGACATGAATGATACAAATCAAAGATCAAATTCAATTCAGCAACTATAAGTCCAAAGCAAGGCTGAACCGTTTGAGCAAAGCGCCAAGTGGAAAGGTTCAAGAACATGTCAAGTCAAAGACGAGACAATGATGAATTGAACCCGATAAAAAATCAAGACCTACCCGTATTGAATTAAACCGAAGGGGGGGGGCATGAATTCCATCTTGCAAAGCTTGGAAAGAGTGGAATGAAAGGCTGCAAAAAGGGAGTGGGGTGTGAGAGTTAGGTTGAGGATATTTCCAGCAAAAGGGGATGTCCAAAGCTTGGGGAAGAAAAGAGGAGTGTTACCTAGGTGAGGGAGATTGAAGAAGATCAAGTTTGGAGAGACCGAATTCACTCTTGAATGCCGATCTCCTTATAATAAAAAACAGGGGTAAGTAATGCATTTCTTCATTCAAATCTCGTCTCTCTCCTTTCTATTGGATTAAATGGGGTTGTATTAATGGAGAAAAGCCTCCCCCCATGTTGTAATAGTGATTAGATTTGATGCCCTCACGTACATTTGCAGAATTTTCACTGTTGCACATACACTCTATGTGTTTGATTATATTTCTTCCCCAATATACTCTATAATCGTCCTATACTTCTAATCCCCTCTATGCATAAGCTATAAAATATTTTCAATTCATTTATATTCCAGCAATTTGCTTTGGGGATTGAAGGGTTGTTGCATTTTAAATTCGTGTGAGTTTGCATCATTACATTCATAAAAACAGAAAACAGGATTTCAGCATCTCTGCATATGTCTGTTCCTGCAATTTTAATTCCTTGATGCTTGCTCCGATTTGCTTGAAATTTGGCACACTTGCTCCACACACCTTAAGTCACTCTAAATAAAATTGGGAAGATTTTTAGGACCGTGTAGCCTCGTAATAAAATTGGATAAAGATCGACTCAATTTCTGCACTTCTGTTGCACAGTCGGATTTTCTGAAACAGAGGTTAGGTAAAAGTCCCATATCTCTGTCCACAGGAATCCAATCGATTTGATTTTTGATGTATTGGAAAGCTAACATCCATAGCTTTCCAGCAACATCAAAATCATTAAAATTGGAGTTCTGAGTAGGGAGATACAGACTCATCTTTGAGTCTTTGTATTTCTGAAACAGAACTGTTCCGAATCAGTGAGTCAGTCTGATTTCAATATTTAATTCTGATTCAATACTGCTCCGAATTCAGATTTGTAAAAGGCTACAGGCTCTCCATGCTACCAGCTTGGTTTGGTAAAATTTGGAAGATTTTTGGAGGCCTGTAACGTAATCAAATCCCTTATAGAAACAAGCTTTGGAAACAGAATTCTCTGTTTTTCAGCAGCTTGTATATTTCAAGTATTGAATCAAGGTGCACAACTCAAAACTCTTTCAAAAACACTTGTTCACTTGAAATGGAGTTACACTTGCTGCAAAATTGAAGTTCCTAAGCGCTCAATACCGACCCTTGAGCATCAATTCAAGAAGACAGCACAAATTCCAGGTTGAGTACCAGGTGTAGTGTTAGGAGGAAAAAATGAATGTATGCTAGAAGCAACTCTTCCTTTACTCCTTCTCGAGCTTCTTCTTCTACCACTTCCACTTGCAAAATATTCAGCAACCATCTTTCTCTTGTTTGGTGGTCGAGAACTACTACGACCAATCTTTGTTCTAGCATTTGAAGGAATACTGTCAATCAATCCAGTAGCATCATCATCATCTTTCTCAAACATCCCTAAATCATCATTTTGTTGTCTCCTCTCAATCATGTGAAGACATTGTCATTTAATGCCTTCTGACAAACTTCTAACTCTGCCTATACAAGAAGCAACTTCTTTCTTAGTCCTTGCTAGGTGGTGTTTTAATCGTGAAATTCTACCACTAACCACCTTCTCACAAAACAAACATATGATCACTTTAATTCAATAAAAAACCTGAAAATAAAAGCACTTCATAAGTCCCCAATCTTTACGTAACACTCAAATAGTGTCTCCCACTTCATGAATGCAATAAAAATCATATCCACACACTTAATAACTTCATATTTTGTGGTTTAAAAAAAGAAAAATGCAAATAACACCAAATACAAAAAAAAATCAGAAAAATACTCAAAATATACCACAATCCGAGTTATGAGGCTTGTACAAACACCACAGAGCACTTGTTTGGGAGCCTTCAACACCAAGGAGGGGGGAACCACTGGAAGAGAGCTTGAGGTGCTCCGAAAAAATGATAGAAACTCGCAAAAATACGGGTTTCTGTTCGGCCAATGACCCTTTATATGGGTCACTCGGCGATAACCTGTATCTTGCGATATAGGTTATTGTATCGTGGTTATCGTGGTTACCCACGATACGATACGTATCGCACCATATCGTGGTTTAAACTTTAAACCCCAACCTTCTGTTGTTGGAAACTGGTGACAGAATGTTTTGAACAAAAAATATGTGCATCACATAATACAGTGTGATATGGCACCTTATTGGCTGATATGGACTGATAGTCTTTGTAATACGATATTATATATTATATATCTTATCGGCCCTGGACCAATATACTATGATATCGTAACGGTACAATATTTACAACATTGTATAAGGCATCACCCAAAAGCAGAAATATTTTGTATGTCAAGAAATATAACGATTCTTTTCAAAAGGAATCATGAAACACAAATTGCTGCTATTTTCACATTGCAACTAATTATGCTTGGTTAGACACTTTGTGTCAAAAGTAAACCGTTCAGAGCAATTTTATAGGCACACAATGTGTCCATTTTGTGTGAGAAGCGGAGTGGTTGTTTCTGTAACATACCTTCAATTTATTAATGAAAACCTGTGCTTATTATGACAGTAACATCAAGGTAGACGTGGGTGGCAATTGAATTAAAATCATCAGCTTGGTGAACCTGTTTTTGGTCAATTGGAAGAGTCTCATGTGGTTTTGTTGAAGTTTGTGTTAAATTGTAGAATGTATTGTAGGGTTCATGTACTTTTGTTTTCCATTCGAAATTATACTAGGGAATAATGTAATAGTCTTTTTATGACATTTTTTTTTTGCTTGTTTATTATCAATTGCTGCAAGAGGGTCTCTCTATTGGGAAGCAGCTAGATAACTTGCCATTGCCCTCTAGCTTCCCTCTCTTTTAATTGTAAATACCACCCTATAAAAGAGCCACTTGCTATGTATATTTCTTAAACCATCAACATGTAGAAAAGATGTCTGTGACAAAAATGAAGATGTTGAGATGGATGAGTGGTCATAAAAGAAAAGACCGTATACATAATGAGGTTATTAGAAACAAATTAGGAGTGGCACCAATAGAGGATAAAATGAGAGAATATCGTTTAAGATGGTTTGGACATATAGAAAGAAGATCAGAAGAAGAACCTGTAAGAAGGTATGAAAAACTAAATTTGGAAGATATTAAAAGAGGTAGAGGACGATCACAAAAGTGTTGGAAAGAAAGAATAAAGAATGATCTAGCTTATTGTGAGTTAACGGCTAACATGGCATATGATAGAGCTCTGTGGAAACAAAGAATCCATGTAGCCGACCCCGTCTAGTATGGGAAAAGGCTTAGTTGTTTTTGTTGTTTTGTTTGGTTTACAGTAAGATATTTTCCCAGCATATTGTGTTTTGCCTTTTTCTTTCTGATAATAGAGAATTTATTTATGATCCCAAAGTACTTGCCCATGTGCTAAAAGGACAAAATATTATACCAATTCTCCAAAATCTTGTTTAGCTGCTTGTGGTCTTTGTGGTTGATGATTAAGCTAGTGTTTGCATGGTTTCAGTAGTTACATTTTACTTATCTCAAGGGTGCCTATGGCATATAGACATTTAAATAGTTGTTGCTAAATTCTTGCAAGGCCACAAATTTGTTGCTAAATTCTTGGAAGTGCCAGAACCATGTTTTATAAGAGGATAGTCTGAGCCGTTTTCCCATTAAAAACTTGTCTTATCGATTTTGATGGTGAGGTTTCACCCTTACATTGATGGTCCTAAGCCCATACAAACAAGGTCTGCATCAGGGTAGCTAGTAGCTAAAAATCTTTCCAGCACTAATGCATTAGATCCCATAAAGAACTCCAAAGTTAGGTGTTGTTTGAAAAGAAGACTACTTGAGTACTAGGACGGGCCTCCTGTCATGTTATAGCCTGTAGCTTACTCCACCGGGTTAGAAAAGAATTAGTTAAGGTTAAGTGTTGGGCAATCTATCATTATCCTCATGTGTATAAGATGTTTGTGGTATGTGCATAAGATGTTCGTGGTAGAAATGAAGATCTTGAGGTGGATATATGTTGAAGATTATCTAGTTATAGTTAATTACATAGTTATAGTTAACGTAATTTGTATCTAAGACTTTATTAGTTATTTTATAGTTATATTGTTTTTAAAGGTACTTTTAAATAAGGTCTCATTAATGGCACTTTAGTAATTAGGTAGATTATAATAATGTATTTAAAGGGGAAACCCTTAGCCGTGTAAACCAAGTTTCTAGATCAATAAGAGAGAAAAAAATAAGGCGGCTACAAGAGGGCCGATTCCCCCTTCTCATCTTCTTGAATGTTTCATGTGAAATTTGTGAATCGTTGTATGGAAATCATGATCATGGTATCAAAACCTTTCTCGAGATCGTAGTAGTCAGCGACACCTGGAAAAGTGGACAACAGTAAGTAAATATTAATTTTTTCTAAAGCGAAGGTCTAGGGTTTGTTTTAAATCCGATCCAATGTGCTGGTCTAGGGCAGACTGCACTCTCCAAGTATAGTTCAAATCAGATTTACAGATTTCAACATTAAAAAATTAGATCTAGGGCAGATATTCAAATATCGTCATATATTGATTGTATA
Organism: Brasenia schreberi; assembly: GCA_036023115.1. Lineage (NCBI taxonomy): Eukaryota > Viridiplantae > Streptophyta > Magnoliopsida > Nymphaeales > Cabombaceae > Brasenia > Brasenia schreberi. Next base: position 29,952,887 of record JAYKKT010000088.1, read on the forward strand.
TATCGGCATCTGCAAATATCAGATTTCAGTATCAGATCAGTCAAATAGAAGACATCGGTGAACAGATTTATATATACTGAACAGAAAGTGGTTGTGATTAATCGACTCTTCTTAGTATTGACATCTGTGATCAGCCAATAGAAAGTATTGGCTCTTATATTTATATTGGCATATGATAACTGCCAATACAAGCAAGTAAGTTGCATATTGAGATCGGCGAGTGGTAACAGCCATTGGCAGTTGATAAAAGTTTGATCAAGCACTCCTGGCATCAAATATGAACCTGCAATCAAATCAACAGATAAAGTGAAATTTACTACTTGCAGCTGATTACGTACACAAGGCAGAAATATATCAATACACGGCTTAAGCAATAGTGAAACAATATGGATAACAAATTGAAAGAGGAACTATTTGCTGACTATGGAAATGATAAAAAAATGGAACCATTCTAAATCACAAATATCCGATTAGATGGAAGAAATTATAGAGAATGAGTTCGGTCTATTGAACTGGTTCTACGATTGAGAGAAAAAGTGTCTATCATTAAACAGAATTCACCCCTAGAGGGAAGCAATGCAGACTATGAGAGATGATCTAAAGCAGACAGAGGAATATTGCCAAAGAATATGAGATCATTGAAAGAATAAGAAAGTGTCGTCAAGGAACCAGATCAGTAAGTGAATAATATAGAGAACTGCAGGAACTATGGAATGAACAAAGACATCTAGTGGAAAATAAATGCGGTCATTGTGTAAAAGAGAGAATTGCTGAAGGAGAAATTCGGAAAGTGTTTGATTTACTCTGGGGAGTTTTATCAAAATATGAATCTATCAAACTAAATATCCTAAGCAAGGAAGAATTACCATCACGTGGAACTGTATATTCACTTCTGTTGAGGGAAGAAGACCGGAAGAATTTAGAAAAAGGTGAACATATACAAGGTGAGAAATCTGCATGTAGAGGACACAGTAATTATCAGAGAGGAAGAAACTCATACAGAGGAAGAGGAAGAGGCAGGAATCAATATTATGAGGATAAGAGCAAACTACAGTGCACACATTGTGGAAAAAGAGGACATACAAAAGAACAATGTTGGGAAATTATTGGAAAGCCTCCAGAATATAGAGACTACGGCAGGAAACCCACAGAGTATAAAGACTATGGCAGTCATATAGCATCTGTATCTGACAAGAAAGTAGAAATGAGTCCTGCAGATGAAATGGCAGAATTAAAGAAACAAATAGCTGAAATCGAAACACGTCTACGAGATCAACCTACCACTTTTACATCAAAGACAGACTCAAATCCTCCTGCTTCGTACAATATTAGTGGTAACTATTCTCTTCAAGATTCTACAACTTCTTCTGATTGAATAATAGATTCAGGGGCTACTGACCATATGGTAGGAAACAAATCTAACCTTATGCAGTATGAAATGATTCAAACTCCACAGTATGTGAAGGTAGCAAATGGTTCTTTGATTCCTATGGAAGAAAAAGGAGAAATTAAGAGAGACAATCTCAGACTTAATTCAGTGATATATATTCTAAAATTTTCAGTAAATCTACTTTCAGTAAGTTCCTTGGTTAGAGATATGAATTGTACAGTTACATTCTCTCCACATGGTTGTGTTTTTAAGGATTTGAGGACGGGAAGAACCTTTGGACGTGGTGAACTATGCAATGGACTCTACGTACTATCTGGAGATCATATTTTAAAACAAAAGAGAGCGTTGGCAACTATTACTGCAGATGAAGAAATAAAAGTTTGGCATAGTAGATTAGGACATTTGCCTTTGTTTAAAATAAGAGAGCTTGTCTCCTTTTCAATTCCTAATAATGTGGTCATTCAATGTGATGTGTGTCAGAGGACAAAACATCATAGAGCTACTTTTCCTAGTAGTGATTCAAGATCAGTCATTCCTTTTGAGTTGATACATTCTGATATTTGGGGGTCCTAGTCGTATTGAGTCTACTTTTGGGTCTAAATACTTTGTTACTTTTATTGATGACTATTCTCGTTGTGCTTAGTTATATTTAATGAAAAAGCATATTCGAATTGTTTTCACTATTCAAATCCTTTTGTCATGAAAATTATTACTCATGATTTGGTGTCTACTATATTCGTAAAATTTTGCGTAGTATGGACAATGTAAATGAATATTTTTATCTCACAATTTTTAAACATCTTTATGGTATCTAACTAAGGTTTTCACCAAACTAGTCTTCTTGTCCACACACTCCTTTCTACAAATAGTAATTGTTGAAAGACAAAAACCGCCATCTTACTAGAAAGCGACATGCTACCTTAATCTCTTTGCATCATGGTTTCAGTTCTTCATTTTTTCGGGGAGATACGGCTATCATATCACCGCCATTGCTACCTTGATTCACCGTACTGCCATTCTCTCTCTTGCTCGATAATCTAAATCCTGTTTAATTTGTTGCTCCCTCGCGGGCAACCCCCTATCTCTCTTCCACTTATGCATGTCTGGTTCGTACTTGTTTTATGTCCTTCATGTTACTACACGAGGTCTTGAAATAAGTTGTTATCTGCCATTCTATAAAAGTGTGTCTTCTTGGGATACCACCTGCCTCAAAAGTATATCCATTTGTTTTTCACCTGAACTCTCAAGGGTTATCTGTGTCTCGTAGATATTACTTTTCTTAGAATCGTAATCTCTTTGAATCTTTTTGTACCCGCTCTTTGCTGCACACTATGTAACCGAGGTCCTCCTACTTTCTCCTCCTCCTGTAATGCCCACGGTTTTTCGCATGTTCATCAGCACCTTCTCCTCTATTGGTCACTTGACTCTTAGTTACTCTCCCCTATCCAGTCCTATGGGATAAACGGCTCTCTACCACCGCCACCGTGACCTTTATCGAGTTCGTAGTCTAGACCGTAGGCCCCTCTTGATTAACAACTTCCCGCTCCACGTTCCTTGATCGCCTCGAATGGATCTGCCTCACTGGATGTTATCTCAGACCTTCCCATTGCTACACAAAGAAAAGCGTATACGCTCCACTTATGATAACCTCATCTCCATTCACAATGTTACTTTAAGTTACTTCATCATCTTCTCTTCATTCCCACATTACGCTTTTATCTCTTCCAACTTGTCTTCTCGAGAATATTCCTAAATCTCAGTGAAGCCTTACTCTCCATCCCGAGTTGGCGCCAAGCGTGATCGTTATGAAATGCGGGTGTCTACATTCGTAGCAAGGGTACTTGGGAACTTGCTCATTGCCTCTCCTGTAGAAGTCTCATTGTATTGTTGCAGGATTTTATACCACATAGTTAAGGTGAGACTTGATGGTACTCTTGATTGCCTGAAAGACTCGTCTCGTGGCATTTCAAAGTGGTATACCTGTTATATTTTTGGCTTTGATTATGGCGACACATTTTCTCTCCAAATACTTTAAGATGGCTGTCAGCTCGTCTTTCCTTCTGTCTATGGCAATCTATTCATCCATTTAGCCCCTCTTATCAACCGGATATCAAGAATGCTTTTCATACATGGTGATCTCGAAGAAGAAGTGTACATATAGCAACCTCAGGATTTGTTGCTTAAGAGAGTAAACGTGCAGTTAGGTAATGTCTTTTTGGCTTAAACAATCTCCTCGACTTGGTTTGAGAAGTATATTCTCGATATTGACTTGTATCGGATCTCTTGATTTAAGGATTCGTGGTAGACAGATTCACACAGTTTCCTAAGGAGCATTCCACCTGGAACTTCGATATATCTCTTTCTTTTTATGTTAATGATATGATTATTACTTTGGTGATAGATATTAATGGAATTGTGCAGTTATCACCTGGTTTTGCACCTAGCTTTGACTGGGTTCAAATGAAGGATCTTGGAAGCCTTTACGCATTGGGTACGAGGTGGCTCACTCACCTAGGGAGGTTATCTTCTTTTCTTAGTCAAAATACGTAGAAGATATTCTTGAGCGAGCAAGACTTACTCGATAATAAGAATCGCGATACCCACCGAATCCTAATGCAAATACTCTTCTTCCGATGGTATCCCATTATCCGATCCTATCTTGTATCACACTATTGGTTGGAAAATTGATATATCTAACCATCACACGTCCAGACATTGCATATGCGGTAAGCATAGTGAGTCGATTCATGCAAACACCGTCAAAATATCATATGGATGCAGTATTTCACATATTACGATATCTGAAGACTACACCTGGTTATGTAATTACATACAAAGCCAATGCTCACAATGACATTGAGATTTATACTAATGCAGACTGGGTAGGTTCCACAGAGGACAGAAAGTCTACCACAGGGTATATAACATTAATCGGAGGTAACATAGTATCATGGAAGAGCAAGAAACAATCCGTTGTAGCTAGATTAACGGTTGAAGCAAAATATAGAGCAATAGCGTCTGGTATATGTGAAGGAAAGTGGTTACAGTCTTTATTAATGGAACTGAACTTATTCACAAAAAAACCTATACCTATAATTTGTGACAGTAAAGCAACAATACAAATTGCTTCAAATCCAGTATATCATGGGAGAACAAAATATATTGTGATAGATTGCCACTTTATACAGGACAGTGTACATGCAAAAGAATTTCAGTTGGAACATGTGCAGTCGGGACATCAGTGTCTAGATATGTTGACTAAAGCAGTTAATAGAAGTCTACTTCAGAGATTGTGGAACAAGTTGGGTGTAACTTCTATTTTTCACCCAACTTGAGGGGGAGTGTTGAAGATTATCTAGTTATAGTTAATTACATAGTTATAGTTAACGTAATTTGTAGTTAAGACTTTAGAGTTATTTTATAGTTATATTGTTTTTAAATGTACTTTTAAATAAGGCCTCATTAATGACACTTTAGTAATTAGGTAGATTATAATCATGTATTTAAAGGGGAAACCCTCAGCCGTGTAAACCAAGTTTCTAGATCAACAAGGGAGAAAAAAATAAGGCTGCTACAAGAGGGCCGATTCCCCCTTCTCATCTTCTTAAATGTTTCATGTGAAATCTGTGAATTGTTGTATGGAAATCACGATCAATATATAGTCCTACAAGGATAGAGCATATCTATAAGAAAATGGATGGTAAATACTTTAGAAGAGAGAGATGAAGCCCATAAAAGCTATGAAAGGGAAATGGAAATGGGACAAGGAAAATGACAAATCTCAAAAAAAATAGGAAATGTGAAACAACATTATGTAAAAAAATATGTATAATTAACTCACAATAAGCTAGATCATTCTTTATTGTTTCTTTCCAACACTTTTGTAGTCGTCCTCTACCTCTTTTAATACTTTCAAAATCTAGTTTTTCATACTTTCTTCCAGGTTCTTCTTTTGATCTTCTTTCTATATGTCGAAACCATCTTAAACGATATTCTCATTTTATCCTCTATTGGTGCCACACATAATTTATTTCTAATAAGCTCATTATGTATGCAGTCTTTCCTTGTATGACCACTCATCCATCTCAACATCTTCATTTTTGTCACAGACATCTTTTGTACATGTTGATGATTAACTGTCAATCACTCAGAAGAATAAAACATGGCAGGTCTAATTGATGCTCTACAATATTTACCTTTTAACTTTAATGGTATCTTCTTATCACAAAGAATACCTCATGCTCCTCTCCATTTTAACCAACCAGCACTAATTCTATGCGTAACATCTCCATCAATTCTTCCATCACACTGAAAAATTGACCCTAGGTATTTAAAACTTTCCTTTGGGGATGCAATGGGCGCCAATTTTAATTTCTGTGTCCTCTAAAGTAACGAAATGATCAAACTTACATTCCATATGTTTTGTCTTTGTTCTACTAAGCTAGAAGCCTTTACTTTCTAATGTTTCTCTCCATAGTTCCAATTTTCTATTAACTTTTTCCTTAGACTCCTCCATTAACACCAGTGTTGTCCGTATCGCACCGTATCGTACGATACGGTGCGATACGTATCGTATCGTGGGCCACCACGATACGATACGGGCCCCCGTATCGCAGGTGCGGGCGTATCGCACCGTATCGTGCGATACGGCCCGTATCGCACGATACGGTGCGTATCGCCCGTATCGTACGATACGGGCGATACGCCCTGGGACCCTTATAAAGGGTCCCGGGCCGAGGGAAACCCGCGATTTTTCGCGGGTTTCCTCTCTCCTTTTGGGTTCTTCAAGCTCCCTAAGAGTCGGTTTTCGCCTCCTTGGTGTTCAAAGCTCTAAAATCGTGCCCTACGGTGTCCGTCCAAGCCTCCAAACTCGGATTTAGGTATATTTTTAATGTTTTTTTCCTTTTTTTCCTTTATATTTATTGTTTTTTGTATTATTTCGGGTTTTTTTTTTTGAATGACAAAATATGAAGTTATTAAGTGTGTGTATACGATTTTTATTGCATTCATGAGTGGGAGACACTCGATTTGAGTGTTATTTGAAGATTGGGGGATTTACGAAGTGCTTTTATTTTCAGGTTTTTGTTTGAATTAAAGTACTCCATTGAGATGGCAGGAAGGGGTGGTAGAGACTCTCATTCAAAGTCTGATGATCCGGCATGGCAGTGGGGTATACCAGTTGAGGGTTCAAGGTTAAAAATCAGATGTTTATTTTGTGAAAAGGTGGTTAGTGGTGGAATTTCAAGGTTGAAACACCACCTAGCAGGAACCAGGAAAGAAGTTGCTCCATGCACAGGCAGAGTTAGAAGTGTGCCAGAAGGTATTAAATGGCAATGCTTGCAGATGATTGAGAGCATACAGGAAAGGAGACAACAAAAGGATGATTTCCAGATGTGTGAAGAAGCTGATGATGCTACTGCCACTGGAGTTGGATTCACTGATAGTTTGCCTTCAGATGCTAGAACAGATATTGGTAGTAGCAGTTCGCGAGCACCTAGCAGAGGAAAGAGGGTTGCATCTGAAGACTTTGGAGGTGGCAGAAGAGGAAGTTCAGGAAGGAGTAGAGGAAGAGCTTCTTCTTCTAGCATACATTCGTTCTTTCCTCCTTCCACTACACCTGGTGCTCAGCCAGGAATTCGTGCTGCTATGGCTTCAGAACAACTGCACGATCAAGCAGACCTTGCAGTGGGCAGATGGTTTTATGATACATGCATTCCATTTAATGCAGCAAACAGTTTTCATTTTCAAGCAATGGCAGATGCAATTGCTAACATTGGTCCAGGATACAGGATGCCCTCTTATCAGAAGTTGAGAGGGAAGATATTAGATCAGACCGTGATTGAAGTGCAGCAATACTGTTCGACTTTGAGACAATCGTGGAAGGAAACAGGATGCACTATCATGGCAGATGGATGGACCGATAGGCGAAGAAGGACATTGCTAAACTTTCTTGTATATTGTCCTAAAGGACTCATGTTTTTGAGATCTCTAGATATGTCAGAGGAGAGGCACACTGCAGAGATCCTACGAGAGGAATTTGATAAGGTTATACAAGAGGTTGGGCTAGAAAATGTAGTCCAATTGATTACAGATAATGCAGCTAACTACAAAGCAGCCGGAAAGGAGTTAGCTGATATTTATGGGACTTTCTACTGGACACCATGTGCAACCCATTGTTTAGATCTCATCCTCGAGGACATCGGTGAGATGGATGAAATAAAGGCAGCAACTGAGTGTTGCCAAGATATTACAAAATTTATTTACAACCATGCATTTATTTTATGTATGATGAGGAGATACACAGAAGGTGCAGAGCTTCTTCGCACAGCTGCAACTCGGTTCGCAACAAACTTCTTATCTGTACAGAGTATTGTGAGACAGAAGCAAGCTTTAAAGAGAATGTTCTCCTCAGATGAGTGGCAACAATTTGCAGAGTTGCCACAAAACAGAAGGAACAGAAAGTTAAATGAGATTGCAGAAACGGTTTTTAGAAGTTCATTTTGGAATGCATGTATCAGATTATTGAAAATTACTTGTCCTTTAGTGAAAGTTTTGAGATTGGCTGACAGCGAGGAGAAACCATCTATGGGCTACCTTTATGAATCCATGGACAGGGCAAAAGAAGCAATCAGAAATAACTTTAATGGAAAAAAAAGAGATTATGTGCCCGTGTGGAAAATAATTGATAGTAGATGGAATAAACAATTGCATCAGCCTATTCATGCAGCAGCCTACTATCTAAACCCATCATTGAGGTACTCAGCAACCTTCAAAAGGGACGGTGAGGTTAATCGAGGAATCATTGAATGCATCGACAGATTAGTCCCTGATGAGAGCATAGTAGATGCGATACATCGAGAGATGGAGATATATGATAATGCTCTTCACTTGATGGGTTTGCCTGTTGCAATTCGCAACCGCTCTACGATGCGTCCAGGTACATTGTTTATTTTGATATTTAAGTTCCATCTTACATTACTGTGGATTATTATGTCTCTAATGTTTATATTTTCTTTACAGATGTTTGGTGGAACAGGTTTGGAAGTGATTGTCCAAACCTTAGAGATTTTGCAGTTAGAGTCTTAAGCCAAACCTGTAGTGCAACAGGTTGTGAAAGAAATTGGAGTGTTTTTGAACACATCCATACAAAAAAGCGCAACAGGTTGGAACACAAAAGGCTTAATGATTTGGTTTATATTCGTTGTAACATGCGCCTTCGTGAAAGGTAATGTTGTATTACTTTCAAATTTTCAATTCGATATTATTTAACTTCAGTTTTGAATTGTTAATATTACTTACTAATTGTTTATCTTTGTTTGTGTCGTAGGCAATTAAAAAAAGTAAATAGAGAAGAAAGTCAGTTCGATCCAATAAGTTTGGATAATTTTGATATATTAGAAGATTGGGTTATGGAAGACACTGAAGAAAATGCCCTCCTAACAGAAGAAGACGTTGCCTGGATTAATTTGGAAGGAGCGCAACAACATTATGGAGATGAAGAATTTGATTTTGAAGAAGAAGGTGTGGGCGTGGCTGATGATGATAAGGATCTGCAACAAGGAGAAGATGAAGATTATTTAGTTGATGATCCTGATTACAATTTGTAAAATGTAACATTATATGTAACTGTAGACTGTAGTGTACTGTAAAGTGTAAACTATGTCTGTATTTTATTTTTTGGATTCAAAATATATAAATTTGGATGCAATTGTTCAATGTTGAATGCTCAATCTGTACTAAACTTACATTATATGAATTTAAAGCAATTATCAGATTTTTCCTGATTTTTTCTTGATTTTTTTTCGATTTTTTATTAATTTTTAATTATTTTTACATTATTTTAATATTAAAGTACGATACGATACGATACGATACGATACGATACGATACGCCCGTATCGTGGAGCCCAGCGATACACGATACGATACGCGTCAGACAACATTGATCCTATCATAAGCTTTTTTTAGATCAATAAATATCATGTGAAGGTATTTCATTTTTGCTCTAAAATGTTCCATAAGACGTCTCAAAAGGTGAATCGCTTCAACAGTAGATCTGCCTGACATGAATCCAAATTGATTCTCTGTTGTACTTGATACTTGTCTTAACCTACGTTCGATAATTCTTTCCCACAATTTCATAGTATGACTCATTAACTTGATACCCCGATAATTCGCACAATTCTAAATGTCTCCCTTGTTCTTATATATGGGTATAAGTGTACTCGCTCTCCATTCCTTGGCCATCTTTTGATTTCTCCATATTTCATTAAATAAGCTTACGAGCCAAGTGATTCCTATTTCTCTTAGGATTTTTCAAACTTTTATTGGAGTATTGTGTGTCCTACCGATTTACCACCCTTCATATGTTTAAGAGCCTCTTTGACTTCATTCTTTTGGATACGTCGGTAGAAATTGTGGTTTATATACTTTTCTGATTTGGCTAACTCTCCTAAGCTAATACTAACATCTTTATTTTCATTAAAAAGCTTATAAAAATAGTTTTTTCATCTATTTTTATATCATCATTTGCCACTAGAATTTTTTCATCCTCGTCTTTGGTGCATCTAACATAATTAAGATCTTTAGTTTTCTTATCTCTAGCCCTAGCTATCCTAAAAATATCTCTTTCAACCTCTTTTGAGTTGAGTTTTTTTATATAAATCTTCCCAAATTTTAGCTTTTGCTTTGACAACCTTTTTCGCTTCCTTCTTTGCTTTCTTTATAAGCCTCTAAAGTGTCAACGAAGGGTCACTTGCGACGCGCTACGGAGTTTGAAGGCAGTGATAAGTAAGGAAGGGCCACTTGCTATGTATATTTCTTAAATCATCAACATGTAGAAAAGATGTCTGTGACAGAAATGAAGATGTTGAGATGGATGAGTGGTCATACAAGAAAAGACAGTATACATAATGAGGTTATTAGAAACAAATTAGGAGTGACACTGATAGTGGATAAAATGAGAGAATATCGTTTAAGATGGTTTGGACATATAGAAAGAATATCAAAAGAAGAACCTGTAAGAAGGTATGAAAAACTAAATTTGGAAAGTATTAAAAGAGGTAGAGGACGACCACAAAAGTGTTGGAAAGAAACAATAAAGAATGATCTAGCTTATTGTGAGTTAACTGCTCCTAACACTAATTTCAACGTCATGATTCGGTCACCATATCGTTGTATGTCTACTATACTATCCTTTAAATATTTATTTATGATAATACTAACTCCGTTTCAAGCCTTTTCTTTACTGAGTATCATAATTTAAAATATGTATCCTCTATCTCCTTTGCTTTTTCTCCAACCCATTTTGTCTCTTGTATATGAATCTTTCTCCAAATCATAGTATCTACTATCTACCACCTCTATTAGGTTACTGGATAATGTTCCGATATTCAAAGAACCAAAATGAATCTTATTATCTAGGACTAGCTTCCTTATCCTCCGCATCCGTTCATATTAAAAATGCGGAGACCCTCTATGTAATTTATTCGCTACATTCAAACGACAATGTAGCGCCACTAACTTCTTTACCCACAACTGTCCTTGAGGTGGGAACCCTATTTTTAATTGATTTACTACATCTGATTGAAAATGTAGTGGCCCTTGCTTATTTTTCACTACATTCAAGCTCTGCAATGCGTCGCTAGTCGGGAATGCCCCAAATCAAGGCTCATAATTTGTATAATCTATGGTATAAAAATCTGACATGTAACACAACCCTCTTCCTTTACCCGGGCTTGGGACCGGCCATGCAAGGGTGATCCCTTACATTGGCGGAGTTAGAAAAATAGATATATGGTGAATATATATATATACAAAAAATACGATAAGTATAAACATGCACCGGTAAAAAACAACAAATAAATGGCAAAAAGTTATTTGGGATCTGCGGCAAATTAGAGCTTGATCAAGTCACCTAACACATGATACACGCCACACCCAACCACTATGCTGACAGTCGGGACTACGTATAAACATATGCACTGGTAAAAAACAACAAATAAATGCCAAAAAGTTATTTGTGATCTGCGGCAAATTAGAGCTTGATCAAGTCACCTAACACATGATACACGCCACACCCAACCACTATGCTGACAGTCGGGACTATGCCATTAATGAGCAATATTTTATATAAAGCTTAAAGTCTGAAACATCACAGAAACATTTCACTTTCCAAAACGGGAAGCATCCCTCACGGACGTTTCTGTGCAACATAGCATAAAAGTATTGGAAGCAAACTCACCTAACAAATGAATCCATGTAAGCAAACTTGCCTAATATGGGTGGTTATGATCGAGGACCGTGGTTGTAGTGGTGAGCAAAGGGATGCAAGTAAACCCAAGCACTCTTCCAACAATACAAAGCCAATTGGCAAGGTTATGTTGAAGGAGGCAGTCCCATCTGTGGGGCTGATGCTTTCCATGAACATATGAGTAAAGGTCACTTCCCATTCACCTGTTTATACATCTCCACAGGATATTCACTTCATCACGACATCTGGAGTTGATATAGTTTTGTGATTGCCTTTGGATCACTCTCAGATAATTCTCTGCTAGCCACTTTTCCATGCTACCTCAAGACCTTTGAGGATTTCCCAAAGTTCACTGTTGTCTGCACAGCAAACTCGAAGATAGTTTGCATAGCCATTGATCCAGTACGCTGTATGGTTCCTTCTTGCTGTAAAGTGAAGCTCTTGCTATTTCCTTCCCTTGTTGAGTCCAGGTTGCAATTGGTACTTTGTCCTTTTCAGCAAACTCATTCAGATATGACCCAAATTAAATGTCATTTGTATTGCAAGCCAGTCAACGCTGAAACTAGTACACCTTACCCGAGCTTACTCACAAACATGGATTCTCAATAGGTAAATTTTCTTCACATGTTTGACTGTATGATCATCAATTGGCTGAAGGATTTTATTTATGTTGTTAGAGTGTCAACGTGTTTTTGTTTGTACATAAATTTCATACATAGTCAGTTTCCAGGATTATATTTTCAATTATTCCTCATCTAGAAATATGAATCTTCATGTTTAACAGTTATGTTCGACTAATGTGGCAGGTAGATCAAGGAATAAGTGCTGAAGTTGTCCGCTCTGCACTCTCAGAGCGTGCTAATTGGCCATATTTGGCTGCAAAAACGGCAAAGACAGTGAGTATCCCTCCTTGGGAAATATTTGTCGTTGATGGTGATGCTTTAATGAGCCAATAATTTACTGAAAAATGTGATATCTCAAATTTTTATTTATTTTGGACAACATGCTTTCAATAATATATTGACACGAGAAGAAACTGTTTTGCTTATTTTGTTTCTTTTTTATATTTTGTTAAATATATTGATATGTTTGAACCTGGTTCTTTTTCTCGAGAAACGTTTAGGTTTCCCAAAAGTGATCTTTTTGTACAGATCTTTTTCCTGGATCTTCAAGATAAATCTAGAGTTTCAATAAATGTGTGCCATAAGATGATATTTAAGTTTAGAGGGTTGTAGAAAGGTTTAATTTTTTCAGTTTACTGGGTTTGGGCATGCGTTCCACAGAAACAGCTATAACTGAACAATGTGTATCCATGAGTCGCATGACTATTTTGTTCATGTAATAGAGTTAACAGTTAAGGCTCTTACTCGATAGTGAACACAAGAACATGCTCAGCTGGTTCTTTACTTGAAAGTTGCTATTCCTAGCTGCTTTAGTGAGAACATGCTTTCATTATCCTGTGGGTCCACAACAGACAATAATTAACCATAATACGCAAAGAATTTTTTTTCAAGGTATCACAAATTTGATATTTATTGAATTTTCCTTTGGCTTTGTAGTTCTGTGATCTTGAAAATACAGCTTATGTAGTACCTGTAGAAGAGTGTATTTTGAGCACCAAAAGATCTCTCTCTCTACTCACACAGGCATAGGTGCATAAGACCTAGAAAAGTACGTACATATATGCATATACCATGTGGGTATTTGTGTGCTGAGTGTTTGTCCACATGCATTTATGCATGGTATATGTTGCTGTCCTAGTGATGTGGATGCATGAGATTGCAGACGACCTTGTATTTTCGTGGCAAGTCAAGAAATATTAACTATCCTGATATAATTGCTCATTAAATTAGGAATCCATGGGAAGGAGCTTCAGTTTTCGTGTAACAAGAATGAGAAGAGGAGTGTATAAGGAGATACACTGTGACAGTTTCAAGTTAGATCAGTTAATTGTAAGAGATGATTTTGAACTTGATGCAACAAATCCATTGTTGGACCAGTTACATGCCTGCTTCACTCAGAGTTATTGGGACTTCTGATTTACATTTTTGTAAGGATTGTATTGAGAGGAATTTGGTTGAATCTTGTTACAGAATCAGGCCTTCTCAAAATGGCTATTAGTTGCTGTTGTGCTTGATCCTGTGTTGTATTAGCATCCAAATATCAAGATCATGTCTTAATGTGCCCTTCAAGACTTCAGATACTTTTTTCTGCCACTTTGGAAGTCACACTAACTAGTTTCTCACCCTTTTTTATGAACCTCCTTCTGGCGTCTCTCCAAAGGAAAATCACCTTAAGTGTGTCATTTCTTTTTATCTTCTATTCGTGCTACACCAACTTTATCTCTTAGACCCACTGGCATCTTGTGCAAAAGTGATGGTTGGCAACTTGTCCTACAACTCAGTATAAAGCATGGTTGGCCTTACTGTCTTTTTATAATATTTACCTTCTAATTTGAGTAGTATCTTCTTGCGAGAGAGAATCCATGATGCATTGCACCTCTCCATATTGGGTAACATAACATGTCTTAATTCTGACCAGTGTTGTCTGACGCGTATCGTATCGCGTATCGCTGGGCTCCACGATACGGGCGTATCGTATCATATCATACTTTAATATTAAAAAACTATAAAAATTATTTAAAAAATCAATAAAATTAGTAAAAATCCGAAAAAACATCAAAAAAATTCTGGAAAATTTTGGAAAAATCTGGTAATTGCTTTAAATTTATATAATGCAAAGTTTAGCACAAATTGAACATTTAATATTGAACAATTGCATCCAAAATTATATATTTTGAATCAAAAAATGAAATACATTTATATTTTACATATTATAAATTTGTATCAGGATCATTAACTAAATAATCTTCATCTTCTCCTTGATGGTGTTGTTGTATTCAAATTAATTCATGCAATGTCTTCTTCAGTTAGGACTTAGGAGTGCATTTTCTTCGTTATCTTCCATAATCCACTCATGTAGTATATCAAAATTAACAAACTGCTATCTTTGTACATGTAGTTGTCATATTTGCTAATTTTCATATGTGAGCAAAACAAAGAGCTCAATTTCTTTGATTATTGAGTCTATGACACCTCAATGATGTGATATTATTACTTGATGATGTCCCTTTTTTCTCTTATTGGAGACTAGCTTTTTAACTAATGCTTGAGCTTCATTTCTCACTTCACAGACTGAGTTAAGCCTCACACACATTGATCATGTTCAACTCAATGGAAGTCATGTAACGTGAACCCTAAAATAGTGAAGTTGTGAAATCCCTACTCAATGAACCGAGAGAACTAAATATTTTTAATTGTTTACGATCTTATGAAATTAGAAACTGTTAGCAAAAATATACCTAAAAGTTGTAACAGAAAGGGAAATGATTTTGTCATAAATTATTTTTTATACATTATTCTTATTAAATAAATGAAATTATAAACCCAAATTATAAGCATATTGGAGGATGCCTTTAAGGGAAGTGAAGAGGGCAGAAACATGCAAAAAAATTTTGAAAAAAAAATTTGAAAAATATATTTTGAAAAAAAAATTGATTTTTTTTTTGGGCGTATCGCCCGTATCGTACGATACAGTACCGTATCGTATCATGGCTACGTATCGCACCGTATCGTACGATACGGTGCGATACGGATAACACTGATTCTGACTACTGTCTTCATCAGTTCAATCTTCTTGAAACATTAATTGAACTCGAAGGAGTTAAAACTATCTCTTGTTGCAATGAGCACCAATTTTAGCTTTTATGTTGCATATGACTTGGCCAAAATGTTAAGCTTGCATTTCACGTGGATTTGTTCTAGTAAGTCGAGAGCCTTCCATTTCTGTGGTTTTCATCGACATACCAAGTTCTATTTAGCTCAACACAATGTCATTTGTACCAACTACCAAAGCACTATATTTTGAATGCCTTTAAGTTTTTGTGTCAATTTGGTGCTTTGGAAAAAAGAAAACAGACAAGTTAATGCTAAATCAGTTTCATATTTGTTATGGCTGTATCTAAGCATATTTGTGTACCTACAAACTTGCGTATATGACTATTGTCAACCTTTTCACTTTAAAACTTTATCAATCTTCTTTTGTCATAGATTTTCATGGTATTGACACATTTGTGGTGCAATTTTTCTTATTTCTAGATGGAGAAACTGTTGAGAGGAGGTCGTTTGCAGAAAATTGTGGAAGTTTATTCTCGGCCAACAAAGATTCTACGGGGAAAAGATATTGGTCATGATTGGGAGGTAATCAAACGTGGCATTTTTGCGGAACAGTTGGATAGCCTCCTTTACCAATATGTGTGTGTGCGTGCATGTGTATGTGTGTGTGTGTGTGAGAGAGAGACCAATGGATAGCTTCCTTTACCAATATTCTGCAGAATAGAGGAAAAAGTGAAGCAAGAAGATGATAAAGTCGAACTAATTTAGTAAAGACTTACCTAGAGAACCGGTACCTAGTAAAACTATTCCTTGGGAAATAGCTTTACAATGAGCTGAAATGTGTATTATGATGCCTATATGCATTCTGACACCCTAAAGAATATGAAATAGATTTGAATGGCAAACAGATATTTGCACCAGTTGAATTTGTGTGGTGGCATCAATAAGGATAGAGAAAAGCTGCATTTTGGGCAGATATTTGTGTAAGATTTTTGTTACCTGAGATTCCGATGGATTACTTTAAGAGGTGGACTTCCGAGAGTAACATGAATCTCGTATGAGATTCAGCAGCATTGTGATGGCAGTTAGATTATCTCCTGCTACATAAACAACATACCTTTCATCTTTAGCTTACTCAAAAATGTATCTGGTATTTTATATCAACTTTAGGATCTTATAAGAAAGATCAATTGGAGAAAAGCATCAATTCTTTCTACTTGCATCACATGGTCAGCTCTGGCTTGTCTATTTCAGTGTTGTTTGTACTCGTATTGTGTATTATTTTTCTCCATGAGATGGATGTATCATATCCTATCATAATTTTTTAAAATATTTTAAAAACAAGATAAACAAAAGATTCAGTAAAAATCAAGAACTATTATATGTTAGGCTAGTTTCCTAATTCGTGGGATGGTGAAACTCGGTTGAGAAGGTATTGAGCTGCCCTTGGAGTTTCCGAACTCAGGCATAATTGGTAAGTTGCTGAATGAAATTACCTTTCTCATTCATGAGAACTTGGGAAACTTACTCCTGTTATGAGGAGGTCACCCTTCAATGCAAGAAGTCTCTCTTGCCAAAATGGGCAACATCAGATCCTGTTCGAAGCAAATTTTTTATAAAGAATGGGATGTACGATGCGGGCGATATAGGCTTGTATTGTACGATATAATGTAATATATTGTATCATGATTTCTCATGATATGATATGATACGCTCCGTATCGTGCGATA
Organism: Brasenia schreberi; assembly: GCA_036023115.1. Taxonomy (NCBI): domain Eukaryota; kingdom Viridiplantae; phylum Streptophyta; class Magnoliopsida; order Nymphaeales; family Cabombaceae; genus Brasenia; species Brasenia schreberi. The sequence goes on from JAYKKT010000088.1 coordinate 29,969,932, forward strand.
CGGGATGATACACATAACACTGGCCTATTTGTTACGGCAAAAATTTCACCTGTGTTTTCTTGAATTGTTCTTAAAAATGGCTTTTCAGAGAGAACCTTGTATCAGGAATTTTTCGATTAATTTTTTCTTTGAAAAAATTACACAACGCTTTTATTTAAGAAACAATGGTTTATGTTTAGAATGATTTAGCTTCCTTTCCTCATTTGGCTTCAAACTTCCAGTTATTGATGCTACTTTTTAGCTCCAAGGGAGGTGCACTTTCTACTACTATTTGGGGAAGATTTTCCTGCTATCTGTGACTCTCCTGCGTACCTTTGCTTTTTTTATTTGATGGTATTGAGACTATTTTTCAAAAGGAACTTGATGATAAGAAGAACATGGAGAAAGAAAAGGAAGTCGAAAAGCGAGAAAGAGGGCCCTCTTAGACAGGATTAGACTACTTTGCTTTGACCTATTATGTTGGTTGTTGAGTTTTTCAACCTTTTAATACTCGGTCAATTTTGCAGGTTGAGGAGTCTGTTTTCGAGTCTAAAGAAGAGCATGCTCTTTGGGCTGCACTTCAGTCTGTAGAGGCAAAAAATCATCGTGGTATTTTTTATCTGATTTTGTTGCTTCATCCTTTATTGGCATCATCAATATAATCATTTTCATTTACGTGCCTGTGTGTGCTGTGCACAAATCATTACATTGTGGCATTCGTGCATGTAGCATCAGCTGCTTCAGAATACTGGATCTTGATTTATTGTCAATAATGTTAATTTGCAGAGATAGAAGTTGATCATTTTGTTGAGATGTCCTTAGTGCTGATGCAGCCACTTGAGGATTTCTTTAACAATGTGTTTGTCATGGTGGTACGTATCATAATGTCTTCAATTCCTTTCCTCTGACCGGTATCTTCAGATCTTTAAATTTGTATACATTGGTCCTTGATGATCCTTGTAATGAGGTTTCTTGTTCCCATTGCAATATTATCAGGATACGATCTGTATACTAATTCTGTGTCTATATTGTAATGGTTGGAGTGTTGCAAGTATGGAAATATACCAAGCACTCGTTACCTACTGTTGGTTAACATACCTAAAGATTCAATAAGCAGGTGGAGTCCACCAAATGTTTCTGTTTATGCCAGTGAAATTCTTGAAGATATATATCATATTATACCTGGCAAGTGGCACATATTGTGTCCGTACCCAAGAAGCTCAATTACACCATTTTAATACTAAAGGTTTTCCGTTGATACATGTTTGTGCTATGTCGAACTCCCATAGTCTCGGGTGGTTAGATATTAGAAACAAGTATTGGATTTGTTTGTGAAGTGTTGTCATTGACACTGTCACAATCCTTTTTTTGTTTGCGAATGAGAAGATTTTGCTTTTATTGTTAAGTTTCTTCGAATGAAAATATTGGGATGCTTTTATATAGTTCTGTACTTAGATTTTCATGCATTGTCCTGTATAATCATTTGACTTTTCGTAATATTTATTTAAACATGTTCATGTACTTCTTGTAATACCTTTCTCTTGCTGCGTTCCTTCTCTGGTATAGGATTGAACACTCTTAACATCGTTTTGCTTGGTAACAGGAGGATGAAAGAGTCAGGAAGAACAGGCTTGCACTCCTCAAGAGAATTGCAGATCTTCCAAGAGGCATCGCAGATCTTGCAGCCTTGCCTGGGTTTTAGGATGTTTATTATTGCCGTACTTTCCCCACCAGTGATGATTGTAATGAATTGTAGTTTTGTGTAACATTTTAAGTTCTAGAAGCTATAGCCCATTGATTTTATGTTTCGGCTCTTTTGGTTCTGCTTGTATGAGAAACTGTTTATGCTAGAAGCAGTTCATATGCAATAAAACTTCTGCTTCTTCAAGTCTAGGGTATTTAATCTTCTGTAAGACTGGGTTTGGCCAAAACCTGTTGACCATTGTACGTGTCAATGCATATATCAGAAACGTGATTCCAATCTTGATTTATCTATTGTTCATATGCAATAAAACACAAACAAATCCAAGCAGGGCACAGTTTTGTTGTCTTAAACCAGTATAGACTGGTCTGATCTCACATCAAATTATATTCGGTGAAGTGCTCCCCGCGGAATTCATTTCTGTCGTCTCTCTTGTATTACAGCTTTTTCATCATAAGGCTCTGTAGTGTGTGATAACACGAATTTTGTTATGCCGAATGAAGATTAAACAATCCTAGGTTAAAATGTGGTTTCGTTATCATGGGCGGGAAACCCACTCGAAAGTAATAATTTCTATGAGTTTTGAAAGACGCTTGTATGCATCCTTGCCCTTTTAAATCATTCTGCCAAAGCAAGGAACGTCCTCAATGAGCAAGGGGTTTGTCAATCTGGTAATAGTTTTTCCTTTTCTAGACAGGTAGGATTTTTGTTAGTATTCTCCACATGGTCTTTCGTATGTATGGGGTTATTGAATTCGTGAACATTTCCTTTTCAGCTAAGGGAGGATTTCCAAGAACATGTAGAAAATACTAACAGAAATCCTACAGCCTATAAGAGAATAAACTATTGCTAGTTTCACAAACCACATGCCCATTGCCCATTGTTGATGCCTCTTGCTTACGGAGTATGCTTCAGAAGTGCAAGAATGCTGACAAGCATCTTTTGAAATTCATAGAAATTATTGGACTTTCAAGCATGTTTCCGTGTGCATGACAACAAAATAATCACATACTTTGACCTTGGATTGTTTAATCTTCGTTTGGCATAAAAAAAACATTATGGTCATTAAGTTGTATTTTGAGGAAGAAAGTATATGCACGACAAAAAGTCGATAGGTTTATTTTATACCAGGAAACCGTATATAGATCATGGAGATGCGTTCTGATTTTGTTATTAAAAAATTGCTCATGCACTACCAATCTGGATATACACCATCCATCATCTGGAACCCTGTTGAGGCTGAAGCCAGATGCATACACCGGGTGTATCGAGCTCATTACCTTCAAGTTGTGAGTGGACCCTCTAGCCAGGTGAGCTATTGCTCTTTGTGCGCTTTGAAACAAATTTGTTTATTCTGGATGATGACTTTCCTGGCTTAGCTTGATTAAGGGAGAGAGACTAGGTCAAGTATTTGCACGCTGCATCTTCACTAGTTAAAGTGCTCCGGTGCGTTAGTGAGCAGCGTCTTTAACTAAAAGAACAGGTATATAATAGTACTTAACAAAATGCTTAGAGTTGGTATGGAATTGACATTTTCTATTCAATTAGTTGCGTGCAGGATAATCCACTGAACAAGGTGAGGCTGGTGCTAGCAATCTGTCCAGACGACACCAGGATGAAATTTCGTAACCCATGATGCATTAACACAAGTTATAATAAGAAAATACCATCGTGATCAGTGATGCATGCTCAAAAATTATAATAAGAAATGCCAGAGAAGAATTTATTGATTGAAAAAGGAAATTTTCTCTGATTTGTTTAAATTGTACCACAATCGATGCCTTTTATCAATAATAATGGATATATTATATACATGATTAAGTGGCATGTATTCTCGGTCCACAAGGAATCCTCCTTGAGGCCAAACCTTCGATCAGGACACAGCCACGAGTCCTTTTTTCTTATGAACTTACTTTGCTGTGCGCCTTATGCCTCGCTACCCAATGGGACTCATAGCAAGTGAGGATGAACCTGCATTATCTGCTATCAACGCCTTTGCTCGCTTACATTCTACTCTGTCAGCTATTACCATGACGGTGCCCTTAGAGCTATACATTTTCAGTGCCATCTGCTGTTGAAGGCCCACGCCAATTCTGAACTAATCAATCATGGGATGCATCACCACTTGAAAAGTTAATAACCCAAACGCCAAAATGTGAAAATTAACAATTTGATCACGTTCTGTGTCATTTATTTACTACACTCGTGTGTGAAATTTGGTTTAAAACATGCAGTCACAGCATTAGCTCACCCTTATGCTGCATTTCATCAGGCCAACCGGTATGAATCAAGAAAAAGTACACTTATAAAAACCAAAATGTGATCTCATTATTCTTTCTTTTTGGTTACAATGGGAGTATGAAGCCTGACACTTGCACCACCGGGAATCGAACTTGCCACCTGCAAGTGGGCATCAGATATCCGTACTGGTGAGCTAACACTATGGGTGCTGATCTTGCAAGTTCTAGAATCCATATCCATGGTAAAAGACTTGAGCAGTCAAGTGCTTAGGAGTTGGGAAAACCCTATAAAATTATTTTTTAGTCCTCATATTAAAAGTGGGTGTAACAGCGAGCTATTTTATTACACCCTAAAGAATCCGACACTAATTGGCCATGGAAAGGTTAAGCCCTTACCACAGGTAGACTTAAGGATCGCGCATATGCATGTTTGGATAAATTCGAGAGCTTCAATTCCTTTACCTTCAACTTTAACCAAGCAAGGTTGTAGTCCCTTTTGAGTGACCAATTTAGATGGTTGACAGTGATCAGGAGTACGTAGCTCAACACAAGTTTAGGCCTATATGTGACTTAAAAATTTGGGGATAAAATTATGTCTAAAAGTTTTGGGTCTACAAAGTTGACACTAAAACGACCTTAAAGTTCGGGGGCTGAATGCCGTTGCCTTAATGGTGTTACCCACGGGCCACCCTTGATAGTGAGCTACGATGGAGGATGGTGGCGATTTCACATTTTGTTCCTTCAAAAGCTTTTTCATCTGAATCATTGCAGAAAGCATGGAATAAAGTCCTGTCCTGAGGGGAAGGAACTCCATTCATATCATGCACTCTGGTTTGGAGATTACAGGTACTCAGTTCGGATCCTAAGCTCGAGTTAGCAAGGCTATTTCTGCGTCTGTATCTACATTAAACGTAACTTCTTAGATAGGGACTTCAGCTTAATCTGCCATTAAGTTGGATTTGATAAATCACTGCCAGGACCAAATCCAATCCGTTTATATTAGAATTTCATTTTTCGGCAGTGCATATGACATTCAATTGCAGAAGTCGCATGGAAAGAGCTAAAAGTGAAGCTGAAAATGGATCTTTTTGACGATGGCCTCTGCTATATACATAAAGGCCACTGCTGCCCAGCCATAATCTTCTCCTGCCTGAACAATGCTGAAAGCCAATGGGTAGGATCCTACACTGTATATGACTCTGAAACTTGCATAACTGGATTCGGATTCAAACTCAGGTTTGTATATAAAATCTAAAAGTGAATCGGACCTGTTTACATGATTGCATTGCATTGCATTTGTAACGCGTCCTGTTTCAGATTATCCATGAAATTTAGATCTAGTCTGGTTTCGAATTATATCCAAATCCATGGCTAATCAAATCCTATTTTGGTTAGTAGATCCGACTGATTGGGTTCGGATTCAGTTTGAATACGATCTGCTGACCTCCGTACTACTACAGTTCGGATCAAATTTGGAACTGCATCTGGACGCGTGTACCATGGACCCGAACGGTTTCATGTGCTCAAACTGGGCAAGTTACAATTGAAAGAAAATACCGGGAGAAACGTGGGAATATCTGAAATAGATAAACCTTTTCGGAACATAAATAAAAAGCGAAGCTTTATGATTAGGTATCTTTCTTTGGCCTTTGCCACCGTCAATTGGCCGCGGCTAGGGTTTCTCTCTCTCTCTTTCTCTCTCTCTCTCTCTCTCTCTCTCGTGCTTGGAATCAATACTCACACCAATGAGGCAGTGAATGTAGGACACTCATAAAACCAATCAATAAATCCTCACTATGCTGTAGGAAGTAGTTTTCTTGGGGCTTTTGTTTGTTTTTTGCTGTTTGAATCGGCTTGGGCAGGAAAATGGCAAGCATGAACATGTTTGATTTGTTGGGTGGTGACGATTCTGGTGATTTAACTCAGCTCATAGCCTCTGCTCAGCATGTCAAGGCTGAACCAACCAAGAAAACCGTTCAGGCTGCACCTGCAAAGCTACCCACCAAGCCTCTCCCTCCAACAAAAGCAGGTCATCCTCTTATCCCCTCTTTCTTTTTAATTGTTTTAGTGTTCCTGTTGTTGTTGAATCCTTTCTATTGTTTTTTGGTAATCTTAGTCTGTGTTGGTTAATGCATGAATTTCAAGGGTGGTATCTTTTTGGTTTGCTTATATACAGTTTGTTGTCTTGGGACAGAGGAGTGTTGGACTTGTTGTTTGCTTTGTTTTGTGAAATCGAACTGAATATGTGAAAATTAATAGAGAATTTGATCTTTTCTGCTCTTTGTGTGCGTGCAAGGAGAGGGGAAGAGACAGAGTGAGATTTTTCTGGTTTTTGCATTGAAACTAACTAGATTTTGTGTATAGTTGTTCGATTTTGAGTGTGGTTGTTCGATTTAGAGTATTTCTTCGTACATTGTTCTGATCGGTTTGGCCAATTTTTTGAAGTGAGGGAGTCAATGAATGAGAGTGGTGGTGCAAGGGGCGGAGGTCGTTCTGGTGGTCGTGGTCGCGGAGGCTTCGGTAGAGATCTCACTAATGGAAATGCTTATGGTAATGGACATTCTAGGAATTATGCTCCATCTGATGATGGGGCAAATGATAAGCCATCAGATAGAGGCCGAGGGGGATTCAATGGGTCACGGAGCTCATTCCGTGGAGGCCGGCGTGGAGGATTTGCTAATGGAGACTCTGCCGAAACCAGTCGCCCTCGAAGACAATTTGACCGTCACAGTGGAACAGGACACGGGTTAGTGTTCATTTTTGCTACTATTAGTGGATTATTTTAGAAATGTATCTTGGTAGCATTGCTAAGGATACGACTTTTTATTCTTCAGAAATGAATTTAAGCGTGAAGGAGCTGGCCGTGGGAACTGGGGAACTCCAACTGATGAAGGATTTGTTGAGTGAGCAATTTGAATCTTTTCAGTTCTTGTGAAGACATTCAGATGACCTTCATTTTTTATTGTGGACTTCCATTTATCAGATGGCCTTTTGATTTGTATACTTTGTTTATTTGTTTGTGTTATTTTGGATTTGAACTGGCTAGGGAGTACACGGGTCATGTTAACGACAATGAGAAGAGGCTTAGTCCTGAAAAGCAACCTGATGGGGAAGAAGTCGTTAGAGAGGATAAAGAGACTTCTGAGAATAAGCCCGAGGAAAAGGAACCTGAGGACAAGGTAAACTCTTTTAGAACTTTGGTTGAACTCTCACCTCCTGTTTCGCTTGGGTTCCACATTCTGCAGTGTTAATCATGGAACCTGCACTCAATGATGCTTTCTGCATTCTTGCTTTCTTCCTTTCTTCCTTTCTTCCTTTCATTGCTTCAATTGTCACTAAGATCTCATATGGCAAATCACCATAGGCAATCTTTGATTTAGAATAGAAAAGTTCGGTTTGAATTCAAACATCAGGTTGGCCTTTCTTTTTCTTTTTTAAGGAAGCTGTTTGGTGCATTTAATGATGGAGACTGACAATTAAGAAGTAACTCCTTGGTGACATGCTAAGTTGATTGCTTCTAATGGTGTTGTATCGATGGTCTGGGACTCTGGCTAGCTGCACGAGTCTTTTTGTCTTTTATAAGTGTAATTTAATACTTTTGTAGTGATCACTGTAGCCTTTCTAAACAAGCCTCCTTACCTTACTTGAGCTAGCTTCTAGCCTTACAGTAAGGTAGAGCTATAGTATTTTGTGAGGCTACACTGATTGCTAGAGAGGATGTCAAATGACAGGTAGCTTATAATAGAGGAAGCCTTGTGAAAGAAGCCTCCTTACCTTGTAGTAAGCTACCAGTAAAGAGGTAAGGGACTAAGGGTAGGGTAAGCCGTAAGTGAAAATTTTCAAACTCATCATTAAGGTCATGGCAATACCTACTATTGTAACACGTGGTACCTTCTTTTTCATGTAAAGCTCTTCGCATTGCTATAGCCTATACCTACTGTATCGGCTTCACTTGACCCATAGGGTGTGCACTCTCGGGTTGTCCTCTTGTTTTTTTGGTAGCCCAAGTATAGCTGCTTCAATCAGAAATTTAAAGTTTTCTGAACTCTCATTGTTCTTTTAGTCTTCCATCTGTCGTCTTTCACGAACATTTTCCTTTTGGTGGATGTGGTCTCATCCGATATGCAAGTCTTCACCACTAAGATTATATATCTATCTCGATGGTTAGGCCACCGTCTATCAAAGATTATGAATCTGTTATTAAAGTTTCTAGAGGGAGCCTTGTCAGCAGTTCTTTGAGAAGCTTAAATGGAGCATAAGCAGTGCACTCATTGCCCTGACAAAGGAAATAGAGTATGAAAGGGATGTTCTCTTAAGGCAGATGGTAAACAAGTCTCATGGAATATAGATGAATAGAAATGTTCATAAATATTAATTGAAAACAAAAAACAAGGGAATTTCTGGGCCCTTTTAAAAAAGATCAAGCAAAACTTTGGGGCTAGGCCTCCAAAAAAAAGTTTGGGAAGTTATAGTTTGTATATCGAGTTTCAAATTTTCAATGTTTTTCTTCTTCTTCTTTTGGTCTTTATCTATGGACTCTTACATATGATAGTTGAATGTGGTTTTATATCTTAATGTTAAAAAGAGGAACCTTTTCTGATTAGGGAAAAGAAAGATAACTTGGATCTGCTATTATTAAAGGCATGATGAACAGTAAACATCTATGGCAAATAACTGTGACTCATAGCATGAGTAGCCTCGGTGCTTATCCAGTTTAGATAGGGTTTGCCTGCTTTGCACTATTCATCAATGCTACTTGTTGTGTTTGCTATTTTAAATAGTGTCTTTTGGCTTTCCTGTTGTTTTTGTAACTGCATCTCTTCTTTATCCGGTGTTTTACCTATTGCTATCTACTTGATGTTATCTGATTAATTTTTTGGTTCTAATCTCTTATGGTCCTGGTTTTAATAGGAGATGACTCTGGTTGAGTATCAGAAGGTACTTGAGGAAAAACGGAAGAACTTACTGGCATTTAAGCAAGAAGAGAGGAAAGTGAATTTAGACAAAGAATTTGAATCTATGCAGCAGCTCTCACTTAAGAAGGACAATGATGACATTTTCATTCAACTGGTGAGACTATTATTTATGCTACAGTTGGATCATCCAAGCTGGGTTCGATTGTTTTTTTAAGCAAAAAAATAACACTATAAAGAGAGTTTCAGAAATCCCCAATCAGAGAATGGTAATGTATCAGAGATTGCTAACATAATAAGAAATCAGCAAAGCGTTGAGAGAGGATCAGGTCCCAATGCCTTTATACGTGAAATCCATTATCTATGTTACATTCATTTTCTGTAACATTGCCTTGTAGGGGACTGATAAGGACCTGACGAGGCGGAAAGAAATCTCTGAGAAAGACGAAAAGTATAAAAAGGTGAAACGTGCATCCCTACATAAGCAATCCCTTGAACAATTGGTTCTTGTTGTGTTTGTTTATTTTCTTTATATCAAGAAATGCAAGACAGATTGTCCAGAGACATCTGTTAGATAATTTATAAGCTTCTTGTTACTGCGTTACATATCCTGGTTTCTGCAATATCATTTATTCCGGGCTATCTTACTTTCTCTAGCGTGGTAGTTAAAGTTGAATAACATGATGTTATTCATGTGGTGTCCCCAACATAAACAGACTCGATGTACTAAATATCACGAGTACTTCTGTTTGTTGAAAGAGATTTGTTATGTATGTACTCAGGAATTCATAAATTGATGTTCTTTTATTATGTGGTATGGTGATGTGCCGGTGGGCGTGCCAGCTAGTTGAATTGGTATGTATCTTAGTATCTCTCCATGTAGAATATAGTGCCTAAGGTTAAGGTTTCATCGGACTTGTTTTGCTCCCATCATCAAGCCCTCAACGTGTTTGCAATCCAGTTGCTACGTTGGCATTTGTTCCTGTAATTTTCTTTGAAGAAAGCTATTCATCTGACTAATTCTCTGTTTTCTTTTTCATTTTTTTCCTTTGGAAGTCTGTTAGCATAAATCAGTTCTTGAAACCTGCTGAAGGAGAGAGATACTACAGTTCCCGAGGACGTGGGCGTGGTCAAGGCCATGGGGGCTTTAGGAGTGGATTTCATTCAGGTGAAGCAAATAGCATGGATGCTCCTTCTATTGCAGATCCTGGGCAATTCCCCACCCTCGGTGGCAAGTAGTCATCTACAGGCTTCTCTTGTTTTAGCACCCTCCGTTTTGTGTCATTGATGTGGAGTAATGAAGGCTGGATGAGCAAGGGAAAACAAGAGATCGTTTTGTTTGTTTTATTTAGTGATTATGAATCTCTTCTCATTTTCCGTGATGTTCTTTCTTTTTGTTATTTTCTTATGAGAAGGATGTAGAGTTGGGTATCTCGATTGCTGGTACTTCAAAGTTTCACCTTAGGTATGTATGCATGCTCGTTGCCTCTAATTTCCTAATGCAGTTGAATTAGTGCATGCCAGAGAGTCCTCCTCATGCCTCTAATATCGAACTCATGACCCCGGGCTTTAGAATTGAACCCCTAGCAAGATGATTTGTGACTGTGGGGACCTGTTTTTGTACAATCGAAGAGTGATTGTGTTTGTTACGAAACATGCATATATGGCAATTAAAATCCCCATGTGTATAGCCATTTCCTTCCTATACAATGGGAACGTGTGCAGCCATCAATCTGCACGAATTCTAAAGATGTCTCTCTTTCAGCCAAATAAGTGACCTCATGTGAAGCTGACCGGTTTCTGTATTCCAGCTTATTAGATCCTGAAGTCCCAGTCATCATGCAACCTTGGTTCTTGTATTAAAACTGGGCGGCATCCCTTTCTGCTTGCTTTCCTAGACTTTCTCCCACTCTTACCAAAATTGGCTCGCCATCGTCCTCCCTTATTGTAGGTTGTGGCAAGATAGAAGGCTATTAATGTCTGAAGAAGGGACTGGGACGTCCTTTGGCTTGTTATTCCCTTCATTTAGATTTATGTTTTCGTCGAAGATGCCACACAAAGGTATGCAAAATCCGTCGGCCTTGTTGGATTTGGTCATAAAAGTACTTGGAAGATGATGAAGTGAAATGGTTTTTCTATAATAACAGTGGACTGCAAAGCCGTTTCTTTATTTTTTTCACATAAATAAATCAAACTATCCTCATCAAAGATCCTTCTCATCCTCAGTTGAAATGCACATCCAGTAGAGTCAAAGATTATACGTCATTTCAGATCTTGAGTTAAAAGGCAAAAATTGATAATAAATTGATTGATATATTAAGAACATGTAAAACATATTTTTATACACGAAAAGGAGTAATATTTCTTTTTCTCATTATAGGTGTGTAAGTCATCTGTCAATCGAATATTAACTTGTTTACGAGTCAGCTCATAACTATCAAAGAATTCCCTTTTACTATCATATGGTCGGTTGCACCCATGATAGCCTCGCAACAAAGTCTTGCGGGATTTCTCTGACGAGGTTTTGCCTACAATGGGCGTTTCACTGGCGGGGCATCAACTCCTTAATTGCTTGCATGCTTAGAACTGGCAATGATGGGTTGGTGAAGCCTATATATCAAGCTTATAACAGTGCTGGCTTTGGTTAGAAAAGCACTTGCAAGGTGATGAAGAGAAATCAGGTTGCATGAGCCTTCTGAGTTCTTAAGTACAAAGGGTACAGCACGCGAATTGGTGAAGCCTATAGATCAAGTTTTTCAACTTTTGACACCATGAGTTCATAAAGTTTATGCTCCAATGCAGTCATTTTGTCCGAAAACCATCGAAATCCCACTTCCTCTTCCCTCCTTCAGTGACTATTAATAAATCATGCTGATTGAACACAGTACGGTACCTTCTCTCCAATTATGTTACCTCCCACATTTCAATTGCTGGGGAAGCTTAGGGGCCCAGCTTCCACACTGGAAGGTCAGTTTGTGCGCAGGGACAGTATCATAGAGGGTATGATGCGGGAGTAGGAGTCTGGTGAACATGACGATTTTTTTTTTAAGGGGGAGGGGGGGCAACAGTGGGAGGTCAAAGCAATGCTAATTGCTTATAAATACAAGCATGAATTGACCAACGCACTTTTGGTGGTTCCGTAACATAGTTCGACAGCACATCAGCTGATGGTGGTTCGCCAGTTAACCTTTCTTAAGGACCTAATTTCTGCAGTATCGGCAAGTCAAAATTAGGCATATGCCTACACAGTTTTTGGCACGACCCTGTAACGAAGCCCGAAAGAAAAACCAGAAACCATGTAAAGAAGAGTCAGAAAGAGGAACCACCTCTTAAGAACTTGAAATTGTCTGATAATAAAAACAACAGGATAATTCCTATTCCCCTTCGATGAAGGTCTCAAATTTAACAAAACAATGATCTCCCTTAGTCTCTCTGGACTAAAGAAACGATCTCCAGATGACACGACAAGGACTTATTTCTTCTTCAAAATATCATTTGAAGATGGGAGATTGACTTAGCTGAAGGTGCTCATTCGCTGTCATCAATCCAGTCACCATAAATCCTACTGATTTTGTCTGGACGCTTCCATTTCTGCAAGAGCCGTTGAGGTCCCTGCCGCTGAGTCATGCCCACAGATCTCTCAGATGGAATCCCCATACTGTGCATCTCTGTGTCAGCAACTGCCATGAGAGATGCAGCACCATCTTGAACTTTTGAAGTTGATCCAGCATGTGTCAAGTCATTGGGAGTAAACGACGACTCAGGACCATCCATCTCCATAAGGCCCCGTCCATATTTGTGGAGTTCTGTTGCGCAGACCAGTGATAATCATGAGAATTCATAAACAAACTAACTCAGAGGCTACCCTAACCAATACTAAAGAGTGTCAAAGCAGGCTTCTCCAAGGGAGGATTCTCAGATGCGCACTCGAAAACCCAGGAATGAGATGATGAATCAGTTAAAAAACATAAACAAATATCAGTATCGACATATGTTAAGCCATTGACATCTGGAATAGCTTCCAGAAAAGCATAACCTAAAGTGTCCAACCGTTCTGACTCTGTTCTACAGACTGCTACTATTAAGGTAATATTCAGCATACACTAAAACTTCATACAATTAGCATCCCCTTGATTTTCCTAGAGTTATTTATAACAAATTCAAGGAACCCCAAAACATAGAACACTCTTATAGAACAGGAGCAGCCTCAAACTACAATTAAATGGAACACATTCACTAGAAGGGTTCAATCAAGTGCTCGTATTTAGTAGAAGTGTGTTCTATAAAACATTTGCAATGGAGACCTTCAAGCATGCCTTCAGGAAGGCCGAACTTTTCTTATTATGGTACTTTCAAAGATCAACAAAGATGATCATCCACAACATGATTGAGACTGCCCGGACCTAACACAGACAGAGTTTTGAGCAGGATATGGCAGTCAACTTGAGTGCCAAACACTAGCTAAACTGTCGGATACAGTGGCCTAGGAAGCAGGCATGTTCTACAACAGATAAAGTAACTTCTGCAAAAATCGCTAGCTAATAATCAAATGTAAATTCCTGACTGGAAGGAAGCATTAACAATGAAGGTGAGTGGTGAACAACAGCCTAATATATTTGTTCCATGGAGATGTCAGGTACCAACAATATAAGGCAAATAATGAACCACAGTTTATCGACCTGCTCAAGCAAGATTTCACATTTCATACGCAATCAAAGATGCAGATTCTGCTTTAAAAAAGAACAGAAAAGTTCAAAAGAAACTAACGTACCTCCTAAGCCATGAGCAAAATGGCACTTGTTGCTAAACGGGCAATATCCAGTCGTCTCCCACTTGTTACAAATCCTCGTCTTCCAGTTTGAAGGCTTTTGATTGGACCCATTTCCAGCACTGTTCCCACTGCCATATCCACTACCAACTGTGGGACCTAAGCTTATAGCTACGCTCTCCCGAGTTTTTGATTGTTCATCATGTAGAAATGTACCCGAATCTCCATAAGGACAACCCTCCTCCGTGTAGAATTTCTTGCAGCGTCTCCCTTTATAAGATCTCTGTTCTCCTCCGAGACCTGATGAACTCAAAGATGGTATATGGTTCTCCTCCCTCGGCTCCAAACTCTGTGATCGATCCTCATCTTGGGCCGCCACAATTTCTTGCCAATTGGACGGGGGCTTCCGCAGTTCCTCCATCCCGTGGGCAAAATTGCAGTTTGTTATGTAAGGACAAGCGCCTTGTCTAAATTTGCAACAGAGTTTTGTTTTGAAAAACATTCTCCCAGTTGCTTTTGACCGACTACCAGATGAGGAGTCTCTACCAAAGCCACTTCCCTGCAAGTCTTTGCCCTGAGTGTTCCTTATTCTCTTTTGAGGGGGGTTACTTCCTGATAGACATTGCGATTGGCTTCCATCGAGGCTAGAATCCGAACCTGGTAAATAGTCCGAATCTCCACTCCAGTCCCTATAATCTTCCTCTGTTGCCCATATTGCTTCATCATTCAGTCCAGATATCCAGCTGTCACCTCTATTGGTAGGAATCTCTCTAATCACCGGCCCGGCATCACCGGAGAAACTCATACCCCCATCATAATCCATAATAGAGGAAGTCCCAGTAGCAAATAAAACAATGTATAACTTAATCAAAAGCTTGATGGTGCCAACTGCCAAGCAAACTAACACTATTGCTTCCCATTTTCATATTTCGATCCACCGTGAAAGAAGAAACAACATTCCTGTCAAATGAGACAAATCCCTTCTCTTAATGACTAAAAAATCAACGTTTGAGATAGGCCCATTCAAAGCACAAGGACACGTTTCAATGGCACATGGATCTGGAAAGAATCATGCATAGCTATTGTACATGAGACATCATGAGGTATCGTGAGGCTAATCGTAAATCTAGTTCAACCAACAACTTTTCGCCATTCATAAGGCAACAACCAAATTAGTAACTTACGGGGAAAGAACTTCTCTCGGGAAAACTATCCAGGAATCCTTAGAAAGCTGAACGCAGGGACGACGATAGGGGATACCCCAACCATCCTTCCTCTCCTTTCCTGGATGAACTCATACTCCAAAGCCAGAACTCGTAAATGACATTTTTTAGAGAAACCCGCATCACCAAATCATTAAAGAAGCAAAACAGAAGCACGCAAACACGTACGCAGAGAGAGAGAGAGAGAGAGAGAGAGAGAGAGAGAGAGAGAGAGAGAGAGAGAGAGAGAGAGATTGTACTTGCTAACAGGAAGGGGACGAAGAGAAGCGATCAGAGAGCCCCGAGAGGGAAGCCATTGATTAGTGAGAGAAATGATAGAAAATGGAACCGGTTCTCCTATGTCAGGCCTTACTCATTTGGCCTGCTTCGCTTCGCTTCTCTTTTCAGCTGCTTTTATGTTTGCTTTTCTCCGTACGGACTTCAGAGTTGATTACCATCTTGCCCTTTTAGACCCGTCTGCGTAGATATAACCACGTCACCAATTCGGTTGAACTGTAGAAGAAAGATCGAAGGCACGCTTCAGTACGAAGTATTTTCTAGTGTTGCGATGATGCGGAGGAGTAAAAAACGGAGTCTGCTTGATTGTAGATAATACGGAGTAGATATCGATAATCGGATGTTAACCAAGCAGGATACATGGGTTTGATGCCTTCATCGTGCTATAGCTCGTTCCATACAACTCCGCAAAGTAGCAATCTTTGTTCTCTTCCCACACACTTAAATTTCTCTTAAAAGTGTTCGACCATCTAATTTCTTTTTATAAGAGTCGAACACCCTGCCAGTTGAATTAATAGCTCGTTGTCCGTTCACCATCTAATTTAACAATATCAGTTCGAGTGTATATATTTATGAGACTTTTTTCTTTGATGGATAACTTGAAGGCTAGGACTGCCACCTTTCATGAAAAATAAGAATCAGTGTGAATCCCCTTGACAAGTAAGTTTGCTTTTTATAGAAAGGATGTTTCAATTAAAAGGATGGAAGAGATCAGGGGGAGATCTAACATAAGGTTCTCTCTCTCTCTCTCTCTCTCTCTCACACACACACACACACACACACACACACACACAGACACAGAGAGAGAGAGAGAGAGAGAGAGAGAGAGAGAGAGAGAGAGAGAGAGAGAGAGAGAGAGAGAGAGAGAGAGAGAGATTCCAAATCCATGTCTTCTTACCGGATTAGTCAGATTCGATACTGCCCGATTCCAAATCGTTTACATCCCTAGAGATATATACTCGTCTGATTTAGGCTTCTAAATGTACGCCTGCATCCCTAGAGAAATCGCCCTTTCAACAGTAACCAGTTCCAAGAGTATTATTTTGTCAACTTGAACAAAAACGACCTAAAAGAGCACGCAGCAATAGGGGACGAAATTAGATAAATTGAGGACAACCACAAAAATGAACTGGAAGTTAACAAATGTCAATTAACTTACCATGCTGAAAGGAGTTGGTTTTGCACAAGAATCTAAAACCCCAGCATTTTCAAATTCATTGCACCCTTAAAAGACCAACTAGTATTAAACCTCCATGCCCAGGGACGCAGGCTCCACCCTGCAGTCAGCCCCGTGATGATGGGTCTAACATGGTGCCTGATCACAGGAGGTGATCAGCTAACAATCCCAACTAAAAAGAGATTCCTTCTCAATTGCCAATATTCATCTTTTAGCGTTGCTTTTTCAATGGCCAAAGAAAAGAAACAAGCTAAGGTTAGGAAAAACAATGCAATCTTGATTTATTTGTTCTCGAAGGCAAACCATGCCATGGTCCATGATTGATCCCGTCAAACTATGGCAAACTAGAGGATGAGCTTTGGAGAAGCAGAACCAAACCTAGCCACAGAACCTCATCTCATTTTACAGGCCAAGATGTGAAATGGTCCTAGTGGATTTCTCTTCTACATTTCAAGATCGCTTTCAGAAACATGCTTGCATTGCAAAAGTGATGTGATCAAAGGAGGACCAAACTTCTAGAATTAAATTAAATTAGATGGTAGAGATGTGATGAAAGAGGATATCGAAGCAAAGCCTGAGCAGCTACAACCTAATGGGAGTGATGCAGCCACTTCTGTAGCATCCTGGATTCTGAGTCTGGTTCCCTGCTGCCCCACAACCACTGCAGCTGCCCTAGATGCCAAACCACCCATCCCCTTCAAATCAGAAGCTCCCTTGAGAATGCCGTACAAAATTCCAGCAGCATAAGCATCGCCCGCTCCACATGTGTCAACCGGCACACATGGTGCTGGAGGTATGTAAGTGGCTTCACCTTTCATACCGATGAATGAACCTCTTGAGCCGTCTGTGACACAGACCAAAGGAACAATATGACTCAAGTATCTGGTCACCGAGATAGTGCTCTCCTTTATATTAAAATGGCAGAGAGCTCTGGCCTCATCACTGTTTGCAAACAATATGTCCGTGTGTTGCCCTATTATTTCCCTACAATGAGAATCAAAAGGGCAGATCCATGAGAAAGTAGCAAAAAGGAAAGACGCACTTGGATTAGCATGAAGAACACCACTAGATAACATTACTGTTCAAGGCCATCTACCATATCTTTTGATAGTAACATCTCTCTCTCTCTCTCTCTCTCTCTCTCTCTCTCTCTCTCTCTCTCTCTCTCTCTCTCTCTCTCTCTCTCTCTCTTATACATATGTATGTATGTGTCTCTCCGGGTGTGTGCATGTGTAGGAAGGGATTCGTCAAAGAGAGGGATGCTTGAAATGTAGATGGCCCAGGACGGTTACATTGCGTGACAAATGCCTTGCATGGTAGCTTCAAACATTTCTGACATTTCACAACATATTTATTTAAATTCTCCAACGTCTAACTTGTTTCAAGCATAGTTCCCCCAGGACGGTTACGTTGCGTGACAAATGCCTCCCAAATGCCGTGAAATCATTTGAGAACTCACCAGAAATGGTCATAATAACTCTGAATGCATGATATGTCAGAAGCTGTAACAGCAACAAGAGTGCCGTGTCTACGAGCAGCTTCACAAGCACTGAAGATTGATTTCCTCGTCTGAGGGAATTCAAATAAATATCCTTCTATTGCAAGAACGCTTGTTTCTGAAATCATGTTAGCCAAGCATGAATTGTAGTTAATTGTGGACGAGGTTCCCTGGCAACATAGAACAATATAGATGATTGAAACAGCAAAATAATCAACTATATAAAAAAAGAACACATGGAAATCACATTATTACCCAAAGTACCAGACAGATTATCAGCGATAACCATTACGATTGTGATGAGACTGTAGTGCAGATAGAGCGCAAGTCATGAAACATAAGAATGAAGAGCATAAACGTCGACAAATCCTCAGCAAATGAGCCTGATAAAAAAACACGGTTGAATATCTTTTGTTCAGTTTTTCCTCCCCTTCTCACTTTTAGACCGGATTTTTAATGAAGCTTTTGTCATAAAAGATGCCTTGCATGGTAGCTTCAAAGAATTGTGCTACCTGCTTTTGTTTGATAAATTGATCTTTATAGCAGATACATCTTCTCGGAATTATGCCACCTGCTACTGTTCAATGAATTGATCTTTCTGGCAGAACCAACTTCGTGGATTTATTTACCCAGATCTCGGATCACATAAGAAACACAAAAGGTTGCAAACCTAAGTCCTAAAGAATGGGAAAGAAGAAAGGAAAACATAGTTCACACGCAACTTATTATGGGGACGATGCCCATGATATTTAATAGGAAATTTCTTCAGGGAATACATACATATATGTATGTGTATATGTGCATATATATATATAATAGTTTTGCAAGATAATACCAAAAGTACCGTGGCCAATTTTTCATTAAAAAAGGTGAAGTTGGAGAATCATGCAAAGACTAAATAAGAACATCACCATATAATAAAGAAATGGAAATGGACTTTGAGGTACTGAAAATCATTTACAGGATTGTTTAAGGGCCAAATGTCCATGGCGAAAGGAACTCACTTGGTATGCAAGCATAGTCCTTTGTGCATTTGGAGTTGTAAGAACAATGACTGTTCCTGTAGTTGCATCCTTAACAGGTGCAGATAGAAAAGATACATTTGCTCGACGCAATTTTGATCTGAAATAATATCATATTAGTATCAGGATTCCAAAGTGTGACTATGGTACTGCATCATAACCAATTAAACATTGATACTTTTCCAAATCGCATATGTATCATTATGATGAAACAGTCAGAACAGAGGCCAAAAGAGAAAGAACTGACAGAACAGAATCAAGGGCAGTAAACGGTGAGATGCATGATACTTTAACAGAAAAGGATCCTCATAATTGTCTTGAAATTGATTGATGAATCCTTCTTCAACTTGAAATGATGATACGTTTGTATATCAGAAGTTACCATCTTATACGACTGAATGGAGAAAACAATATGGATTTAGATTCATCATACTTCTCTTGGATAATGAATAGATTATAAGTTACTTCTTGAAGGTACTACATTACAAAATAGAATAAAGAGCAACGTTTCTGATCAGAACATGAATAGACCGAAAACATGAATCACAAGATTAATGGAATAACTGGAAAATGGAACTTTATCATATATTCCAAAAACTGTAAAGGGGGCTATACTTTGCTCATGAAAGCGCTACTCAGCTAGCTATGGCCAACTCGTTATTGTCTGTCACAAGTTGAAGGATATCATCAGTTAAAACTTTCGAAGGATATCACCTAGATTTTATGTTATGGCACCTTTTGATAGCAGTTTTCTCCCCAGATATCCAAAAGATAAAAGTAACAAATAGACAACGGTTGAACCTTATGCCTACAAGAAAGTAAGAGAAAACATACTAAGACTGCTCATAAAGAAAACAGAAGCAACAGTAGATATCTAGAAGCTTAGGCATTTTCAAATTAATTTTGCATGATTCAAGTAATCCAAATAGAAACGTGTCAGAAGCAATAATATGTTGGTTACACACTCAAGTAAGCTTCACCCCATACTCTTATTATGAGTAAAAATGAACATAACTAACCAAATAAATACCTATAAAAGCTACCGAGTGGGTCACTTCCAACACCACCAACCATGGCAACATTCAGAGCAGGACTTGCAGCGCCTAACCTTGATAGAGCCACCAGTGTATTTGAAAGAGAACCACCAGCAGCAGCTTTGAAGCTGCAACCATCCATGGCCTGCAAAACCCTGCCTCTTTCTTCATGGTTAATGAGTTTTCTTGTCCCCTTCTCAATACCCAGTCTCTCCAGGAACTCATCATCCACCATACCAGAAAAATCAACCTGTAAAAACAGTAGAGTCGAAATAGTCCATAATGTAATTAAGAAACAACTCCCAAAGAGAAATTATAAATGCAAATCAGATATGCAAAATAAGCATTTATATGATAGTGATCATAGTACAGCTAAAAGTCTCAAACTTAAAAGTGATCAGCCATAGGCTTCCCAGTATGTATTACAAGTCAGTGAATTGGAGTGAATGTGAGGGGAAAATACTATAAGGTACACAAGTCCAATGCTCGGGTTTCACCCATAAAAAAGGATTGTTTGAAATCTTGAATTACAAATCACTCAAATTCTCCCTGTAGATTTACCACCTCCTTGGATGGAAAATCTGACATCCACATGAATACAAAATAACTAAAGTTTCTCATGTCTGGATTTGATTCTAATTCAAATTCTCTGTTTAGATTTGGCACTTCAGTTGGACACTCCGGGACAACGAGGTACAAACACACAACGAAGCTCTGACGCCATTACTTCCAAGAATTGGAGATATGAAAAGATAAACCTTTTGCTGAACATATAGAAGAAACATGAATTTTTCAGAACTAGCATCAAGAACAAGTCTATTCTTGAGAAGCTATCCAAACGCACCCTAAATTCTGGTTGGGAAAACAACTCAACGCTTACTTCCTCTTCCTGATTACATCATAATGAGTTTAAACCACAGTTCCATCAACAAGCATCAGTTTCCACAGGACCGAAGCAAACCTCAATAGACACGGATGGTTGAGAAGTGCATGATTAAGATAGGAAAGGCAATTATAACTCATAAAAATGAAATAAATCGATAAAATAGCCGACGAGGTATTGAAGTGAAGCGGCTAAGTGGCCTTGCTGCCACCATTCACTCAGATTCAGCCCTTCTCGCATGAATTGCTAAAAGCAATTCATAGTGTAATAAACACTAACGAAAGGAACTAACAACAGCAAGCCAACTTTTTCACCACAAGGAACAAGATTAACTACCAGTAGAAACAACTTACCATCGCTTGCCCAATGCCCAAAACGTCCCATCTCTCAGGCAATTCTCTTTCTTCTTCTTGTTCAGCATCATCATCATCTTCTTCTTCCTCCTCAACACCACCAACATCATATTGAATGCCGTGGAGTCTAGAATTTATATCTCTTATTTCAGATTGAACCGAGAAGAATCTCTTCAGGCCAGCGGTTCTACTCTCCACACTACAGGAGTACCTACTGAAGCTGCACAAGGCAGGCCGAGAAGTATGAAACCGCAAAGCTGAGTGTTTCTTGGAGATTAGCCGGTGACAGTGAGGTGGAAGGAGGGAGGTAGCCGACATTTTTAGTTTTCCTGAAGGAGAAAAGGAGGAAGTCTCGTTATGTACAGGTGGAGGAGTACGTCCGGCACTTCCAGAAGACGGAAGGGGGAGGCGTGGATTCGGTGGGGAGATGACACTCCATTTACGACTTTACCCCTGTCATTTTGGATAATAGCGAGGTGAATCTCGTGGTGAAGCGTATGGAGGTGGATTGAAAACCTGCGTTAACGTCCCTTTTTACATTGAACCGTTTATATGGACTTCTGCAGTGATCAAACGATTGAAACAAAGAATCGAAAAGAGGATTTGGTAATCGATCAGATGGGTTAAGCTTACGAAGGTGACGAGCGGCACATGCTGCTGACGATTATTTGTAAATTATGTTGGATATCCACTTAACAATAATGTTATATGCGATTCTTTATTAAAAGGTATTATGTGAGTTAGAATGCAACTAGTGACAAATTATCCACATGTAAACTCTATTCAAACCAAACAAATCTTAACCATTCAATCAAATAATCAAAAGTAACGAATAGTTGAGAATGAAAATACAATTGGCATCGGATTCACTTTTTGCTTTTTCAATCTCAATCATCTATATCTCTCAATCATATCATTCATATTTATTTTAATAGAATTTATATACGAGTGGTTTGCTTCATCCACTTTTCTATATAAATATATAAAAGAAGAGAACATGATATATTCGAAGAGGTTTGTCCGCTAACATATCTAAAAGCTTTCCCGTTTCTCTTCATTCAGTCAAAAGAGATCAAAAGTTGAAATTAAAATGACAAAGTGAAAGTATTTGAACTATATATGTATATACTTTGAATATGGATAGTACAGTGCACTTAAAAGTAAAAGCACAACAACCATTTTTTTGAAACATAAAAAAGATTTTACTTCCATTTTTTAAGTAGTGGAGTTGAAAAAGTGTAATAGCAAGAGCAATCTCTCTGTACCTATAATATATGTGTGAGAGAAGGAAGCATTTATTTGCAAATTAAAAGAAAAGGGACGGCCTGCCTATGACGGGTATCATTTCATTTGGTACAACTTCAAGACAACCGATCAAAAATATTAAGCTAGGTCCACGGCCTTGATGCTTCCGAAGAGGGCGTGGAAAGTTTTGATCCCACTGACCGCAAAATTAAACGGTGTAAATCCCAGTGGAACGACACAAAAAAGAGTAATAGGGAGACGAGGTCTCACCGAGAGTCGAACTGGGGCCTTAATTTCTTTATCAATATATAAAAATTAAAGGTCTTTCAGACCAGTGTACTTAGAAATGCTTCTTCGGATCCAGATCATCAAGGAATCGGCCAAACTGAGTCCATCTTCTAATTACTTGGAAAATCATAAAAGAAAAAAAGAAAAAGCAAGCTGGATGACTGAAAATCATTTGGTTCATTTCCAAAGCTTCCAAGTGTATATCATTAGGGCTTGGATGTACTGGCCTAGCATTGGTATTTGTCTTCTCTTAACCAGGCAAGCAGTAGTTCCTACAATAGTTATTGTTGTTGGTTGCTTCTTTCAGGAGCAGTATTGGGCTACCATAATCGTTCTTTTAAAAGTTCATGCCGTAGCTACTACGATAAGTTGGAGAAGAAGTTCAAAGCATTGCGAGGGGGTGTTTGTCGCGAACACAGGGTGCGATTAGAGTTAGGATAAAGGCAACAATATTTTGAGTTTGAGAATAGTTGGAATGAATAGGATGATATTTAGAGCTTATGTTATGAGAAAATGTTAGAAACTGGGCTCACCCGGTCCAGTTTCAACTTTTACAAAACCGGAACCAGCCCGTCACAGTTCCAGGTTCAGGGTAACTGGAACCGAGCATGTCTATGTGTGTGTGTGTATATATATATATATACACACCAAATATATATAGAGTATGAATACATATACATATATGTATATAGATTAGATACAGATATTTAACCCAGTTTTGCCCCGTTGAGGTTCTGGTCAGGTCGGTATAGGTATACCGTCCTTCACCGGACCTGTTGGCATCCTTAAATGTTTCCAATGTTTTTCTTCCATACCTTCTAAAGCCTTGTCTTTAATAAGCATCTTCAAACTTCTTGCATCATTTCCTAAGCATTCGACCCACAAATGTTAATTCATGAAGTTGTCTTATGTAAGTTTTACTCTATACTGTTTGGGAAAATTCACATAATAGTCTTAAATTTGGACATTATACTTTGTTTGCATTGATCCATAACAAACATGGATTTGGAAGATACTTGAAGAAGAAGGCTTGAATCCTTAACACAAATGTACATTAAAATTTACTAAATTCAAGCCTAATGTTTTTTTAAAACTATAATAATTAACATTAGACATAAATAGCAATTTAGTTGTAAGACATGTTATGTGCTTTTTAATTGTTATAAATAACTTTCGAATTGGTTTTTGGTTCTTCCATGACATCCATGGCACAAGATAAAAGAAGCATAATATACGTGAAGCTATTTTCTAAGAAGTCGAAGTCAGAAACAGACTCTGTTTGCTTCCAGGGAAAACTTGTCTCTCATTCGTCGCCGCGTTAAGTTTCCTTCGTAACTAGGGCACGCAAGTCAGAACGGGCGTGCTTGTTTACAATGACGTAATTGCCCACCAGGGAATCGGCAAAGCGATATATGCAAAGTTACCAGTCCGAAGCAAAATGGTCATTAAGAAAGTCAAATGCCCACCGACGGCGTCCGTTTGAAAATAACGTCAAACTAGGACATTTCGAAGTTTTAGTTGGCGCCACTGGATTTTCAGCAAACTACCAAAGTGCCCACTTTGCAGGAGAATCCGGACATTTCAACTGACGCGGATAAATGAGTCCTACGAAGCAAACGGAGCTCTTGATGGCAAGATCTTGTTCATGTTAAAAGCATAAATGACAAATTTTCCACGCTGGTCTGACATACAAGTCATACGAATCAAACAGGAGGTCCAAGGCGAGCGGAGCATATTTTCATATTCAAAATCATAGAGTGAAAGATTCGGTTCGTGTTCACTTTCTTTACATCACAAACCGAGCATGAAGGAGCTCATCACGAATCAAACCAAGTGGAACCACAAGTGACTCAGTTCATGAATCTCTAGGTTCCACTTGGTTACTTGTTGAGCAATAGCTTCCCACCGTTGATGCTCTTCATGAATCATAGTATATCCATTACATGATTCACCGGGGCAGGAGTTAGGTCCATCATATATTTATTTATATATAAAAAATTAGATGGTGAAAATGTGACAAAAAAGGTAAAAAATGATAAAATATAATGCACACTTAAGCGATAGCTCACCTAACTAGGAGACCAGACTTACAAGTTGAAGGTAGTGAGTTTGATGTCTCTCCGCATTGAAACAAAAAATGCTTTGTTTTAATTTTAAAATTAGATTGTAATACAACACAAGATGGAGCAAAAGGAAGACTCGAAATCTTTATAAATGGACTCACTTAGAGACTTGATTTTGGTTTTGATGGTATCCATATCCACAAGTAGTCCTCGCCCGAACTAGGAAGAGGATAGGGCGTATTGTAATTTTAAGAAAAATGAAGGGCGATAAACCCGAGTGGGCGCCTATGAAACATCCTTTCCCCTTCCCGGTTAATTAGTTTGCTTTCCGGAATCCTTGGTTGAGAAGCTTCCCGGATTTTGAAATTCAGATCTACCTGCTTCGCGTTACCGGGAGAACAGGACGAAATTCGCACATCCTTTCTGCATATCTCCGGCGCATATTTGAAGATCCGGTCCGTTAGTTCGCCGGAGCGTGTGATTTCCGGCGTCTCCATTCGCGGAAATCCTAGATCCTTTGATTTGCGAGTAATTCAGCGATGAATCCAGAATAGTAAGCTTTTTATTCCAGCTTTTTCGCTTTGAATCTCTAGGAAGTGTGATCTCTATTCCTTCTTTCCTACACGATCCGTACTCCTACTCTTATTGCGGGAGCGATCGGTTCAGAAATGAATTGTATTTTAACGTTTCGCTGTGTAGATTTTATGGTTGATAGTTTGACGATATTTCTTGTCCTCATGCTTAAATGTGTTTATTGTCTGATCATGTTCAATAACGTACTACGAGGACGATTTCTGTGGACATTAGGATATTCTGGTTGCTAGATCCAGAACTTTAGGCCTACGTGTACTTCTCCAGAATCGTAAGTGGGAACTTAGCTTTTCGTTCGCCTTTGATTTAAGGAAAAGTGACTAGGGAGTCAAGAAAGGCAAAAGAGGGAGCCTAAAGTCGGCGTAGGTTTTGGCAAATTATTCACACGATGGGTAAATCTTGGAATACTGGAAAAGTTGGTCGGTTTCAATTGTTTTATGATTGTTGAGGAGCTCAGAGCCGATTTTCCGTAGTTTAGCTTGGATCATATGCGTTTCCTCGTTTGGGTACACGAGTACATCGCCCTGAAACGTGTCTCTGGTAAGAGGCAGGGTGGGCCAATTATTTTTATACATGACGTTGTTCGAATGAATGTATGCGTAATCCAGAAACGGATGTGAGTAGTGCCTCCGTCGTGAGATTCCACTCACCTATTTTGTGCATCTAATGTATTTTTCCAACTCATGGATTCAGAATGTGGTGTGTTGAAGAATTATTTTCTTCTTCCCGTAAAAAAGCTTCATCTTATTAATTTTGTGGTGAATGTGAGTACCTGTTACTCATGGTGCTTGCAAAGCTGCAGATCCAAAACCATGGATTTTCAGGAACATTGTCTATCATTTTCACACTATTATCTTGATAATTCTGCTGTTCTGAAAAAAATGGTTGTTGCTTTTTGCTCCCTCCCTTTTAAGGTTGGATTCCCTTCTGTTTCTGGTTGCACGTACTTACAATCATCTAATGCAAGCATGGTGAGGAATGGTGCGCTGCAACCTTATTCTATATTTGTACAAACGTGATGCCATTTCTGTCACGCATTCTGCCTTCTATTTTGTGGCTTCTCTATGTCCCACATTGAGCAAACATCCACTTTAGTAATCCGGTAACGGCTGTCCGTTACATTATCCCAGATGAGGGAAGCCACGAGAGAAGTAAACCATACGATTGGGGGAGCGGCTGCCTATAAAAAGGCAGCCATTTCACAAGGTGAAAAAATGTATACAGACATACAGAAACACAGAAATACATACAATCGTCTGAGAAAACCCTCGTGTGGAAACCTCACGACAATACCATCCGCTGCGTTTACTGAACCTCCGGTGACCAAACAAAAGAAAGGTGTTTTGCATGATCCATTTGGAAAAATGAGGATGAGTTAGAGTCCATTCAGTTTTTTATTCATGGATGGTGTAGTGAAGTTATTCAAAATGCTGTTGTTACTTGCTAGTGTTGATCTTAGGATATTCTGTTTGGGTGACAGTCTCTTGTTTTGGATATCAAATTCTATTACATCCACCGCTTCACTTTCTGAGGGCTGAGTAGATCGAGCTTATTTTGGACTTCAGAACTATCATCTTTGAAGATGGACCTTATGTCATAAGATTTGATTCTTTTTTTCTTTTTACTTTGCTAAATATCCAGCCGTTGATCTTTCTTCTCCCTTTGAGCTAAATAATCTTGTCTATAGAGTTCAGGTAATGATTGTTTTCTCACATTTAAATGGAGTCTCTCTGCATATTTAATGAAGTGTGTCAAGAATAGATTGTCTGCCCAAGTCTCCAGTCTTTGCAAAACGAAGAAATAGAAGGCAAGATATTGCAATGCATAGTCCTTTATTCCTAATTCAAACATGCAAATTACAGTTTTCAGCATAGAATTTGTCTTTTTCTTTTAATTTTCTTCATGATTCTTGACCAGCCATGATAACAGAGTTAAATATTATTCATGTCATGGGCATGTCCTTTTGAACCACCTATCAGAGGTGGCAGAACACGACCTGAGACTTAATGTGGTGTGGTTGTTGGCACTCAATGTATGTTGTTGCTCTGCAACCTGCCACCCCCATTCCCCTATTACATTGATTGGTCATCTTGGCATGGCGAATTGAATGTGGATGGTAATATGATTTAAGTCAGCATCTTTGTAACTAGCTTCTCTATTTTGTAGTGATTATTTGTTCAAGCTTTTGCTTATTGGAGACTCTGGTGTTGGGAAATCATGCCTTCTTCTGAGGTTTGCGGTAAGGGTTCTGTGCTCTTTCTTTCTATTCAATTGGAAATACTTGTAGGTGGTTTTATGCAGTAGATAATTGAATGATTAGCATGAAGTTATTCAGGCTTTTTTCGTATTGGTGGCTTCCGTATAAGTTAACAGCTAAAATATTGTCCTTTCCATTCCTGGTAGATAACCTCATAAAATATTGAAGTGATAAGCTATGCTAACTTAAGTTTATCATGAAAATCTTATTTATGACTAATTCAGCATTGTTTTTCATATAAAACACGAGTGATTAACTAAAAGAATAACATTGTGAGTGAATGTGACAGATAGCTATCAGTTTGAGCCATTTTTAGGGAGAAAGTGTTTTTCCATTTTTAGCTTCTTGTCATCTTGGAAGTTTTATCATGCAGTTTGACAGATGAAGGATGTAAGTTGTTTGTTCCGAGGTTGGATTGCTGTACGCCACAATTTTGTTATACATATTGGGTCTATGAGGAAAATAGGGATGATACACCATATTTCAGAACAATTTAAAGCAAAATCCTCTGGCTTGAAACTTTTAGAAATCAATTTTGCTATACTTACTATGTCAAAAAATAGAAGGAAAAATATTTCACAAACAAGTGGAATATTTTTATTATACTCGGAGGAATGTGAATATTGGTCTTTGACTTTTACAACTGTGGTATAAGATGCATGCAGTTATATAAATTAGAATTTTTTGAGCTACTGACTGACCTATAATTTGTTCGGAGTATTATGTATTTAATATCACTCTCTTTTTTCTTTAATTAGCGTTTTAATTATTTTTAAGTTTTCAGAAATTTATTTTTAGGATGTGATACTATTACTGCACATCTAACTACGGCTTTGTCGCTTTGAGGAATATAGCTAACAGTACAATTACAATGCACTACTTACGTCCTTGGTTTGTTCACATGTCTATGCAGACCCTCTGAATGTGCCAACCCTCACTGGAATACTCTCTAATTTGTTTATGTGACTTTCAACAAAGTTTGATTCTCATGCTAACAACTGCTTAATTTCTTGTATATTGTAGGACGATTCATATCTGGAGAGCTACATCAGCACCATAGGGGTTGATTTTGTATGTACATAATTCCTCTATCTCGCAGTTTCATGTATACTTTGTGTCCTAGAGGCCTCGTTTTGAATCTTATCTGGTGCTATTTGCATATCTCATTGTTTGTGCTCATCTTGTAGAAAATCCGTACAGTGGAGCAGGATGGGAAGACTATCAAACTTCAAATTGTAAGTTCCTGTTCTGTTTCCCCCGTAGTTTCTACTCTCTATGAAGGCATTCCCAGGAGTGACTCAAATCACTTTACAAGATTTGAATTGAGCATACATCTCATGGTGAGAGTTTTCTGAACTAGGTTATGGACATGAAAAGTTTTCTAAACTGGAGTATGGAAACCATATATGTGTAAACCACCTAGTAAAGTGTTCCTGGTTACGACGACCTTTTCAAGTTTGATTAATTTTACAATGCCCTGAAATGGTTTAGTTGCTTGCCCAACCTTGGGTACAACCTATAGATCATCCAATTCGTAGGTCGGATTATGGTGACGGATGAAATAGTACAACGGATTTTGTACTAAACTGAGGGGAAAATGTTCACAGTAAGCTTAAATATGGAAATATATGTAAATATTGCACAGGGATTGCCTATAGTGCCAAACATCGGGTAGCAACCATCAATGTAGGTTGAAAAGATGCATGCGTACTCTTTTGGATTTTGTGGGCTAACAATTGTTCACACCCTCTTATGTGCGTTACTAAGACCTTGGAGAAGCGAAAGATCGTTTGGTGTAACATAACATTATGTGGAAATAACTTAAATTCAATCATCTAGTTGCTCATGATATACCATATTGTGTAATTCTCGGGGCATCATTGGAACTCATATTGAGGTCAAAGTTAAAGTCATCTAATACGTATCTATGTAATTGATTCTCAAATTTCCGTTTTCCTTTCTGTTATGCAGTGGGATACTGCTGGGCAGGAACGCTTCAGGACCATTACCAGTAGCTATTACCGTGGTGCCCATGGGATTATTGTGAGTATTGCTTCTTTGAACTTCATGTTTTCTATATAATGTTTAAACAATCTTCAGTAGATTTAATTGCTTGGAATCCTGCTTTACAGTTTGATGCTTGCTGTTTTAGGATGTCTTTTGGTTTTCGGTTTTAGTAATGTTGGAGTTCCAGTTAGACAAGTCTGCTCCATTTTTTAGTGTACCATGTTCAGTTACCGGTGTTTAATATCATAATATCATTGATACTCTGTTATGCAAGGTGGTGTATGATGTCACGGACCAGGAGAGCTTTAACAACGTGAAGCAGTGGTTGAATGAGATTGACCGTTATGCCAGTGATAATGTCAACAAGCTTCTAGTTGGAAACAAGTGTGACCTTACAACTAAGAAAGTAGTCTCCTCCGAGATTGCCAAGGTATGTTTAACGTGCCTTCTTATGTTACTTCTTTTTATTTGGACGGAAGAGATCCGAGACAATAGGGAACACTTTTTCTACTCTAGAGGCCCGTCTAGAAAACCTTAACTGATGTCTAGCATTTGAATTCTTTCTCTCTCTCTCTAAAGGCATTTGCGGATGAGATTGGAATTCCGTTCTTGGAAACAAGTGCAAAGAACTCTACCAATGTCGAAGAAGCTTTCATGGCCATGACTGCTGCTATAAAGAACAGGTTCTAATCCTTGGACCTTTCAACTCCTTCAAAATAATTTATTGACTCGTATTGAAGATCATGATATCAGCTTATCTAAAATAATTTCTAATGAAATTGCAGAATGGCAAACCAGCCAGCCATGAATGGTGCGAGGCCACCAACCGTCCAAATCCGAGGACAGCCTGTTGCACAGCAAAGCAGTTGCTGCTCGTAAATTTTGTCATTCTTTTTCTTGTGCGCTCTTATATGTAAAAGAAGCTTTAGTGTTTCCAAGTAGACTCTACCTGTCAGATTTCTCCATCAACTGATTGTCAAAATTCCATTCTTTCAAACTCCGATTATTGTTTGCATATGTAAAACTCAAGAATCAGTGAATTTTGGTGGTGTTATTCCTTATCCATGAACCATTTCAGTTCTAGGACTTGCGTTTTGCATATGGCTTGACCGTCATGCTTTCTCACCACGTGGCCGAGAGAGCATTACTCTTTCTTTTCTCTTATTATCAAGAGAAATCACAGCTAACGACAGGTTCTGTTTCTTTTTTTTCTTCAGAGAACAATAGGTTCTCAGTATGCCTTTTGAAGTGAAAATCCCTTATATAAACTACGCATGTGTGTGAGCGTGAAGGTGAGCTCTTGGTCAGCCCAGATCTTGAGGTGCACGAGCGGCAATCACATTTGCTTAGATGCAGTTCTCTTTGTCCGCTCAGCTCTTGGTCCCTCCAGACCCTTCACTGAGTGGTGAGGTAGAGCCTATGGATACCGGTGTCTGCTCAAGTTAGTATAACAAGGTTGGATATAGTAATAAGATTATTCTGTGCTAAATATAAAACATTCATATCAATATATAGAATAACAAAACTTGGCAATGTACAATTGTCTTACTTTCAGGATCTCAAATTAGATTCTGAGATTGGATATGAAGCAACGAAGAGAGAAAACTATGATATGGTCTCAAAGCATGAAAAGGTTTACTCCTTGTTTCCAAATACCACAATTCTATCACAAAATATAGAAACCAAAATGTGATCTCTAAAAACATGGTTTTAGTACTTCAAAAATGATTGAGAAAATAAAAAACTGATCAGCTCAGGCTACTGTTGATGCTTGGTTCAAAAACACGCAAAATCAGTACATGCATAGCACACGTCTGCCTACTATAAAAAGAACAGTTAACAAACTTTTAAGATGAAATTGCCTCTTTGTTTGAGCCAAAACTGTTTTTTATTAGTCAAATTACATTTCTAAGGCAGAGTTTTTTTTGGTATCAACGTTTACAAAGAAAATTGATGAAGATGTTAGACATGGTAGATACGTCTTAGTTTTGATCTGTGTGTCCAAAAACCACCAAGGCAATCTACCAGATGAGCCATTTTCACTGACGGGTTAAACTTGGGTCTGTGACCAATCTTTTATTCCCCTATCAACATACCTCAAAGTCTCACTCGTTAAAATGTCATATTGAATAATATTCCATAAGTTTCTATATGTGCTGCAATGCAACCCTTACTTACACCCTTGTGTTTGAATGGGGGGACATAGAGTGTACAGATAGCATGCTGCCACCTTTGTGAAAGCAATGGAGCTCCAAACCCTAACATTTTTAACATCAGCGAGCCTAACGTTCTCGACGTCAAAAGAAGGAATCGAACTCTCACCAGCCGACAATGTCTTCAATGTAACAAAGAGATGGAAACTTGATGCACAGATGGCTTGAATGGGGAAAGTCTCTTACGGCCACCTGCAATTGTAATCAAAACAATAATGGAATCAAAGCTTTACGTCATTTAAGCTCTTCGAACCAAACCCCACTTAAAAACTCCATTTTCATCGTCAGGTCAACTCGGCTGCATCACAGAATTTTAAATGTCCTTCATTCTTTTTAAAATTCTTTAAAAAAATTTAAATTATACTTATACCACTCAAAAGAATGGTAGACATGAGTAAGCATGTAGAAATAAGTACGATCCAGTTTTTTCTTAATAGAGAGAAAAGAGAATCCAACTTTCTCATATATATATATATATACATATATTGTAGAGAGAAGAGGGGAAACTAGATCATGCAAGGTCACACAAATGTAGTTTCGTGCATTTTTCTTTGTTTTTGTGATACATAGTGTCATTTCGAAAATTATAAGAGTATTTCAAAAATATAAGGAATCGTCTTATTACACGGATTTGCATGTGTAGGCTTCAAACAACCTTGTTTAATCAGAAAAGAAAAGAAAGATTATCACATGAAAAGAGGAAATGCTGCATAGTTGCCCAACTAACCTTTTATCTTTTTGCACGAGGTATGTTTGTGCCTAAGCCAGCCTTCGTGAGATTCACCTCTTTTTACTTTCCTTGTTGTTGGTGATTGGCTACAAGTTGGTAACTTGTGCCCTTGAATTTGATTTGTCCTACAATGAAAAGTCTTTAGGGCCACAATGATCATGTCTTTCTAGGTGCATCAACCCTTTGTCCCTCTTCACACGCCAAACTCCCTTTAGCAGTTTCTTCTAATAATTTGCATTCAAATCATTGATATATATATATATATATATATGAAAATCGATTTATGTATACTATTCAATCATATATGATCATTGTTTTTCAGTATTATAAATATAATTTAATTTTTTAAGAGTTTTTTTAAATATAAAGAATAATATTGTTATACTTGTGTCCCCCTAAAAAACAATTGCCGAACAACAATGGTGGGCATGAACCAGTCTCTCTCTCTCTCTCTCTCTCTCTCTCTCTCTCTCTATATATATATATATATATATATATATATATATATATATATATATATATATATACAATTTGTTTTGAATAAAGTCTCACTTCGGATTCAGCAGATTTTCCTAGTAAAGTTTTCGGATTCAACGTTGAAAGTTGGCGCCTTCGCTAAGAGTCCAGATCTAACTCCGAAGCCAGTCTCCCTCTGAATTTGAATAATTTTTGAAGGGGAAATCGTTGGTTCTTTCTTCCCGAGCAACAGGCATGGCCTACAGATGGTTACTCCTAAAAGTTCATTCACAGTATCACCATCAGCAAGTGCTTCGAGAAGAAGTCTCATATGAGTAGATAAACAATCTCTGCCATACATGTAGTAATGAAACTCTGCCCCGTTGCACCCAACTGAGCTTAGTTGAGAACCCGCGCCGTCTCAGGGTTCAAGAAAAAACTTAATTAATATTACATTTACCTTTTTACTGTTTAATTTAAATTATATAACATGAGGAATGCCGTTTAAAATAGACGATAGCACTCACATCTCTTCTTTTTTTGGCATTTTTCTTGGAAAATAACTATGAGTTTTGTCTCTATGCATGTGAATTGCATTTGATGAGCCCGTAGACAACACTTCCCGCCCCTTCTCCCTCAAATATACACAGTACAATGAGATTGTTGCACCTCAGAGGCCAGATTCATAGAACGCAGTACCCCTTGTACGTTGTGTATATGCTTGCGTACATGGTGTCTATATGTGTGTCTGTGTGCGTGTGTGTGTGTGTGAGAGAGAGAGAGAGAGAGAGAGAGAATCTTTATTTGGTATCTTGGGGCTTCCACATCCTTATCACGATATTGACGGATATTAGCGCATTCCCAACTTGCGCCCTCCCACAGCTTGTTTCAAGTTCCCAATCTGCTCTTCCTTTAAGATGAATACAGTACAATGCAAAGGTTGCTGCTCAGAGACCAGATTCATGGTATATGATACAACACCGTACCTTCTATTCTTTTCATCTAAATCGCCATTGAAGCATGCCACATTCACACAAGAAGGAATCCACAATGGGCCAACGTGAACGCTGTGAGCTTAACTGAGCTGAACATGAGCAGTGTGTGTTCGGCTCTCACCGCATCGACTTCACCAAGTTCCCAATCTGCTCTTCCTTTAAGATGAATACAGTACAATGCAAAGGTTGCTGCTCAGAGACCAGATTCATGGTATATGATACAACACCGTACCTTCTATTCTTTTCATCTAAATCGCCATTGAAGCATGCCACATTCACACAAGAAGGAATCCACAATGGGCCAACGTGAACGCTGTGAGCTTAACTGAGCTGAACATGAGCAGTGTGTGTTCGGCTCTCACCGCATCGACTTCACCAAGTTCCCAATCTGCTCTTCCTTTAAGATGAATACAGTACAATGCAAAGGTTGCTGCTCAGAGACCAGATTCATGGTATATGATACAACACCGTACCTTCTATTCTTTTCATCTAAATCGCCATTGAAGCATGCCACATTCACACAAGGAGGAATCCACAATGGGCCAACGTGAACGCTGTGAGCTTAACTGAGCTGAACATGAGCAGTGTGTGTTCGGCTCTCACCGCATCGACTTCACCAAGTCCCCCATTTTTCTGTAAACCTTTCTAACTTGGTTATGATGGATCAAGTTACCCTATAATCTAACTAGGCAACATTAAGATATTGGTAAGCTAAAATGAAGCATCAGCTCAAACAAGCTCAACGACGGCCTGAACGAGTAAAACTGAGTTTGAACTCGGCTTCTCATGCTTGAATTCAGCTTGTTATGAAATTACGATCATCTTGTGGCATGTTTGAATAGCGAATAACTTGTTAAATACATGAACACGAGCTAGCCTGTCTAGGAAACAAGAGGAACACGAACAATGATAGGAACGGGATTGATTAGTACGTTGCGCTGCCCACTCTAGCCTTAACCTCTAAGGCTTTAACCACATCAATACAATCGGTTATCAATTCTTAAAGAAGTGAGCCGAACCAAACCAAGCCAAACCTAACCATCAGTCCCGGCTTGGTTTGGTTCCACCCACGGTTCTGTACATTTTATTTATGCTAATACGTGACAGTTAAATCGTATAAAGCAATCAATATGAAGCAAACAACGTATCTAATTTATGTCATGACAGATAAGCTCAATAAATTATAACATCCGTTAATACAAATAACAATTCAATTTCTAGCATTCAATAATGCCACAATAAATAACAAGATTAGACTTTTGCATGTAAGCTTTTTTGGTGGGTTTATATCGTATACATTTCCTACCACCCATCTATAT
The DNA here is from genome assembly GCA_036023115.1 of Brasenia schreberi. NCBI lineage: Eukaryota > Viridiplantae > Streptophyta > Magnoliopsida > Nymphaeales > Cabombaceae > Brasenia > Brasenia schreberi. The sequence continues at coordinate 30,005,164 of JAYKKT010000088.1, forward strand.
TTAATCAGATTACTTATTTATATATATATAAGAGAGAGAGAGAGAGATTGGGCGATGTGGTTCAGTTCTCATGGTTTGCTTCCAACGTTGGAACTGTGAACCGAACCGTGAGATTTTTTCCCTGTTGAAACTGAACCAAACCAAACCATTTAACTAATGACACCGAACAAGACCATCGTTAGTTCGGTTCTCGCTGTTTGGCTAGGTTTAATTGGTTCACGACAAGTCAAATCACACTGCAATTTTCTAAATATAATTTACTAGCTTTTAATCATGCCCGTACCTTTGTACTTGGGCCAGGAGCTCTCGCCGAAAAGGTGCAACGCAATCCCATCTTCCCTTCTCAAACGGATTCAGCCACACTATCACCCATTTACAAAAATAAGCTCCTACAAGATCCAGAAATGCCGTCAAGGACACAATAGCGCTCTTTCATTATTACCCACCCACAGATCAAACCCGTCACAGAGAAAGCGACGAGCACGAGAAATTTCCGTTCGTTTTACGTTTTGCATGAGAAAGAGAGCTCTTTTACACAGGCAAAGAACAGAAAATAGATGAACGTATCAACAAATCAAGACACACAAAAACAAGAAGGGTATTTCCGTCAAGAAAAGGTCAAAGCCTAGATACGCCCTCCCTCCGCTGACCAAGAAACTCACCCCCAGAAAGAAAAACTATCCTCTTCTTCTTCTTTGAAGAAAAAATAGCGGTGAAATGAATACAAAAAGGAAGAAGACGAAGCATTGTTTACGATCTGATCTCGTTCAGCGTTGTATGCTCTTCTCTTTTGCAATGGTTTGGGCGATGTAGGCGAGTTTCTGAAGATTGAGTCTCACGACCGTGTCCGCGAACATGCGAGTGTCCTCCTCCGTGTTGCCCTCCGGCACGTCAACGATATACGACTCCAAGACGACGGTCCAGATCTTTCCCGTCCTCGCAAGCTCGTTGACCGTCGTGACCGACCGGTAATTCCGAAGCCGGTGCTCGCCGCCGATGATGCTGAAACCGAAGATCCGGCGATCGTCATCGAGAACATCGAGCCTCTCGGTGCTCATCGTCGCCGGAAGGCCAGAAATGACGGTGACTTCCCGAAGGCTGCCAACGGGAGGCAGACTCTCCGGCGCCGACTGTTCTAAGAGGCGGCAACTCTTGATGAAGTGCTTGTACACATGCGGCCTGTCGAACCGCCGGACGATCGACCATACGGCATCCGCTGGGGCGTCGACACGCTGCACCATGAGAGAGAAGCATTGGCCAGGAGAGATGTGGTAAGTGTGGTAGGAGTCGATTGTGGCCCTCAATTCGCTGTACTCCTCCGGCGTCAACCCCCGTACTATCCTCCCCCCGGCGTTCTTTCGCGACGACGTCGACGATGGTTGGTCTTCGTCTTCCATGGTCCCAATATCTTCTTCGTCCTTCAGAGAGAGATAAGACGACCTCCTCTTCGTCTGAGGGAGAGAGTTTCTTGAGCGCGTATTTTGTATGGGAAGGAAAGGAAGAGACAGAGTGATGTGGGGTTCCGTTGTTTTCCATTTTTATCTGGTTTTGTCCTTTTCCAAAGGTCGAAAATGCCCCCGAACCAGAGAGGAAGAAACTATAGAAAAAATGAAAACCGTGGAGTATTCAATTCCTCATTGGAAGTCGATGCGAAACACTGAAATTGATGGATCTTGGAATGGAGCACGGTTTATCGACCCGGAATCCAACACGCACGATATTTCTCAAGACCATTTTTATATGTAAACGATAATGGTAATATCCGATCCGATTCATTAGGACATTCCATGTGGATATGGGTTTAGATTTGAATACGAGTTTGAAAAGCTAAACTATTTCAAAGCTTGGCACCTGTTGAACTATTTTCCATATCCATCGGATAACTTTTAACATCAAATTAAATCTTGTGCCGTATTAGTGTAATAGTTTAACAAAGTAAGTTCACTTTTATATTGTTTTATCTTATATAACACATTATATAATCTAAATTCAATTTTCATTTCAATAAAAAAGAAGAATATTGAATAAAAAGTTCAACTCCACCTGGATCACTCCCTATTTCAAGTCCGAATAAAAGAGAAGCATTGCTTTACATTGAATAAAAGAGAAAAAAATAGTCACCGTTTTTTCTCTCCTTCTCCCTTTTGGAACCTTCTGACTCCTAATTAATACAAATTAATTAATGGAATCCAATAACAAAGGTGTATGAAGTGATTGTCGCCATACGTTCCACAACCTATCTTTACTTTGACTAGATATTTCTTGCGACCACTATTGTTTCATAGACATTCAATAGTATTCATACTGTTGACAAATTATTTAAAGTTTGGCTAGCTCGTGTTTTAGTTCAGCTGCTGGTGGTGGTGGGGAGTTCGACTCCCAAGAAGGCTCATGTTTGTAATTTTATTTATTTACGTGTTTGAGTAAAAAAAAAAATATATATATATATATACTAAAACACACACATATCTATAAAGTGGGTTTTTTATAATCATCAACTTACTTTCATTTTTTTGAAATGTTTAAAGAAAATATGAAGAATATTTTTATTATACTTGTGTATGAAACAAGTGTCAATACGAACAGGACTCTCTCTTAGTGTGAGAAAAAAACAGGAGAGATATGGGTGGGGGAATCGATGCAGCAGATCGAAAGTAGCGCAGGAAAAGCCTTTTGGTTTTTCTTGAAACCCATGTTTAACGAGTGAAAGATTTTGACTGGACAAGGTTCGGAAAACTTTTCCGGGTGGAGAAATTTTCCCATTCCACCGGGATGTGACTGCCATGACAGAGCCAGGGCACGCCAAACAATGCATTGCAACATAACTACTGATCTGAGATTCTGCCCGTTATGGGTGTCGGCAGGAGTGAATGGCCCGCCTCCCTAAGCCGGGATCCGCCGAGTTCGATTCTTGTCCCCATTATGACTATTGTACCCTCTTTTTTCTTAAACCTCACTACGATATAAAGCCACACCAAACACACTCCCTGTACGTTGTAATGTTTGTTAATGTATTTTCGTTATTACTCTGCGGTCTTGGGGCATTGTTGCGGTAAAGACAAAAGAGGGGCGGCAGAACGGGACAAAGCCTGACGCTGTGAAGGAGTTCAAGTATTTAGGGATCACGACGAAGATGAAAGTACAAAAGTGTGCAGAATTTTCGAGTTTAAGGGCGAAAAAGATCCAGAATAGAAGCGGCCCAATGGTAATTTCGCCTGTCATCCAAATACGCCTCTCCAATCTCGTGTTGGGGGTTCCGGTCAGAGAATCGAGTGGCGTTTCCCCCGGTTGCACGAGTTTCGGCGCATGCTCAAAATGTGACCAAGTTCATGAACTCTATGATCCAATGCCACAACTAAAGCTTGATATTCGTGATCTTGGCGGCAGGAAAGGCGCCAAGTTCAAGAACTTTCTTGGTACTAGATGCACGCTCTGGATATCGAACTCATGACCTTCGACGTGTGAGTTGACCTCATAATCAGGTGAGCTATTGAGCTTAGTCGGACCTTTCACGTACTGCTTGGTTTGTAGTTGGAAGCCTTTCTCAAACCTAAACCTCGTCCTGCATACATAGTTTCAAGAACAACCTAAGTTTTTTTTTCTTCGTAGGATTGACTACATGAATTCTTTATTTTTATGTCATGGTAACAACTATTGTGTTCTGGTAAAAGGAAGTAAGTTTTTTTCTTGTTACAAAGCTTAGTACCCTTTGAGAATCGAATTCCCCACCAACAACAATGATACTCTAAAACACCCTGTGGTTGAGTTATTGCTCTCAATCAAAGGAGGCAAGAGATGAAAATACTCTAGAATACCCTGTTGTTAGTGTTTTAGTGAGAGAGAGGCCTGTATTGGACTCGTCAAATACATTAGTCTCTTTTTTTTATTGGTAATGCCTATGTGATCCAACTGTTTTTGTGACAATAGCATATGATGATTCGGATGAAAAGTTATAAGCATTCAATCGTACTTGGACACCGCCTAATCTTGTACTGTGATCCGCAGAAGTTTCATTAACCTCAATGGTGGTTTAAGGAAGGCACACTTGTATTTCGAGTGAGTTGTATTTGTATTTCACGTTCACAAAACACTTGTATTTTTTCTAAAGTAGTTCTCACACATTAACGTAGTGATTGAGGACTGCTTTTTAGGTGAATATGATTTGTGGGTATGGTTCTTAATATGATACATTCCAACAATCAGTTCTAGGTCTCCCACTAACATCCTAAAGCATGATTGGTGGAATATAAAATATCTATCTATATATATATATATGCATATGTATGTATGTATGACAAACCAAATTCTCTTGGTATGGACAATACCTATTAAGATAAATAAATTAGCTAAATATACATGGTATTGAAGCCTAATAAAATGTCCATGAAGATGCACAACCAGCGACAGCTAACCTGCCCATGAGGGCAACTCACAACTCGAAGGTCATCAGCTCAATACCCAGGGGCAGACATCGGTCTTCAGCCTCCCTATTGTACCAAAAAAAAAAGTTCGTAAAGACAATGGAGATGTAACAAACACAAATTCATTTGAATTCTGTGGATCTGGTTTCGTTATGGCTCACCCCTGCATCAGATCGTCGACCAGCATCAGTTCAATACTTTCATATGGTTCATGCATCCAACATTTATCGTGAAGCCTTTGAATTTCCTAGCAAGTTCATACCACCATATGCTAACATTTCCGCCATGCCTCTTATCACTAAGTTCTATTTTGGGAACTCAATACACAAACGAACATGACAAAAGATAACATGATCTTGAATCTTTTAAACAAAACGTTAAAACATGTTCTTGCTTTTTCTGTAGTTAAAGTGCTAATCTGATATCTGCTCGATGCAGATAAGGCTTGGTCTTGGTTTGGCATGCAAAGGGACACGACACGACACAAGGTGGCGAAGGCAGGTTAGCATATTGGAGAAACCAACAAAGAAAAGACACTTGAATATAACTAGGGCTGGTTAATCTACCGAGCCGCTGGTTTGGCTCGATGTGGCTCATTCTTGTTCATGTTCGGTTTGCTAAACCATATGACTTGAACTTGACATGTTACGTTCAGCTTGATTAAACCCATGAAAGCTTGGTACATGGTAATCTTTTTCATATAAGGTAAAGGAAGGACCAATATTTTCTTTCTTTCTTTTTTTTTCCAAAAGGAGGACTTTATATAAATTAAGGGCCAAATCCCCTCCTTAAGAAGGTGCACACTCTTTGTGACTTGGTTGAAGTTAAAATGAAGAAGAATGTGTTTGAGATGGTTTGCGAGCATTTGAAAATCCCTTGCAAAAATGTAACATGAAAAATTACAATACTATGTCGGTAATATACTGATTGAAGTCTTATGAAAATGTTCAAAGTCTTTAGTCACTAATATATAAAAAAGAGAAAAAATGGTTTCGTGTTGTAATACGAACTTGCGTGTCACAGTGACGGTTTAGTGCCCTTCTTTGACTCTTTAACGAGTCACCCCAAACATAACTGATTTTTACATTTTAAAAGATTATAAATTCGTCCAACTCCCGTTCTCATGGCCTGTTCAACATTCATACTTCATAACTCGGGTTAGACATGGCCTGTTCTGAATTAACCTGGCGGTTCCAATCACGGTTCGGTTCTGGTTCCAGCTTTTGCAAAACCTGAACCATGCTGGAACCGGAACTGATGGTTTGGAACCGTCAGTTTCATAGTTTTTGATTTTTTTTTTGTCAAAATTCAAAAATTTTAAATATATTTTTCAGTTCTGAACAGTTTAGGACCTAAACCAGAATCAACAGTTCCAAACAGGCATGAAACAGGCCCAATCCCCATTTGGTTCCGGTTCCTAGTTCCAGGCACGGCTATCTCGCCTATAGTGCCCCGTGGGAAGTGCAACCGGAACTGGTCATGACAGAGATGTCCTACGCTCATGAGGCCAGGTCAGTACATCTAACCCTGGAAACGGTACAGGTCAGGCACAATGGTGGTGAAAGCCGGTGGTTCTTCCACGCCAAAGCTATGGCTAAACCCGACGGATAATCCAAAGCTCAATAGGTCTATCCTTTCATGCAAACAATTTATCAAGTAGCCAAAACCAAGATTCTGTCATCAATTGGATCTGGATTTGTTTTTCAATTTTTACATCCGGACGTATTCTTGTGGATAATTTGAAGTGAATAACTTATTTAAATAAGAAATATAAACTATCAAGAAAACAGGTCGGATCCAAATCTTAAGGTTTTCTAATACAAGATTTAAATGTGATGAAAAGATTTAACAAGTCGAATTCAGTATTGCTAGGATTGGACCTAAATCCAACCCCTTCGTGTCGAATGAGAAGCTATTTTATCTCCACAGTTCATGTAGGTCTCATAAGCTGCATTTTTCTTGTCAGCTCATGTCTCACAAGTATGCAAAGACAGTTGAAGTACTTGGGCGATCAAGATGATCCCATGTCATAAATGGACAGTTTGTTGCCTTTCATCAGTGTCATCAGAGTCGAGATTCAGGCCAACCTGAATCTAGTTGGTGACTTTCTGTTACGCTATACGGGCTAGTTGATCGGAGGATGGCCGCAATCCGGCCACTTTTTTGGTTCAATGGGTAAAAAAATCTCCATAGTCGGACCAATTCGAGCTCAAACTCTTCTTTGGTTCAATGGGTAAAAGTCTCCTTAGGTGCAAGTGTGAGATTGTCTGTTCTTTCAGTTTGGATAAGTGCTTGTATGTCGAAGAACGAAGGTGAAACATTCATTTGGTGGTCAGCTAGTACGTCTTGTGGTGGTGTCTTTGTAAAGTAGTACTGTAAGATTTTAAGTTTCTATCTTTTGGTTGAAAAAGAACTGATAAAACGACTTAGCAATGCATGTGTGTGTGAGGCTTCGGTCTCCTCTTGTAACAAAAAAACAAAAAAATATTAGCGACATCCATCATCTTAAAAATTAAAGAAAAAAGGCATAAATGGGGGCATCTGCTGAAGCCTCATTATGTTAGCAAGCAGGGTCAGTTAAACCAGGTTGCAGTGCCATTACAACACTCAATATATCAAAGATAACACAGAGGACCTGAAATGCTTTATGGTCAGCACAAATCCACATCTAAGAACCCGATTCCCGCATGGTATCTTAACATGCTTTGCTGTTCTGATATTTCAGAATCTCAGGAATCATCTTTCTTCGAACTGTTCAAGGATTTCAGATTCGATGGGATTCACATCCTTAAGTTCTCGACGACTCGATCATCACTTTCCGAGCATTTATATCTACCATGGATTTCAAAACAAATGTGAACCAGTCCTGTTCATGTTACCACTTTATCTGCTTCAAAGCATTCCTTCTGGTGAAGCAACCAGCCTTAAGTACATTAAAGAAGACGACATTAATGAAAAGGATGATGCATACATCAGCCAGCCAACAACCATCCACCTTGACATTTCTCCGTATTGTTGTGATAGATCATTTAGTGTGACAACGGCGTAGACATGGCAGGTTCCGGTTAAACCAGAACCGAACTCGGATTGGACTGGTTTAAAACTATCGGTTCTGATTTGGGTCTTAAACCATCCATAACTAAAAATTATTTAAAATTTGGAATTTTGACAAAATATTAAGTTTTTTTAGAAATGGCAGTTATGATTCCACAGAAACTGGAATGAAAACCAACCCGGGTCCTCTCAATTCTAGAAGAATGGGTGAGACCAAGAAGGAAAATGACTAGGGAGTTATGGATGAGCTAACTTTGGTTTTCTCTAGAACTCCCTCCAATACATGTCTACGTTTAAGCAAGATTTTGATCAACTCTAAAATAGATATGTTGATTAGAAGCATTGTTAAATACTTTTCTAGATTGTATTGAGGTCACACAACGTCCTCACCCTTGTTCATGCCATGGGATGAACGAGGAGTGATGCACGCTTTTTTGGAGCCAGATAAAACGATCATCTCCTTGCTTGATTTATTCAATAAGTAAGAGGGTTGGTAGATCCTTCCGGACCTAGTAACCTCCTCGACACTTTTCTTATGACTCGGTCCTACTTAGGCTATATGTTGGTGCAAAGATTTCGGTATATCACGAATAACTATCATGGCTCTAGCTAGGGGCGGGACACTAAGTGCTTCCTAGATCACTACTTCTTTGATTTTTTTTAATATTACAGGAGAACTATATGATGTGTGGCAAATAGAGTGAATGATATGTAATGCATGATAACAACAATTATAGGTGATCACTTCATGAGAGTTCTAGGGAGAGAGATGTACCTCTTTGAAGCATTTTATATATTTTGGAAAGAGCTTCTTGAAAATGGTTTGGAAAGCCTCCATCTCCTCGTAGACATGGAGTTTGTCTTCCTCAATCAAGTCTTCTATTTTATTTTTTAAAGAGAAGCAAGCCTATCGTACTTGTAAAATTCATTAAGAAAACGTTCCTTAGGGGATGCTCCTTCGAGAATCGACTTTAAGTTAACAAATACTTAAGATAGAAGAATGTCTAGGACTTTTGTAAGTGGTTGTCCTATATGCATGTAATATCTCTTTGTGTTTTCATTTTTTTTACTTTTAGGATGAATGGTTTGGACTTGAGCCCAAAAGGTTTAGTGGGATTAGACGAGGAAGGTTCAACTCTAATATTTGTTACTTTCTAAGATTTTACCCCTCAATCTGATGACCCACAAACCGCGGGCTTTGGCCTTGAAGAGAAGCACTTAGCTTTCCAAAGGTCCTCTTACATTTCCCTTTTTAAGTTTGCTTCGAAAAACGATGACTTTTTAATAAGCTTTTTGAAAGTATTGGTTTCACTAAGAGAGATGAGGGCTTTTAAATTGATTTTTAAATTTTCTAAAATTAACATTACCGCACAACTGTCGTATATGGGCTCCTTGACTTACCCGAGCAAAGTTCTTCATCTCACAATGAAAGTGTGGGCGTCTTCATTATGAGATTGCTTAGCATAGCTCAATATGTTGAGAGTTGGGATAACCTCTACATTGTGCGAGAACCTTTGCATGAAACAATTGACAAGCTCTTTAAAAGTGGTGAATTGGCTTAAATCGTATGAGGCCAACCACTTGGACGGGTCCTTTTTCTTGTAAGCCTTTCAGGAAAAGAGTTGCAAATGAGATTTAGGATCTCTATTGCCATTTTATAAATGAAATCTTGACATTTTGCCCTCACTATCAGTTTGATAATCAGATGGTATAAAATCCAATAGTGAGTAGACATTCTTTTCCTTTGATTGGCCTTTTAGCAGTTATTGAATTACTCTCCTATCTTTCATAGTGAATGATTCGAGGTTTGACTCTTCTTCCTCAAATTTTGAAGTCGGTTTAGTCTTTCAGATATGATTTGTCATCTTAAAGGCCTAAGATTGTTTTTCATGAGAAGAGCAAGATTCTACTGCATTGGCCTCTTGGCTTAGGACGTGATATCTCGATTCTTAACTCTCTCAACTCTCTCTTTAAAGAGATTATTGTATGTTTTTGGGTTTGAGAAAGCGATTTATAAGACTTTTTATTGTTTTCGAAAACCAACTTATGTAGCTCGATGAGGCCTCACTCAAAACATCATCAATCGAACCTTCTGAACTTGATATGGTATGTGCTTTAAAATTTTGGACCTATAGTAATTTTTTAAAAGAGTTTAGGATAAGGCTTTGAAATTAACTTGTTTTGAAAGAATGTAAGAAGATCAAAATGACTCCTCTCATACCTAAGTTCTACCAGGCGTGCCATTTTTTTTTGTAAATAAAATTGTTCGATCTTATGTGGACTTAAAAAACTTTGCTTGCAAAAATGTGTGCGAGCATGCCACCACCAAGATTACTCAAACTTTCAAAGAGATTTATCTAACTATTCAACGATTGTTATAAGGTAGGTTTTTATCCACATAAGCTTTCTTAAACCATCACTCAAGGGTTAGTCTACACGGTTAGGAAGAGTGATTTTGGAATCTAGAGTTTTTTCAAAACAATTTCAATTAGAAACAACATTTTCTAAAATGTTGATTTCACTTAGCCAAAACATGTTGAGCTCTATGAAAATAGAGTTGATTATGCTTTAGAGGCCCTTTTTGAGTTGACAAATCGCAAATTTTTTATTTGAGTGAGATACTAGGTATGAAATTTATTAAGAATTTTTATTTGTATTTTTGAATTCTTGAATGATAAAATAAAAACTTAAGAAAAGCTTCTAACCGAATACTATTATAAAATTTTGGACAATGTGACTGAGATTATGGGTCTTAGTAAAACACTCTTATCTCTGCACGTAGGCTTTCGATTTAAATGAAACTTATCAATTTAGATGGATGTTAGCTTTGAGTTGACACCATTCTTGAGGTATTTAGACAAATATGAATAATAGTTACATCTCAAAACGATATTAAATTTAATTTTAATAAAAAGAGTTTTTATTGTCGTCCTATTTAATCTGAAGTTAGGTTAGGTCCATTGCTCTCTTTTTCAAGAGAGAAAGTGAGTTGCCAACCATCAGACGTAACCGTAGCTTACATTTTAAGTATGTAAAGTGATAGAATTGCACCTTTTGTGATTGGGATCTCTGATGTAAAGCATGCACTCACGGACACGTAATTACGAGGAAGACAAACACAGAACATATATATATTTTCCAAATTGAAATCTAAATAATGTAATTGAGATTTTTAAAAAGAGAGAGCATCGTTCATTGATACGTAGAGTTTGAATTTAAAAATTATTTAATATAAAATAAAAGGGAGTACCATTCCAATAAAGGTCCTTTTCAAGGATGAGCATGCAGTCCACCTATCTCGGGTTCGATTTCAGTAAATAAATGGGAGTACCGAGCCTTTCGGTAGACTAAAATTTGGGCCAACTATTGGCGGACTGTTAATATGAAGAACCTTACCTGCTTAAATGCGCTTAAATTTTACGTGTGTGTTTATATTCACAATAAAATGGGCACTAAATTCACATAAAAAAATCTTACTCATACTCAAGGTCACCGTGACAGCTGTTGAGCCACAAAATGAGACATCGGATTCCTCCATGTATACGGTCACTTTAATAGAGCATCAGATTTTTTGTTAAGCACCTACAAATACATGTTCGGTTTCGGTTATGGTTATGAAACCATCGATTTCAAAATGGTTCCAGTTTAAGTTCAGAACTATTCAAAACCGATACTTTTATTTAAAAACTTAAAAACATAAGAATAATTTAAAAAATACCGATACCAACAATTGATTCCAATTTCATCATAAGTGAAACCAAAACTGAACGGAGTGGTTCAATTTCACCGATTCCTGGTTCGATTCGGTCATGGTTGAAACCGTCAAACCAGTTAAGGACCAGCCACTTTACTTAAAAACTTCTTGTTCTGGTTTACTCCTCCCCATAATTTTCGTATATTGTTAATTGTCGACATTCAGTCAGTCCGTAAAATATATTTTATTCGACAAAACCAAAAAAAAAAAGATGAAGAAAGATCACCTCTACGACATGGATTCTGCCTTACAAGCTCGTGTTTCGAAACACGGAATACTTTCAGAACCAATTCTAACGATCCATTCTTCTTAAACCTCAAAAAGTCTTGGAAACAGTTATTCCTACGGATGGTAAATGACCCGAACAAAGTAAACACGGGCTTTCTTGTTTGAATCATTCTGTATACCAGTTACAGCTCGTGTTCATTTATTTATGAGAAAATCGATTTTATAAAAGTTGGAGCTTTTGTGTGTGTATGTTCGAGCTCGTAATACCAATACCTGGTGAGGGACATGTATATTTCAGTACTAAATAGTATACTGTAATAGAAAACAAATATACAATAACAACGATTCAAGGAAATGGCCTTTTAAATTTATCGTGTTGGTTGCCACCTTAATACAACACGAACAGTATGTGGGTCCTCGCCCACAGCGAGAGAGAGAGACTGCGTGATGCTACAAGTCGCGTGTTTTGAAGCGGCAGACGCGGAGGGTAAAATGGTCAACGTTGGACCGCCGACATGAGAGCCACGATCAGCCTACAAATCCCCGACAACCTCTCTCTCTCTCTCCGGAAGAAGCTCGAAGAAGAAGAAGATGGGAGAGGTGGCGGAAACTAGGCCGGAGGGTACGGATACGAAGGAATACGAGACTACGGTCATACGGTCTACGGTGCAATCAAGGTTCCATACTTTTGCCGCGGTTTTGCTCTGGCTGTGTAGCATTCATCTCAATTTCGTGGTCGTGTTCTTGGCCATCCTACTCTCTTCCTCTACGGTGACATTCATGTACGCGTATGTATTGTTTACCTTCCGTCTGTTTGATTTCTTGCTGCTTATGGTAAATGCTTATTTTAATGTATTCTTCTGCTGCTGCTATCATTATTATGTTTTATTTGAGTTTGTTTCCTTTTTATTTAGGTTTATCGGATTGATGGTGTTGCTATTGGTGATTCCGGTGGACGATGAAAGCGTAATCGGCCAGAGGATTGCAAGGTATAATTTGATTAGTTTGATCTAGCTACTGTATAACCAAGTTGACGAATTATTTTATATGAATAATTGATTTTGAGTTCTTTCGATTTTGGGTATTGTGTCTTCTATTCATTCCATCCATATATCGAGTGGTCTGTTTAATTATGGCGGTTTTCCTTGGTTTTATTGGTGTTATGCATCTAGTTATTTGTGGTTGTTTTGATCATTCCTGTAATCTGAATTTCTTTTGTTTTATTGCTGGGACGCCCATCTTCTGTTCTGTTGGTAATTCATGTTTTAAGAGAAGGGTGTTGTCCGGGGAGATCATTCGTAAACATGAATATTCAGTCCTTTATTTCGTTCTTTTCCATTGATGAGTGGCAAATGAGACTTTTTAACATTGCGGTAGTTTATTTATTCTACAGTTTGAGCTCATCAATTTTTCTGTCAGGTATATTACAACACATGCTCTGGGTTACTTCCCTCTTACCGTGCATATTGAGGATGTGAAGGCATTTGATCCAAAGCAAGCGTATGGTAACCACTCTCCTTTTTTGTACCGGTTACTTTCTTATTTTTGGTTGTTCCTACTTCCTACTGATATTTCTTCGTTGATGGTGCTAAGGGGCTCGTGTAAATCAGCAACTTTCGTGGTCCCAATTTTGTTATTTACCAAAAAGATCGCTGTGGACTGCCTTTTCATGTGTTTCCGCTCATGTGTGTGTTATTTATCTTTTCATATTGGTAATAACATAGTTGGATGTTACCGGTGATGGTTCAAACTTGTTAAAAGTTTACAGTTTCTTCATTCCTTGACGTGGATGATTAGATCTTCTCTTTGATAATAGTTGAGATAATTAGTTTGTGATAAGTTTTTTGTGCTAGTTGCAACGTGCCTGCCTGATAACATATATGAATTAATTTGAGCAGTCCCATTGTGAAATTTAAGCATTTCATACCTACATGAACTGGCCTCTAACAAATTTACTGGTTCAAACCGTGCCTTGGCATAATGAATAAGGATAGTCAGGACATCAGGATTCTGTAGGTTGTAAATTTTGTTAGTACATATGATGTTTGATGCATCTGGTTTCTTGCTTAACATCCAAAGGTGAAGTAGCTATGAAATACTTTCTTGTGAAAATCAGATACCAGAATGCAGCTGCAGAAAATGTTGTCTTTGGCGAACATACATAATTGGCAAGGGTAAATGTTGGATCACAAATGGAGATGTCTATTGCATCTTTCTATGGTGTATCTGCAATAGCTGGTAGGCGTGCACTTTCCAGAGTTCCATCTATTTCATGTGAAACCTTTGGAGAACAGTGTAGCGTTCACACAATGGATTGTATTGCAGATTTGGAAAGGCGAAGGGCACTAAGAGTTTTACTGAGTTGTAGCTATGACATTGTGGTTGTGAAACGACCAAGTTTTGTTGGTGCAAACTGTTGCAATGGACGTGATCCTTCCTTTTATGGAGAAATGTCCTCTGTTTATAGGCATAACCCATGGAGCCACATCAAATCTAGTGCTGAAGGAGAGTAAAGGATTTAAATTTGATCAGGGAAACAAAAGAAAATGGACTTGAGTTCTGATGGCACTGCTGCTCCGACTAAAAGAGAAACTTGTGCACAGTAGCTCATTTAGTGTAACAAGTTGAGCATGGAAAAGGTGTTTCATGCAGTGCATTTCAGTTTATGTAGTTTGCTTGAGCAATTTATACAAGCATTTGATATGTACTATATGAAAAGTAGATAGTAGCACCCATGTCTGGGTTCGAACTCAACTCACCATGAATTGCAGCTGACATGCATTTTTTGAAGAGGCTGTCTTAAAACTCCAAATCTCTACAAACTTAAGCTTGGTTTAGCTTGATCTGTTATATGCCTGCAATCGAGCCAAGTCCAAACCTTGATAAGTTAAGCTAAGCTCATTTGATTTGCTTTCAGCGCTACACTTTCTGTAGCTATTTTATTGTCTCTTACTTCCTTGAGAGCGCTGAATTGATGATTCTCATACAGCTGCTTGTTATCAACTTGAGACATCCGGTATGGGTATTAGCTTTGACAAATAAAATAATTAGAGTAGATAAAATTTCATTGCCATGTGGAAAAAGCTTGCTCAGTCCTATCTCCAAGTATCTGCTAACATCCTGGGTAAAAAGGGCTTTGCATCAATATTCTGTCCAGATGGATTTGCTAATATATTTAGTCAGATAGAATTTGTGCTGTACCTTATGCATTAAAAGAAATTGTTCCTTTATCAACAATTTTTGTTGGATTTCTTTTATTCCAGTTCATTAGTATAACAAAAATAACTACAGAAGTTTATGGTAAATGGTTCTCTGTTTCCTTTGCAGTTTTCGCTGTTGAGCCACACTCAGTTTTCCCAATTAGCTGCCTTGCTCTCTTGAATTTTACAGGATTGATGCCGTGGTCAAAGATAAAGGCCCTTTCAAGCAATGCTGTAAGCTCTCTACCATGAAAAGTTTACCTAACTACCATTTAATCTTAGTGCAGCATTCTGCCTGTTTTGGTCAAGTTATGTTCTCTCATAGTTATCATTCCTTGCCAGGTATTCTATACACCATTTCTGAGACATATGGGGACGTGGACGGGGATGATCCCTGCTACAAGGCAGAATTTTGTTAAGTACTTGAAATCTGGGTGTAGTTGTATCATTGTCCCAGGGGGTGTGCGGGAGATAATGTATATGAATCATGGTTATGAGGTGTGTGTAGTTGCCAGTCTTGTCTTGCAGCAGCCTCGAATATGAAATTGTCAATCTTCCTATCCTGTTATTTATGCTTAGCAGTCTTGCAGTCAGAGGTTCATTTGGATCTCATTATTGGTTTTTTCAGGTCGCCTTCCTCAAATCGAGACAGGGATTTGTTCGTATTGCTATAGAAACCGGCAAACCGATAGTTCCTGTTTTTTGCTTTGGTCAGGTCTGAATGGATGCCATTAAGTCTTCCAAATACAGCATAGTTTTATTTTTATTCCAGATAATAGCTTAGTGTCCTTTCTTTGTTTCACACCTTTCACTTTTTTACAGAGTAACGTGTACAACTGGTGGAAGCCAGACGGGAAATTATATGTCCGTATTGCAAGAGCGATCCGTTTTGCCCCTTTGCTATTTTGGGGAGTCTTCGGGTACTCTTTCTATTTAAGCACGTTACTGTATATTTGCAAAGCAGAAGTTTCTTGGTCATCTACCAACTCACAAAGTGAACTAGTTCTAATGTCATGCGTCCTTTATTTTGAATCTGTTTATGAATATTGTGTTGCTAATGCTTCCTCAATTTCAAGTTTAAATAAAAGTGTTGCTATTCAAATTATGACATGATAGGCGTGTTAGGAACTGGAATCTTCCTGTTTATTGATGCCCAAAGTATGTTTGTGGTCTCTTTGAATAGCTGCCTCTGAGTTTGACTTCCTGGCCAACCAAGGTAGATAATGGATTCTCAAACCAATTGGAGACTGAACTTCTCGATGAGAAGAGTCTCTTTCGGGAACTTATCAGCTTCCACTAGAAGCCACCGGATGTTGAGTCATCATAGATGTACAACTGCTTCTGTTAGCTTTATTTAAAGCACACTTGGTCTAAATTAAACTTCTGTTTTTTGTCAGAAAGGTACCAAGAGGCTTTCATTTCTCTTTTCTGTAGACATGTTCTATATAGAAAACAAAAGCTTCATTGTAGACCTCAAATTTGCTGCAACTATTCTTTATAGTTTATACAGACAATTTTGCAGCTTTTGACAGAATCTTGAAGATCTTCTTTATTTAGTTTAATTTGTAGTTCTAAAATTGTGGAATGCACTAATTGATTTGTTAGCGTTTGGATAGTGTGTTGGTATAAACATATAATTGTACTACTTGATGATTATCTTACTGCAGGTCGCCAATCCCCTATCGCCGACAGATGCATTTAGTGGTGGGTAGACCGATAGAAGTGAAACAAAATCCAATGCCTTCCGTTGAAGAGGTCAGTTCCATTTCCATATCATGTTTGTCCTATTCAGAAATGGAATGGGTAGGAGCATGAAACCTGGGGTTCATATTATGCTATTTTCTTCAACATCATCAAAATCCTTACTTGATTATCCAGATATTAGGCATGTTCCTAGAAGGAAATTGATGGAAAATTAATCCCACATGTTAAAAACGAAGGGATGTTTGATCACTGGAAAAACATAAACAACTCCTCATTTAGTGTAACAATGGCCGGCAAGACTTGTGTAATACACGGATGGGATTCACATTAAGATTTCAGGTTTCAGGGGATCCACACTAGCTTGATTGTGGTTCTATTTTTCTTAAGTTCGCCTCAAATTGAAAACAGAAATATTTGGCCAAATCGTGTGTTGTAATCTTGGCCAAGTAGTGGCTTCTCACTCAGTGGACTTGCTCAGATAGGTTAAGAAATCACCAAGCAGACCGTCTGAACGTCCTGATTGTATTCAATTCAGCTGCCAGGACATGTTGGAATCCCCTTGGTTCAATAAACCAAGAATTTGCGTGCAACCTTGCCTTGGCATGTGTTGACTGGTAGAGCAGCAGGAACGTTCAACTCAGTGATGCTGGAACTCTTCATCGTCCATCCCTTATGGTCTTCTCCTGTTGAAAAGTGGAGATGCAGTAACAGTGGATTCCACGTTTGCAAGACTCCAGCCACTCGCTGCCCCGCCAAGTTTTTTTTCTTTTGACACCCAAACACCTAAAAATTTTAGTAACCAATAATATCAACAGCTTGAAACAGATTATTGCTTTCCCTCTTATTTACGGACATTCAATATCTGTCAAACTTAATATTTTCATTCCCTAGTCAAGCTTTAGTATCTTCTGTTATTTACAAGTATATATATACCCAAACTGTCGGGGTCGTGTATATGTGATCAATCCTTAATGAAAGATTTCGTCATATTGCAGGTTGGGGAAGTTCATGAACGCTTTCTTTCGTGTCTCCAGCAACTATTCCACAAGCATAAAGCAGCTGCGGGGTATCCAGATATGGATTTGAAAATCATTTGAGTTGTTCTTTATGTAATTCAAGGTAGACAATTTTGTTTCATGCAAGAAAATGAAGACTAGCATTCAGAAAACCCCTCTCTACATTTTCTTCTGCTCAACTGGGAAGCAAGCGACGATTTTCCTTTGATCCCTGATCCCTACGGTGTTCTGGATGTCTGACTTCATTAGTTCTCTACGTTTTGATCGAACTTTTGCCAGATTTATTTAAAACATGGCAGTTGCAGTTAGGGCATCATGCTAAATAAATTGGCCTAGAATACCTCTCATCAAGATAGAAGGGCCTTTGACAGGAATGGTTCTCCTGAACGCAAGCAGCATAAACCAAATTGCGAGATCAAGAAGATCTACATACTAAATCAGACTACAGAAGTCAACCTTCCATTCAATGCGTTTCAAGCAATCTCCTAAATCAAAATGAACTCTTTAACATTTTAATTGTCATTAACCTGTGCAAAGGCCAGTCCGCTTACTGCTATAAACAAAGATATCTTTGGGATACATTTTAAAGAGCACGGAGATATAATATTAAACATCTGAAAGGTTAGGATGTTTTCTATAACTATCCGATGATTTAGGTTGATCCTGTAGATGTCGAGATAGATGTATTTGGGGTTCATTTTAAGAAAGACGCAGATAGGATACAAACATCTGAAGGGCTGGGTTACTTTTTATGACCAGCTGACGTCTGAGGTTGAACCCTGGATTTCTACATGGACAACTACAACAAATTGAAAAGAGAATATTCACTAGCACGTTCAAATAAAATGCGAGCAAGTCTTCTGAGTAATGTCTAAAAAGAAATTGAGAAACCTTTTCAATGAATCATAAGTTCGAGATACAAAAATGAGAACCCCTTCTACAAAATTGAACGTGTTTGTATGATAATCGATCCTCCCAAATGAGAATCGCTGTCAAATAATAAACAAGATTAACCTTAATTACGTGAAACCATGTACAAGCATAGAAATTTACACACAACGGTTGCAACAATCTGAAGCGATTGTATACAAGCAAACATTCACAGAAGTCGCCGGGTTTCAAAAATTTGATCCGAATGCACCTGGTCTGCTTCTTCGCAAGAATGTAATGAATCGACGCCATTAGATTTGAACATTTGCCTTGTTCCCGACAAGAATGAGCGACATTTCAAGCCCACGGCCGAAAGCTTGGTTAAATAGGACACGAGACTGGAATGTCGAAGTAAAAGGAAGCCACGATAAGGCAGCAATCGGAGAAAATATGAGCACACCCATTCCTGCGTCATAAAATCTGGCGATCTCACGGATTGAATCCCATAGGCCAAGGCTTTTGACAAATGTCTTCCAGGAAATGGAAAGCTGTCAAAGATGGAGGAGCATTAGTTCAAAAGCACAACTCTTTCTCTCTCTCTCTCTGCGCCAAGAATTGCAAAGATCGTCAAGCAATGATGCATAGATGCCCATGCTGCCACATGGAAAAGCACAATGCAGTGATTATCAGAACTTACGCATAGGATGGCCCAGCCAGTAGGGATGAATGCTAATAGACTGGCGAACAGGTCGGTTACAGTCAATGGAGTGAAAACAATGGCAAGCACCATGCCAGCGATAATTGCCATGAATGTTGCACCTTGAACTGTTCGCATTCCTAGCTGAATGAATGCAGACTTTTTTGGACTAATGGTGAAGATCTACAAGTACAGAGAACCAAAATTCCAAAGTTAAAGAATCAAGGATTCGAGATACCTCCACAGGGAGAAGGCACTATATCCAGAAAAGCACTGGTATCAAGAGCCAAACCTTGAATATTATT
The DNA here is from genome assembly GCA_036023115.1 of Brasenia schreberi. NCBI lineage: Eukaryota > Viridiplantae > Streptophyta > Magnoliopsida > Nymphaeales > Cabombaceae > Brasenia > Brasenia schreberi. The sequence continues at coordinate 30,024,413 of JAYKKT010000088.1, forward strand.
ACGAAGCCAACAAGCACAAGCCATGATAGAGCATAAACCTGAAAAAGATGGGGGGTAAAGAACAGTAACAAAGATTAACAATTTCAATGGGCATAAATGAAATGGACGTCAACAGGCCTCAACAAGCAATCAAAGATTCAACGGTGGAAGGTTTGGCACTCTTGTAGTAGTGGTCCTTATATGGCATATCAATCAAAGTACCGTTAAAAGAAAAATATCTCTACTTGATGGGGCTTCTACCGAAGAGATACGAAACAGGACAGAATTTTTTCTGAAAGTTTGGTGCTTGGACACATTTCACGAATACAATTGTTTGAAATTATTAAATGCACGTTCATGCATCATCCACACATAAAAATGAATGCCAAGCTCCAGATCTCCAAATTACCAACGGTTTTGAATCAGAAGGGGATCAGAACATCATGCGATCTTGGAATAAAATTGAACAGTCTAAAGAGCTCAAAACAAAGTCCTATGGCCATTGCATCAGTGTCAAGGTTGAGAAACATGGGAATTACAACAACTAAGACTTTCCTGGACCTCGATCCCATGCCATGCAAACAGTTAAACTCAACAAAAGCTAAATCATTCTTTATCATTCCCTTCCAATATTTTTGTGGTATTTCTCTTCTTTTCTAACCATTTCATGATCCAACTTTGAGCACCTTCTTAATAGAGCTTCCTTTGATCGCCTTTCTATGTGTTCTAACCAACTTAAATGATTTTCTCTCATTTTCTTATCTATTGGTGCCACTCTCAATTTGTCTCCCTTAACCTTATTACGTAGAGAAAAATGAGAATAAACCGTGAGAAAATCCATAGGAGGCAAACGGACTAAAATAAGTGCCCACTTGTCCAACCTCACATTTCTAAAAATAGGCTCTTGGCATGGAAACAAATTTTTCTGGAGATTGCAGCAAGCCTATCCCAGTTAGTGGTGAACATAAGCAAAAACAGAAGGGCATAAGATGTAAATGAAATGGCAAACTAAATTTACATACCCAACATTACAAATAACATGGTAGAAGCCTGATCCAGGTGGATCAAGCAGGTGTGCTAAGACAAAAGACAAAGAATTGGGTTTTAGATCTGATTAGTGGGGTATTGGATCCAACTCAATGGTGTGGCACACCAAGAATCTGCTTCAAGATCAAAGGTGGCCACACCGAGAATCTACTTAAATAAGCATACTAGGGTTCTATTACTTGTAACCCAAGACCTGTAAAGACACTTGAGCCTCACTATGCCTACAATTTATATTGTCCTTACTGCATAGAATATTGAACAAAGAAAAATAGAATTTCCATTACAATTGTAAGCAAGATGTCTATGTTTTGACAATTAAGCAAGTCTGTAGTCAACTCAAAAACAAGATATTTCAGACAACAGAGACAAAAATTACCAAGACTTTGGCTTTATATTGACCAGTTGCATCAAGATGGTAGACAACACCATATTGGAAAATGAAAAATCGCAGGGTTAGGAATGTCTGCAAGAAGATATCAGTAAATACTTCATGTTGAACTCCACAAAACATAATTGATGCCAACAAGTTAAAATCAAGCTGTATCTATAGACCCTCTACCTCTAACATCCACATATGCAAAACAACGGTTATATGCAAATCAATACAAACAAATTATGACTCCTACAGTGTCTCTCTCTATATGAGACAATGAAAATGAACATCTTGTCACCACGGCAAAGCCTGTCAAACATGCTGTGTACCCGAATTATGGCTCATGCTTTCTCTAATATAAAACCTTTTCCACATCCTTTGAGAGGTTGCTTACCTCCATTTACACCAATCATGAAAGAAATGCATTTAAATTTGATTGTAAAAATGTGTCTTTTCCCTTTTAGAGTAACCGTATTGCCTATCTATTGTGGTCTATTTCTTATAGGATAATGACTCAGTTCCTTCGACCCAGTTGGCACTTCATGGAAATTTGAAACCAATGGCCGCAACTAATGTTTCTGATACTGTAGCATAGAGAAACAATTGATAAAGGTAATAAAAGATAAATAAAAAGGACAGAAAGCATGAAGAATGCAACACAAATCACCTTCTCTTCATCCCACCAAGATTCTCAGCTCTTTTCACCTTTCACACCAACACCATCTTTATAGAGAAGCCAACTAGTCCAATCATCAAAGTCCTCCACAGCCCTGTAGAGATCATAGAAATAGCAGAAAAATTCATGTAAATTAATCTTAAAGTTCTTATCACAAAAGATGCACTTTGTTCTTAAATATGTTTAGCTTAGTGTATGTTCGATAAAAGAGCTATCATTCTTAATGAAGTATTGTCCGAGTTACAAGCCACTGTGTTTTGCAGTTTGCGAGCATGCATATACAATGTCACAAAACCTGGATCCAAATAGGTGAAGGCAGAGGCGTATTACAATTCAAAACGGGTTTGATGTCAGTGATTAAGGTGCGGAACAACTTTTTATCTTAGGGATGTGCATGCAAGCTTTGAAAAACAATTATACACATCCCTGTGAGTTCTGGTATGTTGTCCATGTAGATAACATGCTATTTGTTTTCGTATGGCATTTTGTGAAGATTATGATGGAGATGGCTTGGCTTCCATCTTTTAGAGCTAAATATTGTCTTTGATCACATGATAGATTCTTCTAGTTTACAACCTTGTACGTATCTTTGAGTGATGAACACGATCCAATTACATGTGTGCTTGTATGCTAGAGGTAAAATTTCTTGGGTTGATAGTATACAGAAATACATGTGTTTTGTACTTATGTACCTAGTTTTGTGGAGTTGTCAAATGAATAGAAAGTTTCCCCCACCCGGTACTGTTTGTTGCTGTGATAATTTAACATACGTCAATTATCTATAGCAGTAATTAGATGTATACAAGTGTGCATAGCTATGATTGTGATAAAATTTCTTTTGGAACTGTCCATATCTGGCTTTTTTTTGCTTCATTTAGTTGTTTTGTTTGATCTATTCATATTTATAATATTTATGTGATATTCTCATATGAGTTTGCACCAACTTATCTAGGTGGAACTTTATAACTACATAAGCTTACCTTTTATGTTTTCCTAATCTACATCAACTTCAAATGATTGAGGCTTTTGCTATATGGTCAAGCATGGCTTCTTTAGGCTAGAGACTTAAGATTTTCCAACATTATTATACTATGCTCCTTCAGTATTTGAAATCGAATTGATTATGTCCTCTCTAGGTTATCTTGGTTACTCTGGGATCTTCTTAATCTCAGAACTGATTTACAAGTGTATTCATGTTGGCTGCTTTATCCTTTTGACTTATATTTAGTGAAAGCTCACCAACATATTGATGGACCTGGAGGAAATGTTGTCAACTTGTTTGGCAATTAATCTGTAGCATGGCCAACCCTTTCAGACTTAGTTACATAAGTTAAACTTCATATTCTCTAACGCTTTGGTGAATTTGACTTGATATGTATAACTTCTAAATGAAACCGAACATAAACTGTCACGTGATGAAACCATACTCTGTCCATTATGTCCAATTCAGATATACATGGGTTCAGTTTAATCTGCTTCTGTCCAGTTAAATGCAATGGACATAAAAGATTTGTTTGACCTTATCCATGTTCAGGTGAATCTCGGTGACAAACATGCAGAAAATAACCAACACTAGAAGTTTTTTTGCTTCTTAAAGATCTATACAATTACATTATGCTTGGTCTACTGATGACATGTGATAATATGGGTTAGACCTTTTTCTGAAAGGAAAGGTAATATGAGTTTGGACCAGATTTCAATCTTCTCTCATTATGGTTTCATTATGGACTTGATTAGCATATGGCTGCCTCCTGGTGTAATACGGTCAGATCCACTCTATTTCCAAACATGATTTTATCTGTATCATGTTATTGTAAATGCTGTCCTTCAACTGACACGTTTCTTCTACTTTCAGCATACTCAATAACTTGTGTGAACCACATCACTGTCTTGTCTGCAATTTTTCATAGATCTCTGTCTTGACTTATGGTCTTCATTGTGTGTATGAAGGGTAACAACTCTGCCCAAGTTTTTGTTTTTTCCTACTCTGCAAGTGTTGATATGAGGAACTTTTATATGTATTACTAAGTGTAACCATGATTTAGCGCAAGGACATTTTTGTCAAGCATTTGCCGCATACTGCTACTATTTTGTACCCTTGCTAGTTTGCCAATTACTTGTAACGGTTTGGTCCTGTTTGAATGCTTGAAACAGCAAAAGCTTTCCAAGAAGGATGGAGACAGGATAAATCACAATCGTGATTTTATCAGTCATATAAAAGATGGCATAGAGTGGATGACATGCAAAAGGAAGAGATGAAATGGAGGGAATCTGGAGCATTTAGTGGTCAAACTGGAGAGTATGTCCCATCACTTTCTTGTATCTGCTGTGCATGAACTAGAAAATGTTGTTCTCTCAAGTAGGCTTTCATTCATATACCTATCCTGTTCTTATGAAACTTTTATGTCAAAGCATTCTGTGAGTGTGACATGAGCTGCAATAATGTGTCTGCATGTTTGTGTGTGTAGTGTGAAACCTATCATGGTTCTTTCTTTTACTGTTTTACATGTGATCTCTCATTGTATGGGATCCCAGACTTTTATTTTTAATTTCCATTTTTCTTGTCTATTTTCTTTCTGCAGGCTGTGGTCAGTTTCATCATCATGCAACTCCAGTTTTGCTCAGTTTTCTTTACATTGTCCCTTGGAACAAGAACACATTACTTTGGTCAAACAATTCTTCATGGTGGTGCAAAAGTACGTCTTCTCCACCTTTGTTCTATTTCTTGCAGCTGCTTCATGTTTTTTGCGCACTAGTTTGCTGTTGTTATTTTGCTAATGCACGTCAAAAACTTTTTGGCAGTATCGATCAACTGGAAGAGGCTTTGTTGTTCGCCACATAAAGTTTGCAGAGAACTACCGGCTCTACTCTCGCAGTCACTTTGTTAAAGCGTTAGTTTTAATTTAAAATTTGACTAATTGCTGGAAAAAGTGGTCTTCATCACTGTTTCTGAGGCATGAAACTGAGGAACTCAATCTGTGACCACCTGACACTTGTCCCTGTTCATTTCAGATTTGAAGTTGCTCTTCTTCTTATCGTCTATATGGCATATGGATATACCAAGGGGGGGCACTCTCATATATCCTTCTTACAATGAGTAGTTGGTTTCTTGTTCTATCATGGCTCTTTGCCCCATATTTGTTCAACCAATCTGGGTTTGAATGGCAAAAGTACGTATCAAGCTTTAGGACATAGAACAGAGTTGTTGAATTCTTATGCATGACATGAGATTAATTAAAAATATATAAGACATCAAGTTGTCCATCATTTGATGGCTTAGCTCATAGGATCTACTCTCCAACTCTGGTTGTTAAGGGATGACTAATGCGTCCAAGAACAAGTGTTAGTTAATCCAATATAACCGAAGCCACACATGTTTACTGATAAAACATCTAAGTACAACAAAAAATATAAGATCATAAGTTGCACATCATTTGATGGCACTCACTCTTAATACGTCAAGAAACAACCATTGATGGAATTCCAGACTGTGTCTGCTGCCGCAAGCGCGAATTTAAAAGGAAGAGGATACCACAGCATGAGTAGAGAAGCAAATAGAACAATATTTTGTTTCGGTTGCATCTTTCAGAGCATCTAGGATCATAAACAAGATCTACTTGTGAGCCATCTTCCCCGAAGTGACATTTCCGTACTCCCAACGAGATGGAAAGAACTGTCATACTTAAAACATCAAGTGCACGGAACTCCGTGAAACTCGTAGAGTTTTCAGTCCTGAAACTCCATGGGCCAAAACACAATGTTCCATCACATTGCGATTTGCATGTAACCTAATTTTAAATTGCGTGCTCCTTTGAACTCATATTTTTCTGAGAATATGAGTCCCATGTTTGTGGTTTTGCGTAGAAATCGCACCACAAATGCCAGTTTCACTGTGGAGTTCCGCGGCGCAAGAGAGTACTTAAATTGAACAGGTTTCACGAATGCCACGCGAACAGGATGTTGTTTACGTACTCAAAAACGAGTTCCATGAGTATGCTGGCAACAGAATATGGAAGCATTTCCAGAATGGTATCATGTGATATAGGATATAGCTTCTCAGAATTTGACAACGTTACCAGAAACTGTTTTTTAATTCGAATCTGTTCTCGGCAAGATGCCTAAATCGATCTAATCTGTTTTTAATAGAATATCACGCTACCATAGTTCTCCGAATTCAATAAATGAAGCAAAATCAAAACATCGAGAAACTTACGGATCCTTGCGACATTCGGATCTTCGTCTTCGATCGAGTTCGCTGCCTGCAGAATGGACTCGATGTTAGTTCTCTTCTCGAGCGACGGCGGCACAGCGGAAGCGAGGCCATCGAAGTCCCCACGTTGCTCTTGCCGAGAGCTCCGCAATTGCTCTCTTTGTAGGGTTTTCCTAACCAGGCGCTCCCAATTCTTCTCAACTCTAGCCATCTCTCCTCCAATCGGGAGATCCCGAGCACCCGAATGCGACACCGCAAATCAGATCGGCGTGTAGACGACGCGATCTTCGAATCATCAATCCATGAATCGCTCTCGTGGGAGGCTAAGTTGAAGTAGCCGTGGATCTCCGCGTGAAGAAGAAGCACCTGAGAGAGAGAGAGAGAGAGAGAGAGAGAGAGAGAGAAACTGACAAGGATGGACGGTCTGGTATTTGAAGCCGGTTGAGAGGGACGGACGCGATTTGAAATTTTGACCAATTGAAGCATGCTAAAGGATGAAGGAACGGAACGGAAGTGCATCCGAATTATGAGGAGTAGTGGAGCAGCTTCAGTTCAGCTGTATTGGCGCGCACTTTACGATGTTCGCAGAATTACTTTTGTGCCCTCTTTATTTTTGTTAATACCTTCGTTACCCTCGCATTTTTTCTTGTGATTGGCTGAGACACTCTTAGTCTAACTGTCTTATTGCGGGTCCCACCGAGTTCGTATACGCTTGATGGTGAAGATTCAGATGGCAGCACACCGGATTCTAACCCGATTTGTCTAAATAGATACCAGATCTGAACTTGAGTTCGACAAAAAAATCCTAAAACTGAATCACATCTTTTCTAGATAATCAGGTCCTATTTCATAGGTTTGTCCGTCTAATCAGGTTAAAATTAACCATTAGATTTACAATCTGATGTGAATGGTTTTAGTGTCTGCTTAGTTACTGCAAGTAGCGGCGGACTCGAGAAAGTTCTTGAGGTGACATACTCATATTTCACGTCCATTAAAACACTTAATATTTCTCTATATACAGTCAGAAATTCAATTTTTTTTAGATTTTGAGCGAGGAGCATGCTTCGCTTCATCCTTAAAGTAGGTCGACAGAAGGTATGAGGAAAATGCTTTCATTCTATAGTGGAGTTGAGTATGATTTCCTTTAAATTTCAATCTGATTCCAATAGGAATGTCTCAGTACAAGTTGAGTCCTAAAGAAAAAATTGGCTCAGCTTAAATTTTGGAGACTAATAGGTCTACAAATTTTAGAACCTAGAAATTTGGTACTATTTCATTAGCATACGGTGGTTGCCTTGGTGACCTTACCCTCGAGCCACTCAAACATGGAATTGAATGAGTATTTGGATCTCGTCATGTCTGGTAAACTTTTCTCTTTCACCCTGTTTTGGCACAACTCTGATCGTGTCAAGTCTTTAAAAATGAATATACTTTTGGTGTTCCCATTTAGGTTTAGACGGTGAATCATGTAGAGGAAGAGTGTTGCATCAGGTGTACTTTTTATATATTTTCCAATTGGGGCTGTGTGTACATGTATGAGTGTAGGTGGAGAGACACTATTAATGCATAATGTCTTTGAGGGCATAATGTTAGGTAAACATGTCATCGGTCAATTAACATGATTAACAATATATATTTGAATTAAAAGTATCATTAGGCATTGTGATTTATATTTAAGATACTATGTGCATTAAATACTTTTTATTTTACAAACTGAATCGTTAATCTCAAAGATCGTACGATAAAAGTATTTATGCAAGAATATTCATGAAAAGATATTATATATTATCACTACTTCTATACAAATAGAGGAAAAGATACTCGCAAGTACTCAACACAAATTCATGTTTAAATCTTTTCAAACATCTATGCTTTATTGACGTGATCAACAATCAAGATTTGAATCTACAAAGTGTATTGTCATACACAGTGTTATGTGTATTGCACCGTATCATAGCGTGGGATGCCACGATATGATACATCACCAAGGAGATGAAGATTTTGATTTTCAAGCAGAAGGTGGTGAAGATGTTCAGCAAGGAGAAGATAAAGATTATTTAGTTGATGATCCTGATTACAATATATAAATGTAAATGTATTTTACTTTTTGCTTCAAAATATGTAATTATTTTTCAATTGTTGAATGATGAATATGTACTAAACTTTGCATTATATGAATTCTTTGCAATTATCAGAGTTTTTCCTATTTTTTTTGAATTTTTATTAATCTTTTAATATTAAATTATGATACACTATGATACGATACGTATCATGAACCAAAACGATACACGATATGATAAATGTCGAACAACACTGCTCATACCTGCTTTGCTCATATTTAATGCACAATGGTACAACTCATTTCTTACACATGCACGTGCACACACACACTTGTATATATATATATCATCAAAAGTGGTGTTTTCGTGGTGGGTCACTTTTGCCTATTGCACACATTGCGCATATGAAACATCATATTATATATATATATATATATATATATATATACTCACATGTCTACACATACATGCATACTTAAAAGGGGAGCTTTTGGATAGGCAAAAGGAATTTTCATTTTGGGGTTGAGGTGGTGATCGTGTACCCTGAATCTGGTTTACCCATCATTCAAGTGAGTTTTCTGAGAAAGCTCCACCATAAGGTGCTCATCTCATCCATTTTAGGTCCTATCAGTTTTGTCACAACCATTTCCAACATCCGCAGATTGGTACGAGTTTATAGATTGCTCTTCTTTGTGTGGTCAACACCACGATTGGTCCCAAAGAAGATCACAAAATTTAGATAAGCTTTCATGTTTTCTTCTCTTCCTTGCACAATCCGGCTCTCTTTTCATCCCTACGGACAAATTCTCTGTAATTTCCTTCTTAGGTTAGCTCTTTGTTTTTAGTGCTCAAAGCTCACTCATAGGCAGGTGCTCTGCATAAATATCCAAGGATAAACGAATGCATATAACAATGACATTCTGACGCTAAAATCCTTCAACATTTCTCTAGACTTTACACTCTTTGATACAAAATCTATTAAAAGAATCACATTGACTCAGATAATTTCTTTTCTCTGCAAGAATCAGGACATTGAACACATTACAAACAATCCACCAATTGGGTTAACATGGTTTCTAAAATGTAAACATGAAAATTTTGTATATACTCGACTACAGGATCCTAGCCGAGGCATGCTGACCTCATCTTTGCTAGCATATCAAGGGGACTCCAGCTTGCATCGTTACAACAAACAACTGCGTCTCAATTGACGCCATTTCGAGTGTCCTTAGCATCTGCAATCTCATTCTGCAGTGAATCCTAACAGCCTATGGAGAACTTATGCACAAATTCCAGACTAATCACACATGAAACCAACTAAGAGAGACTACCATGACTAAAACAGGCCAAATCCCACCAAGCCAGAAGCATTGTCCCTGTCGGTTAACTCAGACTAGCTAGGAAAGACCTATTTTCCCATATAGAACCAGCATTTTCCTTTGCACCACACAGCACACACACACGGGGAGAGAGAGACCAAATATCATGAATTATATAACACATCGTCCCAAGCCACTCTCGAAACGAGCAATCAATACAAGGCATCTATTTGAAATCGCAAATAAACAAAAAGTTCAGATGGCGACTTCGCCCTCCGGATCAGCTTCTATGGGCTCAGTCTCCTCATTCTTCCCTCCCCTTAATAGTGATGAAACGTTGTCAATTGCTGAATTCAGCTGGCTTATCTTCGCATTTAACGTCTGCCTGGTCTTCTGCTTTTGACCAAAGGAAACCCAGATTATTTTTAAAAAGGTCACTAAAGAGTCATTGATGGCCAGAGAGAGAGAGGCGGGGTTTACCTCAAGGCCTTCATCGTAATATACAGGCCTTCTAGCCCTGCTAAACCCATACTCATCCTCATTTAGAAGAGATCTCCTAATCTATTGAAAGATGAAACAATAAAAATCAAGGATCAGCAAAACTACAATTACCGTTTTAATGCAAGTATACAGATAGAATATTGCCCTCCCAATGAAGGCAGCAATGTCCTCCATTTCGAGGAATCAAAAAGTAAACCTCTAATAGCTACTAAAACATAAATCTTATCCTGATGCTCGACAGCATCCAACTACAAGTCGTTAGTAAATCCTGACTTCCATCATCCTTAGCCCGATCATTACAACCAAACCAAGAGTCAAAAACCATCTCTTTTCATAAAACCATCCCTAATAAGCAAATATTAAGGGCTTTTTGACTGCTTAATTGGCGTGTATATGTACTGCACAAAGCTAATCTAAAGATTCATTACTACATCCTAAAAAACTGGCTCTATATGGTGAATCCTTTTGGTGTACTCGACAAGATCTCCTAATTAAATGTCTAGGAGCTGACAAGATTTGGCTGATCATCACTCAGTACTGTAGCAAATGTCTGCACAACCGTCTTCTCTTGCAACAAGAAGATTCACAGAGTACGCTGAATGAACAAAAGGATGTCATAGAACAAGGGAACGTGATTCAACAGTATTAGTATGCTTTCTAGACTGTGACGTGATAAATAGCAAAAATCAGTCATCATTTGTTACATTTAGCAGTTGAATGAATAAAAGATACGGAAAATGACACATGAACCAAATGGGTTTAGGTTGTATAAGAAAACATGGTAAATGAGATGGCTTTAGTTAGTAATGGCAGAATTCCTACCTAAGCAATTATTGCAACTTCAAGAAAATGAGGCGTGGCATCATGTCATACATTGGTGCTGGAAAAATGACCGCTCATGCATTCCCAACACATTTCACTATGTACCGTTTTTTCTGACTGAAGGGTCATTAGTAATTTAACACCGAGATTATCATTAGTACAATAGACAAATGCCCAACAACTCGATCAGGTCAGGACAAGACCTAATCTGAAACAGGATATAAGTTCACTTTTGTACAAGAAGAAATCAAAACAGAAAACTTTGCAGCATGTTATTGTATCATATTAGAACTTCAAATTTATGACTTAATATATATATATATATGAGATTGAACGCAGACAAGAACCTATATGCAAAAGAAAATGTTTTCTTACCGAGGCATAAAGAGTATCTTCTGGAAATCATTTAAAGGATTGCAGAAATGTTACTTGGTTAGGCAGAGACATTATCATTAGCACAATAAACTTCAAAAATATCAGAAAGATTTGGTAAGCAGCAGAATCAATGTCAACACCTGGGATGCGAAGACATATCCAAGTGTCCCAAAAACTGCACCACCAATAAGGAAACCAGCCAAAAATTCACCACCACCACCATGACTACCATCGCTGTTTAAACACAATTGAAATATATCAGCATGGCAATTAAAATATGGCAGTTCATTAATCAACCTCAATTCAACGCACAAAGCATGAATACACCAAAAGCGGCATTAACACCATAGGACATGGAACTGAAACCCCAAAAATAATGAGAAGAACTACCTTCACCTCACCAGAACGTACATTTTACGACTTCCTCAGAAAGGTGCACGGCTGCTGGCACCCCTCATAATTTAAAAGTGCACCCACGCATCTCAGAGGACACGTGAACCAGCACATCATAATTCCTTTACAAAAATGTCAGCCCCTCCATTCTGCCTCAGGGTGCGTGGGCAGAATGGCCATGCACAGAATGTGTCAAATACACCCTAAAAGAACTACAAATTATGGACAAACTAGAGTCTGGAATATCCACTCAACAACTATAATTATGCCCTGAATAACGAGAAGAGGTAACCAGCATCAGGAGTTAACTCCATTTAACAAAGCCTAACATGTTATGGGAAAATGCAACACCACAGCAAGCTGTGCAACAGTAGAGCTAAAGCATAATCTTATCTTGCCATCATGAAACCAGTATCCCACTCCACCTATGAGTCTAGCGTCAACAATAGTGTAGATTAAAAAAAACTTCACTACGCCACCAGATGCTAAAGTGATTCTCTTACTTGAACGATGCACGAACAGTCACTGTTCTACTCAACTTCACGAGTCCAAACTGATCTTCTCTTCTTTGAGATGCATACTTTGACGGACAGGACAGCCGTTGGTTGGATTTTGATGAGAGAACGTTAAAATCTTGCAAGTGGGATGCACCTGATATCACAATATGACAGATCCACATTATGATGAATCCAGAAAAGTACGCAAGTGATACGAACCCATTGTGCTAGACTTTTTCTGACACATTTACAATGGAAAAAAGAAAAAGAAAAAGAAACCGTCACAATTGGATTGGCCAGAAGCCGATGAAAAGTTCAGCCATGATTACAACCGAAGCAATAAGAACAACTCAAAAAAGGAACTGTCTGAACAGAATTTATTCATTAGTCATCAAAATGAGTAGCACTTGCCAATACACAAATTATGTGGATTCTGGATAGATGACGCAATCAAACACGTATTATCATGATAAATAAAGCGGCTGTTAGTAAGACATGTAAACTTCCAAACTTGAAGGACGGAACGATATTCTACAAATACACTTGAAGTACCTCACATGTAAAAAATGAAGGAACAAGAGCCCTATTTCCAGACATCGACTTCGCATTCTGTTCGACGCAATTTACATCAATATCACTGCCGCATGGAAACAACACGTTTTCAAAAACTGCAAGAATCTTTGAAATTTTCTTCACATCCTTAAGAACCACATATCACTCGGTTCTTCTAAACTGATTTATCCCGAAAACCACACTTGATGGAAAACGGAAAGACCATACGCTTCACAAAACAAGTTACAGATAATGAGAGAACCCTTATTTCTAAACATACAATCCAGGTGAAAGAAGCAAAATCAACAACTTAAAATCGATACTAAGAGGGAACGGAATTCCTCAAGCAACGGACTCAAAAAAACAGATATGAATTCATCCTGAATCCAATACGCAGCATCGAAACGCTAGCATTCCAAACATAACGAAATTGCGACGGCGAAAATAAATCAACTATGAGAATGAACGGGATTCCTCGGCCCGAAACCGAGAAAGGGATTGGTTCGATTAAACCCTAGATCTACCCAATCCACCTTCTTATCTCTTAGAAGCTATAAGTTGGAGATGGATGATTTACCGGTTAGGGCAATTGACGAGGAAGAAAGAGCGGCCATTGGGGTTGGATCACAGCACCGACCGGACCACCCCCAAGACGGAGCTGCCGAGGGGCGAGGGAGGCGAATAAATAGCTTCACAATTCCACGTATGCCTCAGTAGCATCGTTGTAATTTTTGAGCGGATAAAGTTCGGCGAAATGGGCGGTGCCAGAGGGAAGAATGCTATCGTGCCCACCACGCTCACATGAAATGGACCCCAAGAGGCATCAATCGTCGATCAAGATATTTGAACGCGGATGCCGCGGTTGTATGTATCTACGAGCCTCACGAAACCCGATCCTTTCGAGTCGATGGTCCTTCCGATGCGCTGAGGGCGTTATCCCACTGGCAAGGCTTTCAACTCGACAAAACTCAGGGTGCGAGTTCGACTCTTGGGGCATGCCTACCTGGCTTCGGCTTTTCATTCTAGCAAAAGAAAAAGACCTTATAAGAACACCCAGCTTCAATTTATTTATTCTAGTTTTGAACAATAAAATAATTATTTATTTATTAAATAAAATACAAATGAATTAGCTGCTAAGACAAAGTAGCTCAACAAGTTGGTGAGGAGTTCGACTCTGAAAGGGTGCATATTTGAGTGTGTTTGTTAGGCTTCGGCCTCCTCTTTTAAAAAAAGAAAAATCTAAGGCTGGTAAGCGAGCTGAAAGTACTTTCACTATTCAACTCATTTTACTCGAACCAAACAAGCTAACTGTTACTCAAATAGCTTCTCTTTTGAACATGGTCGCAAAAAGTTTGTCAGCCGAGCTGAACCAAGTTGAGAGTGACTCTCCCCAAATTGAGACGAATCTACCATGTTGATGTTCAGCTCATATGGTTGTTCCATAGATCGAACACAGAGAAGCCCAAGTACAGACCTAGCTCAAAGTATGGTTCATTCACATGTGGCAGAAGAGTACCCTGTTCATACCCGTCCCAGTGAGTATGGTGGCTGGTAGGGACGACAGACTGGTTTGGTAATGGACCAACTATAGGCATACCCAGCCTACTCCATTGTCATATCCCCAGTTGGAACCAAGAAACAAACGAGCTGCTTATAATGAGCTCGTCCTTCCGACGTTCCTGTTTCGTGAAGTGCAAGAAGAGGGTTTGACCACGAACAGGAACCAAACCAGAATCAGGCCGATTCTGATTCCGGTCCTAAATCATTTAGAGCCATCAATTTCAGTTCTGGTTTAGATTCTAAACTGTTAAAATAATTAAAATTTAATAAAAAATTATAAAGCTGGCATCTCTAGTACCAGCACAGTTCACGTTTCGCAGAAGCTGGAACCAGAACCAAAGTGATTCCTCCCCAGTTCTAGTTTCAGCCGGTTCCTGGCTCAGTTCGGTTCCAGTTGGAACCACCCGGACGGTTCCTAGGCACAATTCGATGGAAGTCGTTTGAACTACTGCAAAACATCAAATTAGGAATAAGACCTTTTTGGTCATACATTTCTTGAATAGAACCTTTAAAATTTGACGTTTGATCTATTGAGATTGTATCGACAAACCCAGTCGGGACACTTACAGTGACCCCAAGGCCATCTCTCGACCGCAAAGGAGTGCCCCAACCCAGGTATCGAACTCATGACCTCCTTCTTCAAGGTCCTAAGAGTAACCCGTCCTGTGATTTATTACATTTAACCATGATCGAACAAAGGGAGATGCCCATCGGCACCAAAATTTTTAATCAGAAGAGATTTTAAGAGATGGCAGATCTGTTCACTCAAATCACCCTTGCCCGCCGAGAAGCAAACTCGAGCAGCAGCATTTTATTTTATCAAATCGTAGGGTGACAAACCAAAGAAGGTAAGACGCAGATGAATCTCTTGCATACGATCAAGTTGAACCCCTAGACATTTTCCATTCACCATAATCCTGGCAGCAAGACACCACGCAAGACCACGCAGCTGCAAAATAACACAATTTTGTTTCCTGTAATTTGGCTAGAATGCGCTATTTTGATAAGTTGATGACCGTCGTGCACAAGTGGATTCTCATACTCAGAGGTGTCACGAGCCAACAAGTACACTGAGGATACCCAGATCAGTTTGATGAGTAGATGATTCTAACTATCCTACACGAAAATCTCCAAAAACGGAGGAAACCAGAAGGATCCATCTGAGTGATCACGAGCATACTTTGCATTGATTGTCATTGAATCTGGTAAACCCAGTATGCAAAATAGAAGAAGAAAAAGATAGAAGACCATAACATCAAAGAAAGAGATCAAACAATACTTCTATATACTAATCAAAATATATGTAGAACACAAAGAAGTGGAAAACCTGTAGGACTTGCAGAAGCGTTATTATCTTTAGAGCCCCCTCTTGGCCCCAGTCGGCGGCTTGTTCTCTATTATTTACAGAAGCCGTGATTCTGCAACCCCTTCGAACAGTTCAAGGTAAAGAACATAAAAAAATAACAGAAAAAAGAAAATAAAGCGGATGAAGGACACTGTCTAGTGCACATGAAGAGAGAAGTAGCCGAGTGATGAAGATAAAACTCATCAAGCATGCTGTGTACTTGAGACGGGGGTGCACAGCGTATATTCCTAAAGGCGAAAATTTACAGGGCCAGGTACATGGATGAGAAGAGAAGTCACGAATCAGTGCAGCCTCCGAAAAGCAATAACGAGGTGTTAACATGCGGCCTCTTGGTCAGAAGCTTTTCTGATTCTGCATCTTGCTTCTTTGATATGTCCTTTACAGACATAGGAAAAGTAAGAGACAAGGAGAGAGACGATGGTGCACCATTATCATCAACTTCACCATCATCTGTCTTGTCTGCTCCTGCACCTGAATGATTGTCTTCACCAAACAAGGTTAACAAGCCCTTTCTTGAGGATCTTGTTCCAGCACCCAATGCAAGTTCGAGGTTGGGGAGGTCTGGCCCTTGACAGCCACTACTGTTGCTTGAGACTCCTGTACATGTATTGGAACTGCTTGCTTGACATTCTCGAGCATACCCGAAATCCACAGAGAAAAAGCCCTTCTCAGTAGGTTTGGAAGGGTTTTTTGTCACCCTATCATAAAAAAAGCCATCCGCTTTTGTATCTTCATTTTCTGAGAAACTGGAGTTAAGATCACAAATCTGGTAGGCACGAGAAGGAACCCGATCATCCACATTGACTATGTTTCCTGTCTTCATTCTTTTATAATCTTGATCTTCATTTGCAGAATTGTAGCCTTCTGATCTTTCAGCCAGCGTTCCATTCTCAGCTGAAAAAGCTTTTTGCAAAGAATATGGCCGCTTGTTGTTGGACCTGAAATCCAGCTCACGCTTTTCCTCGTCGATAGGAACCATCCCTGGTCTATCATCGTCTAAATTGACCAACACAGGAGATTTCCCCTTTCCAATGCTTCCCAGCTCTTCACCATATCCCTCAACAACTTTGAAAACAATGTTCGGTTTCCCCTTTGATAGTTCTTCTATATCTTCTCGACAATTAGCATATTGTGAAGCAGCAGGGGACATTTCTTGCCTACCCAATACAATCGGCATAGTTCCAACAATACTGGTGCAGCTTTCTGTGACACTCGGCTGAGTGCAGGATGGCTTCACTAGGCTCCTGCTCCCAAAGTTTTCGTACTCCTCATTCTACAAGTTTAATGACAATAAGACGAAAGAAATGCAAATAAACACTTTAGATTTTCTGACATAACAAGGACATCCAGGTAAGTTATGCAATCCACGAATTTGTTTCAGATTTCGAGTTTGTGGGTCAGCAAGCAAAAGTTCTGGACCTAAAATGTACTTCATCAAACATCACTTGCAATTATTGCTCTTGGAACGAAACAGGCATGTGAAATGGCTTTTCTCACTTTTGAACTTCTGATGTGAAGCAGCGCAAAAATCAATTTGAACCCTTCCCTCACAAAACAGAAGTTTGTTTGTGCTCGATATATAACAGTTAAAAGGCAAACACCTCACACCATGGCCACATTATGCAGTTATGTAGAGTCAACAACTTTTGACATGACTACCACTGCAGATGACTTGTATCCTATCAACAAATAATCTTCAAGGGAAACACCACCTCATATCATGGAAAGAAACATTTGAAATTCGCAGATCATGAAGTTCCAAGAAACTCAACAAATTTGGCCTTTCTTACCCTATATCTATATAATAACTGCCCAAATCAATGCACCATCCATTTTTCTTTAGGGGTTTTTAGACACGAACCAACAAAATCCCTGTCTTAGGAATCATCCCTGTAGTGAAAACGTGCATCTGGATTGCATGAATCTGGCAAATCATTGTGATTCTATGAGGTTAGACAGTTAAAACAATATGCATCGGAAACCAGACAGTAGTTCACTCCTTTGAATAAGGGTTTAGGTTCTATCCACTGATAGAAATCTGAAACTCATCCTGAACAAGGTCCGAAATGAACAAGTGTAATTTGATTAGCATTTGCAACTTGTAAATTTAGACTTCCCATAAGTGTGTGGGCTTGTGTATTAGATATAGATGCATGTATTCAAGTAACAAAAAAACCCTGTTTGCATGAGATGCACCATTGGAGCTTTGGCAAACAAACAACCAAGCAACAAGAAACATGAAATGGTGAAGAATGGAGACATGCAGACATACTCATTTTATGGAATAAAGCAGAAAATGTTGATATTGTTTTATACAATTATATCCCATGTGGTCCACAAATTTTCACACCCATGCTCAGCGTAGGGGCACCAAGAAGCATATTTATATTCATACTCCTGCGGTCCTGCCAACCTAAGGGAGGTTCCTGGCACTGATAGCATCTAAAATCAAATATGTATAATTGCATATTAGTTAATGTCACATAGAGGCATTCACCATACAGGTACTCAATCAATAGTGAGATGTACAGGGCATATCCTTGATGATGGTTAGAGCATATCTGACAAAACAAAAATGGGAAAATTGGCAGTCGCTGGATATACTAAGAAGAGACCCAAGGTCATATTCAATTCTCAGTTACATTCTCCGGATGCCATAAAGCAATTATTTCATGTAAATCAGGCAACGAAAGGGTACTAGAATTATCAAATGTAATCACAAAGTATTTGACATTAAGGGCAAAATCATGGAGACTTACCAGAGAAATGTCACTGTCCTTCATGCTGCTACATCTTTGATCATCTCTCTCTGGAGGTGCAGCAGATGAATTTGTAGAAATATGGCAATCAATCGCAAAAGCACCTGTTGGAGATATGTCAGGGGCCAGACTTGCAGACTGCTTCTCCACTGGTACACTTTTATTTGGCACGTAGTGTTTAAATTTGCAGGAATCTGATGAATTCATGACTCCACTATTCAACTGCGTATGGGCATTCTGCTGAGGAGCTGTTGTCATCAAATACTCAGGGCCACCAGCCTTAGTGGCTTCAGTAACCCCTGACATCCTGTCAGATGAGGACAAGGCCTTTCCTAATTGCACAGGTGGCGATCTTGCGACTGAAGTCTCAGATATAACAGATGACGGAAGGTCTTGGCAGGATGAGCATGTATCCAGCTTCCCAGCAACTGTCTCTGCACAACCACCTTTCTGTTCTCGGAATACACCCCAAAGGAAATATAACCTGTTCCATCCTGCAACATAACCAACGACCAACATTACACAAGCCAAGCAAATGATTTGAACCTTCATCAGCATCAGAGCCAGAATAGAAAGAACAAAAACTTTGACTAGACATCATTGCTGAAGTAGAGCTAAGAAAACTAAAGCTAATCCACGACTGTAAACAAGATATTACGCTGTGACTTGTCAGGCAGCTGATTGGATGTAAATATTAGAAGTTCGACCCCATCAAGATTAGCTTTTAGAGCCAAATCATTTCTCAGCATATTTTCCAGTAACTTTTTGTAGTATCTCTCATAACTGTAGCATAAAGATGAAGATCCATGAGAACAGACAATAAAAAGGTTCATTTGATGGTATGAAGGCCTACTACTTCACCACAAAAAGTTTAACACATGCAAACCTCATGACATCTTTGGCAAAAAAGTACAGAGCAATGTTATCTTCTGTTGGATACTTGACTCGGAATTGGACAGGCCATGAACTTAATCGGGATATTTCTTCCAGCTGCACTTTGGAAGGAAACCTATTTGCTGCTTCAAGAACCTTTGGTGATGCACAAGTGGACAAATGTGCCTGAATTCCATCACAAATATCAGAAACCTTCCCACTTCTCCGAACCTCGAAGCCACCTCTGCAGATGAATATCGTCAGTTCTGTTAAACAATTCAGAAAAACAAAGGCGGCAAAAAATCAACTAATAAATCAGAACCTCAAGCTAAGAGAAAGGATCATACTGCCATATAAAATCATGTGCAGGAATGGCAAAGTTTGTTGCAAAACTAGAAGGCAGAGAAGTCCTTTCTCTCAAGTATGGCTGTAGGTTGTTTCCGCCTCCTGGAAGATTGGGATGTCAGTCAAGTCACCAAGAATTGGAGATTAACACTGCACACAGAGTACAATTTTTGCTGGCAAATCAAAGAAGTAACATACCATCAATTACAAGTCTTGCTAACGCTTCTTGAACTTCAACTTTCTTCTCGAGCACAGAAGCACCTCCACAACCTGAATTGGCGGTTCTGGTGATATCAGAGGCTACTACAGCAGCTGGCATCAAACTTTTTGAAACTACTTCGTCATTCAATCCATTAGGTGGGGCTACACCATTTGAGTGGATACTCGGTCTATCATTTTCACAGGCTCTAGTTTTTGGACACAAAACACGCTCTGCAGCATAAACCCACTTGCTTTTGCCTGTTACCTCTCTGGAATTTCTAGTAGAAGATGCACTAGCAGAAGTACGAGCATTAGTGTCATTGCCCCTATTAGAGCAGAACTGGGCAATATGACCAACTTCATTACACTTGAAGCATCGGATTTTCCGACTGTTAATTGAAAAGCTCCTGGAACGACAAAAAAGGGAAGGTTCCTTGGAACTTGCTTCCGAATTGTTGGCTCCCATTGACTGCAGCGTCTGAACAGAATTTGGGTAAACCTTATCAGGCACAACAAAACTATGTAGAGTGTCTTCCTTGGAATCAGCTTCATGCCGGCCAGTTAAGTCAACCATATTTGAAGTATCATCTGAGGATGATGGTACTTGCATCTGTGGTCGGCTACCATCAACACTGGTTTCAAGGCCTGTGAAGCACTTCAATCTATCATCATTTCCAGCTTCAAAGAACAGCTAAGTGATAACTGAGAACAAAACAACAAAGAAAATGCAAAGAAGAGAACATTGTGAAACTTTACCAGAAGACATTGCTTTTTTTGGTCCCTGCAGTGACGCATCAACAGGCATGCCTTTGAGCATTTTTCCTTTCCCCTCAATCTGTCCAGTGCTTTTGTCTGACTGAATACTTCCGGATGTGACAGTTTCACCATGGGATGGTAACTTCTTTGGGCCATCATTTCCTGCAGTACACAAGAACACTAGTTCACCAGACATGTATGACATGTGAAAAATGCACAGACACGAAACAAGAACATGAAAAGTTACCATAAGATGCTACTTTTCCAACATCTTTCTTCATTGCCACTGTTGCATCAGCGGGAACTTTAATTTTGGCATCAGGTTGCAAAGCCTTAGTTTCAGATATTGAAATAGAGAGATTCCCGTTACTTGTTAGTGTTGTTGACATGTTCATGGATGATTCCAACTTGAAAGAATTTCTCCTTCCAATCAGATTGGGTCCATCTTTAAGTCGCTTCAAGCCTTTTGAGTCTTCAGCATGAGAAGTATTTTGAGATTGCGGTTTCAGTCTCAAATCATCCACATTTGAATTATTTATGCTGGTGTTGGATTTAAAAGATGCAGACTTGCTGATTGTTCTTACCAATCCTTCTTTCCTATTTTCAACAAACAAAGGACCTCTGTTTCGCAATTGTTTCTGTGCAACTTCTTCAAGAGCTTGTTTAAGTTTTGACTTTGGCTTCCCATCATGCAAATTAGCTATTTTGGAAGGTGAATCCAAACTTTTACCTAAAAATTTTGACGTTAAACTAGAAGATGCACTAGGTGATGTGCTTCTGTTTTCACCAAAATGAGAAACCTTTTGTGATGTGCTAAGCTTAGTACGAGGAGACAGTAGTTTAGCTTGCATCTTCGGGTCAGAGCAGGGTGGTGGGAATGGAGGGCAATCCTGAGGGCTGTACAAAGATCGTCCAAGGGCAGGGTTCACCTTGCTTGCATCCAAGTTTTTAAAAGAATCCTGTCTTGAAAATGAAGGTTTCCCGGGGATGCTGGTTAAGCGTGGTGATCTACTGCTTGGCATATCAAACGGTTGTCTTTTAGCTGCAGGGATGCCTTCTGAACCATCCATCAGTCTCTTGGCAGAAAATGGTGGTGTTGACACTAATTCATTAGCTTTCCATGTTTCCAAGTTCAGCATTTTAGAATCCAACTTCGATGAACTTTTGGAAATGGAGCTGCCCTTAGAAAATTTACTTTTTTCATTTAAGCATAACTTTGAAGCTGGGACTGGATCTTCACATTTATCAGACATCTGACTTTCGGAGTTCTCCTTAAACTTGCATCCTTCGCATAACCATTCACCTTCTGGAACCTTTTCCAGCATTACTTGCATACAGTAACTGATATAGAAAAAAAGAAAAGAAAAAAGATTTTGTTAGTCGACCAAAAAATAAGAATGAAAGAAGCCATCACAAAAAAGAAGAGTTCGAAAAAGGACTTACGTATGCTCTGCACCATCGTTACATCTGCTACAAACAGCAAGCAGCTCTTCGCGACCCGCATCACCACAAATATCGCAAACTTTCACCTGTTTATATATCCAATTGAATATATCAAGAAATGGACAACAAATTTCAGAAATCAGCAGAAGTACATTGATATGTACACCGTTGATTCTTTTCTCAACTACTTTTGCAAGAAAATGAACGGCAATCAGGTTAGACAGAAGCACTTGTGTGTCTTTGGAATCCTCTACACCAGAGAAAATGCTAAATGTAACCCAACCGAAAACCAAGAAAACCATGGAATGCCTGATATCTATAATTTGAGAAGATAAAATAAAGATCTCTTAAGATTGGCATCTGTTACCGAATGTATCTATGTGCACGCTAAAAATATCATAGGAGTATAAAAAAGATTAGGATGTATAATTTCCATGAAAGTTCGTAAAAGGCGGCATAGTGCAATATAGGGGTTGGCTCCATAATAAGAGGTCAGAAGCTCGATACCTGGGTGTGCATCTGATAGTGACCAACATAAGCCCAGCATACTTATCAAGAAAACAAAGCCTTGAAAGCTTAAACCAGGTAACAAAGCTAACTGTGAAAACGAAAAAGGAATAGGTCCATGTTGGCTAATGAAATCTCTACCGGAAAAGTTTGAAGGTGCTGAAGGAAGGACTCTTGCAATATTTATGCAGGAAAAAGGTGTTGGCAGGTGAAAATGATTTCATATTGCAACGCTGAACCTAAGCTGCTCTTCAGCATCGTAAATGCTACAGACCATTATGATACTTTCCTCTGTTTATCACCTCAGAATGATATCAAATGAATTAGACTTGAGCACATGGATGTTGTGGCCCCGAGCTCTAAGGTGACTTCCATCAAATGAGAACATCCTTATATGTCTCGTCATATTTCAAAAATCTTTTCTCCGACAAACATTTTTTGGTGGACCACCACTACCATAAGCTATAAAATGAGTACGTCCAGGGGCCTCAACTTGAATTCTACAAGCACCAACTTCTCGAGCAAACCACACCTTCTCCAGGACAACAATGGATTTTAAAGGGAAAAACGCTTCTTACAGATAAAAGTAGCCCGCTTAACACTACTCTGTCAAAATGTGAAGATTGGTTTGAATTCCGTGTATCCATAAGTGTAGCAAATACAATATATAAGGTGATGATGCTTTTTATCGCCTCTTGAATAGTCTTCACATTCCAAGCTCTTAACAATAACCTTGCTAATATTGATTGTTTGATGTTCAAACAAACAAAAGAGAATACAAAAATAACTAAGGACCAAGAGATCCATGGACTGATTGAATGCCTCATTCTCGAATAGGTGTACACAAAAAAAAAAATTATCGATAGATACTTGGAACCATCTGCAGACTGTGATCAAGGAAAACAAGAAAACTTCTGTAGCAATGCCAGTCGAAACACTACATAACCACCGAAAGTTTATGCAGAACATCACAGCAAGTGAATGGAAGATTGATAGAAGGAAAAAGACAAAACAACACACAATATTAATAATTCCCAAAAAGTGCTTACATACTATAGAACTTACCGGGTGATCTACTCAATCGATAAATACAATGAACTCAAATAAATGTAGTGGTCTTCACTTGTATTCCAGAATAGCACAAAAGCATGGGTTTCATAACCTAGTCCTAGTGGTTGTACTTCACTGCCTGTGGTTACAGCTTAGCATAAAGTTCAGGAAGGAAATAATATTGAATAAGTTATTTAATATATTGTCCCGCTGCAGGACATTTTCATGATAGGTCAAGTTAAATGCATAATCTGGATCAGTAATTACAAAATGAAAGTAACTAGCTCCCAACCTCATGCATAGCAGCAGAGCCCCCCTTCAAGGTATTCATGCACGCATATACAGTGCCTCGAATAAGTCTAACAAACATAAACTCAAACAAGATGCACCACGAAGGAAAATCAACAGGACATATAATGGAGATAGCTTTTAGCACAAACAAAACCATTTCTTTCAAGTGAAAAATATAAAGGAATGTTTATGCTAATTGATTGGTACAGCATTATCAGTATATCCCACACTCTTGAAGTACTTAATTCAATGCATGCAAATCCATGCAATTCCTTTACAAGTTTCAGTCCTACCTAAACACGAGAAAGAGTGCAGTTTAATATAGTGAGGAAAACAAACTAAAGGGTACCATTCAATAGATGATAAAAGCAAATTAACTAGGAGTAAAATCATTGATAAATGTATAGCTGAAATAAGCAATACACTTTCAGCAGGGATAAGCATGAAGCGCGTCACATGCCAACACATACATCTTCTAATCAAACTAGTGATGGAGACAAGTGCTTACATCATCCACCAAATCAGATTCATCATGTTCACTCTCTGGCAGCGACCTTTCTTGCTTCTCCTCTGAACCAGATGAGCTAGTGTGTTTCTCAAGCTGATCACTAGTAGACAATCCTTTCACTACAGACTGAGACGTGATAGCAATATCATTCCAGCCAGAATCCGCATTTACAAGCAGAACAGGTGAAGAAACCTTCTCAAGTTCAGTTTCTGCATGCGGATGGAGTTTAGAGTCTCTGTCTAAGGATGGATTCCTCTGTTTAACGGCAGCTGGAGGGCATTCAGATTTCAATGTCAAAGATGATGAATCCTTGATGACCGCTTTTGACCCATTTGTCCCACTCCCTGTCAGTGGCAAAGGAGGGATTTGTCCTACTAAAGAGTCCCCAGTTTCTACTTTGGTGTGGGATTTTGACTTATCTTCTGATTCCCTGGAACCAGAAGAAGCAGTTATATCTGAACTCTTGGAGCAAGACATGGATGTTTGCCCAAAAGTGACATTTTCCACCCCAACTTTGACGGAGGACATTGATCCTTCTGTACCCATAGGATCCATACCCGAACTCTTAACAGCACAATCAGAAATATTTCCATTTACGTGTTTTCTAAAAATATCAACAACATGAAGCGATTCAATACAAGGATCGCTTGTGGATGTTGAGCCTAATGAACTCATCCCGTCAACACCATCAGAAAATTTTGGCACGACTGCAGAAACTATTGATGAGCTATTACACCCCTCTGCATAATTATGCGACTCTTCGCATGTTTTAGGGACATTCTTCTGTAGGTCTACTTCCTTGATCGCAGGCATTTGTGATGTGTTTTCATGATTATTTGAAACTTGTTCACAACATTCAAAAGAAGCAGTTCCAGTGTGCACATGAGAATTGATGTCAGACTGTGCAAAGTTGGAATCAGAAACAGTAGTGGAAAGAGACTGATCCTTCCCATTGGTTCCCTTGCATAGAGCCTCTGAAAGCAGTTGATCATCTTTATTGCTACTGCCTAGCCTTTTTGAGGACCTATTAGTGACTCGTGAATGTGCACTTCCACCAGATTCCAGGGTATTCTTTTTTTCCTGCTCAGGATCTGGCGTGAAGGCAGAGTTATTTCTCAAACACCTTACATTTGATGATGAGTCATGATGACAACCACCATTAATTAGCTCAGACACAGAATGAGGAGCAAGAACTTCCTCGCCTTTTGAACAGCCAGTGTTGTGATTGACATCAGTATGTTCCTCGGTCAATAGGAGTTTACTTCCATCAATTACGCAGGAACTCAAATTGTGAGAAGATTTTCCATTTCTTTTACTGTCTACATTTTCGCCAAAGGAGTCACGACTTGAACAAGAACTAACCAAGTTGTTCATCTCACGTGCATGCAATGGATCATCACATACACTGCTCTTAACAAAAGGTGACTCGGTGTTACCAATAGAACCTCGCTTGACAACTTTCTTCCTAACACTTTCATCTGACATCCCGTCCTCAGTTTTTAAATCAGCATCTGATGCAGCTTCAGAAGCGCTATCTGTATAAGATGAACATAGTGCTACAGATGCTTCAGAAAGTCCATATTCAGCTCTCAAAGGGACATCCTCAGATAGAACAACTTTGTCAACTGAAGGTGCTTCCTACAAATATGAACCATCAAATGAAACAAGGATGAACCGTTAATCCTTGAGTATTGATTAGCTTGACATATATTGGCCTAAAATGTTGTTCCTACTGCACTGTGCAGTACGATTCAAAGATATTGTATATGAATATCGGATTGGTACATTGTATCGTTTTCGACAATGTATGGGTATATACTGCACCATATATCAGAAAATATTAAAATCTATTTCTGCAGCAATATGTTACTCTACTGTTAAATACTAGTAATTTTTTATTCTTATTTTTAAATATTTTCCATCATTAAATCATCAATGCGTTTCTATCTTTTCTATTAATGCTCTTTCTTTCTTATCTTCCTATTTTTTTACATTTTGTTGGATTTTAAAGTAATTTTTGTTCACTAAAGATGGAAAAACTGCATTGTACTGAATTATTCGATGTTGTACCAGTTCTACATATCAGCACTCCTGGCAATAAAGGTTCTGATACGTTTTTTACAACATTCGCCTAGAAAACCACTATGAATGATATTCTCTTCCTAATGCATTTGACAACTTGTTGCATAACTATAATATACTCGGCAGAAGTAAAAAGGTTCTGAGTAGTTAATGGATGTGAGCGCTAATCAACATACAACCCAACGAAACAGATCACATGCACATGTAAGCTTTAGGAAACAAAAACACACAGAAGACCTGCAATTCTTTGTTGTAAATAAATCATGCCTTCAGGTGCTATTCACCGTATCTTGTGTAAACAACATACTGAATGAGATACTGCACTAACCATACTCATAATATAGTGACCTCTCAAAAAATCATGATAACTATAGCATAGGAACTTAATGAAGGACCATGAGAAGATGAAGCATTTAAGAGGTGCACAACTAATGAGATAAATGTTCAGTATAATAGGCTTAACCAAAATGTTAGCAAAACCAGACATTCAAAGTTCGGTCAAAAAAGAATAAAGTACGTTTTAAACAAGGATCCTAGAGGCAAAAGATTACCTTTTTGATAGAATCTGTATTTGGGGACAGGAAATATCAAGCCACTTCTTTTTCCGTAAAATGGCAAGGATAATAAGAAAGACACAGTGTGATACCATAACAAGTAAACATGCAGGTGGGTGAGATGCAAATGCAATAGCACATGTCATATCTTTATAGCAAAGCCAGCTCCAACGCCATGCAGGATTCTAACAGCAAAGCTTTTACTTGATATGCATAACATGGCAAAATCAGCATATAATTGTTACTCTACCAATCAGACTGTAGGCCAAGGACATATTACAAAGGAAATGATCAAGTAGCAGCATCCAACACTAACGTACAGTATCAGCAAGAATGCTAACCTTATTTGTCTCAATATCAGGGAATGATTCCTCCGCTGGTCCTTGCATACAATAAGTGCCCTGCAATATTGGAGTAACCTGAAAAACAGATGAGCCATTTAATTATCTACCCATCAGAGAGAACAAGTAAAAGCCCATACAATTAGCTCACAATTACAAGTTGCAAACACCAACGTTCTTGTGGCTAGCAAGAAAAAGGAAAAGATCAATGATGCGATAAAACTCCAAAGCTGAATAAAGACAAACCAAGAATAGCTAAGAAGAGGATCACAAGGATAACTGAAATCCTACATTTTTCTCTTTAATGTAATATCGGTATTGTAACTTTATGTACCTTTCCATTAGAAAGTTGGTGTTAGAAGGCACTGTATTTATGCTCCTCACTTTTTTTATATTAAAAGAGGTGGCAACAGGCAAGAGACCCAAGATTTTCCTGAGATCACAACAACAACAACTAAGCCTTTTCCCATACTAGACGGGGTCGGCTACATGGATTCTTTGTTTCCATAGAGCCCTATCATGTGCCATGTTAGCAGTTAACTCACAATAAGCTAGATCATTCTTTATTGTTTCTTTCCAACACTTTTGTGGTCGTCCTCTGCCTCTTTTAATACTTTCAAAATCTAGTTTTTAATACCTTCTTACTGGTTCTTCTTTTGACTTTCTTTCTATATGTCCAAACCACCTTAAACGATATTCTCTCATTTTATATTCTATTGGTGTCACACATAATTTATTTCTAATAACCTCATTATGTATATGGTCTTTTCTTGTATGACCACTCATCCATCTCAACATGTTCATTTCAGCCACGGACATCTTTTGTACATGTTGATGATTAACTGCCCAACACTTAGAACCATAAAACATGGCAGGTCTAATTGCTGCTCTATAATATTTACCTTTTAACTTTAATGATATATTCTTATCACAAAGAATACTTGATGCTCCTCCCCATTTTAACCAACCAGCATTAATTCTATGCATAACATCTCCATCAATTCTTCCATCACACTGAAAAATTGACCCTAAGTATTTAAAACTTTCCTTTTGGGGGATGCAATGTGCGCCAATTTTAATTTCTATGTCCTCTAAAGTAACGAAATGATCAAACTTACATTCCATATATTTTGTCTTTGTTCTACTAAGTCAGAAGCCTTTACTTTCTAATGTTTCTCTCCATAGTTCCAATTTTCTATTAACTTTTTCCTTAGACTCCTCCACTAACACAATATCGTATGCAAATAACATACACCAAGGTACTTCATCTTGAATATGTTTTGTTAACTCATCAATCACCATTATAAATAAGTATAGACTTAAAGTTGATCCTTGATGTAACCCAATATTAACTTCAAAGAAGTTTGTCATTCCTTCACGAGTCCTCACACATGTTTTTGCACAATCGTACATGTCTCTTATAAGGTTTATGTATATCAATGGGATACCTCTTTTTTCTAAGGTTTTCCAAAGAACCTCCCTCGATACCCTATCGTAAGCTTTTTTTAGATCAATAAATATCATGTGAAGGTCTTTCTTTTTTGTTTTAAAATGTTCCATAAGACATCTGAAAAGGTGAATCACTTCAATAGTAGATCTGCTTGGCATGAATCCAAATTGGTTCTCTGTTGTACTTGATACTTGTCTTAACCTATGTTCGATAATTCTTTTCCACAATTTCATAGTATGGCTCATTAACTTGATAATCCGATAATTCACACAATTATGAATGTCTCCCTTTTTCTTATATATGGGTATAAGTGTACTCGCTCTCCATTCCTTGGGCATCTTTTGGTTTCTTCATATTTCATTAAATAGTCTTATGAGCCAAGTGATTCCTATTTCTCCTAGGAT
This sequence comes from Brasenia schreberi, assembly GCA_036023115.1. Lineage (NCBI taxonomy): Eukaryota > Viridiplantae > Streptophyta > Magnoliopsida > Nymphaeales > Cabombaceae > Brasenia > Brasenia schreberi. The sequence continues at coordinate 30,053,707 of JAYKKT010000088.1, forward strand.
TTTCCAAACTTCTATAGGAATATTGTGTGGTCCTATCAATTTACCACCCTTCATATGTTTAAGAGACTCTTTGACTTCATTCTTTTGAATACGTCGGTAGAAATTGTGGTTTATATACTTTTCTAATTTGGCCAACTCTCTTAAGCTAATACTAACATCTTTATTTTTATTAAAAAGCTTATAAAAATAGTTTTTCCATCTATTTTTTATATCATCATTTGCCACTATAATTTTTTCATCCTCGTCTTTGATGCATCTAACAGAATTAAGATCTTTAGTTTCCTTATCTCTAGCCCTAGCTATCCTAAAAATATCTCCACCCTATTTTGAGTTGAGTTTTTTTATATAAATCCTCCCAAAATTTTAGCTTTTGCTTCACTGACGACCTTTTTTGCTTCCTTCTTTGCTTTCTTATAAGCCTCCAAAGTTTCACAATTTCACTAGTTTTCTTAGCATAATGTAATTTGTAACATGCCCTCTTTGCCTTGATTTTATTTTGCACTATTTCACTCCACCACCAAGCTTCTTTTTGTACCGTTACATCTTCCTTAGATTCACCTAACACATCTTTCGTCACTTTCCTAATATGTGTAGCCATATTGTTCCACATATCACAAGGTATACCTACATAATTCCAAGCATCTCCTTGAAGGACTTTCTGTTTAAATATATCTTCTTTCTTGCTTTCGAGGTTCCACCATTTAGTCTCAATAGCTCGATGCACTCTTTTCTTATTTGTCCATTTTTTTTATTTGTAAATCCATAACTAAAAGTCAATGTTGGGTGGTTAAGCTTTCTCCTGAAATTACCTTGCAATCTTTATAACACACTCTATCTTTTTTTTAAAAAATAAAGTAATCAATTTGTGTTTGTGATAAGCCACTCTTATAAGTAATTAAATGGTCATCTCATTTTTTGAAGATTGTATTGACTATAAAGAGATCAAATGCCATAGCAAAATTTAATATATCCCTACCTTCCTCATTTATATCCCCAAAACCAAAGTTCCCATGAATACCTTGATATCCTAAATTCCTAATGCTTATTTACCGACATGTCCAATTAAGTCTCCTCCTAAACCAATCATTTCCCTTTGTGGAATCCTTTGAATCACCTTATCTAACTCTTCCCAAAAAGCCGTCTTTATACTATCTTCTAGTCCTACTTGGGGTGCGTAAGCATAAAGTATAGTCAAAGCCTCTCCTCCTAACACTAATTTCAACGTCATGATTCGGTCACCGTATCATTGTATGTCTACTACACTATCCTTTAAATATTTATTTATGATAATACCAACTCCGTTTCAAGCCTTTTCCTTACCTGAGGACCATAATTTAAAACCTGTATCCTCAATCTCCTTTGTTTTTTCTCCAACTCACTTTGTCTCTTGTAAACATAGAATATGAATCTTTCTCCGAATCATAGTATCTACCACCTCCATTAGCTTACCAGACAATGTTCCGATATTCCAATAACCAATATGAATCTTATTATCTAGGACTAGTTTCCTTACCCCCGCATCCGTCTATATTGAAAATGCGGAGACCCTCTCTATAATTTATTCACTACATTCAGGCGGCAATCTCCTTTGCTTTTAAAAAATAAGTTGTTTTGAAAATCTATCCCAAGGAAACCAAGAATTTGCCAAAAACAAGAACTATGGCTACACTTTAAACTTATATGGGTGCTTTAGATGTTAATCTTAAGATAACAGCTAATAAATACCAAATCCTCTCATAATTACCCCTCCAGATGCAACCAGAGAAGGATATGAGATGCAAAACATTTAGACATGCAGGAATTGTGGTATACATGCCACTAAAAGCAACACAACCAAAAACTTTCAATCATAAACAACAGACTCTTCAAAGAAAGTCAGTTGTCGCATAAGCATGATAATGCCATACTTAAGCAGATTTTCTAAAGAGAGGAAAAGATCAACCAGATAAATTAAAGTCCTCTTTTCATTTGGACGCAGAATTTTCCATTCCAGATTTGGTTGAGGAAGAGATTGAGAAGAAAATGTCATGAGCCCATTGGTATTGAGGTGGCTTGTATATTACTGTTTTCCCTCCTAAAAATCTAATATGCAGCTGATTTACTTCCTTTAAAACAACAGCAACTGCTTGTTATAGAGAGCTGCAGACAGGAATGGTGAGAAGTCAAGCAACTCATCCTAGCCAATTCAGAATCTTCTGTTTCAGATTTGGCTTCGTTTGGTTTTTCCAGTTAATGAGACGAACATGAGTAAATCGTTACAGCCAATGAGCTGCATATGGGCAAATGGTTTTCAGCAGAGCTCAGCTCATATGGAATATATCATTTTATGTACATGTATATATATATATACGTGTGTGTGTGTGTGTGTGTTATAAACCATCCTAGCACAACTAGTTGCATAGCTGTACATGTAGTCAAATGCCCAATAATTTTATCTGTGCTGTAAAATTGAGATGTCAATTGTGTCATTAACATAAACAAGCAAGAATTTGATTGTCTGAGGGAAATTTTCCTTTACAAAGTTTCTAATTTTAACAAGCAAGTCAAACCACACATCGACTCAGTATCAAGTATTCTCCAATTTTCAGCACATTTTGCGGCTATTGGCAGAACATTAATGACATGACTGAGACTATCTGTCTTTCGCGCATGGTTTCCACTTTCCACTGCTCAGGTTTAAGTTATCATGCATTTCGTAAAGGATTTGGTTGCTTCTATGAACACACGAACTGAGAGCATTGGCTTGTAAAGTTTGGCAGCAGTTATCTAGACCAAAACTGTCTTGAACACAACTATATATGAAAAACTACAGCTTAGCATGCTAACCACAACTGGTCCACCTTTGACAGTGATAATTACAAACTATGTACTTAAGCAGGAAGAAAGAACACCAAACTTCATGGAAATTTTCAGGCATCAAAACATGCAACTTCGTCCACCAAAAAAATAACGTTGATAATAGTTCCTATGGAACCCATCAATGGCATTGCGTAAACAGAAAAGCACAAACAAATAAATACACCAGCAAGAGAGCATTTGGAAACAACAATGGTGCGAGTCGATATCGCATCATCAACAACAATCCAACTGGTTGAGATTTTATCTATAACTAGAATACATGAAAGGCCCATGGTAACCAAACAAGAAAGATCAAGAATTTCAATTTTTAATACAAGTTTGAGCAGGTTCACATATAAGCTGCAAATTGTCGGAAGTTCGGAACAACGTGGGAACAAGAAAGTTGCATATCCAAGAGATCCGTACCACCACAGAAACGTTGCCTTCTTTTGCAAGCTTAATTTAATCGCTCAATCATGAAACGCGCTAAACTCCCACTTCCACCGGACGGATCGTTCTGAATTCAACTTCTAACTAACTTAGTCAATGAAAGATCGTCAATGTAAACGGGGAAAACCAAATCAAACAATTTAAATCAAAACGCCCTTTACAGATAAACAGCCAACCAATACAATCAAATGAGGAAATCCAATGTAAACAATTGGAGACACCGGGAACGGTCCTCAAATAATTAGGGGAAAGTCAAACAAATAACAAATATTCATGATAACCAAGTAATGATCAAAACCCATCAGCACTCTCAGATTTCTCGTCGGAGTTTGATGGGAACGAGCGAAACTACGCAGGGTTTATTTTTAATACGAACCAAAACGTTTCAGTATTCACCTTCGCTTTCGGAATTTCGAGGGTGATCCCGTATAACTCTTCCAAAGTCCGCTGCTTCCGTCCAGCCATCCGAGAACATCAATAACGCAAACATCCGATTAGCGCCCGAAGTTTCTTCCTTACGTTGCCAGACGCATCGGATCGAAAGACCGGCCGCGATGAGAAGTGAAATCAGCAATAGAATCGAGAATTGGGGGCTCAATCAGACAGCGTAGGGTTTCGATTTATCGTACAAACGTGGAGAAGGAAGAAAGGGGAAAAGGAGGAAGAAGACCAAAAATGGGACAAGGAAACTCTCTCTCTCTCAGAGTCTTTGCTGATGATAGCAAAGGGTTTAATTTTTAGCGTATTTCTTTTTATTCTTCTGGGAGGTTTAGTCGGTGAAATTAAATTTCTTGTACTTGTTTAGGTTCCTTGGTTTCTCTATCTATGTATACTGTTAGAGACAAATATATATATATACTCTTACTCACTCAAAGTATGTAGCCCTTGCTAGTTCGGTATTGATATGCTTGGTCCGTACCAGCTAGTTCGGTGTCAATCTCCCTCTCTATATATATATATACATACTTCCGTGTCATTCTCTCTCTCTCTCTCTCTCTCTCTCTCTCTCTCTCTCTCTCTCTCTCTCTATATATATATATATATATATATATATATATATATATATATATATATATATATATATATATATATATTTATATAGTATGTGTGCTTGTAAGGGAGAGAGAAATATAAGGTCTCCAGACATTTTCCAAATCTTACTGTCCGATAAAAATTGTTGAGCAGTTCATAATGAAGCACTCAAAGTTATATGTTCACTTTTAATTCTTCGACCTGACCCCCTTATCTGGCCCATCAAATGGTTAAAACATACTGACAGGGTGTCCTTGATAACCCTAGTATCTCCCTCTCTCTCCATCAAAGCTATATATACATATTATTGGAGTACGCGGCTATTCAATTCTTCGACTGACGCAAAATGTCATGTTTTAGAACGGATTTATGCGTTTATTTTGTAAACCAAAAGTTCAACAAATGGGGACAAAGACCAGGCACATAGAGAAATTTTAAAATATGTATATATATAAATGATAAAGGAAGTGGTATGTGCTTAAAACATACTTAAATCCACTCAAATATTTCAACCATTCCATATATATATATATATATATATATATATATATATATATATATATATATATATATGATTAATAGTAGTAATTTAAATTTAAAAATAAAATATATTGTTATGAATTAAAAGTAAAGTACAGATAATATTTTTTGAAGGATATATCACTACTTATACATGTATACAAAAACAACAATTATCTTTTCTCATACCAAATAAGGTCGGTTATAAAGATTATTTGTTTTCACAGAACTCAATCATGCACAATACTAACATTTTAACTCAACATAAGTTAAATCATGCTTTATTGTTTACTTTCATCATTTTTGTGGGTCTTCTTTTTCTTCTTTTAAAAGCTTTTTTTGTCATCTTTTTTATGTGTTTAAATTATCTTAAATAATTTAATAACATCTTTCTTTTTGTGACCACTCATCATCTCAACATCTTTATTTTTGTCGTAGACATCTTTTATACATAATGAATAATTGACCAACACTCAAAACCATACAATATAGTGAGTCCAATTGCAAGCATGACTTTAAGGATATCTTCTTGTCATATGAAATACCTAATGCATCTCTCCAACTTTAATATTATATATACTACCTATATATACACATATAAGTAGTATATGTATATATAGGTACATATATATATATATATATATATATATATATAATATATATATATATATATATATATATATATATATACTACCTATACATGTATATATATAATATGATGAAGATAATAGAAGAAAACACGTGACAAAATACGGTCTCAATATTAATAAGGGTTTTATATGTTTTGTGATATAGTTCACATTGAATGGATGAGTACAATAGGTATGGACTAGCATATACCGGCTTCCAATTTTTCTCTCTATGTCTATATATATATATATATATATATATATTTCTGTGCACATATACGTATGTATTTATGTGTTTAACAGTGTGCACAGCAGAATTTTGAATTAAAAGGGCATTCCAACTACATTTTGTAAGACTTGACGAGGGCCCTAGAATAGTGGGACAAAACCTAGTATAAATTATAGTCGTTAATGTCTACCAGTTGGACGTAGTTGAGCCCAAGCCACCATTATATGTAGACGCAGTTTAGATAAGCTCATTAATAATGTGCTTAAATAAGTTTTTATCTTGAAGAATAATTTATTTTTAAGCCATATAACACCAAAACAAGATAGTTTTATTTGTTGAAACAATAAAGGTATGTTCGCACAAAAACTTATTACTGATGGAATGATCTTTAAAGGCTCAAAGAAGCTAAATTGCGAGATAATACCCTTTATCGGTTTTGGCTGGTGCAGTTTAGATGTGATGTTGTTCAAGAAGTCAAAAAGGGCGATAGTGATGATGAAAAGAAGCTCTCATTTATCGCGCATTTTTGCATGCAAGTTTGGATAACCAGATAAATAATCATTGTGTTGCTATTTGATATGTATTTACATCAAAATTCACTGTGTTCTTTTTATAAAAGTCTTACCTCCGCCATTAAAGCTCACATTCGTGTACCAATTCAAGATGTGCTTATGGAGTTCTATATAATGGAGAACAGGGTTAGAGTTGGCTGAGTTGCGTGCAAACTACTCAAGGTTGAAGAAAATATCCATCTCAATTTCGGTTCAGTCACATCACGTAATAATATATATGTATATAAATATATATTTATATTATATATTATCAATTTAAGAGAATTCTTTATTACATAACTCAAGCACATATTACACCCACAAGAGCAATTTCGAGCTATTCAAGCTTCTCTCTCTCTCTGTAGATCTTCATCTTAGACAAGCTCACTAATAAGCTTGCTCAAGCTCCTTAACTCTTTATGATCATAAAGATTGAAGCTGGATTGTGCTCAAGTCCGATTTCAAGATGAGCATTTTATGAAGAAGTTGAACCAAGCTTACACTGAAGATTAATCGAGCGCAAGTCCAATTTCAAGTTATTGTGAAACTCCTTGGCTCCATGAACTTGGAGTGTCCTGCCTTCAAGTGATTCAGAGGGTTTAACAAACAATGGATATTTCATGTTCAAAAGTGTATTATTTATTGTAGTACCAGTCTTTATATATCATATTAACAATCGAAATATGATCGAAAGAAAAAATCTCTTTTTTGATATGGCTTCTTCTTATACTCATATACTTATGAATTTCATTGAATTAAAAAATAAAATCTTTTTGGTCTCCCAATATCAATAAGTTGATTGTTTAGTTCTTTAAGAAGTTGACCCAAACTTGCCCATTGACTTGACTCCACTTCATTGTGACCCTTGATCAAGAATCATAGAGGTACTTGATTTATTTATATTATTTTCGGTATATTTTTCTTGTTACAAAGAGAGTCTTACGTATATGCACTCCCTCAAGTCGAACCCTACCAAATTGAGCTATGCTATGCGTGCATTTCTTTTATCGCAATTTTGAATATAAATGAAAATAAGCTAAAATTGTAGCGGAAATTAGCACGTGCCGATAAAGGACCAGATTTTGGGTTTGGTATTATTGAAATCATTTAAGGCACGTGCGACTGATGAGAGAACCGTGTGAGGCTTGGCGAAGGAGGGCAAAGCTGCAAATAGTGTTCTCCCCCCTGCAGTTTCAGGCATTAAATGCTATGGGGCAATATGTCATTTCACAGGCACTTCAGTACGTCTTCGACGAGTCAGGATCGACCTTCCCATCTGTTTGGATTCTCAGAACCGGATCTTTCTGGCCTACTTCTCCAGCAGCGTCACCGAGACACGGTAGATGACACGAGACATCCAAAATTTGGCGTGACACGAGGTCCTAGCGATACAAGGCGTTTAATTTAAACACATAAAGTGAAGAGAAACTCATTAAAAGAAGGAGAAGGTTCACATATATATAAGAAAAGCTAGTATATAAGAAAAGCTAGTATGTGTGTGTGTGTGTGGGAGGGGGACAGGAAAGCTGGTACATGCTAGCATACTTAAGTGCTAGTAAAAATCTCAATCATCTAAATTTAAAAGATAAAATTACTTGTTTGAATAAAGTGTATAGTATATATGCAAAATTTATTTTTTAGATTTAAATTTCAATCATTTACATCAAAGTTGAACGATTGAGATTTGTTTAGATTTGCTAGCATCTAAGTAAGCTATTATATATCAATTCCTTATATATATAAAGAAGAATCCTGATTTAGAAAAAGAAGCAATTGACCTTAACTAGCTCACCATATGGTTCTCTGGCGACTTCAAATCATGAGGGTGCATCCGTGTGTATGTGTTAGACTTTCACCTCCCATTTCAACAAAAAAACAACTACATTATGAACCGTAGACACTTTCCCCCTCTCTCTACACATGCATGTACGTGGATGCCAACAGATAGGATCCAAATTTGATATGGATTTATCCAATCCAACTAATCGTACATTAGGGTCATTCACTTTGAAGTCAAATCCGAACCCGAATACCACCACACTGATACAGATATTGGATAAGCAACCACGTACATAAAAAGACTTCGTTCGCATCCAGTGATACTGTGTACATTTGTCACATGTAATGAACATACTTTGTACATGTTTCTGTCTTACATGTATTATTCTGTATGGAATTTATGTACCATATGTGCATTATCTTTGCATAATGGTATATATATAATATAAAATATACACACATATCCACATCCACATACATTATATATTAATATATAGGGACTCCTCAATACATAATATCTTTTAATGTATGATCTTACATAAACATCTCTATCGTTTGATCTTTGGTAAAGATTTAAATTACTTTCCATTTAATGCATGTGATACGAAAATATCAATGATACTTTTAATTGAGAATTCCACCAATACTCAATGTATAAGGTATTTGTGCAAGATTATACACCAAAAGACATTATGCATGTAAGATTTCTTATATATATATTTGTGTAAGTGTGCAATATGTATTGTATGTATAAGATATATAATCAGGCGATTTTCAGGTTTCTTTCAACAGATCCGGACTCGAGACAGGTGCTAAATGGACACATTTTATGGGTTGCGTCTGGAACTGCCACTTCTAGTGGCAAGTATGTCTCATTTTCGAGCTTAATACCAAATTCCGGATTCAATTTACTCGGTATTTGGTATAAGAACCATACATAAATAATAATTGGCATTTGGTTTCGGTTTTTTCCCTGGATATATCCGATGAATATCTGAAATATCTGCTGAATATTGGATTCGCCGACTTTAAAGAGTGGCAAGGAGAAAGCCAAAATTCCTCTCGTCACAAGAAAGCGACTCCGGCAAGGAAACGAAATCAACGGAGAAGTTGCTTCGAGATGGGGCATCCATACGTCAAAGATGAAGCTAACAAAGCATATGCTTACGTACATGCATAATTTGCATGCCTCTCTCTCCTAAGCTCGAGCAATTCTTAGAGATGGAAAGTGGGCTGACATGAATAATATACATAAATATACTTAAATAACTTTTTTCTTACTTGTTGCAAGCACACCCTGAGAATCAACTAAACAACCCAATAAGATGGAATAACTTCACGAATGAAATTAGAACCGACCTACATCGCAGTAAGTTAGCCATAGTACTAAGTTTGTTTTTGCAAGTACTGTCCTTATCCCCAGAATTTGGTTTAGCTAATATACTCGAGTTTATGTGATACTTTTGTACATGTAGTGTTAAACAATTTGAATTAATAATAACTCTAAACTCAGCAAAGAGAAAACTTCTTCACATTGTGCCTTCACTCAAGAAGTCATCATTTTACAAATCAAATTAATAATAACTCGATCACTTTTTTTTGAATTTATTTTTGAATCTGAAACTATATGATCAAAAAGATGAACAATTAGAATTATAAAAAAAATCCAACATAAACTCCCACTCTCTCTCTATAATAAATATTATATATATGTATGTATTTGTTGAGATTGACCTCTTTAGAACAAGTACAACTTGTTCATATGCACGCCACAAGGAGAATGCAAATGTCGAAGGACAAGAAGACCCATCACACGATGCATGTATACATATCCTAAGAGAAAAGGTCATTTTCTCGAGGAGGCCTTTTCTTCAATTATTTCCTTTTTTCTTTTCTTTTTAAAAATAAGAGGTGATAACCTAACACACACACCCATGAATCCAAGCCCGTCCGATCAAACTCACCAAATGCGACAGGAGAGTCAAAAGGCCCTACAGATGAGGTAAGGCTTTAGATGTCAGTGTCACATCTTACTTATATAATTTTTTTTTAAATGTATGATTTTTCACTTTAAATCTCGACCATTCGTTTAAGATACTGAATGCTTTAGATTCATTTGAATATACGAAACTTTATATATATATATATATAGTGATCCATGTTCAATCCCTTGTTTTATATAGTTCTATAGATTTAAACTACCGGCCACCTCCTTTCATCATTTTTTACTATTCATTCGCTTATGTATACTGCTTGCTATTGTATACTTATGCATCATCTTTACCTTTTTTGAGCAAGATTATAATTTAGAATTCAAAAGGTGTTTGATGAAATATACAAAATTTCAAAATTTTGAGTGAAACAACTACTCCAACCGTCACAATGTGGATTCACCGCTGATGGTATTCAAGGACAGTTTCAAGCAGCTTTTTCGGGTTGGCACAGAATCACGAATTTCAACTAATGGGCAGACATCGTTTTAGAATATCATGGTCTTATGTTGGACCAGTTACCTAATTTCCTGAACAAGTATAAATGGATTGACCCATAAAGAATTCTCGTCAATAAAGCATTCGTTTTCATTCGATGGTCTTTTGTGGAAAATAGAATGTAGACATATCTTTTCTGTTTTCAATTAGAAATAATCTGGACTCGAGAATGCATGCCATCCATGTAATCTTTATGAGAAACAATGAATTTTATTCAAGTATGTCACCTCTATGAGGAACAGTGTGTTTCGTGTTGTGTGTGTGAATGTATGCATGTGTTTATGTGGGAAATAATCTGAAATGGCCGATTTTGTGTGTGTGTGCGTGCACACATGCGCATTCCCGTACCTGTTTCATTGAAAGGTGAGGGTCCGGTTTGACATCAGAGTTTTGATTTCTGAAGCTTGACGATCATACATTCTAAAGCCACTATCTTTTGTTGTTTGTTATTTTTCTTGGGAAATAAAATCTTGTGGGATTTTAAAAATTTCGACATGATTGAGAAAAGAAGTGGAAACTCTAGCTCCCCAAAGATTCGGATCAGTCTGATAGGGCCACCTCGTGAATGTCGTGAAGCTATTTGTTCATCGTTCAATTTGTGGATCTCATAGGTAGACGCCCTGATCCATACAATGAGATTAAAGTTGGATCCAGTCCTCTGGCATATGATAGTAGTTTTCCAACTTCAAATCACAGCCGTCTAACTGAGTTCATCAGGTATGCTTGGGACCGATCGGATGGCTGTGATTTGATGTAGAATGACTCTCATCCTATGTTTCGTCTGTACGTGTGTATGCCAACCATGTCAACAATCCAAGAGCTTCATGTAGAGTTTTTTCTTCGTCTTCTTCTTTTTTATAAGAGGAGGCCGAAGCCTAACACATACATGACGCATGCACTCCCTAGAAATCAAACTCCCCACCACCAGCAATGGCGCCAAAGTGTCTTGCCATTGAGCTAACACTGTGTCATGATATACTTAGCCAGTGGCGGATCTAGAACTTTTTGTAGGATTTTCCGAATAGCTTATTTAATTATTTAAGATGGGGAGAACCATGTATAATAGTTATGGATTGAGTCATGCCCTAAAGTTTTTTCATTAATTTTTCAATAAAGTTATGTAGGGCGATTGCTTCACCTCACTTCAATGTAGATCCACCACTGAGCTTAACCCTCTGAAGCATTTGTGAGAAAACAATGGTGATCAGGCAGCTGAATATTCAAGGTTGGATCAAGTAAACACTAACTGCTCGTGTTCGAGCTCGGCCAAAATCATGCTGCCTTATGGGAGTAAAGGAGACCGATCCTCGCCGTAATTAGCTACCATAAACTAAAGCGTTTAGTATCATCATTTTTTTTCCGGGTTACTGGTATGGGGCCTGATACCCCGAATTCATTAGGAAGTTGTCTTAGCTCACGTTTAAATCTCATTTAAACCTCTTTACACATGATTCCTACATGGCAGGTCTACAGTGAGGTGAGGTGATGTGTCCCTCCCAAGCAAAAAAATTGAAAAATTAAACAACCGTGGGCTATAATTTGCATCCCATAAATATAGCCGTGAGCTATTCACCGTAGCCTAAAAGATTTCATGTCCCAACAGTAACAACAATTAAGCCTTTTCCCATACTGGATGGAAATCGACTACATGCATTCTTTGTTTCTATTTGCCATATTAATAATTAAACATAAGCTACATCACTATTTATTGTTAGTGTCTAATACTTTTATGGTCTTCCTCTTCTTCTTTTAACATTTTACAATCCAGTTTCTCATACCTTCATTTAGTTGTCTTTTTTATCGAAACCTTAAAAATTTTATGACTCAACAATAACAACAATTAATCCTTTTCCCATACTAGATGGTATCCAATTACATGCATTCTTTGTTTCCATAAACCGCGATCATGTGTGATGTTAGCCGTTAACTTAACATAAGATAGATCATTCTTTATTGTTGCTTTTCAGCACTTATGGTAAGTCTAGACCTTAAGCCATTGAAGATTTAGGAATTATATGACTTTCCGTGTAAGTACCCAAAGTTAGGTGTTTTTTAGGTATGGTCTTTCTCGTTCTCTTTTAACATTTTACAATCTAGTTTCTCATACATTCTTGCCGAGAATTCCTTTAGTTGACTTTCTTATTGAAGTCTAAAAAAATTTCGGCCTCAAATTCAAAAAAAATATTAGACTGATTGAGACAATGGGCTGTCGTGCCGCCCTATTCTAGCATCCTAGACAAACTTGGTTTTTATTTTGCCAACAATCTTTATTAGTAAGTTTAAAGCTAAAGATGTGCTTTGTCTTTTATTACAATGGGTTTCGTGAGGATAATCTATAAATATTAGTATTAAAAAAAATATCTACAGATAATGGTGGTTATCATTGGTAGATCAAGATAGTGGAAGTATTTGTAATTTTTCTTCTTTTGGTCTAAGCCATGGGTACCCGGAAGCCCACAAGAACACCGTCCAATCTGGTTTGAGCCCCGGTCGGCCCGCCATGGGGGTAAATTTCTCCCAGGTGATTTTTCTCCATTCGATAGACTTGAAATAGAGACCTACTTTAAGGGGAATAAGTGTCCAACCATTCAAACCAACCAAGCGTTTGTTTGATTATATGTATTTAAATGCAAAGGAGAGCTTGCACCATCATGTAGAATGGACTGCCAATTATATTTTTTCTGAAAAAAGTCGAATCTATGATAAGATTTTTTTATGGTTTTGTTACTCGTAATGGTTCTGGATTAGACTCATCCAGGCTCTCGTGAAGTTTCATTAAGAAAATTGGAATAAGATTAATATATATAATTACATATATAAGTTTCCTCGATGCTAGTATGCACGCCCTGAGTGTCGAACTCATGACCTTCAACTTGCAAGTCAAGTCCCCTAGTCAGTTGAACTGACACTCTGAGTGCAAAGATTAATATATATATATATATATATAATTACATATATAAGTTTTCTCCACTCATTAAATGGGGAGGCTAGTATGGATGCCTTGGGTGTCAAACTCATGACCTTCAACTTGCAAGTTAAGCCCCCTAGCCAGGTGAACTGACGCCCTGCTTTCAATCTTTTGGCAACTTTGTTTATAATACATTGAAATGCTTGCTTTTAGGACACTGTATAGGACTTTGTTGGGCATTGTATAGTTGCTCAAACCCTTATTGAAATGACAATTGGGGGTGTGACAGAAGCAAGTATGTCCAGATCGCGACCAGCTCATTTAAGAAATTCTCAGCTTGAACTCCACTTAAGCTCGTCCATTTTAGAGCTTGAGTGAGCTCATGAAAGGGGCTTCGTTAAGCTCAGCTCGAGATCAAGTTCAGTGGGCTTAAATTCTTTCGAACTAGATTGAACTCGTGTCTGCTCATACTCGAGATCGGATTCAAGCCCGAGAGATAAAAAAAAATTCCAATTTGCAGGACAACAACAACTTTAAATATGAAAAACCACCAAATCCATGCATTCTGATGGTCATTGGCCTTGTGCCTTCGATAGAATAAAAGCTCAACAGCAATATGCGCCTTGGGTACATCTTAACTGAATTTTGTTATATATATATATATATATATATATTATAAACTCCGCCCATGTAAGGGATCACCCTTGCATTGCCGGTCCCAAGCCCGGATAAAGGAGGAGGGTTGTGTTAGGCTTCTGACAGCCAGCGTAAAACTTCGTCGGATTTCTACAACATGGATTACAAAAATTATGAGCATTGCTTTGGGGCGTTCCCGCCTAGCGACGTGCTGCAGAGCCCGAATGCAGTAAGAAGTAAGCAAGGGCCACTACATTTTCGCCCGAATGTAGTGAATCAATTGCAGAGAGGGTTCCCACATCATGGACGGGTGTGGGTAAAGAAGTTAGTCCCGCTACATTGCCGCCCGAATGTAGTGAAAAATTTTCAGAGAGGGTCTCCGCATTTTGATTATGGACGGATGCGGGGGTAAGGAAGCTAGTCCTAGATAATAAGATTCGTATTGGTTCTTGGAATATCGAAACATTATCGGGTAAGCTAATGGAGGTGGTAGATACTATGATTCGGAGAAAGATTCATATTCTATGTTTACAAGAGACAAAATGGGTTGGAGAAAAAGCAAAGGAGATAGAGGATACAGGTTTTAAATTATGGTACTCAGGTAAAGAAAAGGCCCGAAACGGAGTTGGTATTATCATAAACAAAGATTTAAAGGAGAGTGTAGTAGACATACAACGATATGGTGACCGAATCATGACATTGAAATTAGTGTTAGGAGTAGAGGTTTTGAATATAGTTTGTGCTTACGCACCCCAAGTAGGACTAGAAGATAGTATAAAGACAGTTTTTTGGGAAGAGTTAGATAAGGTGTTTCAAAAGATTCCATAAAGGGAGATGATTTGTTTAGGAGGAGATTTAAATGGACATGTCGGTAAAGAGGCATTAGGATATCAAGGGATTCATGGAAACTTTGGTTATGGGGATATAAACGAGGAAGGTAGGGAGATTTTAAATTTTGCTATGTCATTTGATCTCTTTATAGTCAATACAATCTTCAAAAAACGAGATGAACATTTAATTACTTATAAGAGTGGCTTATCACAAACACAAATTGATTACTTTATTTGTAGAAAAAAAGATAGAGCGTGTTGTAAAGATTGTAAGGTAATTCCAGGAGAAAGCTTAACCACCCAACATCGACTTTTAGTTATGGATTTACAAATAAAAAAATGGACAAAGAAGAAAAGAGTGCATCGAGCTATTCGAACTAAATGGTGGAACCTCAAAAGTGAGAAAGAAGATATATTTAAACAAAAAGTCCTTCAAGGAGATGTTTGGAATTATGTTGGCACACCCTGTGATATGTGGAACAATATGGCTATACATATTAGGGAAGTGGCGAAAGATGTGTTAGGGGTATCTAAGGGAGGTGTACCGGCACAAAAAGAAGCTTGGTGGTGGAGTGAAGTAGTACAAAACAAAATCAAGGCAAAGAGGGCATGTTACAAATTACATTATGCTAAGAAAACTAGTGAAACTTTAGAAGCTTATAAGAAAGCAAAGAAGGAAGCAAAAAAGGCCGTTAGTGAAGCAAAAGCTAAGATTTGGGAGGACTTATATAAAAAACTCAACTCAAAAGAGGGTGAAAGAGACATTTTTAGGATAGCTAGGGCTAGAGATAAGAAAACTAAAGATCTTAATTATGTTAGATGCATAAAAGACGAGGATGAAAAAATTCTAGTGGCAAATGATGATATAAGAAATAGATGGAAAAACTATTTTTATAATCTTTTTAATGAAAATAAAGATTTTAGTATTAGTTTAGGAGATTTAGCCAAGTCAGAAAAGTATATAAACCACAATTTCTACCGACGTATTCAAAAGAATGAAGTCAAAGAGGCTCTTAAACATATGAAGAGTGGTAAAACGGTAGGACCAGATAATATTCCTATAGAAGTTTGGAAAATACTAGGAGAAATAGGAATCACTTGGCTCACAAGACTATTTAATGAAATATGGAAAAACCAAAAGATGCCCAAGGAATGGAGAGCAAGTACACTTATACCCATATATAAAAACAAGGGAGACATTCAAAATTGTGCGAATTATCGAGGTATCAAGTTAATGAGTCATACTATGAAATTATGGGAAAGAATTATTGAACGTAGGTTAAGACAAGTATCAAGTACAACAGAGAACCAATTTGGATTTATGCCTGGTAGATCTACTATTGAAGCGATTCACCTTTTGAGACGTCTTATGGAACATTTTAGAGCAAAAAAGAAAGACCTTCACATGATATTTATTGATCTAGAAAAAGCTTATGATAGGGTACCGAGGGAGGTTCTTTGGAGAACTTTGGAAAAAAGAGGTATCCCATTGACATATATTAACCTTATAAGAGACATGTATGATGGTGCAAAAACATGTGTGAGGACTCATGAAGGAACGACAGACTTCTTTGAAGTTAATATTGGGTTACATCAAGGATCAACTTTAAGTCCATACTTATTTATAATGGTGATGGATGAGTTAACAAAACATATTCAAGATGAAGTACCTTGGTGTATGTTATTTGCAGATGACATTGTATTAGTGGAGGAGTCTAAGGAAAAAGTTAATAGAAAATTGGAACTATGGAGAGAAACATTAGAAAACAAAGGCCTCCGACTTAGTAGAACAAAAACAGAATATATGGAATGTAAGTTTGATCATTTGGCTACTTTAGAGGACATAGAAATTAAAATTGGCACACATTGCATTCCCCAAAAGGAAAGTTTTAAATACCTAGGGTCAATTTTTCAAAGTGATGGAAGAATTGATGGAGATGTTACACATAGAATTAATGCTGGTTGGTTAAAATGGAGAGGAGCATCAGGTATTCTTTGTGATAAGAAGATACCATTAAAATTAAAAGGTAAATATTATAGAGCAGCAGTTAGGCCTGCCATGTTTTATGGTTCTGAGTGTTGGGCAGTTAATCATCAACATGTACAAAAGATGTCTGTGACAGAAATGAAGATGTTGAGATGGATGAGTGGTCATACAAGAAAAGACCGTATACATAATGAGGTTATTAGAAACAAATTAGGAGTGGCACCAATAGAGGATAAAATGAGAGAACATCGTTTAAGATGGTTTGGACATATAGAAAGAAGATCAAAAGAAGAACCTGTAAGAAGGTTAGAAAACCTAAATTTGGAAAGTATTAAAAGAGGTAGAGGACGACCACAAAAGTGTTGGAAAGAAACAATAAAGAATGATCTAACTTATTGGGAGTTAACTGCTAACATGGCACACGATAGAGATCTGTGGAAACAAAGAATCCATGTAGCCGACCCCGTCTAGTATGGGAAAAGGCTTAGTTGTTGTTGTATATATATATATATATTATATGTGTGTGTAGAGAGAGAGAGAGAGAAAGAGGATTTTGATTACTGAATTTTGAGAACTTGAGTGTAATGACATTATCCTTTATCCCTTATCGATTTTTTTTTAGATTTTGTAAGACTACACTCATACCATAAAAGAAAGATGAACATAAGTGAGCATGTCAAAAGCGAGCAACATCCGGTTCTTTCTCTCTCTCACTCTCTCTCTATATATGTATATACATATACATATATACATATGTACATACATATATGTATACATATATGTACATATATATATACATATATGTATGTACATATGTATATATGTATATGTATATATATATATATATATGTATGTATATATATATGTATGTATATATATATATGTATATATATATGTATGTATGTATATATATATATATATGTATGTATATATATATGTATGTATGTATATATATATATGTATGTATATATATATATATGTATGTATGTATATATATATATATGTACATATATATACATACATATATGATATATATATGTATATATATATATGTATATATATGGCCTCATTTGGCATGATGAGCCATTTGGGTTTCTTGAGTCTTATGCGAACCCAGCTCAAGTAAATGGATTCTATTTAACGACATGATTCATATATATATATATATATATATATATATATGGCCTCATTTGGCATGATGAGCCATTTGGGTTTCTTGAGTCTTATGCGAACCCAGCTCAAGTAAATGGATTCTATTTAACGACATGATTCTCTAGAGGACAATACCATCCTACCCAAGAATGCGGAGGACTGGTGGCACATATAGACTTTTTCAGTTCGGGGTGTGAAGACCCCATGGTTGTACCGTGGGCTATGCAATATAGCCCAACACATAATTAATCATGAGCCAATTTAGTTATAGGGCGATGCGACCTACTCGGGCAGTGTGTGCTCGTAGATGCCGAACTAAAACCAAACCTTCTCCCACACTAAATGCAAATGTGCTAGTGAAGCACGAATATGTTAAATTCGGCCACCACGAAACTCCCCAATAATATTGGCTGCTCCTGTTACTTTCTCACGTATCAACTTAGTTGAATAATGAAACTATATTGTTAAAGTTTTTAACACTTTTGTGTTTAATCGAAAGCTGATCTTAATATCATTAACTATCTTGCATTTATGATATAATAAAAACATATACCAATATACATCAGAAACCAAACTAGACCAGAAACAGGCTGAAACCAGAACTTGTTCAAGCTATCGGTTTTGGTTGCATTCTATAAGTTCCTTTCGATTCTCATTTTCACCTTTTTGGGTTCTTTTTTTTGGGTCAAATCCAAACAATAGCAGGAGCCGTCAATTATGAATCGTAACCAGAATACGGTGAAACCCACTAGCTTCAGTTACTGTCCATGGTTCTGGGAGAACTGGGACCTTCGGTTGAACAGGGCAAATCGGGTTTAAGGACATGGGGATTCAGATTTGAACCAATGTCATCAGCGCACTTGTGCGGAGGGCAAACAAAATCAGACACATTGCACAAGGACTCACCCTGCATGCGGTTTGACCCACAAGTTGAAGGTCATGAGTTCGATACCTGGTGCGGGCATCTGGCTTCGACTTCTCCTTCCTATAACCAAAAGAAAAATCACGAGTGGAGTGAAACTTTAGCCTTTTCTCATTGTTTTCGATCACAAACTGTCGGGGAAATTTGAATCTGGCGTCAGCGGAGTTGGTGTCAATGGCGGGGAAATCTACGTCAAGCTGATCAGGTAAGGCGTTCGTCCGCAAAAATTTAAGAAATCAATTAAGAAATGTTACAGCGCACGTCCTATTTTGAGTCCCGAACCATTAAAAACTGCGAAAAAACACAGAAATTTTGAAAAATAAAAGAACGCGGCATGAATTGCCAGTTTCGGTTCCAAGCTGGTTTTGGTTTGACGGTCTGGTTTCGAATCAGAATTCAGTCATGGTTGTTGTTTGGATGGCTCAAATCACAGTTTGGATTGGAGTATGGAGCAATGGTCGCACTAAAAACATTGGCAACTTTTCTATTAATGGTCGAGCTCGATTCCCGAAAACGGAGAAAGTAGAATTTTCGGTAACGCTTCAGAGAGTATCTCCAGTACCAATATAAGCATTTGAGTAAATATGGATCGACCTGTAAATTCTAAATGTAGGACACGAAAGGCTCTTTCTCACGTTCTTTATGGCACTAAAATTTTTTCTTTTTATGAGGAAGAGACGAAATCGTTAGTAGTTAGTACCGGGTCACCCATTCTACCACTACTACTTTCAATCAGTTTACTCATAACTATCGGGCTCGTGCATAGAACCAAGTGCACTGAGTGCTGGAAAGACGATACTGTTATATGAGTTAAACTCTCACAACATGGTGGGTTTAACAAATTTTATATTTATATATATAGTGATAAATGTGCATACTTATCAAATTCATTTAAATAATTTTATGATTGTATGATCAATAATGGAGATTTGAATTAAAAAACATTGTTTTACACTTCTTATTTGTATTTAATTCATCATGTACATTATATAAACAACAACAACTAAGCCTTTTCCCATACTAGACGGGGTCGGCTACATGGATTCTTTGTTTCCACAGATCCCTATCGTGTGCCATGTTAGCAGTTAACTCACAATAAGCTAGATCATTCTTTATTGTTTCTTTCCAACACTTTTGTGGTCGTCCTCTACCTCTTTTAATACTTTCCAAATTTAGTTTTTCTAACCTTCTTACGGGTTCTTCTTTTGATCTTCTTTCTATATGTCCAAACCATCTTAAGCGATGTTCTCTCATTTTATCCTCTATTGGTGCCACCCCTAATTTGTTTCTAATAACCTCATTATGTATACGGACTTTTCTTGTATGACCACTCATCCATCTCAACATCTTCATTTATGTCACAGACATCTTTTGTACATGTTGATGATTAACTGCCCAACACTCAGAACCATAAAACATGGCAGGCCTAATTGCTGCTCTATAATATTTACCTTTTAATTTTAATGGAATCTTCTTATCACAAAGAATACCTGATGCTCCTCTCCATTTTAACCAACCAGCATTAATTCTATGTGTAACATCTCCATCAATTCTTCCATCACTTTGAAAAATTGACCCTAGGTATTTAAAACTTTCCTTTTGGGGGATGCAATGTGTGCCAATTTTAATTTCTATGTCCTCTGAAGTAGCCAAATGATCAAACTTACATTCCATATATTCTGTTTTTGTTCTACTAAGTCGGAGGCCTTTGCTTTCTAATGTTTCTCTCCATAGTTCCAATTTTCTATTAACTTTTTCCTTAGACCCCTCCACTAATACAATGTCATCTGCAAATAACATATACCAAGGTACTTTATCTTGAATATGTTTTGTTAACTCATCCATCACCATTATAAATAAGTATGGACTTAAAGTTGATCCTTGATGTAACCCAATATTAACTTCAAAGAAGTTTGTCGTTCCTTCATGAGTCCTCACACATGTTTTTGCACCATCATACATGTCTCTTATAAGGTTAATATATGTCAATGGGATACCTCTTTTTTCCAATGTTCTCCAAAGAACCTCTCTCGGTACTCTATCATAAGCTTTTTCTAGATAAATAAATATCATGTGAAGGTCTTTCTTTTTTGCTCTAAAATGTTCCATAAAACGTCTCAAAAGATGAATCACTTCAATAGTAGATCTGCCTGACATAAATCCAAATTGGTTCTCTGTTGTACTTGATACTTGTCTTAACCTATGTTCAATAATTCTTTCCCATAATTTCATAGTATGGCTCATTAACTTGATACCTCGATAATTCGCACAATTTTGAATGTCTCCCTTGTTCTTATATATGGGTATAAGTGTACTTGCTCTCCATTCCTCGGGCATCTTTTGGTTTTTCCATATTTCATTAAATAGTCTTGTGAGCCAAGTGATTCCTATTTCTCCTAGTATTTTCCAAACTTTTATAGGAATATTATCTAGTCCTACCGATTTACCACTCTTTATATGTTTAAGAGCCTCTTTGACTTCATTCTTTTGAATACGTTGATAGAAATTGTGATTTATATACTTTTCTGACTTGGCTAAATCTCCTAAACTAATACTAACATCTTTATTTTCATTAAAAAGATTATAAAAATAGTTTTTTCATCTATTTCTTATATCATCATTTGCCACTAGAATTTTTTCATCATCGTCTTTTATGTATTTAACATAATTAAGATCTTTAGTTTTCTTATCTCTAGCCCTAGCTATCCTAAAAATATCTCTTTCACCCTCTTTTGAGTTGAGTTTTTTATATAAGTCATCCCAAATCTTAGCTTTTGCTTCACTAACGGCCTTTTTCGCTTCCTTTTTTGCTTTCTTATAAGCTTTCACTAGTTTTCTTAGCATAATATAATTTATAACATGCCCTCTTTGCCTTGATTTTATTTTATACTACTTCACTCCACCACCAAGCTTATTTTTGTGCCGGTACACCTCCCTTAGATACCCCTAACACATCTTTCGCCACTTTCCTAATATGTATAGCCATATTGTTCCACATATCACAGGGTGTGCCAACATAATTCCAAACATCTCCTTGAAGGACTTTCTGTTTAAATATATCTTCTTTCTCGCTTTTGAGGTTCAACCATTTACTCCGAATAGCTCGATGCACTCTTTTCTTCTTTGTCCATTTTTTTATTTGTAAATCCATAACTAAAAGTCGATGTTGGGTGGTTAAGCTTTCTCCTGGAATTACCTTACAATCTTTACAACACGCTCTATCTTTTTTTCTACAAATAAAGTAATCAATTTGTGTTTGTGATAAGCCACTCTTATAAGTAATTAAATGTTCATCTCATTTTTTGAAGATTGTATTGGCTATAATGAGATCAAATGACATAGCAAAATTTAAAATCTCCCTACCTTCCTCATTTATATCCCCAAAACCAAAGTTTCCATGAATCCCTTGATATCCTAATGCCTCTTTACCGACATGTCCATTTAAATCTCCTCCTAAACAAATCATCTCCCTTTGTGGAATCTTTTGAAATACCTTATCTAACTCTTCCCAAAAAACTATCTTTATACTATCTTCTAGTCCTACTTGGGGTGCGTAAGCACAAACTATATTCAAAACCTCTGCTCGTAACACTAATTTCAACGTCATGATTCGGTCACCATATCATTGTATGTCTACTATACTCTCCTTTAAATCTTTATTTATGATAATACCAACTCCGTTTCGAGACTTTTCTTTACCTGAGTACCATAATTTAAAACCTGTATCCTCTATCTCCTTTGCTTTTTCTTCAACCCATTTTGTCTCTTGTAAACATAGAATATGTATCTTTCTCCGAATCATAGTATCTACCACCTCCATTAGCTTATCCGATAATGTTCCGATATTCCAAGAACCAATATGAATCTTATTATCTATGACTACCTTTTTTACCCCTCGCATCCGTCCATAATCAAAATGCGGAGACCCTTTCTGAAAATTTTTCACTACATTCGGGCGGTAATATAGTGGGACTAACTTCTTTACCCATACCCGTCCATGATGTGGGAACCCTCTTTGCAATTGATTCACTACATTCGGGCGAAAATGTAGTGGCCCTTGCTTACTTTTTACTGCATTCGGGCTCTGCAGCACGTCGCTAGGCGGGGACGTCCCAAAGCAATGCTCATAATTTTTGTAATCCATGTTGTAAAAATCCGACGAAGTTTTACGCTGGCTGTCGGAAGCCTAACACAACCCTCCTCCTTTATCCGGGCTTGGGACCGACAATGAAAGGGTGATCCCTTATATGGGCGGAGTTATCATGCACGTTATATAATTTTTAAATATAAATCTCCACCCTTAATCATGTCGATGGAAAAATCAAATGTTTATGAATGCCTATATAAAAGTTATTTACTTGCCCTTGTCAAAAAAACATTTAAATTCACACAACTTTTTATTTTTTAAATTCAAATTTTTACCATCAATCGTATCGATTGAATAATAAAAATTTTAAGTGAATTTGAACATCAACATCGATGAGTGTATGCGTATACCAATATCTCTCTATATTATATATATATGGTCAACCTGTAACAACATGACTCACAAGAATGAGACCCTAGATCACCACTTTTGGACACCTTTTTATGAAAGTTAACACACAGAGGTGACACGACGCAAGGGCAAGTTGAAGTTTCCAGGTAGGGGGACACATTGACCTAGGTTCGAAAAGTTTTACCAACCATTAACAAGTACACCATCTTAATATTGAAGGCATCCATCTGAATGATTGACTATGCACCACTCAACACCATGTTGCTTTCATCGACCTAGGCCTCACAGGATGCATGAATATCTTAATGAAGTCAAGAAGCATTAGCTTAAATCGTAGGTCTTATCCTGATTTATTTATTTATTTGTTCTAGTGTCCTACAAGAAATCTTCTCTAACTTCGACTCCGGGGGGGGTTGTTAATGGTTTAAGACTCACTAAACCGTATGATCTTGAAATCATCGAAACACCAGTCGGAAGACTGTCTGCTTGCTCTAATCTCAAGATCTGGATCCATTTTAGATCCAATTACTCTCTATAATGGGCCTAGATTCTTGATCGAATTCGAACCAAATTCGTGTCTCAAATCATACATGAACCTAGCAAATCTAACAGTGTCACCACCCGACACAACACGAGATAGACAAATTCAAATACCACTATGCACTACATAATTGTAGACACTTTGATGCATGATTAACACAAGAATCTTAGGAGGAAACAAGGGAAGCCACACATTCTCCACCCACAAAACCTGTTTATCATGAAATACCCCTCAAAATTTTGAGATTTCAGATCCATCCCCACAACCAACTTCCCACTGCTCATAATTCATCATGGATAACTCCAATCACCTATTGCTAATTCCCTAGTCTTACTATTTCTATAATTGCATTTTACAGGTAAATTAGAAGCATATAATTTAAGCGCAAGAAGCCATGGCTCTTTCTGCTATGGGTTGATCCGAAACCCTTCAAGTTGAAGGAGGTCATGAGTTCAATACTTGGGGCATCCATGCCATAAAACGGGACCAACTAATTTGGACATGGGTAGGATTTTTGATCGGGTTGGTGCGGTTTCGTACTGACATTTTGACTAAGAATTCAAATCTTTCTTGAATAAAAAAATGTATCTGAGTCCCGTTTATATTTCATGTGAATTATAAATCTAAAGAGAAAGTACAATTAAATCAAGGTATGTCCGTCACCTGAAACTTTGAAACTCAAAGATGTGGATCTTTAAAAATGATCAATTATTCAAGAATTTAAATTCAGAATTCGTTAATGTCAATGTTGTTGAAACAAATTATGATTCAGCAAATCTGCCTTTGGGAAAATTTGGTGCAGAACTCAAGGCTGAAACCCTTGGTTGGAGGTAATATAAGGGACATTAGCTCACATAAAGAGGGTAGCAGCCATGTGAGTCGAACCCCTGACTACACCTTTGCCAGCCAGAGGCCCTTTGCACAATGAAAAAACTCCCTTTGGGATGAAGAAAGGAGGTTCTATATGAAGCTTCTGATAAAGTTATTTATATAATAATTCAGTTGGGTTGTCTCTCAAAGATACACAAGTTACACGCATCATACTTATATTATATACATTGCATTCCTAGGAGAGTTGCAAAAGAGTTCGACTTGAAGTTGAAAGAAAATAGGCATGTTCGGCTCACTTGTCAAATTTAACTTTTTATTAAGTTATTGATGCTTGAGTGCTCTTTTTATGTTTCCCATCAAGTTTTTTATTTTTAAAACTTCTTTTTCAATGATTTTAAAAGTTTTTTAAACTTCTATTTCAATTCAAAAAGTTGTATGAGTGCATGAGAAAAATCTAAAATGATATTCTTGTTACACTCATGCACAAAAAAAGTGAGCATACAAATATTCATGGATCGAAGATTGGAGAATCCTTTGATATATATCTTTTCTACAACCAATTATTTTTAAAGATCTCAATCATTCGATTAATGAGATTATAGTGGTACATTAAATACACCTGTTATTTATTTAAAGATGAAAATCTCAACTGTGATGTTAAAGATCAAAGGGTTAAGATCTTAGATGAATGTATGCTTTGGACTATATATATATATATATATATATATATATATATATATATATATATATATATAGGCGCCCCAGGTACTGAAATCAAGAACGCCCAGGTAGGTTTTGCTAAAATGCACGAAATGGCCACCTTTGCTGTTTGAGTACTTTAGAGAAAAAAGAAACGTTGGAGGAACTCGCTTCCTCCAACGGTCAACTTATGTTTTTGGCGCCAAGAGGAGCGCGCCAAATCTGAGGCGGATGTGATGCTCTATTAAAAGATCGCTTGTGTACTCGCATGGAAACGGGAAGTATCTGAACTACGACGGTATGTGGGCTCTACTGTGAATTCTGCGGCCTAATTGGTCGATGATATAGTCGAACATTTAAGAAGATTATAATTCTGCTCTTCTTTCCCGTCATCCCTTTGATTGCGATTCCCGTCATCTTCCCCCCCCCCCTCTCTCTCTCTATATATATATTCAGTCTTGTAATTCGTCAAGTCAATTTCGATTAGTTAATTCATTAATGTAGCTTTCGTCTGTCCTTGTTCCTCAATTTGTTTATGACGGTGTGGGATTCTCGTCGCATCTTTTTTATGGGTTTCGTTAAAATCAAGTCGCCAGTGTGGGGCTATCGTTGTATATATTTAGTGGGTCGCCTGAAAATCGACCGAGGACTTCAACATAGTTCCGTTTTCCCGAGGCGGATTCAGGCCCATAAACTCTAAACTCGATCTGATTTCGGAGTCGTGGGGTTATTTCTGTGCGTTTTCGATCGATTTTCAGGGTTTAACGGTTTTCGAAACCGGATTAGGAGAAGCATGAAGGAGGAAAAGGGGAAGAAATTTGAGTATTTATGGTTCGTCCTCTTCGGGATCGCCTGCTTCGTGTTCGGGATCTTCTGGAAGCATATCCAATCGGGGACAGTCTTCTCGTTCCCCGGCAACTATGTGGAGTCCGTATTCTCTATTGATGAAGGCAGTGAGGCTGATCTCACGCGATTCATCAAGGATGTGGAGAATTCGTCGGCCTCGGCGGTGAAAGAAGGTGACAGGATCGAGCTTTGCGCACCGCATATGGTGAATTACGTGCCATGCTACGACAATTTCGACCGGATTCGCAGTGTCTTGCTGCCTCATGTAGTCCGCCAGACTGGGCGTGATTGCCCTGACGAGAGCAATTTGTGGTTTTGCTTGGTTCCGGCACCGAAGAAGTATCGCAAACCACTTCCCTGGCCGGCGAGTTTGAAGGAGGTAATCTCCGCGGCTTTCTTCCGTCTCGTATGGACTCTCATGCAAGAGTCTGCAGCAGCTATTCAGATCCAGTATCCTCTCTTTCTAGATTTTGGTGTAGTTCGTTAACCCTGAACATGACTACGATAGGACATCATGTTGTTCATTGTCATTCTCCTAAAGGAGCCTTCTTGGTGCTGATTCCTTGTTCTTTCTTTGTTTGTCCCCCTACGGAGCGCGAATTCTGTAATAGTAGTTACCTAGTTTACCACGCACACGCATACACATATGAGAGAGATTGATATTTGGTTTTACTCCTAGAGGAACACTTTGCTGGCTGTAACAGTGGGTGAAAAACTGTGCATTAGGATTTCCCTGCCATGGTTTCTGCAACAAAGAAGCCTTTAACAAGCACTCACTTGCTTCATTAGGGGAAACATTTACCCAAAACCAGGAATGCAATCGATTAGCATTTGAATGCAATATGAATCAAGTCTACGATCTCTGTCTGTGTTGGATGCCTGAGGTATAGTGGTTTCTCGAGTAGCTAAAAGTGCTGTATTCCAATTACCCATGCATTTCTTTTTTGGCTATGTTCAACAATAGCATGCTAAGTGTGTAGGCAACGTAGGTATCATTCATGTATGCTATTGCTGGGTTATATTTGGTAATTTTGCTTTGTTTACATAAAGGCGATACATTTTACAGTTGAGTAAAACCACTGTAAGTAGAATCCACAGTACTAGTGGAAGATTCTGCGGCCACCACTGCAGCTCTTGCCTTCTCATGGGAAACTCCAGGTCGAGGAGACATCTCCGGATGGGTCACCTTTGATCATTTTACGTGTAGTTCTACCTTTTATGCTATTTAAAGTTTAAGCCATTTTTTCAATAATTCACGCCAAGTACAACTATAAAATGGGTAGAATTTCAGGAATCATAAAGAGGGGATAATATGGGATAAGTGAGTCAAACACATGGCATAGGCACCACCACACAAGCTTGCCTTTAATGTATATAATCTGTCTGTTGATATTTTTTGTTTCAAAGTTGCTTTCAGGACATTCCAACTTAAAGCTTATGTATCTAATTATAATTGCTAAACAGGTATGGAAGGGGAATTTCCCACAGTCAGGGCCAATAAATTATGCAATCAGCAACAAGTTCCTTGTACTAGAGGGGGAGAAACTTAAGCTGTTGGAACATGGAAGTGAACATTTTTTGCTGCAGTTCTGGCGTAAACAGGGACAAGTATATTCATGCCACCTTCTCTTTACTTCTTTCCATATTCAATATTTCATCATGTATTGAGCACCTTTGGTTTTTATCATCGGGTTCTAAAACTACATTGATCTTGTCCAACTCAGGCAGGTCCTGATGCAACTCTTGGTGGCAGGAATAAAACTGCCCTGGAAATTGAGTCTAGCTTCAGTGGAGTTGGAGCTACACTTGTTTCCCTCGATGTTCCAAATCTACTAATAGCAACAAAAGATGCATATAAAGATCAAGTACAGCTTGCACTCGACCGTGGTCTTCCTGCTATGCTTATAGATTTTGGGACACACAAGTTTCCATTCCCCAGCAAAGCTTTTGATTTGATTTATTGTTTGAAGTGCAGTATTGATTGGACGGAAGAGGGTAAGACCTTGATCGGTTATTGTTGAATTACGTTTTCTGAGCTTACTGTTATCTGAAAGTAGTATAGGCACCTTTTTTGCTTTCTCATTTCCTAGTTTCTGCCTTTAGTCATCTATACCAGGAAGCCAACGAGCAAGGCCCTAAGGCAGCGCAGTATAGCAGCCCTTACCATGGTCTCTACTTAAGGGATTAAGGTTGACTGCAAATATGATGTTAGAACTACCTAAGCTTATGAGGTGGTTATGCCCTTTCAAGTTTTGACTGAAGTCCTATGTTGATCTACGCCACCACATGTATGATTCATTTGAAATGTTTTACTTGTAATTAACGGTGATTTTCAACTTTGTGTTTATTACAACAGATTGAGCAAAACTAGGGTTTTCTTATCTTTATTCATCTTTCAAGATATTGATGAGAGTTATTTGAAATTGGTTGTAAATTAGTGTTATGGTTGCTGGTTGTTTACAAATCACAAAATGGATTTATTTTCATTTTGCTTCAAAATTATGTTTGACTTTTGATGCCGAATAGGTGATGCCCAGCTTAGGTCCTTTTTGGTGAGCGTCCAAGCCCTTGGGAGCTTTCTGCGGGGTTGTTCTGACCCATTGGAAGTTGGTTTCTCCAAGTTAATAAGACAATAACGTTAATAGGTGTCAGTATTTCATATGTTGCCTGAATCCTTTTACATCACTGGCTTTGTATCTTTCCCTTTTCTCAGGAACAGTAAAACTCAGTCTAATAATATTTTCTTATTATTTTAGTTCCTTGACCATCAAACATCGCCTACTAATCTCTTCTTTTAGATATATCACATCACAGTTCCTCAATGGTTAATGTATATATTATTTTCCACTTCTAACCTGCTTCATTACTCTCTATGTCTTGCTGCTCCTCTTCTTATTTTGGCAGAAATCACTCTTTCGCTCAAGTAAATTTCTATGTTATTAAAACAGTCAAATATTGGTTAACTACAAGATAGAACATTCTAATACATCAGAAGGTTTGATACAACTTAACTTACAAATAGAACTAAAATGTTAATACATTTTTATACTGCCCATTTTCAATCAATGAAGTCCTTTGGTTCTATTCCTAGCTGTTTTTCACGGAAAGAACCTTTTTCCCACGTTTGATGCAGCGACATGGTTCATGTCACGCTGTAAATTTTATTTCTATGATGCTTGCCTCTTCCTGTGTCAATCTATGCATGTTCATACGTGGATATATAGCACTTTTCATTGTGATTGTGCCAGAGGGTGTTAACTGTGATATACTGTGGTGAAGGTGGTATGCTGCTTCTTGAACTCAATAGGATGTTGAATGCTGGAGGTTATTTTGCTTTAGAGATGGAGTTGTCTGTGGAGTCGGATGCCTTTTGGAGAGGTAGGGTTTTCTACGTTTAGCAAATTTTGTTACCCGTTCCTTCAAGAAACTTTCATCACCTCGCACATGGATCTGCTTGGCCTATTTATAAATGAAAGATATATTTTCTAGGTCTTAAGATTCTTTTCCTGTTAAAGGCCAAATAACAATATCAGTCTCGTAAAGACATTGTTTTCATCGTTGCTTACAATTCATTGGGTTTCATTATCCTTTCCTTATATTCAATCAAATACTGCCAAATTACTAACATCCAGTC
Source organism: Brasenia schreberi (assembly GCA_036023115.1). NCBI lineage: Eukaryota > Viridiplantae > Streptophyta > Magnoliopsida > Nymphaeales > Cabombaceae > Brasenia > Brasenia schreberi. The sequence continues at coordinate 30,083,707 of JAYKKT010000088.1, forward strand.
GTTCCTATTTAATCACAAGTTACCAAACTATGAACAATTAGTTATGCCACTCAACTTTTTTGCAGATATGACAAATTTAACACAACGGATATGCTGGTCAGTTGTTGAGAAGAAAGTAAATGTCACAATCTGGAAGAAGCCTACCGATGATAGCTGTTACAAGAATAGAGGAGAAAGGGCACATCCCCCACTATGTGACCCATTAGACAACCCGGATGATGTATGGTAGGTCTCAATTTTATAAGATACATCTGTCACATAAGCTAGTATGCTAGTATAGCTCGTGCTTTGGTACACAAATATACAGGCTTAACAAGTACCCTAGAATCGATCTTTTCTGGTGCAAGAGCTCAGTTGTGATCGATCTCTTCCATGCACGATCAAGTCTCCCTCAGTAGTCTGGTGTTTTGTCTTTAATAATCATCTTTGCTTCTTGCTAATTGCCAGTGCGAAATCAGTATGTGTGTTTATCGTTCCTGTCTAAGATATTTTTTACTCATTTTTGCATGGTTCATGGATTTATATCAGCTTCTGATTTAAACCACAATTCAGAAAAGTATATAAACCACAATTTCTACCGACGTATTCAAAAGAATGAAGTCAAAGAGGCTCTTAAACATATGAAGGGTGGTAGATCGGTAAGACCAGACAATATTAGTATAGAAGTTTGGAAAATACTAGGAGAAATATTAATCACTTGGCTCGCAAGACTATTTAATGAAATATTGAGAAATCGAAAGATGCCCAAGGAATGGAGAGCGAGGAATAAGGGAGACATTCAGAATTGTGCGAATTATCGAGGTATCAATTTGGATTCATGCCCAAGTTAATGAGTCATAGTATGAAATTATGGGAAAGAATTATCGAACATAGGTTAAGACAAGTATCAAGTATAACAGAGAACCAATTTGGATTCATGCCAGACAGATCTACTGTTAAAGTGATTCATCTTTTGAGACGTCTTATGGAACATTTTAGAGCAAAAAAGAAAGACCTTCACATGATATTTATTGATCTAGAAAAAACTTACGATAGGGTACCGAGGGAGGTTCTTTGGAGAACCTTAGAAAAATGAGGTATTCCATTGACATACATTAACCTTATAAGAGACATGTACGATGGTGCAAAAACACGTGTGAGGACTCATGAAAGAATGACAAACTTCTTTGAAGTTAATATTGGGTTACATCAAGGATCAACTTTAAGTCCATACTTATTTATAATGGTGATTGATGAGTTAACAAAACATATTCAAGATGAAGTGCCTTGGTGTATGTTATTTGCATATGACATTATGTTAGTGGAAGTGTCTAAGGAAAAAGTTAATAGAAAATTGGAACTATGGAGAGAAGCACTAGAAAGCAAAGGCCTCCAACTTAGTAGAACAAAGACAGAATATATGGAATATAAGTTTGATCATTTGGTTACTTTAGAGGACATAGAAATTAAAATTGGCATGTATTGCATCTCCCAAAAGGAAAGTTTTAAATACCTTGGGTCAATTTTTCAGAGTGATGTAAGAATTGATGGAGATGTTACGCATAGAATTAATGCTGGTTGGTTAGAATGGAGAGGAGCATCAGGTATTCTTTATGATAAGAAGATATCATTAAAGTTAAAAGGTAAATATTATAGAGCAATAATTAGACCTGTCATGTTTTATGGTTCTGAATGTTGGGCAGTTAACCATCAACATGTACAAAAGATGTCTGTGACAGAAATGAAGATGTTGAGATGGATGAGTGGTCGTACAAGAAAGGACCGGATACATAATGAGGTTATTAGAAACAAATTAGGAGTGACACCAATAGAGGATAAAATGAGAGAATATCGTCTAAGATGGTTTGGGCATATAGAAAGAAGATGAGAGAAAGAACATGTAAGAAGGTACGAAAAACTAAATTTGGAAAGTATTAAAAGAGGTAGAGGATGACCACAAAAGTGTTGGAAAGAAACAATAAAGAATGATCTAGCTTATTGTGAGTTAACTGCTAACATGGCACATGATAGAGCTATGTGGAAACGAAGAATCCATGTAGCCGACCTCGTCTAGTATGGGAAAAGGCTTAGTTGTTGTTATCATATCATCAGCAGTGGTCTCTGGTACTGTACGGTACATCATAAATTAATAGTGCTATTGGTGCTCCACTATCTCATGAAGAGCTCCTAAATTTGTTTTTTCTTTTTAGTATCCTTGCATGCAATGAAAGTGTTTCCGCTATTTTTCGTGTTCCCCTCATATTTACTTGTTCTGTATGTTGTTTTTCAGGCATATGGAATTGAAAGAGTGCATTTCTCCATTGACTGAGCATTCTTCTGTCACCTCTCAAGCAAACCAATACACTTATGTACCAAACCGGTTGAACGATGTAGGCTTAGAAACCCATGTATCAAAATTAATGACATTTAGAACTGAACAGCGATATTGGAGGATGGTTGTCAATGGCTACTTCGACAGGCTTGGATGGGGAAATCTGAAGTTCCGCAATGTGATGGACATGAGGGCTGGCTTTGGAGGGTAAGTTTTTCTCCAATTGTCTGTTTCATGCATTTGATATTCCTATTCTGCTTGTATGAATTTGTCACAAGAATCTCTCCATCTCTGAGCGTCGCTTCACCTCTTTCAGATTTGCAGCTGCATTACAGGAGAAAGACGTAAAGTGTTGGGTGATGAATGTGGTTCCTACAAGTGGGCCTAACACACTTCCAATAATTTACGATCAGGGATTGATTGGTGTTATTCATGATTGGTACTAGTTCTCACCACTTTCAAGATCATTTGACTTTCTCCCTGTTGAAGCGTTATTTTTGAACTTTCGTTTCTGATATTTGTCTACAAATAGGTGTGAGGCCTTTGATACTTATCCACGAACATATGATCTTATCCACGCCGCTGGAGTTTTCTCTATCGAGTCTAAGAGGTAATATTATTATTTACATGAATCTCTCTTGAGGTACGAAAGTCAGATGCTTTCGTTAATGTATATATATGTGTGTGTGATTACATATTACCTGGGAAATTCAGATTAATAATGAGCTTTTGTTTATTGGATTCTCCAGGTGTGATATGATAGTGATTCTCCTTGAGATGGATAGGATCTTGCGACCCGGGGGACAGGTGTATGTTAGGGATACGCCCTCCGTCCTTACCGAAGTTGAATTGCTAGCACAGAAGGTAGGCTGGAAAACGATGACCATTGGAACTCAGGAAGGATCTTATGGAGCTTCAACGATTTTGATTTGCCAAAAATCATTCCTGCATTACTAGATACTAATATAGAATAGTATAGGATCTTGTCATAAACATGACAATGAAAGCATGATCCCTGTTTGGATGTTGTTGCATTTAGGCTCTCTCTGTTTTGAACCTTTCATAACTCATATATTGTTGTTTGAGTGGGTGATCACTTTTTAATTAATTTAAAATCATTTAACATTGTTTGGAAATTTAGAAAGACGATTCAAGAACGTTCTCATAAGAAGATACGAAAAACTGAAAATGTTAAAAGAGGAAGAGGACAATCACAAAAGTGTTGAAAAAATTAATAAAAAATGATTTAGGTTATATTGAGTTCTCTCTTGTATGGAAACAAAGAATCCATGAGAAAATGCTTAGTTATGATAGGGCTACGTGAAACAAAGAATTCATGTAGCCGACCTCATATAGTATTATGAGAAAAGGCTTAGTTTTTGTAGTATCAGTGAGTTGTTTCATCCAATTATAAAGTAGGCGACCACATGCTTTTTCTTTCCTCATTCTATTTATTTTCTCATCATCACATCTCCTTTCACATTCGTTTCTATCAACGATTTCTGTTTGAGAGATTCTTCTTCTTGTACCATACAAAGCTCCCGGTGGTCGATCCAGAGCCAGTTGAAATGTCACTTGGGTTTATGCGGTCCACATGTTTTAGCCAAATTCTTGTTCTCCTTCCAATTGACATTCTAGTGGACAAGATGATGTTGGCACGTTAGGTTGGACTCGACGAGACTGCCAAACAGAGTTGCTTATCTAGGCTTGTGCTAAGCTCATTTCGTCTTGGCTCAGGAACCTAACAAGATAGGTAGTCTCGTCTCGTCTAGGTCAGTAAAATGGACCGCGGATAAGTCAGGCCCATCTTGATCCTGCTTGCATACTTGAGTATATACAAATAGAGAAGAATGCAACCTACTTGGTATCCTGGATTACCCTGAATATCATTTCCCTCATGAAATCGAATATGATTTATGCTTGAAAAATGAGATTTATGCCCATTAATGAAAATATCTATTGAAAGAAATCAGCTGGGGTAGTCAACGTCCATGTAATTTATTTATTTGTTTGTGGACAAAAAGCCACTCCGACTATCAAATATAAACAATTCCAGAAACATAACTAATGCACGGGAAGCATGCTAGAGAGACATCCCATGCTTCTATTCAGTTGATTGCTTCTTCCAATTGAAAGATGATGCTGACAAAGACCTGGAAGCCCTGGCACATATCAGGCAGAAGGCAATACTCATTCTTTGCATGGTAAGTTGACATCAAGCCTGTAAAGACCATCAGAAACAAGAAATTAGGAAAAGAAAACAGAACATCAGAAAGCCACGGGAATCCCAATTATAATCGCATTAATGTAAGTTATGTTGACAATTTCTTGTTTCCTTCCATGTTATTATGAGTATGATGAAACCAACACCAGATCAAGAGATCCTCATGTAACAAGCACTGTCAAAATTGCAAGAAAACCTACCATATCCAGCAGTTTGCACGTCAAATCCTTCATCCTGAGAAATAAAGAGAAAAAGACGACAGTTGACTTATGACAGGGTATTCTACTATTGTCGTATTTGAAAATAATGACTGGAACGAACCTGCAATTCTCGAATTAAAGGTAAACTCCCCGTGATTGAGTATGGTTTTACATATCCAACAACTTCTTCTGTTGCTTTACACAAGACATGGTAGCCAAGAGAATCAAGTTTACACGCAACTCCGGTCATCACCGCCTCATTAAATGAAATATCAAGTCTGAAAGATAGAGGAGTCAAGGTCATGGAATGGTGCAAAAGGATCATCAAACTTCGAGGAATAAAACTCTCTCTCTCTCTCTCTCCCCCAAATCACTACTAACTAGGATAAAGCATGATGACAATGACCCAGTTTGGTGGAGAATTCGAAGACAGACCTTCCTCTTAAGTTTTGGTCAAGAACAATGTATTTTGAGACAGGTCCTCTTGTATCCAGCTTATCTATATTGTTGTTTATGTCACCCACATATTCCTCTAATTTCTTCATGACATCTGCAGTGCTGAAAAGAGCAGAAAGAATCCAAAATTTAACTAGACCAAATCCAAAATAGGCACAACTGTTAAGGATGTCTAAATGAAGCTAAATATTTGCTATCGAACTGGAAGCTTTCAAGTGTGAAACTGGTTGTGGCATACTTGCCTATAGAAGGGAGTCAACCTGCAATTAGAAGAAAAGATATTAGAGTGATTACCGCATGCTACAAAGAAAGTTATGAGCTACAACTGGATAATAGATTACTAACAAGAGTTACAACATTGAAAATGTTCAAGTTGAGAAAGAAGAACCTGCTGCAAGGCTCATGACGCACATGAAATGCCAAAATCAACAACAAAGAACTGTAGATTCTCAACGTACAAGAACAAGAATGAACCAAACAAACAACAACTACAACTAAGCCTTTTCCCATACTAGACGGGGTCGGCTACATGGATTCTTTGTTTCCACAGATCTCTATCATGTGCCATGTTAGCAGTTAACTCACAATAAGCTAGATCATTCTTTATTGTTTCTTTCCAACACTTTTGTGGTCATCCTCTACCTCTTTTAATACTTTCCAAATTTAGTTTTTTATACCTTCTTACATGTTCTTCCTCTGATCTTCTTTCTATATGTCCAAACCATCTTAAACGATATTCTCTCATTTTATACTCTATTGGTGCCCCTCCAAATTTGTTTATAATAACCTCATTATGTATACAGTCCTTTCTTGTATAACCACTCATCCATCTCAACATGTTCATTTCTGTTAGAGACATCTTTTGTACATGTTGATGGTTAATTGTCCAACACTCAGAACCATAAAACATAGCAGGTCTAATTGTTGCTCTATAATATTTATTTTTTAACTTTAATAGTATTTTTTTATCACAAAGAATACCTTATGCTCCTCTCCATTTTAACCAACCAGCATTAATTCTATGCGTAACATCTCCATCAATTCTTCCATCACTTTGAAAAATTGACCCTAGGTATTTAAAAATTTCCTTTTGGGAGATGCAATGTGTGCCAATTTTAATTTCTATGTCCTCTGAAGTAACCAAATGATCAAACTTACATTCCATATATTCTGTCTTTGTTCTACTAATTCGGAGGCCTTTGCTTTCTAATGCTTCTCTCCGTAGTTCCAATTTTCTATTAACTTTTTTCTTAGACTCTTCCACTAACATAATGTCATATCCAAACAACATACACCAAGGCACTTCATCTTGAATATGTTTTGTTAACTCATCAATCACCATTATAAATAAGTATGGACTTAAAGTTGATCCTTGATGTAACCCAATATTAACTTCAAAGAAATCTGTCATTCCTTCATGAGTCCTCATACATCTCTTATAAGGTTAATGTATGTCAATGGGATACCTCTTTTTTCCAAGGTTATCCAAAGAACCTCCCTCAATACCCTATCGTAAGCTTTTTTTTAGATCAATATCAAATCACTACAGCAGAGTAACATGACACAAGAATGATCATTGGATTAACATGACAATCCTGATAACGTCATTGGTGAGTGAGTAGAATGAAGACAAAAACTCTGATGAGGAAGACATGCAACACAATCAATAACGACATATACTTGATGTATGACCTGGTTTTCAAAGTTAATTAACCAGTTGAAAAAATTACAACAGATGCACACTTTGTTAATTTCTCAGGTATATGCTACCTAGCATTTTTAGGTTAACTGACAACTTGAGAATATAAAAAGATGCATGATTCATCCTTCAAGTATTCATAGTGAGAATAAAAATCAGGTCTGCTAGTGCTAGATAAAAGTGAAAATGAACTAACCTGACATCTCCTGAAATTGTGCACTCTGCTGGAATTTGATTCACGCCACCTCCAGGGTCTACAAAAACCTCAACGCCTTAGCTCATTGATATGCACAAGAAAGGGGAGCAAAATATGAAAAAGGCATAACTAACATGCACTACAATGGGGGAAACATGGTATAAGAAAAGTTCCAAATTCCAAAGCACAAATCAGTTTGTTTCCCTCTTTCTCTCTCTCACTATCCATATACTTTTGTTTTCCAAGCGTTGAGGTACTACAAAGAATATATAATGGTTTGTACAAGCAGAGTTTCTAGATATTCATCAAACATTTCCAACCATGATGCAGTTTTCCAAATTTGGGAAATTTTGAATGCGCTTTGTTCCTTAAGAGAACCAACAGAAATTTCTTACTCAGGAAAAACAAAGACCAACTTCTGCATTGCAGAAAGCTATGCGATTTCACATGGATATTCTTTGCAAGAAAGGGTAGGAAGTTTTCTATCATCTCCTGGATGAAATAGTCATGCCATGAGGATAGGAACATTACAACTCCATTGTGTTGGCTTCATAGTTGATGGTGTGGCAAACCCATAAACCTTTTCCATTGGATGTGGAGGAAAATCCTTGTAAAACCGTAACTGGATTTCCTTGAGTGCTTCCATGGCAAGCTCCAGAGAATTGACAGTCTGCAGACATAATTGAAATGTTCAAATTCTTCTTTTTCTTGCAAATTTTACACACTTTCAGTTCTTACACTTTGCACTGCAGTTTAACAGCAATACAACACAGTTGCTGTTAAGGAAAGTCATCTTAGCATGTAATGAGAGTAAGTCATGTAAATGAGTTCTGTCTTATGTCAGTTTGTCGTTTTGAGTCTTATGTCATCCTAGAAATAGTTAATTCTTAGTAGGGGTAGATTAAGAAATTAAGTTAGATAGGATATTAATAAGTGATTAAGGTTAGAGAGAAGCATTAAGCAAGAGTGGGGGACGGCTGCACAGAGAAAGCCGATTTTAGGCTTAAGGCATATTGGAGGAATGTCGCCATACATTGTAAGTGATATTTCTCTTGAATAATATGAAGTTTATTTGTAAGATGGTATCAGACGTCCAGGTTGTTTTTGTTTAAGATTCTGTGTGCCAGACTCCATTAGATGCCCGTGCGACAGAACTTCTGTATGTGTTAAGAGGGAGCCTGCTGATTTGCGATATTGGATGTCAGCGTCAAGAAGACTAAACTACTTTTGCACTACTATTGATCCATCATCATCATTGCGTGACCCTGCTCCAAGTGGATTGCGACTCCTTGACCCATTGCCATAGCCCTCAACGTCACCTTTTTTTTGTTTTGTGTTTTCGTATTGGCCCCCTTCCTCTTATTCTTTGATGCCTGGGTTTCTTTGTCACCGCTGCTCTACCCTTCGCCTTAGCCGCATTCAATTTTTTTGTGGCTGCCCTAGTGGGCTGCGTTTTGTGAAGCTTGCACAATCATACTTGCTGCCTTTTTTCCTTCTCCGTTCATCTTTAATGGCTGACAAGGGTAAAGGTATTGACCTTGCTTCTCATATCGGTGAACCCTCTGGTCTCTTTGACAAGCCTGACCATATTCAGATTACTACGGCTAAACTAAATGGACGTAATTACATGGAATGGGCACGTTCTGTGGAACTCGCCATTGTAGCAAGGGGGAGATGGGAACATTTGATGGGTCAATCCTTTATTCCAACACCCACTGACAGTCTTTATTCCACTTGGAAAAGAGAAAATGCCTTACTCTCCTCGTGGTTGCTCCAGCCCATGATTCTCTCCATTGCCAAAACTTTTATATTTTTAGACTCTGCCCATGCCATTTGGTATGTTGTCGCCGAGGCTTATTCTCGGAAGAAGAATGTTGCAAAAGAATATGAGATTCTGGAGCGAATTAGAAAGTGCAAACAAGCAAATCAATCTATTAGTACATACTATGCATATCTCCGTGGTCTTTGGGATGAACTCTTCTACTATACGAATATCCAGTGCTCTGCTTGTCATACTGAACGACAGGTTGCGATTGAAAAGAAGAAAGTATTTGATTTATTGTGGGGTGTAAATCCCGAATTTGAATAAGTCAAACTGAATATCTTAGGCAGAGACGAACTTCCATCTTTGGGCACTGTTTACTCATTATTAATCAGAGAAGAAGACCGCCGAAATCTTGAGAAGGATCAGATTATTACTCCAGATCAACATGCCCTTCAGGTTAGAGATGACAATTCACATTTTCGTGGTAGAGGGAGTCTCCCGAGTCGTGGACGTGGCCGTGGACGACTCACTTTAAAAGATAGAAATAAACTTGTCTGCTCCCATTGTGGCAAATCGCGTCATACCAGAGATCACTGTTGGGAATTACATGGTAAACCAGATTACTATCGCTCTCGGACTCCATCAGTCCACTCTACCGACAGTTCCACTCCCAGCACTGATGGCATTCAAGAGATTCTCAAACGCATAGAGGGTCTTGAACAACGATTCTCTGCACAACCCTCTGCTTCTCCCAGCCACGCTACAATTGCTCAGGCTACACATACGGTCACGGGTACTCATTTGTCTTCTTCTCATTACAAAACTTGATAATTGATTCAGGGGCTACAGACCATATGGTTGGCGACTCCTCATATTTTTCAACTTACAAAAATCTTACAGAACAAGCACCCATTAAATTGGCAGATGAATCCTTCACCTATATGATTGGACAGGGCAGTGTATCTACACGTCTTTTAGATTTACCATCTGTATATCATGTTCCCAATTTTCCGCTCAATTTGCTTTCTGTCAGCTCTTTAACTCGTAACTTGAATTGTTGCGTAACTTTTCATCCTACTGGTTGTGTATTTCAGGATCTGAAGATGGGAAAAATCTTTGGATATGGTAAATTACAGAGAGGATTATACATTCTTGAAGACTCATCTCTGCCTTCCACCTCCTGCAATGTCTCCACTACACCCGCTCCAGATGCAGATCTTCGTCTTTGGCATTATCGTCTTGGTCATCTCCTTGTGTCTAAAATTCCATATGTTGTTCCTCAGTTTCGAGTCAAGTCCAATAAATATCCGTTTGAATGTGAAGTTTGTCAACTTGGGAAACACCAGCGGGTCTCTTATCCTCTAAGTGATTCTCGATGCTCTCAACCTTTTGAAATTATTCACTCGGATGTATGGGGTCCTAGTCCAGTCAACTCTTTGTTTGGTCATAAGTATTTTGTATCATTCATTGATGATTGTACCCGACTTACCATCGTGTACTTAATGAAATCAAAGTCTGAAGTTGCTTCTATTTTTCTCATTGTGCATAAATTTATTTCTACTCAATTTCATGCAACTGTTAAAATTCTTCGGTCCGATAATGGGGGCGAATACGTTGGGACTCAGTTAGCCAACTATCTCCAAGCCCAGGGAATTGTTCATCAGACTACCTGTCCTTATACCCCACAGCAGAATGGTCTTGCTGAACGGAAAAATCGTCCTATTCTGGAGGTTGCCCGAACCCTTTTTCTTCAAAGCCATGTTCCCAAATTCTATTGGGGCGAAACTGTACTTACTGCTGTTTATCTTATCAATTAGATGCCCAGTCATACTCTTCAGGGGGAGAGTCCTATTCATACTCTTAATAAAGCCTCCAAATCATTCCATCTTATTCCTCGTCCCTTTGGGTGTACCTGCTTTGTACATATTCCTCTTCCTCATCGTGATAAACTTGCTGCAAAGTCTGATAAGTGTATCTTTCTAGGCTACTCGACCTCTCAAAAGGGTTATAAATGTTATGATCCATTGCGTCAAAAACTATATGTTTCCAGGGATGTTACTTTCTTTGAACTTACCCCTTATTATTCTCCTTCCATGGAAGCTTCTACACCTACTCCTTGTGTCCTTCCACTAGTTCCTAGTGAGGGGGAGTATCCTTAGATAGTTGAAAATGAGAGTGCGAACCAACAGAATGAGAGTGCGAACCAACAACCACCCAAAGATATTCTGAAGTACAAGAAAGGACACCGAAAGATTGTGTACACTCAAGAAGACCCATGTGCTAAAGAGATCTCCCCTAAATCAGATCCTCCAGTACGAGTGGACAATGACCTTGAGATCCCTATTGCTGTTCGCAAAGGTAAGCGTACATGTGCAAGATATCCAATTTCTAATTATGTGTCATATGTCAATACTTCTCAGAGCTATCAAACCTTCATTATGAATGCTGAAAAACAAAAGATTCCTTCTAAGTTTGAAGAAGCAATCAAGTGTCCCTTATGGAAAGCTGCAATTGACGAAGAACTGAATGCACTGGTTAAAAACAATACATGGACCATCACACAGTTGCCTTCTGATAGGCATACAGTAGGATGCAAGTGGGTGTTTACTATTAAATATAAGGCAGATGGAACCGTGGAGAGAGATATAAAGCTAGATTGGTTGCTAAAGGATACAGTGAGTTATGGCATTGATTATAAAGAGACTTTTGCACCTGTGGCTAAACTTACATCAATCAGAATACTTCTTAGCATGGCAGCAAAATTGGGATGGGAACTATGACAATTAGATGTTAAGAATACTTTCTTACAGGGAGACTTAAATGAAGAAGTATACATGGAACTACCTCTAAGAAGGACCAGTAATTTGTCATCTTATAATACAGTATGTAAACTCAATAAAGCCATATATGGGTTGAAACAATCTCCAAGAGTATGGTTTGATAAATTCAGCAAAGCAATGTGTAGTTTGGGATACAGCAAAAGCCTCAACAATCATACCATATTCTTCAAGAAAGGGACAAAAATATCGATTCTTGCAGTTTATATTGATGATATTATTGTTACAGGAGATGACCTTTAAGAGATATCAAAGTTAAAAATGAACCTTCATAAATTATTTGATATTAAAGACCTGGGCAGACTTCACTATTTTTTGAGCATAGAAGTTCTTTACTCCAACAAAGGTATCTACTTGACTCAGAGGAAATATTTAATGGATCTCCTTGAAGACATTCAAATGCTTGAATGTAAACTTAGTGACATTCCAATGGAGGTAAACCAGAAATTCTTTAACAGCGACAGTGAAGAATTCAAAGACATCCATAAATATGAGAAGCTAATGGGTAAGTTCATATATTTAACCATTACTCGACCAGATATTGCATATGCAGTTGGGATTGTGAGCAGATATATGCACTCACCAACAAAAAATCAGATGGATGCAATGTATAGAATTCTTCAATATCTCAAAACAACTTCAGGAATGGGTTTACTTTATTCGAAATCATCAAATTTGGACATTGAACTTTATTCTGATGCTGACTGGGCAGGTTCTTATGATGACAGAAAGTCGACTACTGGATATATTACTTTACTTGGGGGTAATATTATATCTTGGAAAAGCAAAAAACAGACAGTGGTTGCAAGATCTACGGCAGAAGCTGAATATAGAGCTATAGCCCAAGCAATGTGTGAAGGAAAATGGATATCTTCATTGATCACTGAATTGGGTTATTCAATTAGCCATCCTATAACCTTATATTATGATAGCAGTGCAGCAATTTAGATGGCATCTAATCCAGTATATCATGAAAGGACAAAGCATATAAAAATCGATTGCCACAGAGAGAAGATATCTAATAAAGAATTCCGGCTGGAGTATGTTCATTCCTTCAAACATAAGGCTGATTTTTTAACTAAAGCTATTACCAGCAAACTATTAAAGGAGACTTTATCCAAGTTGGGTGTCATCAACATTTTTCACCCAACTTGAGGGGGAGTGTTAAGGAAAGTCATCTTAGCATGTAATGAGAGTAAGTCATGTAAATGAGTTATGTCTTATGTCAGTTTGTCGTTTTGAGTCTTATGTCATCCTAGAAATAGTTAATTCTTAGTAGGGGTAGATTAGGAAATTAAGTTAGATAGGGTATTAATAAGTGATTAGGGTTAGAGAGAAGCATTAAGCAAGAGTGGGGGACGGCTGCACAGAGAAAGCCGATTTTAGGCTTAAGGCATATTGGAGGAATGTCTCGAATCTGCCGTACATTGTAAGTGATATTTCTCTTGAATAATATGAAGTTTATTTGTAAGAGTTGCATGTACGTCATGAATTTTGAAGACGGTCTAGGAAATTGCTGAAAATCATGAGCGAGCCTGTTGGTTTTCAGATGTTAATCGTACTATAATACTATTAAGAAAACACAAAATATCCCAACACACATAAGCAGGGAATCATGTGTAGCTTCTGGAGCCCCAACTGAGGTTACTGGGTTTTCAAATGCTGGAGAGTTACCCAGTTAAAAAGAAAAGTCGACACTCTGTGCCATTTCACTTTGATATTAAGATGCACAAGGAACAAAAACAGAGAAAGAAGGAACCTTGTGTGGAAGGCCACTGTGAAACAGTTTCCCAGTTGCTCGGAGTCTCCATACAATCATTCCACCTGTACCAATACAAGGCTGTTTGTCTGCTGTGTCGATCCAAAATCTGGTAGGAAACAACAGAAAGCATTCAAAAGACTGTATAATACGCTGGAAGGGGTGCTTCATTCTTAACCAATTCTCAATTTGCTTTGCACATCAGATCCCCATGCAAGTCACCTTTCTATCATAATATTGCTGACTGCACCAGAACAGGGCTTAATCTTTTCCACAAATCATATGTATCAAAATTCATGACACACCCAGATTGTGAAAGTATAACACAACCTTTTCAGAAAAACGACAATTAATTGGTCATCCTTCTGTTTCATGATATCAGGAAATCATAGTAAAACACGCTGACGTGTCATAATGCCATCACATTTCTAAGGGAGAACCATCTCATGCCACAAACATTGAAATTTACCTGCAGATGGCTTTTCAGTTCGTGGGGAGATTAAGATGAGCAGTTATGAATAGATGTATTTTTACAAATTCTAGAAGGTACATGTCTTTTCATCTGAAACTGGAAAAAATTCACTTCCTGTAACCAGCGTTGCAGTCATGGAACAGCAAGGTTTCAGATATTTCCCAAGGACCTTAACATGGACTCCACCTTACGGTGCACCTTTTTCTTTATGATAAAATCAAGTAATGGTACCAACCAAAGCAAGAGGAAATAACGATATGACTGAAGGATTAACAAAATTAAATGGCATATGTCCACAACATGCCACAGTCTATAACACAATACACATGAAAAGTAGATTCCATGAAACTATCAATGTAAATATGAAAGGTACTAAAAGCTATAAAAGTAATAACAGTGTTGTCCGTATCGCACCATTACGTATCGTATCATGGGCCACCACGATACGATACGGGGCCCCGTATCGCAGGTGCGGGCGTATCGCACCGTATCGTGCGATACGGCCCGTATCGTGCGATACGGCCCGTATCGTGCGATACGGCCCGTATCGTACGATACGCCCTGGGACCCTTATAAAGGGTCCTGACCCGAGAGAAACCCGTGATTTTTCGCGAGTTTCCTCTCTCCTTTTGGATTCCTCAAGCTCCCTAAGAGTCGGTTTTCGCCTCCTTGGTGTTCAAAGCTCTAAAATCGTGCCCTACGGTGTCCGTCCAAGCCTCCAAACTCGGATTTAGGTATATTTTTAATATTTTTTTCATTTTTTTTCTTTATATTTATTGTTTTTTGTGTTATTTCATTTTTTTTTTGAATGACAAAATATGAAGTTATTAAGTGTGTGTATATGATTTTTATTGCATTCATGAAGTGGGAGACGCTCGATTTGAGTGTTATTTGAAGATTGAGGGATTTATAAAGTGCTTTTATTTTCAGGTTTTTGTTTGAATTAAAATACTCCATTGAGATGGCAGGAAGGGGTGGTAGAGACTTTCATTAAAAGTCTGATGATCCGGCATGGCAGTGGGGTATACTAGTTGAGGGTCAAGGTTAAAAATCAGATGTTTATTTTGTGAAAAGGTGGTTAGTGGTGGAATTTCAAGGTTGAAACACCACCTAGCAGGAACCAGGAAAGAAGTTGTTCCATGCACAGGCAGAGTTAGAAGTGTGCCAGAAGGAAGGTATTAAATGGCAATGCTTGCAGATGATTAAGAGCATACAGGAAAGGAGACAACAAAAGGATGATTTCCAGATGTGTGAAGAAGCTGATGATGCTACTGCCACTGGAGTTGGATTCACTGATAGTTTGTCTTCAGATGCTAGAACAAATATTGGTAGTAGCAGTTCGCGAGCACCTAGCAGAGGAAAGAGGGTTGCAGCTAAAGACTTTGGAGGTGGTAGAAGAGGAAGTTCAGCAAGGAGTAGAGGAAGAGCTTCTTCTTCTAGCATACATTCGTTTTTTCCTCCTTTCACTACACCTGGTACTCAGCCAGGAATTCGTGCTGCTATGGCTTCAGAACAATTGCACGATCAAGCAGACCTTGCAGTGGGCAGATGGTTTTATGATGCATGCATTCTATTTAATGCAGCAAACAGTTTTCATTTTAAAGCAATGACAGATGCAATTGCTAACATTGGTCTAGGATACAGGATGCCCTCTTATTAGAAGTTGAGAGGGAAGATATTATATCAGACCGTGATTGAAGTGCAGCAATACTGTTCGACTTTGAGACAATCGTGGAAGGAAACAGGATGCACTATCATGGCAGATGGATGGACCGATAGGTGAGGAAGGACATTGCTAAACTTTCTTGTATATTGTCCTAAATGACTCATGTTTTTGAGATCTCTAGATATGTCAGAGGAGAGGCACATTGTAGAGATCCTACGAGAGGAATTTGATAAGGTTATACAGGAGCCTGGGCTAGAAAATGTAGTCTAATTGATTACAGATAATGCAACTAACTACAAAGCAGCTGGAAAGGAGTTAGCTGATATTTATGGGACTTTCTACGGGACACCATGTGCAGCCCATTGTTTAGATCTCATCCTCGAGGATATTGGTGAGATGGATGAAATAAAGGCAACAACTGAGTGTTGCCAAGATATTACAAAATTCATTTACAACCATGCATTTATTTTGTGTATGATGAGGAGATACATAGAAGGTGAAGAGCTTCTTCGCACAGGTGCAACTCGGTTCACAACAAACTTCTTATCTGTACAGAGTATTGTGAGACAGAAGCAAGCTATGTTCTCCTCAGATGAGTGGCAACAATTTGCAGAGTTGCCACAAAATAGAAGGAACAGAAAGTTAAATGAGATTGCAGAAACGGTTTTTAGAAGTTCATTTTGGAATGCATGTATCAGATTATTGAAAATTACTTGTCCTTTAGTGAAAGTTTTGAGATTGGCTGACAGTGAGGAAAAACCATCTATGGGCTACCTTTATGAAGCCATGGACCGGGCAAAAGAAGCGATCAGAAATAACTTTAATGGAAAAAAAAGAGATTATGTGCCTGTGTGGAAAATAATTGATAGTAGATGGAATAAATAATTGCATCAGCCTATTCATGCAGCAACCTACTATCTAAACCCATCATTGATGTACTCAGCAACCTTCAAAAGGGACGGTGAGGTTAATCGAGGAATCATTGAATGCATCGATAGATTAGTCCCTTATGAGAGCATAGTAGATGCGATACATCGAGAGATGGAGATATATGATAATGCTCTTCACTTGATGGATTTGCCTGTTGCAATTCGCAACCGCTCTACGATGCGTCCAGGTACATTGTTTATTTTCATATTTAAGTTGCATCTTATATTACTGTGGATTATTATGTCTCTAATGTTTATATTTTTTTTTACAGATGTTTGGTGGAACAGGTTTGGAAGTGATTGTCCAAACCTTAGAGATTTTGCAGTTAGAGTCTTAAGCCAAACCTGTAGTGCAACAGGTTGTGAAAGAAATTGGAGTGTTTTTGAACACATCCATACAAAAAAGCGCAACAGGTTGGAACACAAAAGGCTTAATGATTTGGTTTATATTCGTTGTAACATGCGCCTTTGTGAAAGGTAATGTTGTATTACTTTCAAATTTTCAATTCAATATTATTTAACTTCAGTTTTCAATTGTTAATATTACTTACTAATTGTTTATCTTTGTTTGTGTCGTAGGCAATTAAAAAAAGTAAATAGAGAAGAAAGTCAGTTTGATCCAATAAGTTTGGATAATTTTGATATATTAGAAGATTTGGTTATGGAAGACACTGAAGAAAATGCCCTCCTAACAGAAGAAGACGTTGCCTCGATTAATTTGGAAGGAGCGCAACACCATTATGGAGATGAAGAATTTGATTTTGAAGAAAAAGGTGTGGGCGTGGATGAGGATCTACAACAAGAAGAAGATGAAGATTATTTAGTTGATGATCCTGATTACAATTTGTAAAATGTAACATTATATGTAACTGTAGTGTACTTTAAATTTGTAAAATGTAACATTATATGTAACTGTAGTGTACTTTAAACTATGTGTGTATTTTATTTTTTGGATTCAAAATATGTAAATTTGGATGCAATTGTTCAATGCTGAATGCTCAATCTGTACTAAACTTACATTATATGAATTTAAAGCAATTATCAGATTTTCCTGATTTTTTTCTGATTTGTTTTCGATTTTTTACTAATTTTTATTAATTTTTAATTAATTTTTGTATTATTTTAATATTAAAGTACGATCCGATACGATACGATACGCCCATATCGTGAAGCCCAGCGATACACGATACGATACGCGTCAGACAACACTGGTCCGAACACGCTTCAATGTACAGTATCCACACAGGATTTCATGGATACAAGAGAATAATATGAACTTACTATATCATTAGATCTGATAGGGACATGAGTAAGAGACTTACAGCGGGCCATCTTTGAGTTTATTAAGCAATCCCTCCTTTACAAGGGCATCAACTCCAACACCTAGCACTGATGAATTCTCCTCATTCGCAATAAATACAGCAACCACCGTAGACTTCAACTTTGGTTTTGTTTGCCCTAATCTTTTCATCAGTTCCGTAACAAGAGCCACGTGTCCCAAGCAATCAGTTGTACCACGGCCACACAATTTATCGCCATCAATGCTTAAGGAAAAAGGATCGAATTCCTGAAGAAAGAAAGAAAGAGGCATATCAGATCTCATTGATTTATCAAATATACAAACTAGAAATCATCCAGAAAAGCAGAAAATGTCTATACAGTTCATACGTAAAAGAAATGTTTGAGATTATGTTTGTACATATTGGATATTGCCGAAACCAGGAAAGACCATGGAAATTGAAAGGAAAATCATAAATAATTTTCATAGTCGTGCAAGAGTTCTCCTTTTACTTGAGAGTAAATAGTCTGTCACCAGTTGATTGAGACTTTCTAGTTTCTATTTTCTAGTCACAGGTTGTGATCAAAGATTAAGCCTGATAGAGTTCTCCAGATGCACTACACATCGATTCACAATTCCAATAGACCAGAAAAAAATCACATGTCCCATTGACAACAGTGCGAAGGGAGTTATGAAACAGCATCTATTTTATCAAATTGCGAACGAATTGAAACATCAAGCAAGAGATACAAACTAGTATCGACAAGACAAGAACAATCAATAAATACAGTGTCATTTCTATCCTCAAATAATTGAAACCCCTCTGACAACAGGAGAAGTCCATTCTTCGAGTTATAACTTTCAACTTTGTACTTCTCTTTAAGAGAACAAGTTCCCACCGTGTTCTCAGGATCAAACATCTTTAACAAAGATACCTCGTATTGAACTTGCTAGAGAGAAACCTTCCAGTTTTCAGCTCCGAACTTCGTACATCCTTTAAGAGAGAGTTTGCACCTTGCTCTCAGTATCAAACATCCTCCTCAAAAAACCTCGTATGATCTTCACAGAGAGAGAGAGAGAGATGAATCCGACAACAGCAACTGACACAAAAATAAAAATCGCAAAGCTCAAGAGGAAACAAAGGAAGAAGAAAACAATTCGCGGAAACACAAACAAACAAAAAGATCGCATAATCTATCCCCAGAAAGTGCATAGATCCTTCCCCTCATACCCTTTTTACCAACCACTCAAATTCACATCATCAACAAGCTTAATTGGAGAAAAAACAAAACCACCGTTGAACCACCAACGAGAACTCGACAAAGAACAATCACAATCCAATCAAACATATAAAACAAACAAACTCCAATCATCATCATTATTATTATTTCCCAAGGAAGGAAGAGCAATGTGGTAGCAAAAGGGAAACAGACGGACCCATTCTTCAGGATTGGCAGGGACTACATCCATATGGCAACCAACAAAAGACAGGATCTTCCCCGGAACCGAGCCCGGATATTCAACGATGAGGTTTCCTCTCCCTCCAACGAAGCTAACGTGGTTCAGAAGAAGGGGTCCACCTTTGTCCTTGTTGTACGGCGCGAGGGCGTCGATGACGTGCCGCACCACCCTCTCCTCCTCCGGCACCAGTTCCGGAGGGTTGTTCTGAACGTACCTGGACTCTCCGATGACCTTCGCGAGGAGCGACACGAAAGACTCGCAGTCGAGAGTCCCCAATTCTTCCTTCAGTGACGACGACCCCATTTTCGACTTTCCCCGTGAAAACAACGACAACGAACAACGTCAACCAGAGGAATAAGCTCGGAACCAACCGAACTGAAGGCAAGAACCGGTCGAACTCGAACTGCAGAGAACCAGATCTCTCTCTCTCTCTCTCTCTTCAAATGGAGGCGACCAAGTGGTCATTCATTTCACGTGCCTCAGATAGCGTTGATTTCAAGCAAAACTCGTTCGGTTGTACGGTTCATCTTTTTTTCCTTTGGGAAAATTCTCTTCAGACTTCCATTTCTTTAATAAGAAGGTTGGATAACTAGGATGATCATTATGTGATGCACTATATGTCCCATTAATTTGTGCCGCTTTTGAGCTTCAATGCTTTTTCTCATATTTGGGTAAGGCTAAGCTTAAGTGTATTTAATTTATTTGACTGCGTTTGCATAATTATTCTTCACAAGAATACGCGTAACTTCATTAAAAGGGCCCTGAGTTCATACTTTTTGTATGAAAAGTAAAAAAAAATGCAACGTGTCGGTGTTTTGCTCTAATCCATCCCATCTAAACAATATATACAATATTTTCTTAACTTTTCATATATAAAATATAGAAAAAATAGAGTAGAAATGGTATCTCTTATGCCAACGATGTTATCTTCTTCAATTGAATGACATTTGAAATGGGATTGAGAAGTGAATGGAATAAACTCCTTTGAGGTTCTCTACAAAATGAGGTATGGAATGAAGCCACCATGAAGAAGTATCGGGGGTTACGAAAGAAGCGTAGGACTTATAATTGAGAACAGGAGTTAAACTCTGTGAGATCTACAGTAGCTCAGTGATGGAGTGGTTGGTTGTAAACTTGCCAAGTGATGGCATGGTCTGCTCTGAATGCAGGTTAATCAGGGGTTCGATTGCCTGCAGATTGTTTTAGTAATAACTCGTAGGTCTGTGCCTAGCGAGATAAATTTTACCTTTGAAGAGAAGATGGCCATCAGAGCAGCATCTCCATTTCATGAGAAAATTGTGCAGCAAATCTTTTTCTGAAAGGCAGTCATTTTCAAGTGAATTGGTTTGCCATTTGGAAGTAATTGCCACGGTGCTCGTCTCTCTCCCTCTGTGTGTGTGACACACGCACACACACATATAGTAAAAACTGCAAAATGGCAGTGTTAATGGTGATAATCTTGGCATGGAAGTTAGTCTGCCACGTACACTAATTAATAACATGCCATACAAAGCATTTTCGAATTGTGGACTTCAAGAATCTGCGTTGTAGATCTTCGTCTGCCATCACACTGCGCGCGGAGATTGATATGCATGTATGGAGAGGCCAACCATGTGACTCTTCTACTGGCATCTCTTCACTATCCATTTCGCAAGGATCTTACGACTATATTTCAACACCCACGAACATAATACGACTATATTTCACAAATACTACAACAACAATGAAGACTTTCCACGCACAATCTCGTGTCATTATCTCTTTCTTTCTTCCCGAGCCAAATTATTGTCCACATGTTTTGTTCCTTAGGTTATCATCTTCATTAGAAGCTGGCTGTTCCATTGATTGTTGTGAAAACTTATGTGGAACTCATCCTACATCAACCCTTCCCAAACGTTGCACAATTATAACTATTATTTTCTTTTGTTTATAATGAAAGGTTGAAGAATAACTAACATATGCATGCATCCTCCTGAAATTGAACTCCCCACCTGTGAGTAGGAGTCTGAGAACCCTACTGGTGAGCTAATGCTGCTATGCGCGCACAATTAGTACTTTAAATAATAATAACACTAATTATCATTGTTATTATTATTATTATTATTATATCTGCTCCCGTCTAGTCGTCCAATGTCAGGAACTGGAATGCAAAATTAGCACCATATTGTCCTCGGAGCTTCCACTTTTGTCTCTTTATTTCCATAAAAAATTCTTCCTTGTATAAAGCCTTACTCTCTCTCTCTCTCTCACACTCGTTTTCCATGTGTTTCTTCGTTACAACAACTACTAAGCCTTTTCCCATACTATACGGGATTGGCTACATGGATTCTTTGTTTCCACATAATTCTATCATTTGCCATGTTAGTAGTTAACTCACAATAAGCTAGATCATTCTTTATTGTTTCTTTCCAACACTTTTGTGGTAGTCCTATATTAATACTTTCAAAATCTAATTTTTCATACCTTCTTACATTTTCTTTTTTTGATCTTCTTTCTATATGTCCAAACTATTAAACAATATTCTCTTATTTTATACTCTATTGGTGTCACTGATAATTTGTTTCTAATAACCTCATTATATATACAGCCTTTTCTTCTATGGCTACTCATTCATCTCAACATCTTCATTTTTGTCACAAACATCTTTTGTACATGTTGGTGATTAACTGCCCAACACTCAGAACCATAAAACATAATAGGTCTAATTGCTGCTCTATAATATTTATCTTTTAACTTTAATGGTATCTTCTTATAAAAAGAATACCTGATGCTCCTCTCCATTTTAACCAAAAATTATATGGATAACATCTTGATCAATTCTTCCATCACTCTGAAAAATTGATCTTGGGTATTTAAAACTTTCTTTTTGAGGGATGCAATGTGTACCAATTTTAATTTCTGTCTTATGAAGTAACCAAATGATCAAACTTACATTCTATATATTTTGTCTTTGTTCTACTAAGTCAGAAGCCTTTACTTTCTAATGTTTCTCTCCATAGTTCTAATTTTCTATTAACTTTTTACTTAGACTCCTCCACTAACATAATGTCATTTGCAAATAATATACACCAAGGTACTTCATCTTGAATATATTTTGTTAACTCATCAATCACCATTATAAATAAGTATGGACTTAAAGTTGATCATTGATATAACCCAATATTAACTTCAAAGAAGTCTGTCATTCCTTCATGAGTCCTCACACATATTTTTGCACCATTGTACATGTCTCATATTTTTCCAAGGTTCTCCAAAGAACCTCTCTCGATATCCTATCGTAAGCTTTTTCTAGATCAATAAATATCATGTAAAGGTCTTTCTTTTTTGCTGTAAAATATTTCATAAGATGTCTCAAAAGGTGAATCGCTTCAACAATAGATTTGCAAGGCTGGAACCCAAATTGGTTCTCTATTGTACTTGATACTTGTTTTAACCTACGTTTGATAATTCTTTCTCATAATTTTATAGAATGACTCATTAACTTGATATTCCGATAATTCACACAATTCTGAATGTCTCCCTTGTTCTTATATATGGGTATAAGTGTACTCGCTCTCCGTTCCTTTAGCATCTTTTGGTTTCTCCATATTTCATTAAATAGTCTTGTGAAACAAGTGATTCCTGTTTCTCATAAGATTTTCCAAACTTCTATAGGAATATTGTCTGATCCTACCAATTTACCACCCTTCATATGTTTATGAGTCTCTTTGACTTTATTCTTTTTAATACATCGATAGAAATTGTGGTTTGTATTCTTTTCTGATTTGGCTAACTCTCTAAGCTAATACTAACATCTTCATTTTCATTAAAAAGCTTGTAAAAATAGGTTTTTCATCTATTTTTTATATCATCATTTGTCACTAGAATTTTCTCATCCTCGTCTTTGATGCATCCAACATAATTAAAATCCTTAGTTTTCTTATCTCTAGTTCTAGCTATCCTAAAAATATATCTTTCACTCTTTTTTGAGTTGAGTTTTTTATATAAATCCTTGCAAATTTTAGCTTTTGCTTAAGTGACGGCTTTTTTTGCTTTCTTCTTTGCTTTCTTATAAGCCTCTAAAGTTTCAATAGTTTTCTTAGCATAACATAATTTGTAACATGCCCTCTTTATCTTGATTTTATTTTGCACTACTTTACTCCACCACCAAGCTTCATTTTGTGTTGGTACACCTACATTAAATTCACCTAACACATCTTTTGCCACTTTCTTAATGTGTATAGTCATATTGTTCCACATATCATAAGGTGTACCAACATAATTCCAAGCATCTCTTTGAAGAACTTTCTGTTTAAATATACCTTATTTCTCACTTTTGAGGTTCCACCATTTAGTTTGAATAGCTCGATGCATTCTTTTTTTTTTGTCCATTTTTTTACTTGTAAATTTATAACTAAAAGTAGATGTGTGGTTAAGCTTTCTTCTAGAATTACCTTGCAATCTTTACAACACGCTCTATCTTTTTTTTACAAATGAAATAATCAATTTGTTTTTATGCTAAGCCAATCTTATAAGTAATTAAATGTTCACCTCATTTTTTGAAAATTGTATTGATTATAAAGGGATCAAATGTCATAGCAGAATTTAAAATCTCCTTACCTTCCTCATTCTCCAAAACTAAAGTTTTTTAAATACCTTCATATCCTAAGTCTCCTCCTAAACAAAGCATCTCCCTTTGTGAAATTCTTTGAATCACCTTATCTAACTCTTCTCAAAAAGTCATCTTTATTCTATCTTCTAGTCTTACTTGGGGTGCGTAAGCACAAACTATATTCAAAACCTCTGCTCCTAACATTAATTTCAATGTCATGATTCGGTCACCATATCGTTGTATGTCTACTACACTATCCTTTAAATCTTTATTTATAATAATACCAACTCCGTTTCAAGACTTTTCCTTACCTAAGGACCATAATTTAAAACATGCATCATCAATCTTCTTTGATTTTTCTCTAACCCACTTTTTCTCTTATAAATATAGAATATAAATCTTTCTATGAGTCATAGTATCTACCACCTATATTAGCTTGCCAGACAATGTTACAATATGCTAAGAAACAATATGAATCTTATTATCTAGTACTAGCTTCCTTACTCTTGCATTCGTCAATATTCAAAATGCGAAAATCATTTCTATAATTTATTTACTACATTCGGGCAACAATATAGTGAAACTAACTTCTTTACCGACACCCGTCCATGATTTTGGAAACCCTTTCTACAATTGTTTCACTACATTCGGGAGAAAATGTAGTGACTCTTGCTTACTTTTTACTGTATTGGAACACATTATTAAGAGGGGATGCCCAAATGCAATGCTCATAATTTGTATAATTCATGGTATAAAAATTTTACGTTGGTTATCGAAAGCGTAATACAACCCTTCTTCTTTATTCAGGCTTGAGACCGGCCCTACAAGGGTCAAGTTTATATAGATTAAACAAAGAATCCATGTAGCCAACTCCATATAGTACAATGAAAGGCTCAGTTGTTGTTGTTAGCAATATCAGATTGGTTAAACCTGGAGTAATTCTTCTTTTCAGGTTGCTTCACGAATGGTGTCTTTCTTCTCAAAATGGAAACTTTTCGACAAGGAGCGGCAGGCTCTCTCAAAGGCAATATACCTAGAACATGATTTATAGATCAACCTTTGCCTGCAAGACAACGTGTTACTGTGTTCGGTTCCGGATATTTGAATTGAAGTCCACGCGGTCTGTGACAATGGGTAAATCTCTGGATTGACAACATACCACGATATGAATCTCTGCATGCTTTTCACCTTTCCTGGCTGTAGTGCGCCGACGGACTTTAGGCAGGGGATGGCTGGGTGCATCGACTCTCCGGCAACGCTTCTTCCTGTTTCTAACTACGCAGTCGGCAGTAATGCACCTAATTCGCGGGCGCAGTTATCTGATTCATTTCTCTCTTCTGCTAACAATGGAATCCGATACGTAGATAATTTCTCCACGAAGGCCGGGATCACGGCACAGATCGAAGACCTGGACCTTGAACTCCGTTTTGGAAATAAACCTTGCCAGTTCCGTGAATGAATAAAGAATTGAAAAGAGAATTCTTGATGGTTTTGCATTGATACTGTAATCTAATGAGTCGTTAAGATTGTGACGCTTTTGTAAGATTTCGACGAGACTCTGACGAATTACGTGAATGCTTGAAGGACGATTTTGGATATGTCAGATGCCGGCGAGCGATTATCTCAGGTTGGTGCAACAAATCTCTCTTTTCATTGGAATTTCATATTGTCGTCCCGTTTTAAGTTTCACACTGTTGGTCATTAATTAGAAATGTGAGTTGTGAAATCATGGGGCGGCTCACGGCGAGTTTGGTGTCCCAAGCAGAGAAAACAGATTTTGACGGTCAGTGCAAAGTCACGGCGATTTTTGCGATTTTTCTTGCATGGTGCTCTCTTGGAGATTGAAATCAATTGACCAACATGACCTCTTTTTTGATTGATACATACATAAATATAAACTATATATATATATGTGAGTGTGAGAGAGAGAGTCTATGTGCCAATGAGTGGCTCTACTTAGAGTCTATCGTGCAGGAAAACAGCTAATGAACGAAAATGGCAGTGATTTCAGGTCTGGGCCAGCTGTCCTATCATCTTTTGGCAGCACTGGGACTGCCCCTTTAGGCAGCGTGAGCCTAGTTATCTAGCGCATGGAAGGGCTTCCACAGCATTATACACAGATCTGAACCGTCCCTGAGAGTATATCTGTTGGCCTAAATATGTAGTGCAAGTTTAATTACGGATGAATATTGTGCCATTGCATTGCCTTCAGCAAGACGAACACAACCAAGTGATCACAATGCAATTAAAGACTCTTGAAAACCCTGGGCTGTTGGAGAAATGCTTTCATTATATATAATTATTTAAAACACACAATCTCCACAACATGGAAATCAGGCTCTTTACTGTTGCATGACTGACAAAATCCATAAATATAGGGTTCGAGTTTGCTCAGTAGTTGCCTTAAAAGTTTCGCTTTATGCATTGAAAAGCATGGTTTAACTAAGCGCTATATAATGGTTTAACTAAGCAAAAGTAACTCATAAGTAGCAGTATCGAATCAAATTCAGAATTTGTTGCGTGTTGCATGTAGAAAGATGATCAAAGGAAGGTTGATCAAAGCAAGCTTGAAGCTTGATAAGAAGATACTAGAAACTGTTTGAGTTCAGTTTGTGTTGTTAACCGAGCTGAACATGGACAGTGTTTTTTTCTCAGCTTGGCTCATGAATCTCGTCACAAAGAGAACAACTGTTCGTCCTGTCATCAACTTGTAACCTCGTGCAGACCTTCTCTGTATAGCCTGGCAAAGAATCAAGGACAATTAGCGAACCTCGAAAATCCGTCGCTATTCCGTTGTAAACCGTTGACTGTGACGGAATAGCAAAGAGAGTTTCCTCACCTAATTTTGGTCGCTAATTAGTGAGGGAAACCGTCTCAAATCCCTTTGGTGCCTAATCCCTGGTTAAATATGGTAAAAATCATGATGACATCCCTTGCTAATTGGGAATGGGTAGTTCCCTAGCCAATACCTCGCTAAATGCCATCACTGATTCATAGCTAATTCTTAGCTGATTGCAGCAAATCCTTCATTAGTATCAATAGCTAAACGGTAGCTGATCCACTGCTATGTTTCTGCAGTTTATCCATAGCAAATCCTTATTTATATGTTTTAACCACAATTGACCTGTATAAGCAAGTCAAAAACAATTTAATAATAAAATATAGAACAATACAAACTCAATTATGAATAAAATTTCATTGATTGGAAACATATAATTACAATGAAAGTTCTCATATCTACATTTTTTTTAATATGTAGTACTTGAATCCATTTTAAATATAATTTCATAATGACTTTCTTCTTCCCATTTTCTTGGCCTCTCTATTCATGTTATTCATTCTTTGACTCCCTTTGCTGATGTCTCGTTGTTTAGGGGATCGGAATCATTAACACTATTAAATCACGAGTCTGCTTGAATTTGAGGCAAAAAAGCTGAGATTGCAGATTCGTGTGGGTGGAGCCACCAAAAACTTTTGTTCTCCATAATTGATAGGCTTCTGTTGACTAGAGTCCTGCATTTCGTCAAGAGACGGACCATCCAAATGGGTCCAACACAAGGAAAACAGTGAATTTTGTTAACCAGAAAGGCAACTTCTACAACTCTTTACCTAGTTGCAATGTCTGGATATCCTTTAGCAGTAATAAAAATACGCAGGATCTTTAGAAAAATACATAGGATTTAATCGAATATGCAATTTTCAGCTAGTCTCTGAAAAATTGCATCCTTGCAAATACAAAAGACAAGATAGTTGAACAAATAATTAATGCATTAATCTACCATAGAAAATACAGAAAATGGGCCTTTTATATCTAAAACAGAATTTGATATCACACGTTCAACTATAACAATATACCTAGGATCTGATCGGAATGCCATACTCCAAAATATGCAGATCCTCACCAATGGGATGGTCAGTAGAACCAAGTTGGCAACAATTCTCATAATTCTGCGTCTGTCTCTTAAAATGTCAGAAAAGCAACCGTAGTATCATGAAAAGAATATATAAAGAGAAATAATCATGAAAACAATACTTCAGGAAGGCACTTGGATGGATAGGTTAACTTGTGATAGTGAAGATAAATAATCAGGTGAATTACATAGCAGTTTATAGAAAAGCACCCTCTGAGTTACTTTAGATGGTAAGATAGCTCAATGACTTTTCAAACTGTACTAGAAGTCATAAAATTCTATCAAACATAAAAGAATAACCATTACTATGTAAATCACGTGTAGGACAAACTCGCCGGAGGCATATGAGACAACTTCATGTGTAATCTCTCACAAGGGACGGAGATTGTGTTGTCTTTATCGCATACAGGAAAGTATCGTGTCGTATCACACGATACAACCAATATCACCTGTATCATACTGTCTTAAGCCGACTTCTATTCAACACTCCCAAAGGCTCCCAAGTGCGCTTCCGGTAGATCTCCTCCTCTTTGGTGTTGAAGGCTCTAAAAAAATTGTTCTACGATGTCCGTGCAAGGCTCCCAACCCTAGTGATAGGTATACTTTTTGAGTTTTCTGGTTTTTTTTGTATTTATTATTTTTTGGTGTTATTTTTTTTTTCTTTTTTTGAATGACAAAATATGAAGTTACGAAGTGCGTGAATATAATTTTTATTGTATTCGTGAAGTGAGAGACACTCTATTTGAGTGTTATGTGAAGATTGGTGATTTATGAAGTTCTTTTATTTTTAGGTTTTTATTATATTTAAGTATTCAATTTAGATGGCAGGAAGGGGTGTTAGGGACTCTTAATCTCGGAACGATGATCCGGCATAGTAGTAGAGTACAATAGTTAAGAGAAAATAAAATAATTGTTTTGTGATAAGGTGGTTAATGGTGAAATTTCATGATTGAAACATCACTTAGCATGGACTAGGAAATAAGTTGCTTATTGAGAGGGAAACTATTAGATAAGGCTGTCTTTGAAGTGGAAGAATATTGTTCGACTTTGAGAGAGTAATGGAGGGAGACATGATGCACTATCATAGCAGACAGATGTAAAGATAGGCGAGTAAGGACTTTGTTAAACTTTCTTATCTATTGTCTTAATGGACTTATATTTTTGAGATCTCTAGACATGTTAGAAGAGAGAAATATTGCAGAGGTACTAAGGTAAGAGTTTGATAAGGTAATATCCGAGGTTGGGCTAGATAATGTAGTCTAATCCATTTCATTACAGATAATGCAACTAACTATAAAGCAGCTAAAAAGGAGTTAGTAGATACTTATGCGACTTTCTATTGGACACCATGTGCAACCCATTATTTAAGTCTCGTCCTTTGATGGGCTTGCTTGTAACAATTCACAACCGCACTAATATGAGCTCAAGTAAATTGTTTATCTTCATATTTAAGTTTCTTAAATCTTATATTTATTATGGATTAAGTCTCTGATGTTTGTCTTTTTCTATCAGATGTTTGGTGAAATAGGTTTGGATCTCGTTGCCCAAACGTTATAGGCTTTCCAGTAAGAGTTATGAGTCAAACCTTTAGTGAAATGGGTTGTGAAAGGAATTGGAGTGTCTTTGAACACATACATACATAAAAGTGCAAACAGGTTGGAAGATATGCAGATGAATGACTTAGTTTTCATCCGTTGTAATATGCGGCTCTGACTGAGGTAATCTTGTATTATTTACTACTTAAAAATTCAATTTAATATTTTGTTTGACTTCAATTGTTAATGTTATTTACTAATTACTTATCTTTCTTTCTTGCAATCAATTAAAAAAGTTAAATAAGAAAGAAAACCAATTTGATCAAATAAGTTTAGATAATTTTGATATATTAGAGGAGTGGATTATGGAAGATAATGAAGCAAATGTACTCCTAACCGAAGAAGACATTGCATGAATTAATTTAGAAGGAGCACAACAACAACATCATCAAGGGAATAAGATTTTGATTTTGAAGCAGAAGGTGGTAAAGATCTTCAGCAAAGAGAAGATGAAGATTATTTAGTTGATGATCCTGATTACAATGTGTAAATGTATTTTTTTCAATTATGAAAGTTGTATTTTTTAAGAATTATGCTTCAAAATATGTAATTTTTTTTCAATTATTGAATGGTGAATGATGAATATGTACTAAACTTTTGCATTATATTAATTCCTTGTAATTATCATATTCTTTCCTATTTTATCTGTTCTTTTTAGATTTTTACTAATTTTTAATATTAAATTATGATAAATAACGATACGATACGCATCGAACAACACATGGAGATGAGGAAGAGGGATGTGGTTCATCTGTGTCTCATGTGTCCAAATGATACACAAAGGCTTATAAGTTAAACCTCCAAAGTTTGGAATGAGATAAGAACCTTTATGAGGAAACCAGAATTCCACTTCCTATTCATTGTAACGAAGGCACTGTAGAGGCATGGACTATATTAAGTTATTAACATGATCTAGAAAAGTCTATTTCCTCCCAACTTTTGATATTCACATGCTCACCTTTTCAGTTTGGTTTTTCGCTTCGAAGCATGCCTCTAAGCATTACATGAAGAAGAGCTACCTAGAGCAGCATTATGTTTCAGTAATTAGAAGCAGGAAACTATTCAAAGCTCTACGTTGAATGGTACTAAAAAGGTATTGACATCATCAAGCTGATATGAAGTCTGAAAATTGTGAAATGCAACAGAGATTACAACTATAATCTCATGGTGCCTGTGTAGAGGACCACATGCCTAGGCAAAGACTGAAGTAAGACGTACTCGTTTTACCTCTACATGTTCAGTAAGTGTTCCATGGACCTGTATGGGAAACAAAAGACATAATTAGGATAGTAACTATGAATTTTGTGAGTGCTCTGCCAGTGGATACCAAATTGCTGGCTCTGGGTATGGTATTGGGAAAGGTTAAGTTTAGGGTAGGTCTCTGCTTGGGCATGGTGGCAAGGATAGGAAGGTGCTCTCTTTGGGATTTCTAGGCAGTAATTGGGATACCGTCATTGCTTCTTCTCTGGGAAAAGTAGTTCACGACCCGTAGGCCTTCTACCTCCATGCAGCATTGCTCCGTCAGGCTTTCGCCCATTGCTGCCTATCATCCTCTCGGGCCAGCTACTGATCATCGCCTTGATAAGCTATTGCCTCACCAACTAGCTAATCAGATGCGAGTCCCATGGATTCCTCCCTTTGCTCTTCAGCCTACGAGGTATTAGCAGACGTTTCCAGCTGCTGTCTCCCTCCCAAGGGTAGGTTCTTATGCGTTACTCACCCGTCCACCACTGGAAACACCACAACCGTAAGGATTATAGCAGGACTTGGGAAACTAATAAGTGAACCGTCCTGGGGGGTATCAGGTATGGACTGAAATAAGTTGGCAATATCGAGGTGGACAGAAGCAAGAAGGATATGCAGAAAAGTCACACATGTTCCCAAATATGAACAGGCAAAGGACAGGTCGAAGCATGACAAGTATAAATATGCTGCCACAGTAAAGTAAATACCTGACAAGAACTGCATATAACATAAAAAAAACTAAACAGGGACGGGTTGTGAGTTCAGCATAGAACTTGAAAAAGACCGACAACAAAATGTGAACAAGTAAATTTGCCTGAATGAATTGAAAACCATAATTCTAACTAGAATATGGTTTTTGTGCAAATGTGAATAAGTTCTTAAAGGCACCTGATGATCTCACCTTCCCAACTCGATTCCTTGGTACAAAATCCACTACATGCAGCCGAGCAATAGGCATCAGCAAACTTCTATCTTCATAGGGGTCCTCCCAAGGGCAGCCTCTTTCGGGCCTCCACTTCTAGGGACCACACTTCCTTCACCTTCATCTGGGCACAGGTGAAAAGTGCATCCAAATCCTGTTCCTGTTCCATTTTGTCTATTGGAAAAGAAATATAATTATAAAGCAAAACAAATAGGAGCAAAAATCACTTGGAAATTTGAAGTAAAGAAATACACCATTTTGTCTCTGGTATCATACACCCAGATTCCATCGAAATCCAACATTTTATAAAAATGACAATCTTTTATATGCATAGCAATAGTACAGATATTTCTTTCAACCAAAAAAAAGAACTTGCTCAAAACTTTTAGAATCTAAACTACAAATTGTGCATCAGTCCTAAGAACATTTGTGGAAGATGATAACATTGATTCGCACAACTAAATTTGTTCCTAGACAAAGCATATCATGCTTATGAAACAGATTAACTGAAGAATGAGATCTAATAAGGCATCTTGAAACGAATCTGCAATCTCAGTTTTTTTATCGTTAAAAGAATGGGCGTGATTTGTTCAAGCATTAGCTCCATCCCTGACAGAGAGGGTTAATCGATCACAAAGTGAAGCCAAATTTGTATTTCTGTGCATACACTACAGAGACGCACTCTAGGTGAGGCGAGGCGAGGCAAGGCGAAGCTGGAGATGGTGTCACCACCAACAGCATTGAAAACAAGGAGAATTTTTGTATGAGATCCAAGCAATGGTCCACAATCTCCTTGTCAACTGAAAGATACAAACATAGCAGATGAAGGAAAAGTTAGAACAAGAAAGATATTCAAAGTGGTCGAAATTGTTGGGGCCGTTTTCTTTGCCCATCAACAATGAAATACACCGAAAAGGAAAGAGAATGATAAATCAAAGAGAAATCCTTATGCAAGAAAGAGCCTGATCAGAGATTTATGGACAAATAGAAGAGAACGACAAACTGAAAGAAAATAAGAAACCAAATAAGCGAAGTTTACAGATTGATGAAAGAGGAATACCTATACAAATAAGACGGAGACAGCACACCTTCGTTACAATCCGACAATCAGTTTCCCTTCATCTCCATCTCTCGAGAAGCGACCGAAACTGTAGCAGTCGGAATCCCTATAGAAAAATTGGGTGCTCAAATTTGGACGCGCTGCCCCACCTTTAGTGGAGGGAAAGCATTTAACATGTTAGCGAGGGATTTCCCTCAATAAAAGCGGTTGATTTAACCCATCGCTGATCAGCTACGGATTAGTTGCCGTCGCCGTTCCATAACTAATTAGCGAGCGATGGCGTTGAAGCTCTTACGTGTTTGTTCAAACGCTTCTGAAACTTTTCAATCCTTGGTTTATTTGGATTAACTCATCACTAAAAACGTGTAAAGAAGACGGCTTGAATTCCTACATACTCTTTATGGTATCATGACGGAATTATTTCTTTCCCATCATACTTGGTTACTTGCATCAATTTCTCTAACAACAGGTGAGACACTCGGAATCCCTAAACCTGTCTTCCGGTCGAAATCTTATCCCACTAGATCATCCTCGACTAGAAACTTGAAGCAGGAAAGTTAAGCCAGCAGATTTCCCATGTATAGTCTAGGTATATATAAACCACAACCAACATTAGAAGATCTATAACTGAATGTTTTCTGACCTTTAGTAACTAAAGCCAGACGTTTACGCACTAATTAGCTATCCTGATTTGCTTAGATCATATTCCAGTTTCTTGCACAGCGACGTCGATTCGTTTTCAATACGGAACGAGCTGGACGTCTGAAGTTTCCTGGCAGCTAAATGAAGACATTAACAGATCAACTCCCCTCGAAACTCCACCAGAATCTGCATTTGTTAGCCATCTGATCTCACCTGCGATCAGTATGCGATCAAAATCATATAAGTGCAGCAACTGATGTTATCTTTTAAATGATTATGCTGTTGCGCTCAGTGTGTACCCATTCTGAAATCAGAGAATTGTTGCTTTCCTTTTACAAAAAACGAGATAATTATTGGCAAATTGATAGTAAGCCTTATTTGTGCAAACATTGAAAACTACCATATATTATTGGTACTAGTATTTCAAACATGTTCTCTAAAGAACTGGCATCTCCAACACAACATGATCGTGATAGAGCGCAGAAGATCATTTAAAACGCGATTCTTTGAGTGTTTTTGACAGTTTTAGATGTGTCCTATGAGCTGGACCAATTTAGCGCAATTACATTGAAGGCAGAGAATTCTTTGCTCTATAAGAAAGGAGACGATTACTTGAAGTTATTTCCAGATAATAGCTAGGAAGAAGGCTGCGTTACTCAAGTATAATAAAGAAGATACACCCGATTTTAATTTCGTGGTGCACACACGTCAGGGGACTTTATAAAAGTTTAGTTTCATAAACATAACGTTTTATCAAGTAAAAACGGTAGGATTGGCCCAGACGGATGGCGATGATCATGTATACAATACATTAATTTAATAGATCAACCCTTCTTATATAAGATATAACAGGTACAAATCCAGGTTTATTCTTGAATGGAAGAGTTGGCGACTTATTTTTCTTCTTGATAGATGAGTTCAAAAACATTGAAACCACATGCTTCTTCATCATCGACCATCTTTTTTAGAGAGCATGCACCATCTCTAACTAGGAAATCGCACAAGCATGTGACACTATTAATTATTAAAATTGGGCTTTAGATATAGAATAATCACACATATTTTACTCAGAGAAGGAAAGGAGCCAAGAGGAAGCGTTTAAAGAAAAGACAAAGCACATACATGTGTCTGTCTGTTCCTATATAACATAATTAAACATATAAAAGGCTTCAAAATGACATTAAAACTTGTCAAAAACAGCAGACCTGCTATGGAGTCGAGGCATTTGAATAATGTATCCATCGTCATCATCAACAGCAACAACGTAATCACGACCAATCATCAAATGTGAGATTTTTTTCGTTATAAAAGTTAATGTTTATGTCGGTGGAAGAAATTAAAGCGGGAGGATCAGACTGTGTGGTGAAAGCCTGCGTGCGTGCATGCATACCATATATGCATGTGGATCAAATTTGAAAAGGGGAGAGAGAAGATCGATGGAAATGAATTGAATTATTCTTAAAGAATATTTTAAATGGATTGATGGCTGCTGAGTGGATTCAAAAAACAAGAGGCCATGGGTTGGCAAATTGAAGTCTCGATTTATGCGTCTGTACTTTGTATCCTTATAAAGACAGTGAACGTGGTTCACCACGAGGGGCACGTGATGGCATCTCATGTGCAAGTGCCGAACCAGATCCGCTGTTACTGCGTCAAAGTCTGCTCTCTCTCTCTCAGAGACACTACAAGAAAAGGGAATATATCTGACGCCCTTAAATGTAGAATATGCTAGTTCATCTTTGTATCTTATTTGCTTTACACTGGCGATCACATAATTAATGACAAGCTTTACACAGGCGCGCTGTGGATGATACATGGTCTGCTTCACTGTGGATGCTATAATGCCTAGAACTTACAGTGGATGATACATGATGGTCTTCCTCATGCAATAGACCCCCAAAGTTGCTTTTATTGTAGTGCGAGAGAGATTCAATTATATAGTAACGTAAACCTGGCGATTTTAGTTGGAAGAACGAGAGCTATTCAACTACACACACACACAGAGAGAGGGTGATGGTCTCACGTTATCCGTCGTGCAACATATTATCAGATAAGGTTGGATGACAGTTGGGTTTTCGTTAATTACTAATTCGTCGTTGCGGGCACACGCTAGAGACAACTGTTTTCTACTGTGCCGTGTTTGCACGTTAATGCAATTCTGAGACATGAACTTCATAAGGATCCTAGGTGAATGCGTTGCACGCATATATATCGAATTCTTACTACTTACGTAGCCTCATATGTCTGAGTTTATGCAGTTTCAGACACTTAACGCTGTGTATGTGTGTGCGTTAAAACAATGAGTGTTTTGTTCAACAGTGTGCATAGTAGAAAACATGCTCTATATCACAAATTTCAATGACAACCGTGTTCAGATACTTTAAAAGTTCAAGAGTTGATAATGCAAGAATTATGATGATTGATTAAATCTTCTCATTAAACCACTTAAATTTCATCTTTCCTAAACAATTTGATCGTTCTGAAAGCATTTGTTAGATCACTTAGTGTAATCTGGTTAAGCACCGGCTACAATACGCAGAACCGAGTATCCTATCTCGACAATCGCCAACGAGCTGACGAATTAAACATGGCCCTCGTCCACCTGATAGAAACAAACTGGCATTTTAAAACTTTCCGTGCAACAAAGTGTGTTTTTCTTTCTTCCTGACAAAGGGAGTGTGCTGATGACACCAACATGTCTGTCTTCCCCCTTTTGTTGCGGCAACAGGCAAAAGCCTGTCCCCGTGTCCCATTTTGGTACTTCTTACTTTCAAAAGAGGGCCCTCTCTTAACAGAAAAGATTCAGTCCTCTGCATCAATTCATTCAATGTGCTAAGTTGAATGGTAGTTACCTTATATAGGATGGTGTCATGGTATCTCAAAGATAATGATCCTTTTTCACTCAGCTAATATGAACCATTAATGTTCTTTCATCTTTCACTCTCTCAAGTTTACCAATGCACAAGTTTGGAGCGTCGTTGGATGGTGAAATCAAAAGCTTGCAGTCTCCACGCTTGCTCCGACTGTGTTGATCTCTTTGTTCTAAAGACTAATTCTTTTTGGTGTGCTGAAAAAGGAAAATGGTACCGTTGCGGACGTATATAGATTACTTCTTCAATACCCAATTGTCCAGAAAATATTGACAAGGGATTCTGCAATTTTCTCCATATT
The DNA here is from genome assembly GCA_036023115.1 of Brasenia schreberi. Taxonomy (NCBI): domain Eukaryota; kingdom Viridiplantae; phylum Streptophyta; class Magnoliopsida; order Nymphaeales; family Cabombaceae; genus Brasenia; species Brasenia schreberi. The sequence goes on from JAYKKT010000088.1 coordinate 30,120,098, forward strand.
GCTGTTATATTTCTCACATATTATCCTATTTGCTGGATAAACAAGTCATTCAGAGACCCGTAGTCGTGCCTTCACGAGTACCATCATTAAGGTCCATAATGGATGATTCAGAACACAGGAAGGCAGCTGGATATCAAGAAACCTGCAATCTCTTCTGTTCGCGTTAATGAAATTAAGGTGTGTTACAAAATAGTGAATGTTGGTATTCTTTCCTGGTATTTTAGATGCTTAAACTAGAACCTTTTGGGCGGGGGTGGGGTTACAATGGGCAGGCCCAAGACAGATGCAACGTCCCGAGTGTTGATCGATCAACTCTTGACCTTCAATTTGTCAGTCGATCCCCTAGCCTGGTGAGCTATGGCTTTAACTAATAACAGCTCAATGGCATCCGGCCTCAATGGCAAAGCATGCATTATATTTACTACTCAGAAGGTTCGTTTTCACATAGCAAAGAACATAATCATTATGAAGAATGCCATCGCCTGTGCTAACACACATTCACCAAAAAAAATGGTCGGTATTAGGCTTAGTTTATTTCGCCTAGGCTTTCCTTCTTGTTTCTTCCTTTTCTTTTTCCGGAAAAACAGCATCAGAGAATTTGGAACAAGCTCTTTTACAAGGGAATCCTATCCGCCGGTGCATTTCCATACGACTGGTTAAAACTTGAAGAGTATCTTGAAAAGGACGATGATGGTTACGCACACAGATCATGATCAAGAAATCGATCTTACAAACTCTTGCAGTTTTTTGCAGAACCATGTCTGTGTTCTTCACCTCATGCCCATGAAGATGATGATGTGCTTTCCCTTAATGAAGAAGATGATCGCGATGATGATGATGTTGATGCATCAGCACATACGCACCTGGAGAGAGATTATTGTAAGAAACAAGTTGGAGTAATATGGTGATTAAAATAAAGAGCCCATCAGCATCATTCACGTGGGCACATCCTAATCATGGTTGCACACCCCTAAGTATCTTTGATTTTCTTAATCCTCTGGCCTTTTTTAATTGATTGCACTTGCATAATTAATCAAAGTGATTTCTTAGCTACTCTCTAGGCTGGCTTTATGTACCGTCGATGTGGTCCTTTCATAAGATATATGGTGCCTATTTTTTATGCAAATCCCAAGTTGGACATGGAGGTAGGTTAAAGGATTTGTCAATAAGCTGCAGATAAGACTCAAGCCCAAAGCGAACCTTGTAATTTGAGATTGAGACTACTAAGAAGAAGTTTTCTTTTCCATATTTCTTTAAGAATAATTATGAATAGAGAATCAGTTTAATTAGTGCACATTCATAAACTTAAGCACCTTTTAGGTTCTTACAAGGAACCTCCTATCAAACTTAAAGAGTCGATAGTTGTAAATATAAATGATCGTTGGTTAGTCATACGATCATAGCTTCCGAAAATGTGCTTAAATTTGTATATCATATCTATGATGGTGGAATTTAGTTTGAACTGCTTCTTTGGATAATAATAACTCGTTTCTCATAACTATATTCACACCTTTTTCAAAATTTAATATAATATGACACATGATCAAGCTCAATAGTGCTTAAGAATATTATTTTAAATATACTCATAAGGTCATGCCATGTTTCTAACTTAATTTTATATATAGGCTTTTGGGCCTAAAAATAATTTAATCAAGTCTAATCGAGTTGTCTTTTGAAACGAAAGTTTTAAGCAATCTTTTATATTCAATTTTATACATTTTATCCAGAACAATAGGCATTCCATATCCCAATTTGTACTTGAAGCACACATGACTGTCCGACACCAAATCATTGAACAAGAGCATCTAGCTATTCATTTCTTTTTGGAAATAGAAACATAATTTTTACTTCCCAAGGTTTTCATTGTGTTTTAAAGGGTTTAAATAGTAGGTATTGAACAGATACTGGATAGAAGGCTTGAAGTGTGTGTGCGCCTCTCTCTCTCTCTCTCTCACACACACACACACACACACACACATATATATATATATATATATATATATATATATATATATATATATATTGAATTCTGCCCACTTTCAACATGTACTCATTGTTTTGCAGTAGCACAAATATAAGAAATGTAAGGGTTTTCGAAAAAAAATGAAGGACAATATTATTATACTCAAAAAAATAATAGTAAACCATAAGTTGCAGCATTAGTGGTGGGCAGGATCCAATCTCTCTCTCTATATATATATACATATGCATATATACATGTATATACATATATATATATATATATATATATATATATATACATATGCATATATACATATATACATATATATATATATATATATATATACATATGCATATATACATGTATATACATATATATATATATATATATATTGCTAGTTAAGTTCAATAATGCTGAAAACGCCAATGCTTTAATAGGTGGTACATAAATTATATATGGTAGTCAAATTCTAAACTCTCTGTACAGGATCCAGGTTCCTTTTCCTTTTCAAGTCAAGTCATGATTCGGTACTCGATGCAAGAATTGAAAAGGGATGTAAATGAATGTCATGGATTAAAATAGAAAGTTATACTTCTGCTTGATCTACTTATGCAAGACCTAGGAAGAATAGACATTTAATACAAACACAAATCAAAAAGCAAAATAATGATTACAAAGTTGTGGTGATGCATTTTTAATGAAAACCAAATGTCTAAACACCTTGCTTTTTCATTTTGTTTAGCCGAAACCTCCAAGATATCTCCATTTAGTTGAGTATCTAATAGAAAGTCATTGTTTAGTGGATGCCATGCACAAAGTGTCATGCATGAGAAGCTGCAAAGATTCAAACACAAACAAACAAAGGAGGTGGATAAGTTTCTTTGAATATATAAAAAAGTTAGAAACTACACCCAGGTCACGGTTTTGCCCGATCATAGTAAATTTCAAGTGAAAGCAAAGAAGGATAATATTAGGTAGGCCCGAATTAATGCATAATAGGCAATGCCTTTAAATAGTAGTTCAAGTGTACTAAAGAATCATCGGAGCAATTCCTACATCAAAGACTCGAAGAAGTTAGTCTGCTACATCATCACCTAAATGTACCCAAAATGGTAGAATATCGATCTCTGTTTTCTTCGATATGCAAGGATGTAACTATTAAAGGGAGTATGCTGAGATAAAGTAGGTTGGAAAAGACGCTCATAGAATTTGTATGTGGAACACTCGGATGTGAACAGAGGCTCATAGAATTTGTGGATATCATGATGAGGACAGAGATTCACAATTTTTCCAAGACATCAAGTAGGTTGGAGGATAAGCTAAGAACAAATATTTATTTAAAAAATGTATCTCAAGGAGATAGAATGAAATCTTCAACAGAGAAAAATAATGTATATAGTAATATCTCTCAAACTTTCATAAAAGGGAAAAAACATACGGCCAAATTAAGATGCAATAAAATTTGCTATCCAATACTAAAAAATTTCGCATATGCTGTATCTCTTGTAGATTGATTTTTTTTCTTAAAGTAATTACAAAAAGAACAAGTACTTTCCAAGGCCGCAGGTAAACTCAAGCAGAATTTCGAAGGCTATGTGTGTGTGTTATCTCTTATGTTTGAAAAGAAAACACTAAAGAATGGTTTGACTACAAACAAACTCCCTTAGAGAAAAGACTGACATAGATAAATAGATAGATATAGAGAGACCATCAAAAGAAAAAAGAAAACTTGACAGAACTAAAGAAAGGAATCAGCTTCCTACTTACTGTGCATACTAAAATCATTTTACACGAAAACCTGCAGAAAATAAATTAAAGACCCACTGATAAATGTAGGGAAAGGAGGATCTTCATCTCCCACAAACATACACACTAAAAGAGCTTTAAACAAGTAGACGATGATTGTACTTTTAACCTGAAGAGATCTCCGGGTCCTATTCTGCTTGAAAAGGGATCTCATACAGATAAGACCCCCACTTGCGCAACTTGGGCTCCCTCGTTGCACAGACACACAGAGAGAGAGGGGGAGAGAGAGATTTGTGACGTGTGATGTAAACGTGGTGGAGACGGGGTTGGTGAATAGTCCAAGAAAGGGATCCCATCACCCAATTTTTCGCTTTATTTTCTGCCTTAACCAACGGTCCGTTCTCATTTTACTCGAAGGGGATGAGAGAGAATCAGAGCAGAGAGAAAGAAAGAAGGGATCAAGTTGAGCCAACTCATTGAATCGTCACGGAATTTAAGGGCAATTGAAGTCCTAAACTTGTATAAGTTGAGCCAACTCATCTCTCTGTTCTCTCTCTTTAAGACTGAGAGTTGCAGCCTGTCCAAGATGGGCTCATGTGGGAAAGGACAGACTGCCCTGGTTTTCCGGGCAGGTTGATCAATTCCCAAGGAATATGACTGTTGGCTCGTGGCCGACACCACCACCCTTTCTCTCTCACGCCATTTGTTATGAACGAATGGTGGATATCATGGTTGGTCTCCCTATGTCGGATCTTAGCCGTTCAATACATTCATCCAGAGGTCTAGATCACCCCATGCAGTAAGTTGGATGGCGAAGATCATATATTACAGAGCACAAACCATCGTATCCAAAATGATATACACCATCTCCAACCCCTAAGCAATAACGATGCTTGAGGATCGCTTTGATTATCATTTTCGTAATGATCTTGAGTTCACAATCTCTGAAGCTCGATCAAACCGCCGGAAGTGGGTTCAACAGGCCGGCACAGATTGTGTGGTGCATGCAAACTTCGTTGCACACACTCATCACCAACCACTTGGACCATTTACAAATTAAAGCTAATTTTCACTTAATATATACTAACTATTACAACATACAACAACTATATACGCATTTTGGATCTTCACTTTGCACACCCGCATCAAGAGACTTCCTCTCACCTTGCGATGTAAACCGGGGGCGGCCACCGTTTATGTATATTTTCGTATGACCTTGACTTATATGCTTCGGGTAAACAAAAAGAAGGCCACATCTTACATAAAATAATCTACGATGTCACAGAAATGAAGCTAGTTTTGTCTTCTATTTGCAAGCTTTTCTCTACCATTATCTCGTTTCTATTCTGTTTTAGGTGAATTAGTCAATTAATGTCATGTTAATCGATGTGTTTTCAGTCTGCAAATCGAGACTTAATTAGATTCGAAAGGTGGTTGGGGGACTTGGATTGGAGCCAACAAGGCAAAGGAGACAGCCAGATCAAACTGGTCTGTGGCTGCATGCAGGCACAGCAGTAATAAATTTGACCGAGATGACTCTACCCCTGATTTGACTGATCTGATTTTTTGCATTTTTGGTGTCTAACTTGATCAATGCGGTGTTAGTTGTTAAATATATCGAAATATTGTAAAATAATGGAATTTTTATTTTATATATATGGGGAAAGAGAAACCCTGTCCGTCCATCAGGTTGGCCAAGATGAAACCCTAGCCATAAACTTGCTAATCAAGCCTTTGGACGTCAAACGTCTTAAAGACTTTCTTTCAAGCCCTTATCGGCAATGTAAAACCAATTATGAAAACAAGTGACGACACACGCTCGGTCAGCCAAGGGAACATCATGGCCCAGCTCGCCGAATCACCCACTCCTCCCTCTCTCTCTCTCTCTCTCTCTCTCTCTCTCTCTCTCTGTGTGTGTGTGTGTGTGTGTGTGCGCGCGGATGGCTTAATGATCTATACGCAGCGTGTGTTAATTGCTGCTAAACCATCTCTCCCTCTCTGTCCGTGGTCCTCTTCCACCCCGTGTACAGTTTCTGTGCCATCTTCCTACAGTCTGCGTAGAGTCCGAATCCTCGAGTTCTCCTCTTAGGCCATTTTTTTATGCCTTCACGCATCGACAAGGCCAAAAAATAAGCTGAGAAGGATTCAAAAGGAAACAGAAGGAAATTCATCTCCCCTCCCCTCAATCCGCTTCTTTTCTCCCATATTATATTTATTTGTTTCTTGTTATCGCGTGTTTCGTTTTCTTTTTCCAAGGAAAGAGCAAGCAAAGAATTTTTTTTTTCCTCCTCCCTTGGATGTAAAAGAGAGATCCAATCCATGGCTGGACTCGATCTCGGGAAGGTGACGAGGTTCGTCCACCACCCTTCGCCGCTACACCACCGTCCTGACCTGCAACTGCAGCAGCGCCACCAAGCGGATGTCTCCGACGATGACCGCTCTAATCCGACGGCAAACAACTCCGGCCAGCTGCATCCGGACGACGAGGATCACATGGGTTTAGGTGTAGGCAGCGGAGGGCTTGAATTAGTGACTGCCGGCGGGAGCGAAGACGTTGTCGCCAGGCGGCCGAGAGGTCGGCCTCCGGGCTCAAAGAATAAGGCCAAGCCTCCGGTGATCATCACTCGGGAGAGTGCCAATACCCTCCGAGCTCACATTTTGGAAGTGGCCTCCGGCGGTGACATATATGACTGCATCACCAATTACGCCCACCAGCGGCAACGCGGCGTCTGCGTCCTCAGCGGCAGCGGCGTCGTCACCAACGTCACACTTCGGCAGCCGGCTGCAGCCGGCGCTATCGTCACCCTCCACGGTCACTTCGAGATCCTTTCCCTCTCTGGGTCATTCCTGCCGCCTCCAGCACCGCCGGGCGCCACCAGCCTTACGGTGTTCCTTGCTGGCGTCCAGGGTCAGGTAGTTGGTGGAAGTGTCGTGGGTGCGCTGATTGCCGCTGGTCCAGTCATGGTCATCGCTGCGTCATTCACCAACGTCGCGTACGAGCGGCTGCCGCTGGAAGAGGAGGAGGCGCCGCCCGTCCAAATCCAGCCACCACCCTTGAGCCAGTCTCTGGGCATGTCCGCAGCCGCCGACGGCCAGTTTGCAGACCCATCCTCCGGCTTTCCCTTCTTCAATTTGCCACTTAACATGACCAATTGCCAGCTGCCAGTCGACTCACATGGTTGGGTCGGCAATTCCAGCCGACCACAATTCTGAAGGTTAAGACCAATACTGGAGAAGGGGAACGAGGAAGCCTTAACTCCTCCTTTTCTTTTTCTACTTCCTTGATCTTATTCTTCGTCTCCTTTGAGCTTGTTGTGCTTGTTATTAGAGGGAATTGTTAATGTGAGGTGTGGCTAGTTTGTTAACCAAACAACGAGAAACGTGCGTTGGACAAAGGTTAGCATGTAGATTTATGGTGTTTGTGTACACACACGGTAGTTCCTGTTCTTCTTTCTTTTTATGTATCAAAACGTCTGTGTTTCATAAGCAGAGGTTAATTTCTAGGCTTAGTACTTCTTATTGGAATTGCTGTATGTTGTCGTCATCCATCGTTGAAACTTTATGTTCCATACGCTTCCATGATTGGTCCTTGGAACTTGTGGTGCAACTATAATCGCCATCGCTGTTTAGAATTCACAACAACCGCAAAGAAACAAATGGTTGTTCTTGTTTGTATGTACATGTTGAACTGGTTTTCTCCCAAAAATAACGTATTTAGTCTAGGACAAGTTCATATCTAAACTTATCGGACTCTGCAGCAGCTAATTCCTCTACTTGGTCAGTTTCTGAAATATTGAAGCTCTTGTTGATGGTTGGCAGAATTAATGAACAGGAGAAAAGGATTGATTGCAGAGAGTGCAAATCAGATTGAAGACTGAAGTTCGGTTTCTGCTTTTCTGCTGTACGTTGATGGTACATGCTGTGCATTGACTCTATTCAATTTAGTCTACATCCTTTCTCCTAGTTTATTTATTAAGTCATAAAGAGCTAGCTAGCTTCGGAGCTGTGTAATATCATCATTGATCACCTTCTTCTTAGCTCATTTGTCAATTTCCCATCACTCCATATTTTATTGTGTACTCTGTGCAGATATAAGATTCATCCTTTAGAAAACTATCAAGTGGTTTTTAGAGACTTGGAGCTTTTTACCGTTTATTAAACAGGGGGACATGAGGTTTTTACGACATGAAAAAACCCAAAGTCGTTAGCTATAAGGTTTATATTTCATTAATGATTAAAGCTTTACAATTAAAAGTTGATGATAAAAACCTCATGCCCTCCTAAAATATTAAAAATTTGAGGTCAAGTATAAATTTGGAAAACGATAAGATACTTTTGTAAAAATTTCCTATTTTAGGTGAATGTATCGCACAAACTAGTTCATTGATCTTACAATACCTAAATTGCATTTGCAATATAGGGTAAATCTTTGTTGATCTCAATTGAAGATACAATACACGGATCTACCTATTTCTTGAATGTGAAGTCTTGCATATAGTGGAGTCGTGATATTTAAAGCATTCAAATAATCGAAAAAATCAGCTTGGTTTCCGGACCTTCATGTCCGCCCCTAAAGAGGAGATGAATATTAGGTGCCAAGATCTTGAATCTCATTGACATTTTCCTCAATTGATGCAATAGATCGAAACATTTATTCGGATCATAACCATGAATCAATCAACTTCCAACTCAATAAAGTTACCTCAACGTGTGAATCAGTTCAAATTCTCACTCAATTGCTAAATGAACATACTTGTTTTCTGAATTCTTTTTCTTTGTTTTCCTTTTGTTAGTGCTTTGAGATGACTATTCATGAGCTTTATGTATCTTTCTAGCTTCTCATCAAAGATGAAGAATCAAAGAGATAACTAGATCACAGGGACCTTCTAGGAATAGTGGGTACGTCAATTATGATGGATTATTTTACACAACATATGCTAGATAGTGATGCCAAAGTTAGAATTCTAGGTCGTACTTGGAGAGCTAAGAAGTGATTATCTTCACTCCAAAGGGAGCGGAGCCTTAATGTAATTTCTTTTTCTATTCTCTTCCTCTTCCTCAAATCCTCTCGATTGAAGGTGAGAAGGAAGAAATAATGAATAGAGTTGTTTTGTTCTCGTAGAAGGTTGCGGTGAACAACCAAGGAAAAGCATTTCTTTTATCTGTTAAATATTTTATTTTCTGGTGTGATGCATTTTCAAGATTAGTCATTTTTATCGGTGTTTTGTTTTTGTTTCTCACTACATAGTTTAGGATTTTATATTTTCATTCAATCCCCAGCGTTGTGTTTGCATTGTTCTTTAATTATATATTGTTCTACGGGGTCCCCTTCTTATTTCGTGAATAAAGTTTCTAAGTTTTGCTGGAAAAAAGGAAAGTTAAAACAAATCTCGTAGTAATTAGTTCATTATTAACTCTTGCTGTCATAGAAATCATACAAACTGTGGTAAATCTAGAGGCGTGAACAGTATAAACAAAATGTGTTTTATGCGCACTCGCCCAGGCGAGCGCATGTGTCATGTGAGACAGGTTTCTCATAATAGATTCTAAGGCCTTGAACAATTCAAACACCCACCATTACAAAGCTAGCCTGCAAGCTAGCAAAAGCATTCTAGCGGCATAGCTAGGTTTGTCAAATCTCATGCAATATTTTCCGAAGGTCTCATGTAACAAATGATGAAACCAAAATTCAACTACCGTCAAATGTCTTGAAGAGAAGATGATAAGTAAGAATTTCTGCATAGATTAGAAAACTTTGGACTAAACGTATCATATCCAATCAAAGATGAAGTATCGTCAAAAGAATATATTATTTTATGTACGCATTTTCTTAGTAGGTTGGAGGGAAACTTTGACAATATAAACGATGAGCAAGATTAGGAAGATAAAAGTATGTTATGGCATGTATCAATAAATAAACTAGGAATACTATTATGGGAGACATGCAAATTAATAAAGAAATTAGAAACTTTAAGTTTGTTATAGATTCAGAAGGAATCAATTACGCGATCGAAAAGGGAACTGTGACGTTGAAGGTCGAAAGTTCGATACACGCAGGTAGGGTTCTATCTTCGCAATTCAAAAAAAATAAAACATATCTTACTTTGTAAAACTATCAATTTGAATATGGGAGAAGGTTTTCTTTATTCAAACTTTAGGTTAATTAACAAAAACAACTTGATGGAAAAGTAAGGAGCTCTTCCACCAATGTTCTTAAAAAAGTATCTTAAATTTCTTAATATGTAGGAAGAAGTATGGCCGGACAGCTAATAAATTAATGGTTCCTACTTCATATAGTTGAGGATCATTTCGCAGTAAACTTCTTTCTTAATCAGATATATTAATGGAAGAAACAAGGTTATCGACGTTATCTACAGTCTCAATTTGCATCTAAGTACAGTATAGTTTTCTAACAAGATACACACAAATGACACATATACATACATTCATTTATATTTAATGCATATCGCTTATTATCTTTAAGTGGCAAGATCTATTAAAGATAAAAGTAGATCAAGAAGAACTTCGAAGTTCAATTCTTTCTGTCAGTAGGGATTTTCGGATGCCAAGAGAATGGTTCTCTCTCTCTCTCTCTCTCTCTCTCTCTCTCTCTCTCTCTCTCTCTCTCTCTCTCTCTCTCTCTCTCTCTATGTGTGTGTGTGTGTTCAGAGAACTCTTTTCTGAAGTCTTGGTGCGTGCTGTCATGATAGAAGTAAGGGAAATATTTGAGGGTTCTCTTTTGAACAAGAATCAATATTTGATGGTTCCCGGGAGAACATGGAAACATTAGCACCATACTTCTGGAGGGGAAAAAAAAGTGTGCATGTTTGGATCCATTAAGTTGGATTTGGTAACCAAAACAGTATTTAATAAAAAAAGAATTCAAATAGATCAAAAACCAACATTTGCATCTGCAACTGAATCGTTCAGGCGAGACCGAACTGGTGACGAATATTAAAATTGATCACCTGACAGTACCGGACTAAGTGAGGCATAAGGCTTGGTTTTGGTTTGTTTCAGTAATACACCGGCATGACTTTGAACAATTAAACTATGTCAAACCTTTTACGAATTGAATTTCCATCAAAACTCATATCTTTCGCTACTTTTATATTGATTGCAGAGGCTACAATCTAGCGACAAAGAGAATCCACTTTAGCACAATCCTTTCCTTGCCTACTTAATCTCTACCTTGTTGTCTAATGCCATTTTAAGAACGAAGAACATTGAGGCCTCAAAATGGGCACCAAAACATGAATCCCCTTTTATGCACGTGGAGCATGCAATGTCATTTTCTATCATGAATGACAGGATATTTTAACAAATCTTTTTTTTGCTAAATTTTCTATGCCTTGCATTATAACAAGAAAATCGTTTTCGCATTAAAAAATGGTTTTCGTATTAAAATACATAACATCTGTGGTGAACAAAATATTAAAAGTTTCTTATCCTTAACAATCTAAAAGTTTGTGGAGCGTGTGAGGATCACGAGTCACACACCTATACAATGACGAGTCCCTGTGAAGTTTCTCTCGCTCCATCGTACTAGACACGAATCACAAACCTATACGATAAGAGGTCCCTCTGACAGCTGACACTTTTTCTGGCGTGTGTGTGTGCGTATGCGCGTGCGTGTGTGTGAGAGAGAGGGAGCCTGTCGTTGCTGATCAAGTATGTGGGGCCATGTTTGTTGACGGTGAATATGGGTGCCACCAGCATCTGTGGGGAGGGTGCATGATCAGAGACAGGCAGCTTCAGGGCTTCCCCAAGTGGATGTGAAGATAGCGATGGCTGTTTGTGGGCACCGTGCCCCCCCCCCCCCCCCCTCTCTCTCTCGCTTTAGTCAATTCCTCCACCTACTCTGTTCAATAATTCTCCTCGAGTTTATCCACAAAAAGTGTTTGGTCTTTCCTACAATCCTTTCCTCGTTCCTTTTCTCTTGGTTTCCTCCGAAACAGCCGGTAATTGGTCGTCAAAGATTGCTATTCTTCATCATGCACTGATTCTTTAATAATTTCTCGAGAGAAAATGGAGAGTTGATTGGTTGGTGCTCGTCAGATAAGCCTGTACGTTTTTTTTGAGTTCGGTTTTACTGGGTATTGGTTTGTCTGTAGACTTTGGTTTTAGGTTGCTCGTTATTCAGGATTGATGTGCAAGAAATGGATTTCAAGGATTTTATGAAGTTGGGACTCTGTGATTTGGGGTTTGAATTACTATTTTAGTCCTCTGTCTTTGCATGATAGAGGGAAGATCAATGGCCAGACCAGTTCCATCCGTCAGATCGTCCTTTGGGGACACAACTTTTACAAAGATATTTGTGGGAGGGCTTGCTTGGGAGACTCAGAGCAGTGGTTTGCGTGCACATTTTCAACAGTTCGGTGAGATTCTGGAGGCAGTTGTTATAGTTGATAAGACCGGAAGGTCTAAGGGATATGGGTTTGTAAGTGCTCGTTTCCTCTTTTATCTCTGTTTTCCCTCTGTGATTTTTGTGTCTTGTGATCTTTTTGTGGATCACGCTTCCTCGTGTTTGGTACTGCAGCCGATTGCCTCGTCTGTGAATTGGGCATCTAAGTTTGTGAATCTGATTATTTGGAGTATTTGAAGTTTAAGCCACGAAAGACTAGTACATGTCATGAAACCAAATGTTAGAACACGTTGATGGTATGCCATTTGAAATCGTTATGGTGAATAAACTTTCGCGGTGACAGCATTGTGAAATTTCATATAAGAAATAAGTTTCTAGCAGCTGTTTGTGTGTGTGCGCCTGCGCGTGTCTGTTTGATGGGCGAGTAGTTGCATGTTGGATACATTAAAGCATGAATTGGATTTCTTTGTTGTTTTGTGGCCTCCAACTTTTTATGCTAGGGTTATATTGGTTTACCATGGAATTGCCGTGGTTTTGCTTTTGGTCGAAAAAAGGTCACAAATGGAGTTGTAGCTCTCACTTTATTGAGTTCTTTCATCACTTAAATTCCTTTAGTTGTAGTCTGGTCTTGTTCGGTGCAGTAGTAAAGCATGTTTTAGAATGGCTCAGACACATTCTTACTAGAGCTATTCTTTCTTTTGAAACCACCCACCACACTAAGTGTATTTATCAAGGTGTGCTTATCTTTGTCCACTTGAGTGATCGCCATATTTCATTGTTGTTTGATGTAATCCCTTGATCCTTTTCTAGTGGAGGTCGTAACTTAATGGATATCATCTTTGACGATTTCCATTTCTCTGATGCACTTCATATTTTTATGAAGCACCATTCTTGGTTGGCATAACATGAATCTATCCCAAGACATCAAATAGTTCAGAGAAGAAGTTCCCTCCAATTGCAATATTGGTTCATCTCATCCTCTGCTGTTCCAATTGTAATAGAACTGAATAACTTTATAATCAGTGCAGAAGAAGGTAAAAAGTATATATGTTCTTCTTATTTACGTGAGTGTATGAGGAGAAGACTATCGCTCTTATTTACATGTCTTCTATTTTCGCTTTAATGAAGGGGGAAAAAGAACTTTCATGTTCCCCAGTGCATGCCTGCCATGGAGATTGCCTTTATAGTGTCACCTGTAAAGCTTAATATTTCTCTCTGTTTGAGTATGTCAAACAAAATTCGCTACCTCATTTTTTTACTTGTTCATCATCATATGCAGAACATGGAACAGGAAACTAATTAATCTATCAAAAGTTCATCGTGTTTGGTATGACTACAGAAGTGCAATTGAGAATATGGCTTGGATCTTCAATGACTGGGGAACTTCCAGTTTAGTGCAATCAAGCAACACATGAGGGGACTTAGTTGGGATGTTATCTGTTTTGTGTTTAATCAAGTTATAGCCAATTTTATGATGATTTCGTGATCAAACTTTCCCTGAGTTCTCTTGGTACTGCTGCTTGATTGAGTGATAGCCAGCTTGATTTTGCATAAGACCTGCCAAGGTCCTTCCACATTCCTAGTATACTTGCCTGCATGCCACTCTAAGGAGATAGATAAGCTTGAAGGACATGAAACTGAAAGTCTTGTGGGTGTAATCTTTGATATTTCATCATAGTTTATCTGATTTGGGTTCTAGGTGTTGGGTTTTCTTTGAGGTTTAGGTGACCTTTCGTGACCCTGATGCTGCAAGGAGAGCTTGTCTGGATCCTAATCCTGTCATAGAGGGAAGAAGGGCTAACTGTAACTTGGCTTCATCTGGACACTCACAGCCCCCACTACCCGCTGGTAGGTTACGCTTTTTTTTTTTTACAAAAGTGCATGTGAAAACTACAAAGTTGCAAGTTGTATGGTGCCCGTGCCCCAGTGTTTCTGATTCACCTAACATGGATCATCATCGAACTTTACCACGTTGGATAAGCTCAAAGTGCAACTAAATCTTGACTTCCATCCTCATGCACCAATTCTCGTCCCAAATGATGATTTCATTTTTTGATTTGTTTAAAATTTGAACAGATTATTTGCTATTTTTTGAACAGACACGTGTCATCTGGCACCTTCATATGATTTGAGTGTCTGGATTTTGATTTTTTCAATATGTAGATATTGGATTAGTTGGACGTCTGTGTGATTCAACTTTAAACCAGAATATCATTCAGGCTTTCCTGAACTCAATGTAGATTTAGTAATACAACAGTCGAGTGAGTTCTGGTTTTAGATTCAAAACATTTTGAGTTTGTGTTTGTGCTGCACATCTTTAATGGAGACTATATCCAGATCTATGTGCTGCCTATTTGATCCGTATTCATATGTGAGTGCACGGTTGAAGACATAGACGACCTAATGTTTTACTTCTTCCAAGTTGCATTGTGGCTATTAATAGCCGTGTTGCTTAAACACATTCGAACTTTGTGACAGCATGGAAGCAAACCTACTTGTACCTCTCCAACCTGCGAGGACTTAAAAGTTTCTTTATCTGTGCAGTTAACACTCATCCTGGAGGTTCTTATTTTGGAGGTTTTCAAGCTGTTCAGCCTTATGTTAGAAGACCACCATATCTGCAGTCATTTCCTTATGGTTATCAGCAAGGGCTTTTGTATTCTCCGTATGGGTGGGTCTTCTACTGTCAGTCCATAAGATATTTATGAAGCTCTCACTGAAATGCGCCAGTGCTTTACTAGACAAACATATATCTTGACATACTTTTCTCATAAACTATTTCATAATCATGAATGCAGGTCTCATAATGTAACCATCTAATGAAAAATATAAATACAGGTATGCAACATATGGAGCTGAATATCCATTCTCACATGGGCACGGTCCGCCAGTATCTTACAGAGGATATCAGTACCCTAATCCAGGAAATGTCCGGATAACTTCAACTGCCTATCCCTTTATACATCTAAATCATTCACTTTTATCTGCTTATGGATATGATCTGCAAGAAGGGTCCAGTACCCCTGATCAAAACTTCATCCAGATTGATTCAGAGAATGCTGGCATTATACAAACTGCACAGGAATCTGAAGTATATTTCACAAGCCAAAGTCCCTCTTCTACAACAGGTAAAAATCTTTCAAATCTTTCATGCTATATCTCATTTAGTAACAACTGCACATAAGCTATTGTGAACAACTTGCACGAAAGCTATTCTAAGCATCAACAGTTAGTTGATCCCTGAAGTCTGAACTTGACTGCAAATAGACATGGAAGACTTATGGGTAGTCACCTGGCCATTTGTGTTATATTACTTATATTTATAATTTGGATGATGTGAAGCTTATAATTATTCTGGACACGTTGGGTTTTTTTAGTTGTTTTTATCTTAACATTAATCCAATTTCAAGGTCGTTGAAAAATTTCAAACTGTTTCTGTAGTTTCAGCTTCCTCACAGTCAACACTTCCTGCTCATGGTGAACATGTGCAAGGTGCAAAGGGATCGGATGGCCATATCACCTAAATGGGTATAGCAGAAACAACTTGGTAAGGGTCTTGTGAGAATGCTTTCTGTTGTAGTCAAGGTCTGAAAGTAGCTGACTTTGGAGTTGGATGTCATGTTTTGGTCGACACTCTAAAATCCCCTGTATAATGACTGCCTAACTGCGAAGACCGGAAGTGCAAAGAAGGTAGCTGGAGTGTTTCAAAGTTAATAGCTGTGTCTGTAAGAACTAATCCAGATTCTCAGCTTCCTTTCATCTCTGACAATAATCCTAACTTTCATAATGAACTTTCGTTGGTTTTAGAATGTGCGCTGCTCTATCAAATTGATATGTGTAAGTTCTTGAGTAGCTTTAGTAGCTATTTGAGAATGCTTCAGATCCTTAACGTCAACTTTTGCTGTAGTCCTTTGGCAGCTTACGGAAGTTCTGAATACCTTGCAAACATGGGAGAGAAGCATCCAACAATGAAAACATGCAAATGTCTTATCTTTATGTAGAATTTTTAGGTCCTCAATCAGTCGGATAACAAAGATGACTCTATCTTGTCTGGTTAGATCAGACAGTCTAGACCTCGAGTTATCCCGAGATAGATCAAATGTTGTACAGGATATGAAAGAAACGGGGACATATACCCGATTTCTTATGTTGCTACATAGTTGAGATGCCCTGACGTGGCTCAACTTCTGATTATTGACGTTTATGACAAGGTTTTATCCAACACCTTGCTGCCTTGAGTAATATATATGATTGTCAACGTCTGTTTGCAGATTTGGCTGCACATATTTGAGAATCAGTTGCGACAATATCCATCAATAAGCAACAGTTTCTGTAAACTTAGCTGCACGATTCGGCAGTGAACTAAAGTGAGGAGGAGGAAGAGCATAAGATTCTGTCTCGCAACTTTTCTTGGCCTTGTAATTAGTTTCTCAACTTTCATACTATACTCACCATCTGATGTCATTTACATATGATACAAATTCTCTGTCATCGCTGTGCTCTGTAATTTTCTTTGCCTCGTTTGTATGTACATAAGTTGCGACCATGGTCATTTTCCTTTATTTGTATATAATTCAGGACCTTTGTGAGGATTTAATGCACTTTAGCAGTGTTTAGAAGCTTCCTGTAAGTGGTTATGTCGAGCTACTCTAAGATGGAAGTTTAGTTGATTAAGTGGAATGGCGTAGGCAACCATTCAACTCTTTGTGAAGGCACTCAACGTTATAATTTACTACAGAAGCTGAGCTACAATCCGGCAAGAAGGTTGTTGCATGTGAAGGAGCAGTTTGAGGCTTTGTCAGTCAGGACACAGAGTACCAGCTGCGTCGTGCAGCTCACATTTCGTCGCAGAAGAGTTCTGCTTTTAGATGATTCTGAACGCGATCAAAGTAAAAAGGAAATGCGTGTGCCTGTGAGTGCGCGAGTGAGTGACATAATATGTAATTGGCTAGTTGGACACGAACTGGGAACAGCTTTCGGCCATTGGACTCTGCATTAAGATCTTGGGATCAGGACAAATCGTGTAATATGTCTCAGAGCCAACAAAACACCTTCACATTTACATCCTTAAATCTGGTCTGTCCATAACGAAATCCGGTAAAATAGCCGAGCAGAATGAGCCAGGGATGTTCATGGCTCCATTAGCTCTAAATCTTGTCCTATTCAGCTTGTTCCGAGAAGTCGAAAACGAAACGAACATAAATCAGGTTAGATGATCTGAACACAAGCTGCTTGTTAGAGTAGAATATACGTGTGTGATCTTTTACAATAATTGTAAGTAAAGCTTGGACTCTTATCGACAGATAAGGTAAAAAAAACTATTTTGTATAAAATGGTCTTGTAAAATTGAAAAGAAAAATATTTCGTGGCATTATGCCCATGCAAATAGTTGGTTTTGCATGTGTTTTAACATATGTAATGAATGAACAACTTATATATTAAACTAAATGAGCTGATCCGAGCTTAGACACACATTGTTCGTCTTCAGCTTGTATAGCTTTACAGGCCGGCTCATGTTCAGTTGATTTAGATCACTAACTAAACATGAATAAGTTCATCATGAGCCAAACCGGGGTGAACAATGAGCAGCTCGGTTATTTCCAGGCCCTGCACATAACTCTATAGGTCTCCTTGGTCTGAGGATCAGAATGAAGACCAATATGTTAGGAGAACCTCGTCTGGCCTCTCTACATGCATAAAGTCCGGGTTTGCATGTACTCCAGCATTGCCCTTCCCACCCCCACCCCCCCCCACCCCCTTTCAAACCACTTAGGACCCATTGTGACACAGGAACTTGTCAATAGTTCAGAATGTCATTTGGATTTTCCAATAAAAAAATTGAGCAATTTGTTATCAGAGCGTACTCTTATCATGTTTTCAACTGTAAGAAGAGTTAAGATTCAAGAAAGAGAGACTTCAGTGTGCTATGCCCCTTTCTAATGTCATACTTGATTCTACATCAACATAATAAAATATAACAACATTACTATCAACAATAACAACAACAACAACTAAGCCTTTTCCCATACTAGACGGGGTCAGCTACATGGATTCTTTGTTTCCACATATCCCTATCGTGTGCCATGTTAGTAGTTAACTCATAATAAGCTAGATCATTCTTTCTTGTTTCTTTCCAACACTTTTGTGGTCGTCCTCTAGCTCTTTTAATACTTTTCAAATTTAGTTTTTCATACCTTCTTATAGGTTCTTCTTTTGATCTTCTTTCTATATGTCCAAACCATCTTAAACGATATTCTCTCATTTTATCCTCTATTGGTGTCACTCCTAATTTGTTTCTAATAACGTCATTATGTATACGGTCTTTTCTTGTATGACCACTCATTCATCTCAACATCTTCATTTGTGTCACATACATCTTTTGTACATGTTGATGATTAACTGCCCAACACTCAGAACCATAAAACATGACAGGCCTAATTGCTGCTCTATAATATTTACCTTTTAACTTTAATGGTATCTTCTTATCACAAAGAATACCTGATGCTCCTCTACATTTTAACCAACCAACATTAATTATATTCGTAATATCTCCATCAATTCTTCCATCACTCTGAAAAATTGACCTTAGGTATTTAACACTTTCCTTTTGGGGGATGCAATGTGTGCCAATTTTAATTTTTATGTCCTCTGAGGTAACCAAATGATCAAACTTACATTCCATATATTTTGTCTTTGTTATACTAAGTCGAAGGCCTTTGCTTTCCAATGTTTCTCTCCATAGTTCCAATTTTCTATTAACTTTTTCTTTAGACTCCTCCACTAATACAATATCATCTCCAAATAACATACACCAAGGTACTTCATCTTGAATATGTTTTGTTAACTCATCCATCACCATTATAAATAAGTATGGACTTAAAGTTGATCCTTGATGTAACCCAATATTAACTTCAAAGAAGTCTTTCATTCCTTCATAAGTCCTCACACATGTTTTTGTATCATCATACATGTCTCTTATAAGGTTAATGTATGTCAATGGGATACCTCTTTTTTCTAAAGTTCTCCAAATAACCTCCCTCGGTACCCTAACATAAGCTTTTTCTAGATCAATAAATATCATGTGAAGGACTTTCTGTTTTGCTCTAAAATGTTCCATAAGACGCCTCAAAAGGTGAATTGCTTCAATAGTAGATCTGCTTGGCATGAATTTAAATTGGTTCTCTATTGTACTTGATACTTGTCTTAACCTACGTTCGATAATTCTTTCCCATAATTTCATAGTATGACTCATTAACTTATACCTCGATAATTCGCACAATTTTGAATGTCTCCCTTGTTCTTATATATGGGTATAAGTGTACTTGCTCTTTATTCCTCGGGCATCTTTTGGTTTTTCCATATTTCATTAAATAGTCTTCTGAGCCAAGTGATTCCTATTTTTCCTAGTATTTTCTAAACTTCTATAGGAATATTATCTTGTCTTATCGATTTACCACCTTTCATATGTTTAAGAGCCTCTTTGACTTCATTCTTTTGAATACGTCGGTAGAAATTGTGGTTTCATACTTTTCTGATTTGGCTAACTCTCCTAAGCTAATATTAACATCTTTATTTTCATTAAAAAGCTTATAAAAATAGTTTTTTCATCTATTTCTTATATCATCATTTGCCATTAGAATTTTTTCATCCTCGTCTTTGATGCATCTAACATAATTAAAGATCTTTAGTTTTCTTATATCTAACCCTAGCTATCCTAAAAATATCTCTTTCACCCTCTTTTGAGTTGAGTTTTTTATATAAATCCTCCCAAATTTTAGCTTTTGCTTCACTCACAGCCTTTTTCGCTTCCTTCTTTACTTTCTTATAAGCCTCTAAAGTTTCACTAGTTTTATTCGCATAATATAATTTGTAACATACCCTCTTTGCCTTTATTTTATTTTGCACTACTTCACTCCACCACCAAGCTTCTTTTTGTGCCGGTACACCTCCCTTAGATACACCTAACACATCTTTCGCCACTTTCCTAATATGTATAGCCATATTGTTCCACATATCACAGGGTGTACCAACATAATTCCAAACATCTCCTTGAAGGACTTTCTGTTTAAATATATGTTCTTTCTTGCTTTTGAGGTTCCACCGTTTAGTCCAAATAGCTTGATGCATTCTTTTCTTCTTTGTCCATTTTTTTATTTGTAAATCCATAACTAAAAGTCGATGTTGGGTGGTTAAGCTTTCTCCTAGAATTACCTTGCAATCTTTACAACACGCTCTATCTTTTTTTCTATAAATAAAGTAATCAATTGTGTTTGTGATAAGCCACTCTTATAAGTAATTAAATGTTCATCTCGTTTTTTGAAGATTGTATTGACTATAAAGAGATCAAATGCCATAGCAAAATTTAAAATCTCCCTACCTTCCTCATTTATATCCCCAAAACCAAAGTTTTCATGAATCCCTTGATATCCTAATGCCTGTTTACCGACATGTTCATTTAAGTCTCCTCCTAAACAAATCATCTCCCTTTGTGGAATCTTTTGAATCGCCTTATCTAACTCTTTCCCAAAAGCTGTCTTATACTATCTTCTAGTCCTACTTGGGGTGCGTAAGCACAAACTATATTCAAAACCTCTGCTCCTAACACTAATTTCAACGTCATGATTCGATCACCATATCGTTGTATGTCTACTGCACTATCCTTTAAATCTTTATTTATGATAATACTAACTCCGTTTTGAGCCTTTTCTTTACCCGAGTACCATAATTTAAAACTTGTATCCTCTATCTCCTTTCCTTTTTCTCCAACTCATTTTGTCTCTTGTAAACATAGAATATGAATCTTTCTCCAAATCATAGTATCTACCACCTCAATTAGCTTACCGGATAATGATCCGATATTCCAAGAACCAATACGAATCTTATTATCTAGGACTAGCTTCCTTAACCCCCGCATCCGTCCATAATCAAAATGCGAAGACCCTTTCTGAAAATTATTCACTACATTCAGGCGGCAATATAGCGGGACTAACTTCTTTACCCACACTCATCCATGATGTGGGAACCCTCTCTGCATTACTATCAATGATGAACAGAAAAAATCCGTTCATGATTTGGAACCAAAACTGAGCAAAGGAAAGCTTATAGACTAGAGAAAACCATATCAAAGCCTTATCCTCCACTAAATAGGTCGGCTAGATGGATTCTAAGTTGTCGATCATGCTTGATCTTGTGAGCATTTAACTCCCAAAATGTAGAACAAGTCTTAAGATTTCCTTCTCCATCTTGTGTCGTATTAGCATTTAACATCCATTACAGTTTCCTTTCAATACTTTTGAGGCCTTTGTGGTCTATTTCTCTGACATTTCCAATGGAACTCCATTTCACCACCTCTCCTAACGATCAAATCACCCTTTTTCTTGTTTCTTTTTATTGGTGTCATACAAACTTTTTGTACACAACACTGTATCGTCCCACGTCTAAGTTAATATCTCTCTTTTTCCTATCTTTATCTTCTCCCATGTTGATGTATGACTGTCGAGCACTTGGTAGCATACAGCATTATTTATCTCACTATTATGTTTTTTTCCACCAAAAATAGAACTTCATTCAAAGAGAAAAAGATACAAAGTCGGCAGGCCAGAATAACATATAACCAGAAAAAAGAGAACTCCCAATATCAAATATAAAAAATCTTTGAACATACAAATAATACACGTATATCACTAGCCTAATCATAGTCGTCACCCTTGCATGGCACAGTTACAGAATGAATAACTCTACTGCCCATATTTGACACACGAACAACTTCCAAAAACCACAACAACCACATTAGAACCCTACTAGCGAACAAGGAGCCCTCTCACAGCCCAAAATTGCTTATCACCTCCCACCCTCACCATTATCTTATAATATTTATCTTTCAACTCCAATGCATCTATTTATCACATGAATCCAACCTTTATTAATTTTAAGTGCATGTGAGATTTCTATAAGTTCTACAACCTTAAAAGAAAAATCCTATAAACCAAAACCAACCAAAATTGGTTATAAATCCCATCTTTAGTGCTCAAGCTTGTCACCTTCTTTAGAACCACTGATTCCGTTCCCATCAATTTGGTGTCAAGTTTTTGCATTCCACTATTTGAGAGTGTTCCACCATCCAAACTCAATCAGCATATCTAAAGCCTTAAAATAGGACAAGTTGAGTGCCATAGCCATGACTCCCTAGCATGATTAGCATGCATTTGAATAATGTTCTTTTGGGCAACTTCATTCTTTGTGCCTACATAATTTTCTATACTAGCAGTTTAACAGCTTATAACTAAAATAATGGAATCCCATACATACTTTGGAGCTTATATGCATAAACAATCCACCATGGTGTTGGTGATCATGTGAATTTTGTTTTGGGGCCCTGCTTTCTTTTTGGCATGCACACAAAGAGGCCATTGTCCTTATCTCTTTGGTAAAATGTCAAGTGTGTGCATGTGTGCACTCGTGAGACTCGCGGAACGCTTGTCCACATGAACTTATGAGAGAAGATTTTGAAATGCTTCCATGGATAATTGGTCTTAATCATTCTCTCTGGTATATAAGCAATCATCCTCACGATTCGACTCCGGCCCTGCTCATTCATGTTTGGTTCAACTCAACTCATGTTTGGCTTATTTTGTATGTAAAACGGAGAAGAGTTTGATCTTAAATTCGTGTTAAGTTCTTTTTCATGATCGAAGTCATATCAAATAGTTACTTTCATTTAAACATGTTGGCTTGTACGCGGTTTGTTTAGCTAAACTCTTGTTTGAATGGTTGTTGATTAGCACTCCATTTTCCTATAAAAATGTTGGGGTTAGGCTGAACCTTAATAAATGCACATCCACCCTATAAGTGTCCAACCTCAGTTACAGGAGCCCATTGACCTCAATCTGGATCTAAATCAAGGTGTCAGGATCCGATCTATCCAAAATACATCAGTGTTTGTTCACATTTGGAACTGCACAAAGGGGACTATTTCTTTTCATTCATCTTATTTCACAAGTTGTTCACTTAAACATGCCAAGACTGAAGTGCTTATTCTCTATCTCTCTATTCATACACACACACACACACACACATATATATATATAGAGAGAGAGAGAGACCCAAATTATTAAGTTATTGAGGACATTGATACCAGCACATTGAATGTAGTAATTGTTTGAATTTTCAGGCTTATCTGGTTTGTTTATTTAAATTCAAACAAGAGAAGACCAAAGTAACTCAAAGATAGAATAAAATACACCTCACTGAGAGGGGCAAATGGCAATCGAGTCAGTGTTGCGCCTTTGGGAAGCCATCTTGTTCCAAAAGTAAAACAAAGGAACCCTTTGTTTATATATTTCTCGGAACTTGTTTTAGAGGATATTTTTATTTGGGATGCTTGAATTTCACATAATGGAACCCTTCATATCGTGTTCAATCGATTCTGCTGGATTGTGTATTCTTGAAGCCATGGTTTTTTTTAATGAACATCAAATATTAAAAAAAAGAACCACATATCTTTTCCTATATTACCTTTAACTGCCTCACCTCCCTGAAGTTTACACCAAAGAGCTGCTTCTATTAGAAGTGATATTTTCGGCCATTTTCGTGTCGAGTTTATTACCTTGCTTTGTGATGTTTTCGTCTAATTAATGGTGGGTTACATCGCTCAAACTCAACGTTTTCTATGAACAATTGAATCACTGGCTTTAGTATGGCAGCGATTTCGTGTTTGGGTCGTGTTCATGTGATATAATCTTGTTGTCGTGACAAACATAGGTCAACCCCAGCGCAGCCTTTTCGAATAACTTTGGGTGGAAACTACCACGAGCTTTTGAGGTCAGGTTCTCATGTTGTGTCTTCAGACACCAGCAATTTCGTGTGTCATGTTCTTTATTTGTGCTATACTGTTTCATGTTAATGTCGTAAACAGGTTAACATGTACACCTCCCAGTTTTCTTTATGTCACTTTTGGTGGACACAATTAGTACACATCTTCTGTATCCTTTCATGTTGGATTCTTGTCTCGTGTCATGTCGTGTCAAACCATGGAATGAAGCATTAGTTGGTCATGATCGATTCAGCTCGTTTTTGTCAATTTTTCTCCCTTTTGCTTGTTATGAATATTATGTTGCCTAGGCACTGAAGTTCACCATTTTGGTTGGTGCAAGTTCACGACTTTTCTATGTGTATTAAAGGATGAACATGTTAGTATTATATAAATACAAATTTGAAATTTCGTGATTTTAAATGTAAGATTTGTTTAATATAATCATTTTATTTATCTTAGAATGGTTAATATAATGATTTCGTGCTCAGGTCAGGTGCTCATGTATCGTCTCTCAAGTTTTCACCCATGATGATCGTACAGTCACATATTAAGCTTCTTCAGCGAGAAGTTACGAGAAATTACATGATGAAATGTACAAAATCCTCCAATGTTAAAAGAAACATTGGAATATGGTGCTAGTACTTTTAGAAAGTGTTTTTCTATTGTGCTGTTTTTAAGAAAATTTTAATACGACGCAAGATGGAACAAAATGACAATCAGAAAGACATG
Organism: Brasenia schreberi; assembly: GCA_036023115.1. Classification (NCBI taxonomy): domain Eukaryota; kingdom Viridiplantae; phylum Streptophyta; class Magnoliopsida; order Nymphaeales; family Cabombaceae; genus Brasenia; species Brasenia schreberi. The sequence continues at coordinate 30,144,713 of JAYKKT010000088.1, forward strand.
TAGCAGACATCACATACTGTGGTATTAAGCTAGGTTTTGATTTTGGTTATGGGTTCACACACACACACACACACACACATATATATATATATATATATATATATATATATATATATATGCACATAGACCTAACTTTTTAAGATGTATTCTATATTTATTTATATTATCTGAGACTCTTTGTTTTTTCTTTTCTAATATTGAACTTGAAAAGGGAAGCCTGCAATGCTAACTTTGTGTCTGATTATTTCAACAATGGGCTGCGAGTGTAATAATTATCACACACAAAAACTTATATGAGAAGAAAGAAAAAGGGAGTGATGCATGTGAGGCCAACGGTTCCTTTCAGTTTGGTCAAATGCCGTAAGGGCTAGGTCTTTAGTGTAATACCAAAAAGCTATCTTTGAAACTAATAAACAAAGCCAAACTTTCTCAGCTTGTGCACAGTTCATTGGTAAAATAAAGGAGGAATTATTGATGAACAGTTGGAGGGAAAATGATCAAGTCTTGAATTCAAAAGAGAGCAAATAAAATAAGACAGTCAAAAACCAATGAACTGTGATACAATAAGAGAGGAATCAACCAAGAGTGAAAAACAACACAAGTTGTGATTAAGGACACAATTATAAAGATTTACTGAACTAAAAGCCCTAAAGTGAGCTTTTCTTGTAGCAGTTTGGGCTCCACTAAACCCTCAAGTTTGACTAATGTGGGAACCCATTGACTCATAAGGCCAACATCGATTTCTTGCATTTATAAATTAACACATCAAGGGGCAAAATATGAGGACAAGTTGAAGTGTAGAACCAAGCCCAAGGTCACCACCAGGGTTGTTCGATCGTTAATACAAGGTGATTTGGACTCGAGAAGAAAGGCATTGCTTCACCCAGGCATGAAACACTTCAGCAGACTCATCAACCCTGAAAGGATCGGCTACATTGGCCTGCCTTTAATTTGGCAGTCAAGGGTTCGATTCTCATAGGTGCTATCTATCCCCTCTGCACAAGCCTAGTATAAGCCCTGGGGATAAAGATCCAAGCCTTTTCTGTTGTTAGGGTATGACTAAAGAAATCATCTCATGGGTCCAACCAAAATCAAGCCTTCTCCCACACTAAGTGGCTATGGTTCTCTTTTTGTCACATTCATACAACCATTCAAAACAACATAAGTTTTTACACTTTGCTACCAAAAGAGCACCACATGGAGAATGCACCAACTTAGCCTTTGGCACTCAAGCCAAGTTAGATCTTGAAGCAAAGGCTCACCTCACCGAGCCTCCCAGGTCTGGGTGCTTTGGGTCTTCAACACTATTCTCTCTCTTTCTCTCTCTCTCTCTCTCTCTCTCTCTCTCTCTCTCGTTCAAAACTGGGAGGGAAAGAACAAGGCTGTGACAATGGATAAAGAAAAAAAGAATACCAAAATGGAGAAAACCAGAAAAGAGAACACAATAAATTAAAGCAAAAGAAGGGTTATGAAAAAGGCAATACATAATGGGAACTTCCCAGAAGCAAAGCAGAAAAAGAAAGGCATTAATTAAAATAATATTTTTAGTATTATTAATACGTTGCATGTCGCTTCAAAAGCAAGAAAAATATAATTATTATCATTTATTGGCAGTAAGTCATGGGACGGTCCTTTAGCATTATTTTTACATATTTGGTATAACGGTAATTTCCCTCCACTAATAAAAAATTGCCCCCAAATAAATCGAAATAAAAAAGCAGAAAACCCTTCTAAACCCTGAATCCTCGCTTGTTAAACCCTAAATCTCGCGTCTTCCTTCTGGAGATTTTCCTACCAAGGTATGATTGCTCGCTTCTTACATCCCATTTCCTCTTTTTTCTGACCAAAAGGGAAAAAATTTGTAAATGTTTTAACTCTTGGTAACCCCTTTTTTTAGCATTGTAAGGAAATTACATGTTTTTAGGTTTTCCCGCAAATTTCTGCACTGATGAGGAAGAAAAATGGTTTTCTCAAATCTTGGTCTCTTTGAGTTTTTTGATTGCTATAGTCCTTTGTTCCGAAACTGGGAAACCGGATTTGTTATGGTTTCTTTATAGAATTCATAGAAGTGTTGCCCTCACAGTGAATGCACCGTAATGGTGAAAATGGCACTGAAGTGAGCTTCCAGCATGTGTTTCTGGGAAATACTTAGTTGGTTCTCTTGGTGTCGAAAAGTCTTACTACAATTTTTTTGACTTTTGAAGTTTGACGAGTGTGGTTTTCTTTTGTTTTCCTGCTACTGTTTCATATTTTGTGGCAGTAATGCCTTGTCTTTTATTTTATGTTATTTCTGTAACTATTTTTGATCTTCTTTGCAGAAGTTATTATCTCTATCATGCTTGTTTTCTTGGTAAAATATAACAAAAAATTTGTTTAAAAATGTTAATGCTTTTCCTTTCGGGTCGCATTGCGTGGCCTTGATCTTCTTGCATCACAAATCTCCTTTAGTATCATTTATTCTCCATATCTGACTTCTTCATCTGTTTCTCGTTAGGAAGCAAATCAAGTAAAGGTGGAAAGGGAAGGGATTAAGTGAAACCAGATCTTCGAGGAGTCGATTTCAGGCTCTACTTCTTGTTGGTTGTTGCAGGCACAACTTATTTTGTGGGTATTGTGGTTGGAAGGAGATTTTTCTGTGCAAGCTTTCTTTGTTTGCTTAGTTGGTACAGGAGGAGAGATTTGGTCATTTGTATATCCCAAGCAAGGATTACTCAAGTATAGGAAACTGCGTTTTGAGTTCTATGAATGGAAAGTAGGGAACCGACACGGTTAGCATCTTCTGAGTCCCCAGTCGTGATGATTAGCCCTGATACTTACAGTTCAGGTTTTCAGAACAACTCCATCGTAACACCACCTCAAGATGGGGCGGTCCAACATGTTCGTGTTCCGTTCAGTTCTGTTGTTACTTCAGTATCAAAACCATCCGAGTCTTCTGCTCCTCCTTATCATGGGGATTCTGCAGCTAACCACATGCCACATGGTATGAACCTGAGCGAGCCACTGAAAAAGAAAAGAGGTAGGCCTAGGAAATATGGTCCTGATGGAGCTATGGCACTGGCATTATGTCCACTTTCATCAGTTCCAAGTTACTCTACACCATCTTTTAAGCGGAATAGAGGGCGGCCACGGGGTTCAGGGAAAAGGCAGCAACTAGATGCATTAGGTAACGAGCTGTTTTAGCAAGTTTTTTTTTATTTACCACGGTCCTCCTTCAATCTCTTATTCTTAATGGACTTCTGGATAACAGGTTCTACAGGAATTGGTTTCACTCCTCATGTGATCACTGTCAAAGCTGGAGAGGTAATCCTTGACACCAATTATGAGTCACATTAGATTTTTTATTTGAAATTCCCGTAGATGGTTTCATGCAAGTTGTTTTGACCAAACTCATGGATTTTAGACAAGTGGAGGACATGTTCTGGTCCTTTTTATCTCTTCCCAGTACAAGAGTGCATCCCGTGCCTTTCCTGCACAGTTATATGTGAGAACCCCATTTATGTTAAGCAAAATCAAAATCTGGAAACGCGGTAAAAATACAGAACTGGGGTAGTATTTAGTTAAATGCATGGACTTGATGAAATATTCTGTTTAAGTGGGGGGGAGGGGGAAAATGAAGTACGAAATTGACAAGGATGATCTCGAAGAGTGGAGATCATCGGACAAACTTCAAACTTTAGAGTTCACTCGCTACATGAACTGCGGCCTCCTGCTTAAGTTTGAGGCTCACTGCGCTTGGTCACAAAATAGTGTCATTTCTTGTTAGAGATCCTATTTTGCTCCTTGTGGTTTCATAATTTCTTTATTCTTCTTCTTTGGTTGATATTGATATGAATACGCATTGCACTACTAGTGTGGAGCTCAAAAGTTTATGTTGTCTCTTAATTGCATACACGTGCTAAAATAGATATGGATTCCATGGATTGGCCATGAAATTAAATCAATATCTTATTGGAACTTTCTCATGAATGAAGAATATCATTTACTTCCATTAATTTTTCATTTATGGTGGTGGTCAAAATTTGATCATCTGCATTTTTCACTTCAAAGCAAGCAACATATCGATGTTTTCATTGACTTCAGTGCTTGCAAATTTTGATGCGTTTAGCCAGGTCAATGAAGTAAATGACATTCTTGTTTTGTTGTATTCTTAAAATAGACAGCTGAGGTGTTCTTATATTTCTCCAATAACCAAAAACTGTTGTAAAGATTATTGTTTTCTTCATCTTACACTCTTCTCATTTGGCTGTGTATACTTTAACATCTCATAATTGATGCATGTCAAGTTTATTTCAACCGTATATCCTAGCTCTAACTTAGATGGTGGATCCTGCGAACACAAAGCTTTAGCTATCAGCATTCATTCATGTGCTCCGAGTAGATGCAGTTCTGTACAACTGTACAACCATACTGAAACAACCTAGTTGGTGCTCATAAAGAATCAAAATAAACACTTCCCAAGCCATTACAGAATTTATAAGAAACTGATACATCAAGTAATGAGTGCAGCTCATTTCTTCAACTGTTTTAAGCTGAGGTAATGTTCTAGAAGGTTCAACCTTGGGCATATGATGGGCTCATCAGAAAAAAGAATGGCAAATGAGATTCTCTGTAGAATTCACCGGAAAAGGAGTTTAATATTTTTATTATTGTATAGAGGAAATACGTTGAGTGACACAGCTATTTCCAAGGAAAATTGTATTTTAGAATTATGTACAGATGTGCATGCATCTACAGGTGCACCCACACACGTAAATATTGATCTGAGGGCTTAGATTGTGAAAAAGTTTTGGCATACTATTAACCAAGAGACCCTTTGTAATTTGACCAATATATGTAATTTAGTATCTCCACGTCAGTTCATTGTTATGTTTTGAATGGTTTCCTTCATGTAGAGTAACCTTATAGGCATTCAGTGGATTGCTGGACTTATTTTTAATAATTAATAGTTAGGTGTCTGTAGGATCCCACAATTGCACGCTAGTTAGATGCTTACTTTTTCACTGTTACGTTTCTTCATGTTGTGGAAGATTTGTCAGTCTTGAAAATTTTGAATGAGATTCATGTTCTATTGGTTGTCAGGATATTGACTCGCACCCATTAATCAACTCCTTGCGCGTGTGTTTGTGCATGCATTTCTGCTTGCCAACTAGTTTGTTTATTTCTTTGCTTTTATGTGTTCATAGAAGATATTTTCCTGTTTGCAGGACGTGGCTTCCAAAATAATGTCCTTCTCTCAACAAGGTCCACGAGCAATCTGTATAATTTCAGCAAATGGTGCTATCTCTAATGTGACTCTCCGTCAACCAGCCACATCTGGGGGGACAGTGACATATGAGGTTTGGAAATATATAGTGCTCTATATTTACCTATTTGATAGGCCAAATGGTATATGAAATTATAAACTCTCTTTTCATGTGTGCGCCTTATAATTCTGGAGGGGATTTATATAAAAGAGTTTAACTTATGCCTGTAAACGTGATTAATATTCTGTGGGGTTTAACCTCCTCGGACCCTAACTGAACAACTAACCATTATGCTTGCTATGCACTCTAAGAATTTGTGTGTGAAATTAATTTGTATGCTATATTTTTTATACCTGCATTAAGGGTGATGTCTAACAGCATCTGTATGTGGAATTGTTAATTCTTTTAGTAACGTGCTTGTTTTTATCCGGATCTTATGCAGGGTCGTTTTGAGATCATCTCTCTATGTGGTTCCTTTTTACTTACTGAGACGGGGGGTACTCGTAGCCGAACTGGTGGACTGAGTGTATCATTAGCTGGACCCGACGGACGTGTTCTTGGTGGTGGAGTAGCTGGCCTATTAATTGCAGCCACGCCTGTCCAGGTTTCTTTTTAGCTACATTAAAATATGGTTTATGCTAAGTAGGATTTGTAAAGAATAGCTTTGATCTTCTGTTGGCACTTGGATTCAAATCGTTGAAACTTGGTCCCTTTCACTTAAATGTTATTTATATTGGCTCCTCCGGTGAAAACTAAAATGTGTAGTTCTGACGTGAATTTCATCAGCTGGTTGTGGGGAGTTTCATTTCTGAAGGAAAGAAGCCCCGCCCAAGACCGCCACCACCCAACCATGAGCCTTCATCTTCAATACCACAAATGTCAAGCTTAGGTGCAGACACAACGTCAAGTCCGCAATCGAGAGGGACCATGAGCGAATCTTCCGGAGGTCCCAATAGCCCACTTAACCAAAGCATCAGCACCGGCAACAATACCGGCCAATCGCTTCCAGGAATGCCTTCTTACCCGCATACCAGTTGGCCAGGTTCTCAGCCCGTGGGCGATACCGGCATTAGAGTAGAGCATGTGATGGGCCACCGTACTGACTAGATGAAGATTCTGATTGCATTAGGATTGATTCAGGAAACTGACAGGCTACTGGACTTTAGGGCCTGAGATTGGTAGGAAGATGATTATTCTTAGTCCGAACTCATTGTGGTGACTTTATTTGTTGTACTGTTTTAAGTTTATTAACTGTTTGTCCCCGTAAGGATACGATGACATTTCTTGTTTAGGTTCTTTTTCAATGGAAGGATACGATGGCATTTCTTGGTTCTCTCATTGTATCACTGTTCTTGAGAGAGAAAGTGTGCCTTCTTGTCTTTGCTTCCATTGGCTTTTCTCACATTCACGCCTTCGTCTCTTTTCCCTATTTTCTGCATTTGTTCAAACTGGGGCCTAGCAAATGCAAACCCAAGCCATTGAACCCGCAATCTCCTCTGACCCCAATGCTTTTTCAAGCCAGGACAGGACAATCTTTGCGGCTTCAGCCATTTCGGTGGCATAAAAGTTTCTCCATTTTGGATGGGGTGTGTTGATGAGCTAACTCAGTTGCTAACTTCCAATTTCATTGATGGTTCATCCTTAAAATAAGGGGCGAGACCAGGCTTGCTTTTGGTACCCTTTAATATGGGGCGGTCATTGTAGTTTTCTCGCATCAGTTTCATTGCGCTTGGCAAAACAATGATCATCTGCTGTTGAAAGCAAGGATTAAGTATAACAGCATAAGAGAATAGAAGATGCAATAATATTTGAATCTAAAAGATCATCAACAAAAAGCCAGACGTGTCCTGGTTCGTAGCAAATGAACCGTCCCAAACTGAGCCATGATACACATAATGTCACTATCTCACAAAACAACACATTTCCATTCAAGATAAAAAGGTGAAGTCAGCTCTAGAGGATGCAACACGAAGACCTAGGACACCAGGGTACTTTCTCACCCACTCACACTTAAAGATCGCATGACTCGTTAAAAGATCCCACAAAAGCTTATACCGGACAGGACCGAATTCCACAGGCAGAGTTTTACCAAGACGAGAGAAATGAGACAAGCTGGGATAATAGAAGCAGAACAAACTAGTAAGACGTGAAACAGGCGAGAAACCTGACCTGTTAAAGACAGATGGATCATAACATAGGCTGCTCAGCGATGCAGCATGTTATCAGTACGTTCAGCTATTCAGTTTAAGATCCATGAAGAGGAAATCTCCCCTCCGGAAGAAATATTCTTCAGTATCAGTGTTTGAGACAATGACAAACCCTGACATTTCTAACAAACCATGCCGCTGACCTGAGAAATTGAAGTATAACACATGCGCCTTAGAACTTTTCATAAAAATTAAAACGGATCTTCCTCAAAAATTGTTTAATGAGAATACATTATACGTGCAGATTGGGCTCCGAAGGAAACTTTACAACAGCAAGAACAAAACGAAAACCTCCAATCCAATGAATAAAATGCAGAATCTTTTATGTTCCAAAGATGAAAGATGTGATGAACTGATGATACAAAAACCTAGGTATATCTCTCAACGGATGTATGGAATGATAGAAAATCCCTCTTCAATGTTCCATTTGATGTCAGCAACCATTAGTGACAAACCATTCGTGAATCTGAACAGAGACTAGCACCTGATTTCATAAGACCCAGCTTTGGTAAAGTAGCGGACCCATTCAATGGTGTTATATCCGCTCTTCTCCCACACCTGAAAAAAGTGATAAAAGATCGAAGTAATCAGAATTCCCCATGCATTTGGTGTTTGTGTGTATGAGAGAGAGTTTTATCTTGAGAAACCGCACCCTCAAACCTGATGCTGTGAACATTGGAACCTGTCAAAAGAAAGAATTTGTAAATTCCAACATAACAGTGATAAACCTGAGAATTCATGCCAAGGTAATATAGCACAACAGGACCGTGCCTCCCACACTAGGTGGGGCAAGCTCCGTCTTAGTCACGATCAAGGTTGTAAAAGTTGGAGATCCCACCTAAGATTGCATGAGGAAGGATAGAGGATCGTGAGACAATATAGTTCATCAGAATCATGTAATTCATATCAAGAAAATCATATGATTCATAATTTTACATATGAATCATGATTATTTTCATTTTGCTGCCGAAATGATCAATCGTTCGTATACAACCCATGAAATTCACATCAAGATCACACACAATGGTATCCTTCATTAAGATCCAACAATTTCAATCCCCAAAGGATACCAAGATCAAAGGCTTGTAAGATCCAACTCGGGATCTTGAGAACCATGGTCACCATTGCAAATCTAAGTCTAAACAAGCAAGATCATGTTAATCTTCCTTCAAATTTTTTGGGCTATCTTTGCCTACATTGTAGTGCACATCTTCAACCTCCTACAACTTGGATTTCGAGCTCCCTCTTTGGAATCCCTCTAAATATGAAAACTACTCCAATCATATCTTTTATTTTATTTTATATAGGTAACACCAATGTTTCCTTAAAGTATTGTTATGGAACCTGTCTTTCCAACACATCTTTCCTAAAATCTTCCAAGATATCTTCTGAATATGCAAATGGTTGAATATCCAACATGTGGAACCCTTTTGAAATTCAAAAGTGCTTAATAATATTCAGCTCTTTTGTGACAATACTCAATTTAATCCACTTGAAGGTTTTCAAGTTGACCCCCGGGTGCTCTAGCAGCAATTAGGTACTAGGAATAACATATATACTAAGCAAAGCATATTCATTCGTTCACTGTTTCAAACTCAGAAAGGGAACTTAGTACATGGAAACCTCATGTAGGTAATAACAATACCTGATCCAGACCATCTATCCAAGGCAAATAATTACACGAGAAATGCAACAATAACAATAAAACGGATGGTTGACAAATATCTGGGTAAAAATATTTATAATTTTTGGAAAGTCCCTAACGCACGGATCTTTCGTTAATGATAACAGAATAATGACCCACGGTACATCTACTGCTATACCTACAACTAATGAAGTCATATATAATGAATAAAATAAGCAAAAGCTACAAGTAAAAGTGGATGGCAAATGAAGAACTGGCCTGCTTTACGCAAAAACCTCCCGCTAAACCACAATGAAAATTATTTTGTGTCCATTGAACAAGGGACCAACGTCCCTTTCTTCCATAAAATAGAAAGACCGTCAGAAATCCCTCAAACTACAAGCTATAGAACCAACTAAGCTATATGAAACGTGCCTCTGCAACAACGAGTAGGTCGATTATCTGACATCGTAGGTCGCAACCCAACCCACCGTGCAAAAGCCATAAATTCACAATGACATTGCAAATCTCCATATCGAGCATGAAAGAAAAGAGAAGAATCCAAAAGTTAAAAAGAAACTGCAGATTCAACAAATTGGCAAACGGAAATCCTTACCCGACGTCATCGCGATAGAGGCGATTGATGAGGACGTCGCCCCTAAGGTTCAGGAAGTAGATCGCGGAGGCGGCTACCGGCATCTGGATCGAAATTGATGAGCTATCTGGGGAGATCCCTCCCACCTACAATCGGAAATAGATCCCGATTTACCGTTAATCTATTGCGTACGGATCAAAATGTACGTCGAAAGCTAAAACCATGAGCGATTCTGAGATCTAGGGTTTCCGGATGCAAAATGTCCCCGCGAACCTGGATTTCCAGGAAGAAAAATGAGAGGAAGCGGAAAGTAAAACACTTGAAAGAACGAACGCACCAAGTAAATAAGAGGGGCGAGGCCAGGCCAGGCCTGCCGCTTTTCTTTCCCGTTTTGTTCTCTTTCGACGGCCTTGTCGCTTTCATTTGAAATCAGGATTTCTTCGGAAAACCGTCGTTTGCACTCTTTTGTTCCACAAATACCTTTGGCGGCGTTTGTTTACGCGGGAAAATGTTCCCAGATGGAAAAAGTCCACTTATTCTCCGCTGTTCGTTGTGTATACTGTATATATTCACATTTTATATACATTTTTTTTACTGCCTAACCCATCTTGCCAATCCAAGAAAAGAAGAGTTCGGTTGTTAAGTGAATGAGAATTTGCAAGAAGCTCTTTCAAAAAAGTTATGTGTTCGGTTCACTCTTTTTTTAGAGAGTGGGTATAATAACTTTCTTCAAATTCTTTTGATTTTTTTTAAATTATACTTTCACATATATATATATATATATATATATATATATATATATATATATATATATATATATATATATATATATATATATATGCATGTGTATTCACAAAGGTTGTAATACTAACAATTATATATATTAACATATTTAAATAACATAATCATGCAATTGATAGATAGTTGGTATTTGTGTATAAAAAAGCACGCTTACACATTATTTATATATATATATATATGTATGATTAAAATTAATTTATACATTTTAAATTTAAACCTCCACCATCAACTATATATCTGTACATATAATATTATATATATAACTACGTAACAGTGTTTGGTGCATAAATCTAAAACAAAGAATGAAGATCGATCACAGAGTAAAATCTTCTGAGTTTTACCGTTCGATTAATCTTCGGGTTATTACCCTTCAATCCCATCGATGGGAGAGATTATTGAGAATTTTGAATAATAAATGCATTGAATGCAAAATTGCAAAGCGACTACGCAATGAACCGTGATTCGAAGTAGAATCTTCTAATTAAATGCAAGTAATTCATAATTATAAGGTTAGGATCAATCTAAACCAACCGATTCCATATATGATTCAGCATGCCAACAATTAAACAACTTATTAGAAACACAAGACAGCCAATGAGAAATGTCACGAAATCTCCTGCTCTTCGAGGATGTCCTCAGCGTAGAAGAATTTTGGAGTGTTTTGTTGAGCTAAGCGAAATGTTTAGCGAAGCGAAATGTTTTTGAAAAGAGCCGTAATCTTCTACAGGTGCTGTGATCAATCTAAACCATCTTATCTTATTTTTAGATACCACGATATAGCGGGATTCAATCTTCTACAGGTGCTGGTGACACCAGCTTGCAGTTCCAGCTCCAGTTGAAGGATCTTATCTTATGTTAAGATATCACCATATAGCGGGATTCAATCTTCTACAGGTGCTGGTGACACCAGCTTGCAGTTCCAGCTCCAGTTGAAGCTCCTCCTGAAATGTCTCAGGGCTGTGAAATGGATGGGGGTCAATGGAGAATTCCAAGTGCGATTTTAAACAAATGAGGCAGCGACAGGTGACATGCTATTCTGTACTCCCCAACCAAGAAGAAAGAAAGGCCTATAGTGCCCCCTCACCCAACCTATAGCAGGTTCAGATACTAAGAAACGCAGAAAGAAAAAGAAATTCAAGAGCAAGAAAGAAGCGGAACTAGACTTCTTTCTGAAAAAATATTTTCTTTTTCAACTCCGATGGGGTGATTCCTGGCCCCCACCTGAAACTCGACAGCGCGCCGCCGCCTCGTTCCTATCTTATTTTGACGATACCAGAACATCCTGTGCGCTTTGCCCCATTTCCGCCACCACTCAAATCTCTTGACTGAGCTCAACAGACGAAAGTCAACTGGACGGAGCCCCTGGCGACAGGCCAGCAACCGCAGTCACCGCCTCTTGCAAGGTATTCGGGCAAGACACCAATTGCCCACACTTTTTGTGCGGATCTACGGCAGGACAACTGTCTGTAGTCCAGACTATGTACAGAGTGACCCATGCTGTAAAAAACTCCAAGGTATATTCCTCTATGCTTGCCTGGTGCACGATCTTAAACGCCGATATCGAATCGAACCGATTACCGAATAAAAATACCAATCTTGTACCTTCCACGCCAAACTAGTAGCGTTAAATTAACCCATTTGAATTTGAACCGATATCCAGGCCGGGAGACTTTACCCGTGTTATCTGTATTACTAACGGATCCTGTCTATCTGCTTTGGGCTCCTACATCGATCGGTATCACTTCTTGGCCCGGTCCAATTGATTGAAAACTTCAACGGCGGTAGTGTTATGTTTTCACTCGGCGATGGCGAATCTGGGCTGATGAGCTTGGCACTTCGGGTCAGACCGGAGTCCATCTTTTCGTACCCGTTTTCAAGACCCATGTTGAGTTCGAATCAGGTCCGGTTGCAATCCCATGCATATGGAAGGTATGTTATCCAAAACCATGTATGTACATATACGTATACTGAACGCATTAATATATTTTGTATACTAAAACACAATCTACATCATACATACGTATACCTAAATACATCTTATTTACATAAAATTTATAACATAAGCATATGTATGGTGCGCATACAATGCATGTATACACACTCGACATAGCTTCCCAAAACCTTACTTCTACAAAGTCACACGCGGAGACTCGGAGGATTACGAAAACGACAGGGGCCTCTTCGCCGCCTGATTGGCATACACCGTATGCCCCGTTGTATTAATGCATTAGGCCAGGTAAAAAAAAGGAGAAGTGAAAGGATGGAAAGAACCAACTCATATCGTTGAGATTGGGTCAGCCTCGACAAAGATGCACTTAATTACCAGTTAAGAAAGACATGAACGATGAGAATTGGTCAAATGACACATCTTTTTTACATAGCCACATGGGATATTCAAGGGTTGAAGCTTGTTATGGGGGAACCCAATATTTAGGGAAGGTCCAATATTTCAGAAAACTCGTTTGGAAATTATTATTATGGAATCTGAAATAATTGAATTTTGAGCTGAAATATGTTAAACAAGTTTACGTACATGTGGTTCTCGTGGAGAAGGTTCAACATTTAAGTGGGAGATTTACTAAAGTTTTCATATAGTTTGGTTGTGTATGGAGGCAAAGGAAGCGTGACTTGAGATAGCAAGGGAAGAGATCGAAGAGTACAAGCGTTGCTTCAAAGTTCAAACTCTTTGATATATTGTTTCTATAAAAAATTTATAATCGTTAAAGATCATTACATGTACGACTTTAAAGGAAGCCCAAATAAATATTTTTGTTGGAGAGTTAACCCGCAGTCTAAATATTTTTATGACGATGATAAATATATAATTGTTACGATGACATTGATAAGAATTTCTTACATTAATAATACATCAAAATTAATTTTTTTATATCAAGTAACATAATAATAGCCTCGATGAGTTAACTTGAATAGCCAACAAAAAGTGAGTCAAGTTAGTAAAATTTAAGATCGTATTAACTAACAACTAGACATACCAAATAAAAGTTACCACGTGTGCCATTGGCGCTATCAAAAGCAGAAATGTCACATGTGATTTGCACTTTCATCAAGCGTCAGGAACAACTCAATTTTGACCTAGCTTAAAAATTTAAAAAATAAAAAAATAAAAATAATAAAAAAATAATAAAAAAATAAACAATAAAAATAAAACAAAAAACAAAAAATACTCACTCACGTTCTCGCTAGCACCCACTAACTCCATTTTTCTTTTCTTTCTTTTTCTCGCTTAGTTACTCATTTCCACCACATAATTCGCACTCCACTTGCTTTCCACGTCGGACCTCTCTCTTTCTTTCTTTCTCGTTTTTGTCTCACACATAATGCCGCAACCCACTCACTCAACCTCTTAGCCCGTACCTTCGGTAATCAACCGACAACCCCTCCATTATATTCCTCCACAGCTGATCATTTTTTCGCAGAGGCGGGGCAGCCGCGAAACCCAATCCTTCATCTCACCCCTCACCTTCCTCTCTCCTACCGTAGCCACTTCCATTACCCACCGAATCAACCTCAACTCCAACCTAACCCTCCAATCGTGGAACACGTAACAAACCATAACAAAGAATAAATTTCCACCCTTCTTCCGCCTAACCATCACTCACCATCCATGCACCATCCATGCAAACCGTGAAACCACCACTCTTCACACCAGCCTCCACCATGAAGTCCCTCACCTCTAAACCATCCAACCACCCTTCAAACTCTCAACCATATATCACCTAGGTATCCTCTCAACCCGCTAAACCATCACTTTTTTTCGTCGGAGAAAAAGGCAAAGACAACCGTAAGCCTTCTTGGAGGATTGAAAGCACACATCATGCGGACCTTGGCTGAGCAACCATTTCCATCACCTGGAAATGCATCTCTACCTATTTTCTGTGCATCCCGTGACCTGCTAAGCCCATGCTCCCTTCACTTATTTACAATAAGACCAAGGCTTGGTCTTTCCTTCCTCGGCGTATATCTAATGGGGAGCAAGTGTTTTTATCAGTGTTTATTATTTGTTTTCATTTTATCCACACATTATTTTTTCTTCCGATCGGATTTGATTATTAAAGTTCGGTCATCATTTGGCATTATTGCCTTTGTTTATGGACCGGTAAACTCTTTTGATATATAATATATGTATATAAAAGGTAAAGGTTTGAGATTTAAAAGTCAAGACACATTTATCTATTGTCTTCCATAAGAGTTATTTTATTTTGGCAAGAAAAAGAGAAAAGTAAAGTTTTTTAAAAACTTAAAGAAATCATACCAATTTCTAATACGGTATGTTAATTTCTTTCTCTTTTTCTTCATTGTTTAATTATATAAAATGAAAAGGTAAAGAGTAAAAACAAAAAATAAACAATTAAAAAATAAAAAAAAAAAAATAAAAATAAAAAAAAATAAAGTGAAAAAAAAAAATAAAAATAAAAAAACTTTTAATCCATGCAATGATCGATGATGATAGGTGGAATAGCGCCCATTTATCTGTCATTATCCATAATAGCATCGGCTAACCCACAACCCGATATTGAATACTTATGCTAACTTGAATTACGTGCAAGAAATTGGATTATCCTAAATAAAATAACAAGCGTCTTAGTCCTAAACATAACCCCATCAGCTTGTAATTCGTATATGACATCATGATTCTAAATAGCTAAGAATGTTATCTTCATTATCGTTGGGATCTTAAATTGTCTTATTCCTAACCTCAATGCATAACTTGAATCTGTCACGAGAATGGATTTCAATCACACTTCAACTGAAAATCTTTCAAGTAATATGTCTATTAACCCATGTTTATTTTATAAGCCACGTATGATGAATGGACTTTGAACTCTTTGTACGAATTTGCACCAGGGCCTTTAATACTTATTAAATTCATTCAATGTCACAGCCCAAATTAATTTTTCTCATAACTTTGTGGTTGGAACTACATTTTCGCATATGTAAATAGACCCCTTATAATGCTTTTGTACCCCATGAACCAATATTTAATAGGCTACTTTAATCAAATATTTGCGGTGTTGTAATGCAGAAACTCTCAATCATGATACTTAAACATCTTATGAATTATCTTGATTCTTATCACCTTCAACCTAAGCATAACATTATCTTCGATCCGTCTTCATTCCAAATGACCATTCCAAATAAACATCTTCACTTCATCAATTTTCCAACTGATTCAACTCAAGATTATCCACCATAACCTCCACGTACCAAGCTTTCCATTGTCATATGCGGACAGCAAACTTCTTCAATCATGATTCTTATCTTGAACTTCCACGGAATCTTATCTGATTAATGCTATCATGGCAACGGATAACCTCATCCCAGGAATATTTATTTGGAAGTATTAAACTGTCGTTCAGTTGTGCAAATTGTTACCCTCTTTTATTTATTTTACCACTTTTTATCACACTAAATCTGGATTTGCTTTACTTTGTTATGTAAATATCGAAAAGCGTTAACTGTGTTTTTAATCACCTTTTGATACAACTTGTACCAAATTTGTAATAAGTGTGCATAATTGTTGAAACCTTACGTAAATAGATGATTGCTACCTGGTTATTGATATATGTTTACGAGGTTAGAAGAAGTTTTATCTTTACGAAAATTTATGCTGGTTCGTATGCTCCCTCACATCTTATGGTCTTACTCGCCTACACAGTCTCT
Source organism: Brasenia schreberi (assembly GCA_036023115.1). NCBI lineage: Eukaryota > Viridiplantae > Streptophyta > Magnoliopsida > Nymphaeales > Cabombaceae > Brasenia > Brasenia schreberi. The sequence goes on from JAYKKT010000088.1 coordinate 30,160,865, forward strand.
GATTCGCCGCCTAAGCCACACTAATTATTGTTGCAGGATGTAGCGGGCTCCCATCAGGAGGGTGCGAAACGTTACATAAGTTATGTACAGGTACCCGGCTACAGATATGATCTATTGTGTTGAGACTAACGTCTCAGGTTTGTTACCTTATGGTGATGACTATCATATTGAGAGGTTCCATACAAGTTGTGATTAAGATCATGCTCAATATCACGGTGGAGAAGAGTCCTTGAATAATGTCTGCTAACATACCCTGATATGGAGTTCACGGGGCATTTTTTTGAGCATCAAGTTTAGACACATCTCGAAGGGTCTTATCAGCTGAATCACTATGAAGCATAGTGAATAATGATCAAATCTTGTATCTCAACATTTCTAAAAGGCGCTGGTAAAACTAAAAATGAAAAATATAAAATTTCTTTTCTAAATCAATTCAAAATGATTACAAATTCAAATCATAACTTGGGTAATTGTGAATTAATCATCCGAAGCCTCAAAAACGTATTATTGGTATTATTGCATTACAGACATAAGATATTCGTTAGCATAAAAATAAAATTACACATATATTATTTAAGCATTGCATTAAAAAATATGCATAGTTCACGTGACATTCAAAAAAAAAAACTTTTGCATTTTCAATTGCATTTTATAAAAAAATCATCTGCATTCAATAATGGCGTTCGAATGACTTCATTGTTTAAATCAAAATGTTCTTGAGCGTTTTTCAGAACTGTCACATTATTTAAACCAGCTTCCACGCATCACGACCTTCAAATACCACCTAATTTCTTGGCACTCGACCGGGATTCAATCCTGAAATTTGATGGTAATGTAGTCGCGACGTACTTACTAATTCGAGGTATTTTCCTTAAAAAATAATTAAAACTTTCTTTAAGGTCATAACTTCGTGGAGGTCACTTTCTTATCGTTTGCAAACAATAACCAATCATTGGAAGATATTTGATTTATCTTCAAATGTGGATTTTAACAAGCCTCTTTAGTCATTTTTGCGACACACCTATGATGCAAAGAAATTGACCAAATCTTCGGTTTCACCGAAAGTTCAAACTTGCTATTTTCTCATAGGTGACCTTCTCCCTCATATGCAAACTTGTTTGATGAGACGCGTTCTTTTTTGATGTCAGTACCGTGTATTTGTATGGGGCCATATTTGGGACATATCAATAGAATACCACATAAAGACCCTAAGTTCCTATTAAAACTATACCATTTAATCTTTCCTTTTGAACTGACTCAACCATTCAATACCTTCATGGCGATCAAGTTGTTCCCTTTTCTCCTTGTGTTGGAGGTAAACATATATCTTTGGCGGATAACGTCTTTCCGTGCAGCTACCGAGGTCGGTTGTTTTTCGGACTATCAATAATAATTTATTTCTTCTCACTTAAACAAGCATAGGGAGGTCTAAATTCTAATCTCAATATCAGCCATGAGATCATAATATGTATAACTCTTCTCTCCCTCTAACATGCTTTATAACAAAAGTTTCATGAGACTAGGTGTGACTGAGATATGTATCAATGTATAAGGGCATATAGGAAGATATATTTAGGATGCAATGAAGCAAAGAACATCGCAAAGTGGTATTCTTTCTATCTTGATATCATGTCGTCATCATACTTAACATATAACATATCGGTAGAAATGAGCTTTATATCCAATCTGCTTTTTGATGATGACAAATCACCAAAAATATGTTGACAATATTCAGAATGGATGTTACAAGTGTGCACGATATCAAATAATAAACGTATCAAGCGATGTCATTTTTCTTTGGGGATGGTTTCAACTCCCAAATAGTATCGATAACAAATATTCTTCGTTAAGAATGGAACGTTGATAAGATGCAATTAGATTTAAGATCTTATGAACTAAATAAATATGCCTTCTTGAATATGGAGTTATGTCACGTAATGCGTGAACTTCTTAGTTTTGTATATCAATCTCTTCAGGACGAACAAGAGCGTATACGCAAATACTTGGGATGATACGACTCAAACAGGACCTGTTAAGCCAAAAGATATAAGACCCAAATTGGATAGAGGCTTATCCTGCAAAATACTCATATTATCAGGCGTTACATGGTTTATCAGACGTGAAACGATCTTGAGACCATGTCACAACAACATGTATACCTTATCTTTCAAAAAAATGTAAAGACAAATATACATCTTCTTAATTCCTCAAATGCAAAAAATCATGAAAAAAGGGCAACTCAACAAAGGAATTGTACAAGAACACGTCTATATAATTCAAGAACAGGAGCCCTTGCCGGATGGAGATGGCCGAGACCGTATATAAAAAGCCCGCAATATTCATGGAACGCATCCCGCCATTTGCCGGTCGGTAATTTATCAACAAGTATCCGTGTGCCATTGCCTCATATATACCGCGCAAAGCATAAAGGATGAAGATACTTATTGAGTCGAGATAAAGTGCTGATCCTTGTTGATGGAGCCCTTTCTTTAAGTTTTCTTCCCGAATTGTTTGCTTTTTCTCGCGTGACAATACCCTCTGAGAGTGAATCCTGTGATTTAATACCATGGGCTCTTGACGACCTCTCACTGAGCCCGTGGTCGTTGGTGGTAGGCATCGGTTACGCACTGGTGAGTAGGCGTCGTAGCTCAATCCAAAATATCCAACCATGATAATCCAACAACCACCCTTCAGTTTCACAGTTTTTACAACACACATCTATTTCCTTTACCATATTTTGTTTTGCGTGCCCTTCCTGTGATAGAGGAGAACAACCAAGGCTTAGGCTTCCGGTTCCTTCCCACTTAAATTTTTTTTCCACATTTCTTGAAATTGTGGCATCTATTTCCTTTACCATGTTTTATTTTGCGTGTCCTTCCCATGATAGAGGAGAACAACCAAAGCTTACACTTCCGGTTCCTTCCCCCTCAAAAAATTATTCCACATTTCTTGAAATTATGAATGCCAACTGCAGGTCAGGTCATCTAATTCTTGAACCTGTTCTCAGGATATTGGAGGTTTGGAGCTAAATTTTTCTGGAACGAGTATAACTTAAATTACATCATGGCAACTTATAGGAAACTTCAGGTTAACCATTTATCCTTCATTTCACATTTTCTTTATTTAATTATCTTTTTCTATGATTTCTTGTTGTTAATATCAACGCCACAATATTGTGAAGGTTTCTCTTCTTGATGGGATTGTCATGGGAGGTGGCTGTGGAGCTTCTATGCATGGAAGATTCCGAGTTGCCACAGAGAATACAGTAGTTTTCCTCTCTCACCAAGTGTATTTGGATAGTTTTTATATTGTGATCCTCTATTTTCATCTATTTAAGTTAAATAGCCATTGGAACGGTTTCCTTAGAAGAGATCTTAGCCAAGAAACCTTGGTAAGAGTGTTCTTGTAAACAAAATTTTAGCATGCTTTGTTATATCAAGTCCAAGTGTCTGAACTTGATCAAAATTTTCAATCATAATCTCTGCATTTTGTACTAGCTGAGCTTTATTTTAGTCCAGTGCAACTTCACGATGTGTGTTACTTTTCTTGTTCATTTTTTTGTTAGAAATATTGGCCATGTTTATTTGGTCCAAAATTTATTTATGTTGATTTTGAAAGGAAAAAGCATTTCCCCCCAATATTTCTCTTTTCTTTACAAAACTGTCTTCAATATCTTTTATGCAGCAAACTGAAGTTAAAGTAAACTGCATTCTACTTTTGGACCTAGTATTGATACTGTTCAAAGTTCTCTCAGTTCTCAATAAAGGGTGGTGATCTAGATTCAAATTTACAAAATGGCTTGTGAATTTATAAGTTGTGTGCCATATTTGTATACCAGTAGCTTTCATCAAGATAAACTGCCACAATTCACAGTAGCAAAGGTCTTACAAGGAACTTCACATGCAGTTCCGGAACAATAACTGTATCGTGGGACATGCACATTGACTTTTAACTCCAGGAGTGCATAAACAAAATTAATGTGCTCTATCTGCAAGATTGCTTGTTTAAACGTTACCAAGGGCTCCCCCTTCTTATGTCAAAAAAGAGGGGAAGGAAATGGCTGGGAAGTAAACTGTGGAAAACATGACATGAATGGTTATGTATTCCTATCTTTTGAGTGGTTACATATTCCTATCTTTTGTCTGAGCGAAGAGCACCTCCATTCTCTACTTACCGAAAGGTTTCGATGTTCAATTTAATGACAACTATAACAGGTCTGTTGCACAAACATATACAAAAGCTATGTTGAGTGTGTATATTTTTGTCGATATTGGCATACTTAATTTCGTTCAACTTCATCATCTATTTGAACATTCATATGCTTTTTAACATTTTCAGTATACAACTTAACAAAACTAGCTTTGACTCATTCATTATGTGTGAGGTTCATAAAAGTTTCTATTTTCCTTGGTTGGTGAAATCTCTTTGCAGGTGTTGGCAATGCCTGAAACAGCATTAGGCCTGTTTCCTGATGTTGGTGCTTCTCATTTTCTCTCCAGGCTTCCTGGTTTCTTTGGTACTTCTTTCTGAACTTATTGTTAGCATTATATGCGTTGTAGCTTCACAAGCAGCATCATGGTTTTCTTTTATGTTTGTCAATCTTTTTCTTTGTTATGTAAAATTAGACAAACGCACTGCTTTTGATTTACAGCCATAAAATATTAAATTTGCGAGCTGAGAAGTACAATTTGGCGTTTTTCTAAAATATGAATGAGATCAAGGTTTAAGCCTCAACAATTTGACGTATAAAAGTAGGACATAAATGGTTATACAATTATCAAATAAGTTGCTTTTTTAAGGAGTTCAATCTGCAGTAGCCGTGAGGCAGCTTAAGCACACTCAACAACACATCTGAGAAGTTATCCATTCCTCCCCTGATTGGATTGAGAAGGATTCCTCTGGTCTAACGGAACCAAAGAATGTTGTTAAACTGTATGACTTACTGTAACAGGCGCTACTGATAAAAGGAACTTGGAAACATATTTCCAGCTTTCCACAAAATCTATGGTTTTCCTCCTCTTTATCATTTATGTACTGACTTTTCAAGCTATGCCTTTGTTCTGTACTCTTCTTGCACATCTGCTGGATATTGGATCTTTCTAGTCAAACCCTGAATTCTTTTCTGATAAGGTGATCTAGTGACACCCTTGTACTTCTTTCTGTTTAGGAGAATATGCTGGTCTGACTGGTGCAAGGCTTGATCCTGCTGATTTGCTTGGATGTGGTCTTGCCACCCACTTTGTATCATCTGTGGTAAAATTGCTTTTGCTGATTTAGCAGCTTCCAATTTTTTTAAAGCTTTTTCTAACTTTTAGTTTTTGTTGGGGACTTCTTCTAGAGATCCGTAGCTTGTATTCTTCTTTCTTGGCCTTGATTCAAGATTCCATAGTAATCTATGATCACTGATACTTTTAATAGGACGCTGTACCTGTGTTTGACTTTCTGACACCTGATACTGGTACCTCCCCTGTGTTCAACTTAGCATTAACTATTTTAATCTTCTTAACTGAGATTCTAACATAAAGACAGTTTTAATCCATTATTACTTTATCAGTGACATGCAAAAATTCAGTTTTGCTATAGTTGTAGAAGATGATTTCAGTTATCAAGTACTATAGATAATTTATACATGTCAATGTGTTCCCACACCTATGATTTTTTGAAGTTGTGACAGCATTCATGTCTCCCACCTGCACCTGTGCCCTTGTGTCACAGATTTCTTCATCCCACACATGGATCATTTTTTACGGCACGACAATACTTCTTTGTTTCATATCATCTTATTGCTTTAAAATATTTGCTCCATTTGATGCTTCTGAACCAATAATGCTCATTTTATCTTGTACTTTACAGAAATTACCTTTACTGGAAGCAGCACTGTATGAGGTGAATGCGTCCGATCCAATTGTTGTTGGAGCAATGATTAATAGATTTTCAGAAAGGCCTCCAGAAAAGGGCAGTGTTTTTGATCGGTGAGTTCTTCACTCTTAGTTCATGTGTATTGCATATATCCAATATTGTGTTATATAGTCTGCCTGTCTAATTCCACATATCCTTATTCCAAGTCTTGATGGTAATTATATGCTGGTATCTGATTTTTCTGCATAAAGCAAAATGAAAATATTAAGATTTATATATTGTTGTTTGGAGTCTTTGGACACAGTAGTTTACTGAAATTGGGCCAGCTTACAACTTAGGTTGCCAATTTATGTGAGGTTGAGTGGGTGTTCCATGGTATAATACTAGAGATGTATCCACACATGCTATATGCTAATAATTTACTAATAAATGTTGAACACAGTACAGTTTTCTCATGGAGAGGACAATAAAGATCAGGTTTTTAGATACATGTGTTGACTAATGCCTATGGACATATATACTTGTCTCAAGTTACTCCTATATTTTCTCAAATTCATGACAAAATCAGTTGTAGCAGTTTAGGAGATGGTTTCAGTGCCATTCTGGACCAAGTTAAATAAAAAATTTGGCATATTTGGAAAAATGCAGAAGGGAAGGCATAATGTCTATGGGCGATTGGCCAAGGGTGAAAAAAAGTGTAGATTTGGTGTCATGTGCACAGTATGCTACTTGTATAGCGGCTTTTATCATTGGAAACAAATGCATGAAGAAGTTATTCTGCCTGTTGCTTTACACAGGTGCTCCTTTTGTCAATTAACCACTTTACTCCTTTTCCTGATGCATCTTGTGTCAGAAAGGGGTTCATCATTCTGCAGTACGTATCCTTTTTCAGACGGGTCCATCATCTTGTATGTATCTTCAGTGCACTTTGTGGTGTTTAATGTTCATCATGGAAAGAACTGACCTTTAGCTTCACGGTGATGATGAAAGCTTAGAAAATAGGTGGATACGGTTAAGCATATTTACTCTTAAGGAACCCTGCACATGTGTTCTTCACTTGTATACTTCAAGTCTTTTTATGATGTCATGCTTTGTGCTTTTCGGAATAGTTCTTGAATAGACATTATGTTTTCTGTACTTGTCATGAGTTTCACGAGATTGCTGATATAAACAATATTCTATTGCTTGACTCTTTAGAATAACAAAGACATATATGTCACCCGAACGTTTGCCAAGTTTTGGTGAATCCTGCAAATTAATTGAATATTCTTCATGTTCTGTCTTGACCATGTCTCTCTGAATGTAAATTCTATTGTTTGACTCCTCAGAATAACAAAGAAATGTGGAGGTTAGCTGAATTTCCAAGTTTTGGTGAATCGTGCACATTAATTGACAGTTCATGTTTTGATCTTGACCATGTCTGTCTGAATACTGCATTTTTCTTATTTTTCGATTTGCACTTCTGGCTGATGAAGCTTATACTGTTACAGACTGGAGACTATCAATCGGTGTTTTTCAAAGAGAACGGTGGAAGAAATTTTGTATGCCCTTGTGAGTAATTGCAGCAAATAAATAGTCATCATTTTGAAGTGAGATTTGGTCTCTTGATGTTTTCCCCAGGTTGTTGCCTGTATCTGTTTCTTAATTAGATATTATTGCTGTTGTAGGAGGTTGAGAGTTTGAATGGAGCAGATGAATGGGTTTCTTCTACGATTCAGTCTCTAAAAAAAGCATCACCGTTGAGTCTCAAAATTACCTTACGATTGGTATGCATCCTCTATACTAATTGTGAAATTTTCTCACGGACTGCTCTCCAAATTCACTTGAATAGAATTCTTGCAATAGAAAACGAATACAAAGAGATGAATCTCCATCGTTATTTTGCCATATATGACTGAAAGGGCCCATCTGTTTCTATCTGCATGGGACCAGAATTGTTTGAGGAAATCTTCTTCTGTAGTTTGATGCTTTTTCCTGTTGGCAAAGTTATCCATGTGGGTTTGCAAATGAACCTGGAGGTGCTGGAAACTGATGTTTCTCTAGATTCTGGGCGTTGATCCTTTAACTTAAAAGAATGGTTCGCCTAGCGTGTACACATTTCGTTTGTCTTATGGTGATTGAGTACCATAAAATGGACTATGTTGTCAAATATGAACGCTTTTGTTTCATGGCTCTCTTACACAACTAGAGGCAGTTGTCATATTTGTTGGTCCAACACTCTCTTGTTCCCAGTTTCCAAAAGTTGGTTTTCTGTTTAGTCATTTTAAATGTACCACTTGTGCACCAGATCAGAGATGGCCGGCTGCTAAGCATCGATCAGTGTCTGAGTCTTGAATACAGAATATGTTGCCATATCTTGCGAAAGAAACACAGCGCTGATTTTTTTGAGGTAATTGTAACATATATGCTTTTTATATGCTTTTCTGGTGCTTGCTTTATCTGATAGTTCTGAACGAGATACTTTTTCACTCAGGGCTGCAGAGCGATACTGATTGACAAAGACAGGAACCCAAAGGTTGTTATCTCCGTTACACTGCTTTTAACATGTTACAAGTGTGTGTGGCTATTGACAATGCAACCACAAGATGGAGAGTCTCAAGGATCTGAACCTGACTCATCACCAGTCTAGACCCATCGTCCACAATTGAGGGCAGAAGCCTTCCAAACTTGAACAAGTTGGACCGACTGATTGTCATATCCAAGTGCTGTTTGACATTTGAGTTGGGGTCATGTAAACTTTTTCAGTTAAAACATCTGTGCGTCTCAAACTCTCACTTCTAGTGGTTTTGTTCCCGTTCTGCAGTGGCAACCATCAAAATTGGAATCAGTTACAGAAGAGATGGTCAATGATTATTTCTCAAAAGTTGATGATGACGAATGGAAGGAGCTGGAATTTTCTTCAAGGCCTAGAGCTACAGCATGTGTCAGATCAAATCTCTAAGCATGTTACGAGATGATGATACTCTAGCATTGTTGCCAACTTGCTGTTGCCTTGTAAGCAATTGAGAACAGGTTCAACTGGCCAGTTATGTGATAGAATATCCAGAAGCCTGCTACTTTAGCAGCATCAAATAATAGATGATTAAACTGTACTATTGTAATTCAATAATTAATTTAATCTCATGTTCAACTTGGTCTAGTATACGCGAATAAGCCTGTCATGTTGTGGTTTATATGAAATCTGATCAGATTTTGGGCCGATGACTCTTTCATGTTTTTTCCACGGGTTCAGTTTTGGGGTCTTCCAGAACATTGTAAGATCTTGAAGAGGGCAACAAAATGGGAGGCCAATTAGGAACGGTGGAAGATGTTAGTGAATTAAAGTCACAAAGTTACTCACTCTCTTCTCTTGAAATGATGATCTTATAGGTATCTTGAGTTTGTTTTGTTTACACAACCAGTCGCTACTGTGTCCTCTGTGGAGCAATCCTTGTATTTCATTTGATACCTTTAACGAAAATGTACTTTTTGTTGAGAGAAAGAAGTCTGATCAGATCTATCAAGAATTGCTCCCTCCTGAAATAACTATAAAATATTGTGATCCTCATTTATGGCTTTTCTAATTACGATCTGAAATAAACTTGATGATCTGATGGCTATCTTGAATATATGAAGATTATTGAAGACAACCGAGGATGGCCTGATTTTAACAGGCCGAAACAGATGCAGCTTCTAGGTGGCAAGACACTGCTGCTCCCTTGCTCATTGACGTCCAACGCGTGTGTTTTACCATAACATGTCAATAGGCATCGAATCACATTTAGGGTTTTGAACTTAAACCTGCTAATGTTCATCGAATCATGGTTTTCTCATTATGGCATAACTTTGGCACTTGCAACAGTTAACTGCCTAGATTACATGCTTATCTTGGTTGGGGATTCATTCCAGTGTCTTTCGAAGTCGCTCACTTGTATCACCATGACACCTTCAAATACACACACATACACACATGTGTGTGTGTGTGTGTGCGTGTGCAGCGGGGCACAGGAATGTAAGGGTGGTATTTTCTCAGACTTCACAGGACTGTAATCTTTTTATGGGCGGACGTGACCTATACGCGCTTTGGAAGGGTTTAAAAATAGATGCTGGAACTGGCTCAAGCTTGGACCCTACTCAAGTTCAGATAAGGCCTGAAAACATGACAGATTAGGAATTAAATGCCGGTCACCTTCATGTGGAAGCTAAGGACATCTATGTGTTCTGCCATTTTCAGCTGTGGAAGTTACTGGGCCTGACAAGTAACACACCGCATCACTCGTCACCAATCATGTGAAGAGAGAGCTCCCTTTTCATAAGGTCTTTATTAGTAACTAACATGGACATAGGTGATAGGCCCCAGTTATCGAACATGGGCAAACTCTTAACTACATGAAAAACATATTGCACATTACATTACAACCGTCAAAACTGCTTATTCGAACTCTAGAACACAAGGAGATGGCTCTTAAGAAGGCTTCCTCTTCCAAAAAAGACGATCATTCTCATGACCAAAAATAGAGAAAGTGGAACCGCGTATTACCAAGTTGTTTCTTCAGCTACTGAACTTCTGTTCCGTGCCTGGGGAAGCCTGCAAGCACAAGACGTATGATCAAACAATGGGAAAAGCTTTTAGAATTCTAAGTTTCGTCTCTAATGAAAACAAGGTTGTTGGATAACTAAACAGAATGCAAGGAGAAGAGACCATGTAAAGCAAATACCAAGACTACACCTGCGATCAGAGAATCCAAATGACCTTATGATCAGATGTGAGATATTATTGATAGTTTTCATTCAAAGAAATCGCTCAATCACTTCTGGCAGCCCTTGTGTATCACAGGGATCTCTTATGACTTCTTGTACACATTGGGCTTAGCTATTGGATATTTAATTTATTTGTCAATGTCAACATATTTAGGCACCAGGCAAAGTGGTCCTTTCAGGAACCTTCAGATTTATTTGCATTTGTTTCTAATTAGATAGCAGAGATTGAGTCCATAATCTTATAAATGCTTGACAGAGATGTCCACCTCTTATATGCGCACACAATGCATAAAAATGCTTTACAATCATATCCATTTGTGCCAGAGAGATGCATCAGTATGTCCAACGACCATTTCACTCATAGAAGTTATCAGTTACATATAGCACAAATTCATTTTTTAACTTCAGATATTTGTTGAGAATAACTATAAAAGAAGACAATCCAGAGTTTCCAAGAACTCACCCCAATTGAAGTCACAAAACTGCAAACAGCGCATTTCACAGACCGGGCTCCATATTGATACATCAGCAACATTTGGCAGTTCCCACAGTTAACATGTGCAACCAGATTTGCTGCAAATAGATGCTATAACCTTGAGTAATCTGAGTGTGGTTGCGAGGCTATGTGCAAATGTAGATTGGAAATGTATGAAGATGTATATAAAATTTTTGGTTTGAGCACTTGACAAGAGTTACAGGCATGGATAAGCATGAAAAACATACAATGTCACATATTACTAATATGAAATTTTTTAACCGTTATGTCAGCAAATGCAGCACTATCATCAGTGTATCGGAAATGGGTGAATCTTCCATTTAGATATGTGTCCCATAGATGCAGAGACAAAATGATACTTAAAATAACAGAATTAAGCAACCAGACTGGCAAAGTTGAATTAGATTTCAACTTCGTATATGGAAATTATTTGACCGTTATTGGCAAAATCATTTTTCTTGGAATCTTTACCTTCAAGAGCAAGGTTGATAGTATGACAACAGGAGCACTGCACGCTAGTTGCCCCACGAATGTACATTAAAAGAGTGTGGCAGCCTCCACAGACCAACTGAGCCATTTCTGTGCCTGTTGCAGAAGCTTGAAGGCATTATGCTTTGGTAGCAATGATTTTAGGATAGAGACGGCTTAAGGAAAATGCAATAATCTTCAAACACTTGTAATTGTAAAAACCAACAATAAAGAATCCAATGATCTAGTTAAATTCCCCCACTTCGAGCACACATTTTTTTTCCTTAGACAATCATATAACATATTGTAGTATGGCTAGCTGCACCTCTTCATCAAATGAGAAGATAATATATGTTGGCCTACTTTCTTAACCTCCATCACGAACTCTCAAGCATACCAATCATCATATAATAGCCACAAAGTTCTTGAGATCAAATCTTTGATGATGATTGTACTTGAACCTCTATGCACATCTCATGTTAAAAACAAATCGTACGGTGATAATAAGAACTGGTCAAGTGGATTTCTTAGGGACTAATGTCCTCCCAGAAAGATATATTTATTTATTATCTCAAAGTAGTCTATTTTAAATACTACATGAAGTTAAATTTCCCACTTAAACGAAGCATTATGATAATTTTGCTGTGGCACCACCTCAAGCAAAACAAAGTGTTTTTGTTGCCTTCCTGGCCTTCCAGGATTAAGTATGTTACATTTTTCTCTTTGTCTTTTTTTACACTTAGAACATAATAATTTCAATTAACTTCTATCAAATTAGGAAATGATTAGTGATCACCATAAGAAATAGAGCAGCTTTTAAGGTATCCATGTCAAGCTCATGGAGAATGATATTTCCTCTGATAATTTTCTTGCTAGTATTTGAACTTCACATGTATGTATCACATAGGATGCAAATTCAATGGCTGCGAGATCCATCAGAAAATCAAACTCAAAGCACTAACATGCATATGTCCTACAGCATGAGAGGCCCATTTTCTCTCCAAAATTGTCATCATTGCTTGTAGGCAAAATTCCAGAAGATGCAGAACAATGGTTACGATTAGAAATGTTCATAGTAGTCTATATTTAGGAATGTGAGGTAAAGCACCAAAATGATTTTACCAAATGTATGTAATAGCAAGAAGAATAGATTCGAAAACAAGTAAATTGGTGAACAACCTGGGGGAGGTACCGCAGTAACTGCGTTGCAAACTGCACAGCAGACCGACGTTGCTCCAAGTGGATATAGAAGAAGATTTCGACAGCCTGAACATACTAATTGGCTCTGTACACCTAGGAAGTCGTCAGATCATGGAGTTAATAATATTGTTGATTATCATTTCTTAGAATGTCACACGCATGCGCGCACACACATCTCCAATGACTATATCAGGAGCAAAGTAGTATTTTAATTAAGAAAGTTGTTTTGTAGAAGATAACTCGAGAAAGATTTACCGCAATATTTACATCTGACAGTCATTTTATAGACTGAAACAAAATTTAGGTATGCAGACAAGTTCTAGGATATCACAAGTTCACAACCACAAGTACCATCCGGGCAGCAAAACAATTTACAAATAGATCCGATCAAATGGGAGATGGAAGAACAATGGCAGAAAGTCATCATTGTCCACACTAATCGGCATCTTCTTATTGGAAAAATATTTTGAAACTTGAGTAGATAATACATAGAAATTATGACAAATCGTTACCATTTGGAGGTGTGAACGACACTGGGGGTGATGGGTATGGCGCAAGAGGAACCGGCATTGTTTATATTTGCAGTTGGTCACGTTCTTTACAGCAAACCTCAAGAATCTCACGTCTAAGATAGTCGAAGACCCAGATCTCCCATTGCATATATAGCCTGCATAAAGAAGCAGAGATCATTAAAGATATAAGAGCCTATACCAATGAGTATGGTAGGACATTAAATACTTCATGGTGCTCCTGCAGTGCAAACTCTTAGGGAACAGTACTGAAAAACCAAATTCTTAGGGAACAATACTGGAAAACCAGCAAAGCCGTTCCATGCGACCGATGCAGGGATCAAGTTGACCTCCAAATACACAAGACAACAGAGAGAGCAACTATCATAAAATGCCATAATAGGCTATATTTATTCATTTCGTCCCAATTTCATTACCTAACTCAACTATTACAATCACAAAGCACCGAATAACTTAGACACTCCAAAATCCATAACAATGACACATTCGAACTAATTTGACAGAGAACTAAAGACCCAACTCTCAAGAAAATCAGATAAACTAATTTAACCTTGTATATTTTTCTGGGAACCTTCTGCTTTTTCTGTGAGACGCAATTGATGCCTTTGCAAAATGCGAAAGGTTGTGCAGGCTCAAGAAGGTTGAGAACCCACTTCTCCAATCCCACATGAACCCAACATATATATGCAAAAACTGGAGGGGAGAAGAGAGAAATAAAAAAAAAGGAAAAATCAAAGCCCAGAACCCATGTTTGTCTTTTCGAAGAGAGATTAAAGGCGACTCTAAGCGAAGAGACCGACCAAAAAGAGCGAAGCCATTGCATGATTATCTGCAATTTCAGTAGAAAGGCAAGGACCAACTTCTTACCGTGGACAAAATAAATGCTTGCAGTTCAGTTTCACTCAAAGCGAGAAACCGAAGTAGATTATCTTACAAGAAGTAAGATAAATGCAAGGTGGCAGTGGGTTTCACTTCATATTTCCATTTCTTCTCAATGACACGCACACACACTCGCGAGAGATATCAATGTATGTCCATTTTCTTTATCCTTTTCGAATAATAAGGATGTTTTCTTACCGTTAATGAGTTTTTTAAACGGCTCACAAGATTTCCCAGTACACATCTTACAGTTTCAAATCTTGGCAAAATCCATCGGGACTTGTTTTCGAGGTACGACTTAGTGAGGCCAGTGATGGCAGTGTTGAAATATGCATGAGATATACTGCTTATTTTGTATCTGCTGGGGTGGTTGTCGGTTAATGATAGGAGCTGGAGAACACCACACGCTTGTCGAATGAGTGGTGCAGAATCACGCAGCCTACACCGTATTACTCTCGAGGCCAAAATTGGATCTCTCACGGTCTGACCATCGGGGTGATCGTTCAAGTTGACGATATATATATATATATATATATATATATAGTTGAGTGATTGGAGAAGATATTTTTTAAAACTTTTAAAATGTTCTAAAATTATAGAATTCGAACCCTATGAATGAGTAAAAGTTATAAATATTGTGTCTTATCATTTGATAGACTACGATAAAATCGCATATCAATACTGTTTACACTGTATGGCTGCAAAACATAACATATTATATTCATATTACATAGATATGATATGATATGATGTTTTTCATAATAATTTAAAAAGAATTTATTGTACATTAAAAATGTACCAACAAGCAATTATAGGTATTATAAAGCATGATATTGGGTGTACGATAGGTTCTACACCAACAGTATAAGGAAACATTAGGTTGTACCATTGTTGTAGCTAAGCTCATTAGCCTTGTTATATAGTACCAGTACCATACTAGTTAGTATATAACACCAGCCTAGTCAAAATGTAGCTTAATATATAAAATATAAAGTATTTTAGCAATAAAAGTTGAAAAAGTTATTAATTTTTAAAGTACTTTTTCAACTAAATTTAAAATGTCCAGCATTGTACCGAAAATAAATATATAAATTATATACATAATATGTATGTGCATACATCAGTATGATTCAGTACAGTGTTGGAAGCAATCACAAAAAGCTTAGGTTTATGTGCTTTGTGATTTTCATTGGTCCTTGAACACAAAATTCAATTAACATGTGAAGCTTCGTGTGCCATAGATCATAGTTTTGCTGCAGATATACATTCATTTGGACCAATAAGAAAAATTCTTCATCAACATATAAAGACATGGTTAAAGCATTGGAAATTCTTCAGTAACTGTATACACTTTGTTCTTAGTTACACCAACTTCATAATTTTTCTGATTGCAAGCTGGAATTAGAAATATTATAACAGATATCCACATCCTGTGTAATGAATTCTCGAGGCATTCAACTTGACCATTCATTCTTTATAGAACTGAGATTGTTTTAACTTTGTGGGATTCAAAAAATATCCATGATTTTTGAAGGTAAACTTCAGCCGTAAAGTAAAAATTGAAGTTTTTGTGCAACTGGGTTTGTCTAGAATCCTTATTAGGTCAACTATTTTCTTTAGATTCTCATTTGATTTAAGAAACCTAAATTGTTATTCTCCGAATAAAGGAAGAGAGTTTCGTTAGGACAGCCATCGTAAAACTTTGTCAGACTTGTTTACCATGAATGTTACAAATTATGATAGGGTTGCGTGCAAACAAAGAATTCATGTAGCCGACCCATGGAAAAAAGGCTTAGTAGTTGTTGTTGAAGCTTCTCTCCTATTATAAATACTATGTGGGATAAGTGGCTGTAAGGTCGAGAAGTTTTGTTTTGAGTTCTAGTTGCAACAGTTCCTCCCTATTATTCATCTTTTCTTGCTCATGCTCATTAAATAAAGGCTATCCTTTGCGTCGATGCAGGCTCAACATCTAGGCCGTATTCCACGTTAAATTTGGTGCAATTGTTATTTTTCTCCTCCCCCCTCTTCTTCATTGATTTTCTCTTTGCTTCATTTGGTTGATTTTTTTCATGGTGATTTACAGAGAAAATTTACTCAATCTTTTGCTCATCTGATGTACCATCCATTAATATGCAGATTTCAGTTGTTGTACTGAAAATCGTATAGGCAGAAGTTCAATTCAGGTCTAAGTAAAACAGATAAACTTGCGAGCTTTTAAACCAATCTGAACCCAGCTACTGCTTAAGATGTAACCTGACAGATGTTTTGGATATAAAGCTCTCTTGATCTTCTAATTCAAAGCCAGCATGTGAGCCAGTTCATGTGCGGTTGAAGATAACTCCGAAACTGTCATTTTCTATCCTTTCTTTTTTCTGATTTTAGGTTGCACTGGAAAAAGTGTCAGAATCATGGGCAAAGGCAAATATGAGGCCTAGATTTTGAACGGAGAGCAACAGAAAGGGGAATAGATTCCACTGGTCCTAAGTCCTTGAATATGGTTTTAAATAATAATCCAATGATGTTACATATTGCACAAAGGTATCTGCACTTTCTATCTTCAGAAAGATTTCCATCATATGGCATATGACAGTATTCTGTTACATGGCCTTCGTTCTCCATGAAAACAATAAGCATCCTTCAAATAGAATGCCAAAGTTGTGTGCCTTGTGGACACTGTCCTTATCTATTATTTACCGTTTAGGTGAAGCAGAATTTGAGGTCAATGTACACACTATTCTTGTGCAAAGCAACAATCAGAACCTGAATCCATATTTCTGCTAAATCTGTTCTCCACCATCGTCTTCCTATATCTCGTTCGATAAAGACATTGTGCCCCACTATCACAAACCAAAGATATGCATGACCAGAACCAAACCAATCCTGAACCTTCACTAAGTTGGCTACATGTAGTCTCAATCGTATTGTTCTCTATTTTGTGTCACCGTAAACCGAAACAAAGCCTTATTCTGCTGTCGGCTACACGGATTGTTAGCCACAACTGTGCTGTATTTTTTGCCACATAAACCGAATTAACCAAGCGTTATTCCCAATCCAAGTGAGGTTGATTGCATGGATCTTTACATTATTGTATGTAAACACCAGATATGTTCCCTTCTTTCTCTAGAGAGAGGTTTTGCTTGGGAGGTTGCCCCCAACTCTTTACAAACCAATTGCCACAGCAGCTGTCTTCATTATCAGACCTCTCTCTCTCTCTCTCACACACACACACACACCCAGTAAAAGATGAAAAACAGGTTAAAAGATGAAAAACAGGATATGTACATGAAATAACTGGGTGGTAAAAATTGGGTATGATAACAGAAGGATTAATATCCCATACAGAAAGGCCCAAATCCAAATTCATTGTAGGTGCAGGTACTCGTCTAATTAATGGTAAAAATGAAAAAGGAAAGGAAACTCAAGAGGACGACGACGGTGTTCACCATGTCCCCTTCTACCTTGAGCGGTCCCCCGACATGCCTTATCTCATTCACCAAACCTCCTCAGGGCCAAACACATGTCCAACAAGACGTGTGTGGCTAACATGCAGTATCACAGAACTGGTGATATGGCAAATTACCAGTGTCCCCTCTTAATTCGTCTACATCAATCCTTTGTCACACTGTACCCTTGTGAGAGTGTGAAAATTGCTACTCTATTGATACTATACCATCTATGTTAATCCATATCATTGGGTTGGATACATGAATGGTTTAAAAAAAGAAAAAATATATAAACAAGTATATATAAACTTTGAACCATTTACTTTTTTCCCATAAAGCAACTTCCGTTCATACTCGTTTAGATTGTTGTGGATGGTTCAACAGATAGGAGCGACTCATATTCTTTATAGACCTCTATGACAACAACAACTAAGCCTTTTCCCATACTAGATGGGCAGGCTACATTTGTTCTTTGTTTCTATGTAGCCTTATCATAATTTGTAGAATCCATAATAGATAAGTCCAACAAAGTTTTACGTTGACTGTCGAAAGCCTAACGCAACCCTCTTCTTTTATTCGGGCTTGGGTCCAACCATGCAAGGGTGATCCCTTAGGAGTTTTACACACCTATATGAAAGAGAAAAAATAACAAAAAGTTATTCTATAGGTTTTAGATGGAGGAAGTTAAAATTGGTAGGTATTACATCACTTAGGAAGATAATAAGTACTTAGGATTGGTTTTCTAAGGCGACAAAAAAATGATTGAGATGGGAATGTGTCTGAAGTGTTTTGTATAATTAGAAATAATCACTTAAATTAAAAGGCAAATATTATGATTGACAATATTATATGATACTAAGTGTTGGGTAGTCAATTAATATGTGCAAAGGATGTTTATGGTAAAATGTTGAAGTATATGAAAGACTAATATATGGATAATGATATTATTAAAGGAAAAGTTAGGAGAGAGAGAAGATGGTAGGCATGGGAGCAGGGACCATCAAGATACTGTACTTAGCATATACTCTTCTCCGCATTTTTGCTTTCTTTCCCAAATGAATATTCCGCGAGCGAGATGTGTGTGTGTGTTTGCTACGGTGTGGTTGGCCTGTCACTGTGCAAAACGAAGCATTCGTGTCCACACAATTTGTGGCAGCGGCAAAACGGTGCTCTAACGCAACAATCTCGGGCTCGAACACTCACATGCCAATCTGCTCCAAACCCTGAAAGAAAGGGAAAGCTGGTCCGGGTCGTGGGCCTGGACCTGACCCTCTGGACCCAGCTGCCTTGGCATCTTGAAGCACATCATGGCCCCTCTCAATTATCATCCATAAATAAATACTACCAAAATACCCTTCTTCAATATATATTATTTTTTGCGGGACTGTGTACATGTGGCAAGTCTTTACTGGTTAAGGAGAGCCAATTCTTCCTTAACTGGGCTTAAGGAGGCGAAAACTGATTTGATCTACTGCACCCCAATAAAAAAGACACTATAGTTGATGAACCAACAAGAGTTCTTGTTAATTGGACTCATGGCAAGAAGAGATGTTTCACAAACTTTGTTGGTTTGGTTGGTTCAAATGGGTAGAACGGTTGGTTCCTCTAAGTTCAACTTTATTTGGATATGGTGTTTCAACCCAACAAAACCAAAAACTAGACTTTCTTTCTTAATTGCCACTATCAATCTTGTGTCATATTAGCACTTAACTCCAAAAAGGCAAGATTAATTCTTATTTTCTGGAGTACTTCATCTGCTTTTGAAGTGCTTGGCATCTAATTTCTCGAGTTTCCCATCAAAACTTCATCGCTTCATGTTTTATCTACTATTTCTACTGCTCTAACCTCATTTGGATGTACAAATGAGTCTATACATCAAGGCCAACTAAGAAAAATACCATGTAAAAATGATGACGTCCTGTTCCTCCACAGTGAAGAACAAAGAGATACTGTTTTATCTCAAGCTGAAAAAACCAAAACCATGTTCACCTGCTGGTGCTAATCAATGACCTTCGATTTGTTAGTAGTGTTATATTTTCAAAGACGCTTAAAAATATCTTGTTTCTTGAGGTTTATTACAAACAACTTACATAAATAATAAACACTTTACGAAAAATAGGGGCACAGTATACTGTTTAAAGGGTGAGCTCTTTGATGTCATGTCAGTTCTTAAATATTGGGTTGGGTGTGCTAAATCTCAGTGGCATGTTCTAGATCAAAACCCTTACATATTGGTCTTGGGTCAGGTCAACTATCAGAAATAAAAAGCTTAGCTGCAGTACTGCACCATGGTCTTCGCGGGTGCTACTAGTTTTTCGCATACGAACCCGGTTCCGCCAATTAGGACCCAGTAGCTGATGATGTTTTCATTTTTTCCAGTGGAGGAGGAGCCCATTTCTATGATATGTAGCAATATGACATTGAAATATGTGGCCATATGATTAGCCTTCCTGCTTATCTCCTTCTTTAGACTTTAGCTGCAGTGGATTAGACATTGCAAAATAGTTGAGACCATTTGAATGGCTGTTGTTAATACGCGTAGACTTCATCATATGCAGTTCATATCAACTACAGTGCTCATTACAAAAAGATCAAGTACATTCAATCACCTTGATCATTGGCATGCCATGCCGACTAATAACAAATGAATGCTTGGCCCAAAGGAGGCATAGTGCATGGGCCACGGTTTGGGTCTCAATGACGGATTAGGAGTTCGATACCCAGGTGTACTACTGATAGGGATCTGTTCAATAGCAGACTTGGAAAATTTTCTCGGGTGAGGTAAAGTCCAGTTGGGTGAAATTTGATGACTGGGTCTATATATTTTCTTTTGAAAATTTCAGACTGGTTGTAGTGATCTTTTGGATGTTTTTCAGATTTCAGGTGGGTGAGGCATCCAAACTCATCTTGTTTATCAACAGGAAAAAGTAAAAACAAACAGAGAAGTCTTAGAAATGAAAAAATCCTGTCAAGTAAGTAGTTCACTCCTAATCTCGGCCTTTCGAGTGGATCTTGAAAGAAGGAAAAGCTACAAAAAATGTCGTGTTGATGAACCAACCAGTGAGCAATGTCCTAATGCAACCAAACTAAATGAGATATTAGGGGTGCTTGTCAAGAAAGTGGCACTCAACCAACCTTGAATTCAAACGAAAAGCCGATTTTCAATCGAGTTTAGTCATGTTTAACACTTGGTAGTCCAGTTTACTGGAAGGAGAGATGCATCTCAATGTCTCTGAGTAAAGAAAAAAAGGAATATTCAAACTTATTTGAATGGAGCCTGTGACGGTAAATATTACTTTCAACATAAAGGATCCAACTCAACCTCGCTTGGTCATGCCGAGAGAAAGACTTCAGAACAGTTGCTGCTTTCCGAAGGTTGAGAAAACCCTACCTTTTGAAGAGGGCTTCATTCGTCAAAAGAGTTTCTCTAGGATGCATTTGAAACATTACAAGAGAAAGAGAGACTTTGATTTGGGTTGGGCTAAAGCAGAGGCACTGCAACCAGATTCAAAACCTTAAGGAACCATCAGCGTACAGAGAGAATAACTTGTAAACTTCTAACCTGAAGGTTTTACAATAAATAAAAATCAATGTTTCACCTTGCAGTATAAACATATCAGTGGTTTAATTGAGCCTTAATTAGTTCAAGTGAAAAATAAGGATGATGCAAACTGCATATGTATCTTTCTAAGTCAATTGTGAACCACTCAAAATGTTGGCCGCAATAGGGCTGATATTGTGGTTGGACAAGGCCATTAGCATCAATTTAATGGACATACTGGCGATGGCCTGTTCGCAGCTGCCAAGATGCATCCTAACTTGGATTTTATTTTCTCTAACTAGTTCAAAGACAAAGAGACCAGTGTCCCACACAGACCTTGTGCATCTAAAACAAATGTCAGATTTTTTCTAGCACTTGTAGCTCCCACCATGATGTGCATTTGGGGGACCCACAGAGAACTGCGAGTGTGTCTTCACCGTTCGATTAAACTGAGACAGGTGGTGAGGATGGAGCAAGAGGAAATATTTCTTGAATCTAAAGAAAGAGGAGGCCCACGGTTTATTATCTATTTACAATTTAATGTCCTGCACAAGCATTGAGGATCATCTCTCTCTATCTAAAAATCAGATAGAGGTGCTGTCTTGCCTAGTGCATTAATGCGACCTCCCTTGGAACCTTAGTCCAGTTAGTTTAAGCATGACAAGATTGGATTGGACTGACATTAAGTGAGAAAAGTTGGCCACTAAGCAGTGAGGCAGTAGGATTTTTTATGGTTTTTCAAAACTATGGTCTCCTAGAGAACTATCATTATGGGGAACACAAGCTTCTTATCACAAGATGCATATGAGGCTGAGAAGAGGAGGCGCTCTACCTTGAAAAAAGGCCTATGCCTCATTTGCTGCAAGCTTAAAGCATCGCAAAGAAAGTCAGAACTTCACTGTAGTCAAAAGCATGACTCTACATTTATCTAAATTTTCTAGTTCACTGATGGTTACATCTCACTATACTCATCATCGTTCATCAAAGAGAAAACTGACTGTTTGGGACATAAATGAATGAAGATTTTGAGAGTCTGAATGCATGAAAAAGACCTTTGAGGCTACAAAACCGTCTGCCCAGACTAGTTTCAGTTGGGTGTCCAAGTCAAAAGGATAATGATTGCCTCTCATGAATAAGAGTTCAAAAAGGCTGCCTTGTCTTTGCGAAGTTTGCAGCTATTTTTATTAGAAGCTATCTCAGCTCCTTTTGTTGCTTCTCTAAGGTTCTTGCTGCTCACCAAACTTCATAAGTATGGCAGTGACCAAGTGACATGCTTTTTCCTTTTTCCAATTACTTCAAAAGACCAGGGCTACAAGAGAAACCATTCACAATGCTTTGTACTTGTGTGTGGAAAAGATCTATAACCCTTTCATTGACTGACCAAATTCTTTTAGGCGTGGAAGAATTACAAGTACTAATAGAAACCCATAATATATCAACTTGCACATATGAAACATTGACAGACACGTATGATGCCTAAGAGTCCATGTACTCAAAGCTGCCGATTGTGGAAAAGGCTCGATTTTAGTTGGTCAACCAGTTCTTTTAGGAGGTTAAAGAAATGAATCCACGACGTGGGGATCATGATCCTTTTGATTGCTATAGCATCAAATTTGATTATCTGTTCTTGTGCTTTTCCTTGCTAATTTATCTTTCTCTTTAGTCTTATCTATTCCTCCTTTCTTGCTTAGCAGTTCCTTGACGTCACTACTATGCAATGTTAGGGTTTTCCTCATGCAAAGCTTTTGGAAGCATCGATACTAAACAAGTCACATGTGTAGGGGATGGCATATAACAACAACAACAACAACAACTAAGCCTTTTCCCATACTAGACGGGGTCGGCTACATGGATTTTTTGTTTCCACAGAGCCCTATCATGTGCCATGTTAGCAGTTTTGGTCCAAGAAATATCAAGAAAAACCTAATCATAACCATGACCCCGCAGGACTGCTTTTGGTCCAAGAAATGATTCACTAAGAACAATAACAAAATAGCTGGCTGTCTATGGATCTTGATAGTGACTGCAGCATCAATGTATCCTTTGATCTTTGATATAAACCTAACAAAATTACACAATTATGATTTGATCAGAATTTTTCCTCTTCGTCTTAGTTCCTTTTTGATTGCCTTCCTTGTATGTACTAGATTCAAACCTTTTGGCTTTTGAAAAAATGAACAACGGTCCTTAGCCTTTCCACAAAACCAGATATCTGCTCAACCTGGTGAAATTAAGATTAATCTATAGATGCATAAATGTGGAATTACCTATATGACCGACTATTCTGCTTGTTTAAATATGTATCTCATATCAAGTGAACAAAGTTCTGTATTATGATCCAGTATAATCTGATAAGGTCGCATCATATCTAGACATATAAACTCATCACTAAGTTGTGGTTATAATTCTCCTTCTCCTGCCAATTATCAATTATTGTTGTTGAGAGGCTAAAGGAAAAATAAGTAGCAACAGGATATTGTACCTATATTATGTGGTTATAATTCTCCTTCTCCTGCCAATTATCAATTAACTAATAGCTACGGATTTAAAGAGTACGGCCTCTCAGAGCCAGATGCTACCAGAGGCAAAATGGAAGGGGATAGGCAATATACTAGAATTATTTAGATAAATCCTGTATTATAAATGGATCCAAATCCCATCTAGACCAGTCTTGCATAAAAGAGGTGCAATCTTAATCAAGTTCAGATTGCTTTTAATTCAGCTATGAAGGAACCTGAAACAGATCAGATGCATCAGTTTTCTGAACAAAGTTTCAATAGCTACATTAGTTGGATATTGGATAAACGTAGCTCATCACACATCTCCGCAGCCAAAAAATGCAGCAGGTAGTATAAATCCTAATCCTACTTGATTAGAAAGGAAAGGTAGAAGCACTGATACGCTGCTGCTGGTGGTTGTAGTGGATTAGGTAGAAAATAGAGCATACATAATTAAACAATTACTAGTTTACTGCATGAGCTTCATAATGTTATTATATATGACACGCCCATCATGGAAAAGGTAGAGATTCAAACAGTTCAGCTGAATAGATCGAGAGGCATACAGTGAGATCAGATGTAAAAATGGATTAATAATCTACATACAAATAGTTCATATTGGGTTGTACAATGATCCAAATTGAAAGCAATACATGAACTCCTTTGAGGAATTATTGTGAGGCATGGAATCAATAGGGCAATCAACTGAACTTTGGAAAAACGAGAGATTGTTGCTTCCCAAATCAAGTCCTAGACTCCTAGTTCTTTCATGGTACAAGGTAAGACTGGTTATGCTGGAGCATAGGCTACTTAACGTTGCTCTGGTTGAATTCAACCTAACACACCAGGCACGAGGATTACAGCAGTAGGCTAGAGAGGGCAACATACTGTAGATTAGTCTTAGAATTAGGAAGACTTATGGAAGCTTTGCCTTTTGATTAGCAGAGGATTAATCAAATCCTTACAAAATTATACCTCGTAAAAGAAAGACACTTGTAAGAATCTTCAAGTGATATGTAATGCTTCTGCCTTTTGACCAAAATGCAGATGAAGCAACAAGATTCTATTTCAAGGACCGTGAAGATATGACATATTACAAGGTCTATTTACATTATGGGTCTCTACCTAGTGTGTTTTGAGTTTGCATGGTGAAATTACATAAGGAATAGTTACAGTTCTGTATCAGGGGTCTTTCTTGGCATAAGGAACACCATACGCAACATCAGTATAGGATTTGAGAGTTCTCATAGATAGGCCAGGGAAACGATGATAACCAGTTGGCCGCATATCAACCTGCACAAAAGGCCAGTTCATGGACTTGGCAGCTTCACGCTCTTCAGGCCCATCTCCAATCACACAAAACTGGTTGTTGGGATTGTTGAAGCGGGCTCTGATCCACCAGAAGCATTGGGCCTTCCCAACATCACATGAACTGTATACTGGGAACAGAAATAAAATGCACATCAATAAACCATGGAAAAGCACAGGCATATCATACTGTACATTACATCACAAGGCACCAAACGTCCTGTAGATACTGCACAGAAAAAATTATTTCTTTCTTGTTCCCACCATAGTATGTGAACAAGTTGACAAATTTCAATCAATTCATACATCATCTGAATGTTGTACTTGATTACATGGTACAAGTTGAATGTTTCCACCATAGTGTGAAGAAGCTCTATCGAACTAATCCAATTCAAATGGCCATCTTGAACACAAATATTGGAAGTCACAAGGTAGAGCTTACCATTTCCAGCTGTAATAAATTTGTTGAGCTGGAAGAGCAAGCATTTGACAAGGCTAGGAATTAAAGGCACAGAAGTTACAAGCACATTGATGCATTTGTCTCCAGTATCATTGGTGCTGTCTGCACTGCCATTTGTCAAAGAATGTGGTCTCACTGGAACATTTTCGCATTCTCCCAACAAGGATTGTGCTGCATGTGAAAGACAAAAGGGAAGTCGTTAAAAGCCTATCCAGATCTGCAGGGACCAACAATAAATCAGATTAGCGTGGTGGTGAGACCAGCATAACTAATATGATTTTGTTAAACGTTTAGCCTTCTTCAAGGGAACAACTTGTAGTGAAGGCTTCCTACACAAACAGAAAAAAAAAAGCGAATATTTACACAAAATACGCTTGACAAACAGCATAAAAGTTTTATGGCATTTCTTGAGGAACTCATTTATTTTTTTCAAATATGAACTTGAAAGATATTGTGGTTGTGATTAACATATATGTTTCTTTATCATTTTCCATTTAAAAATACAGCTATTTCACCTTCCTCATATCCACAAGTTTAATCTTCTTGACAAGGCAGTAAGCTGAAACCAACGAGGTTGAACAAGTAATTCAAAAAACAAGTCCGCATCAAGCTCTTAATATCCGTGAAAATGAGGAGCAGAAGGAACTGAACAGTATGAATATAAGTTTTATACGTCAAGCTCAAGGGACAAGTAAGAAGAGGTGAACCTGAAATTCACGAAGATCAAATACAAACCTAACCCTAACAAAATAATTGGCAGCAATAAGGAACCTGAACATTTTAGAAGCAAATGTCCGCAAATCATACTACTAGATATTGGCCTTACTTCAGGCATTAGCATTTTAGAGACAAATGTCCACAGATCATACTACTAGACAAAACAATGACATGCATGTGTAGAGTTGGTCAAGTGAGTGAATGACTTAAGATTTCAGCGTGTATACATCAGGTATTGTCATGGGAAAGTAACTTTGGATCCTTCTGCCCTCTTAATCTCTCTCCTTCAGATATTCCTGAGGTTGATTGATAGGTAAAATATATCACAAGGAAGTTCACATATTTTCCAGTTCCGCATGCCCTTGTCTTAGGATACACTTAGTGTTAGGAAGTCATGCTTCCTTCCTCCACTAATTAATACAATTTTGTTATTCTTGGGAGATAAGTGAGGAATGAAGGCCATGGATGATATGGTATGTAAGACAACACACTTCCAACTGAAAAAAGTTACACAATGACTCGGACAAGAAACTCTAGAGAAATTGGCCGAGGTAACCTACAAGAATATTGATAAGTTCAATGAAAACTTCACGACAGGGTAAACATATAGGAAACTAGGACAAGGGATATAATATAAATCAAAATAAAGGCAGATGTGCTCGTCTCATCAGCCAATGAACCAATGATATGAAATGGAATTTAAAGACTTTAAAATTATCATATTTCATGATTCTCTGCAGACTACGATGTTTAAAAGACTGTACATTAAAGCTGTAACCTTACTGAAGAGAGCAAAACTTGGGAAAAGTGACGATCTTTGAAAGGTAATACCTGAAGAAAACCAACCATCTGTATATCTATCTGTCAAACTATAAAGATCATCCCAGAATTTGACTGTCCCTCGATCAAGAACTCCGTCCAAACCCTGTAATAATTAAAAGTACGATCATTTCATCTTTCGACCTAGAACTATACAATCTGTATTAAATGGAATTGACTAACAATATGAAAATCTAGTTTCATGAAAGTGAACTGATATGCAGCAACTGGAGAATTCAAAGAATAGAAAACGAATCCACATGTGAGCTCAGTTTGTAGCTAAAAATTCCACAGGAAACGTTTAACAAAATCCCACCAAAGAAAGAGGTAATACAAGATGCACATCAACTTAGTGTGGAAGAAGTGAAAAGTCATGGTCCCAGATAAGCGTTGTTAAAGCACAATGATGCAAAAGATAAGCACCTGAGCATATCTTTCTGCTATCACACGGTGTCTGTACGCAAGCTTCCTTTTAGTGGTATCATCGTAAAAACAACCAAGGCCATCATTATTGAAATCATAATTCGACAAATCCCTGCCATCATCATACTCGGTCAATCCATCAAGATATGGTTCGTTGAATCCCCCAATCTGATTAAGCACCAGTCAAACAAGTCATGAACTAATTCACGTAAAATACATACCAATAGCTATGTAAAAAAGGAAAGAATTTACCTGTTCATAAAAGAAAAATCTATCAGAGACTTCTAATATGTGCTCTGCACAATATCTACCAAGCTCTTTCCCTCTTTTAATATCTTTCAAACCATCAAAAGCATCTCCATATTTTCCATTGATTAAAGACATCAGTAGTATAAGAGTCTCGTCCATGTCCCATATGTATACAGTTTTTCTCTGATCTAATTCTTTCACCATGGAACAAAATCTATCTGCACTTAGATCATAACAACAAATGGAGCTCTGCTCTTTCTTGTATTGCGCACCAAGTAGATGATCATGCACGTCCTATAACAAGGATGCACCAATGTAAACTGTACTATCAGTATCGGATAATTTGGATGAACAAATTGGGCACTCCAAAATTAGTATTCAGGTCTATTGACAGTGAAAAGGAGAAACCAGGAAATGCTTTCCATCAAGAACGAAAATGATAAACAGCATAGTAAAACACTAGCATTCTCTAAACTGCTCCGAGCATATACAGACAACATGAATATGAAGACATATTTCCGCTTTGCAAGTAAACAAGGAAAACCTGATTCAACGAATTGAAAAAGTTACGAGAAAAACACTGTATACAATTTACCCAGGACAAAACGGATAGATACTGTCGTGCAAACGTTTACTTCAAGAATCTGTTTATTCTGGATGGTTACCCACAAATTTTGACCAAAACAAATTCAATGAAAGGGGGATGAAAAATTATATCCAACCGCTGGGACTTCCATCTTTCACATGATAACTTGTTTTGCATAAAGGCGATCTCCATGACTGCCGATGCGAAATTTTAAGCAATACGTGCACTGAATGCTGCAAACCATTTTTATGGCAATAAAAAATTACAGACCTAAGAAAAGTTCCCTGACAAATTAAAATCAAGCAGCTACTGTAGAGCAACCCCCAAGTTCTACTAATCGTATCAAAAACTTGTTTAAAATATTCAGATACAGCAGCTACCACAAACAACCCCTCAAATTCTACTAATGGTATGTTGTTCAGAATCACCAAATAATCTGGAAAAATCACAGAAAGAACCAAAAGTTTCAAATAAAATAAAAATATTAATAAAAACAAATTGAAATGGCTACTAATATGTGATTTTGTAACCGGTGACATCATCATCATCATCATCCCGGTATATTGATCTAACCATTATCAAATACACGAACCTGATTAAGCGACGACTAGAAAAACCAAAACAAATTCACAAAAAACAGAACGCAAGTTACAAATCGATCCACAATTACAGAGAGAATCACTTCCCTGCTGCTGAAGGCAAGTTCGACGAAAACACGAAATTGGGTCATCGAGATGTGTGTGTGTGCGTGAGAGAGAGAGAGAGGGAGGGAGAGAGAGTAATACGGGAAGATCATCAAACAATAAATGGACTTGGGTAAAGTACCTCCGGCAACGAAATTTGAGCCATTTTTCTTGATGGGTTTGCGCTCAATTTCTACAGATAGAAAGGTTGATGAAAAAGAGAGATATGAGATGAGGAGAGCCAAATGAGTAGATTACTCGGCGGCTATCGGAGTGCTTTATAGATTTCCTCCAAAGCAGTATCGCGTAAAACCGCCACTGGTTTGCCTTGCGTGTGCGTTAGTTTGGAGGGAAAACACCAAACCAGCCGACCTCCCG
Organism: Brasenia schreberi; assembly: GCA_036023115.1. Classification (NCBI taxonomy): domain Eukaryota; kingdom Viridiplantae; phylum Streptophyta; class Magnoliopsida; order Nymphaeales; family Cabombaceae; genus Brasenia; species Brasenia schreberi. Next base: position 30,190,142 of record JAYKKT010000088.1, read on the forward strand.
ATAGGGCGTTTTCGTCATTTCGAGCCGGCGTCAGGATAACGGACTGACCGGTAACAAAACAGTTATTTGTAGAAAAGCGTCTATAAATTTCAGTAATGGCATTCTGAAGCGTACCCCGGCGCAAATTTAAGTTTTAACATCTTTGCATAAAACCATTTATCTCATCATTTCATCAAACAGTTTCATCTTTGCATAAAACCGTTTATCTCGTCTCTCGTTATATTACACAATTAATCCCCCAAAAATGGTATATATATTTATATAGAGAGAGAACCGGGTACATATTAACACACTTAGGTAATATTATATTCAATCAAATCTCAACAATATTTCTTTGGTTAATATTGAAGTGTGCATATAAATAACGCATACCTCTTCTCTCTCTCTCTCTCTCTCTCTCTCTCTCTCTTTACACACACACACACACACACACACACACACACACACATATATATATATATTAAGATTTATGTTTATTTGAGATAAGACCTTTCAAAACAGGAGTTGAATGTAATTACTGAAAGGTTATATAGTTTTTTTTAAAAATGTGTTGCTTAAGTGGGTCCAGGACAATTAATTAACTGATTATGGTTACTTGCTATGCTCTAAATTAAGGGTTGACAATGCAAGACAACGTGACACGAGTACGACCTGAAAGTTCCTTTCCATGTCTGCCAAAATGCAACACAAAAAAAGTCAGTTGCATTAGGCTGACCAACTTTTATACGGAATACAAAACAGAATGACAACCCAAAATACACCCGAGCCAACACGTATAAAAGTCTGTGTAAAGAAGAATTTGTCAGGTTTACCTGTTTCTAACACGATTATAAAATGTCAAAACACAATCACGAACCGAAACACGAAACGGCCACCCCTAGCTTGAATTGTGGAGTAGTTGTGTATCATGCAACCTATGCCAAGATTTTAATTCCGAGTCCGAGCCAAGTTCAAGTTGAACTGGTTGAAATATGATCTTTCCAGAGTCAATTTCAGCCCTATTTAATTCATTTTTCACGTATTCAAGTTAAACTTCCGATGAAATTCCGGGGAGATGTTTGAACACAGCCCTGTGATCACCTGACCTGACTGGGTCAGCCATGGACAAGCTGATTGTGTTAGGCTGATCTGAGGTCATTCGTGTTCTTTTGGACGGGATATGTAGAGATTGTGTTCTACCACCTTTGGCCGAGTCCTGATAATATTTATGTATACTAGGGGGGTGGCTTCTTTGATACTAGGTCAGGAGTTCGATACCCATGGTATGTGCATCTGATAGAGAGTATGCACACCTAACCCAACTTGACTCTCGGGATAATTTTAAATGAGTGCCTTGCTCAGCTGGTTCAACTCGAGGTTTGTGTATGAAACCGAGACGAGTCCAACCAGCCCCTGTTCTGTTCGTTGGGTTCGATTAGTGGTCAAACAAATCGAACGAACAATAGTTTTCTTTTTTTTGGACAGACGTGAGTACGGGTTGGAATTGACAACCTTCAACGCTTTGTACGTAACAGAGATCCAGATATGTCCCAATGCTGACTTCAGTTTTGAAAGTTGGTGCATACCGCCATTGCAGGGGAGAGAAGATGCATACTGACCCTCTAAGATGAAGTAACGCCAATTTTATTTATTTTTATGTCAAACTCTCTCTCTTTATATATATAAGTTAGAGAATGCAAACTCAATCTCAACCAATTTCAATGGTAATCATTCAATTAACAAAAATAAGTGGTTGAGATTGAAAGTTAACAAGTAAAAAAGTTGCAAGTTACTTAGATTGCTGGATTTGTATTTTTTACTTTCAAATAAAAGTATATTAATTTTGCTTTTAAATCTCAATCATCTATTTCTTTTATCAAATAAATTAATCTTTTAAGATACATTTAACATGATTACTTTTCCACATAAACAAAAAACTTATATATATATATATATATATATATATATATATATATATATATATATAAAAGGAGACAGAAGCCTTTCCTTTAAGCTCCAAAGAAGTACCAAAGATCCATGATTTTCAACTACAAAAACTACTCTAAAGTAAAGCGGTTTTTGAATAGTCTTAGCCACAAAGGAATGTAGACAAGGCCAGCATTTGTCTCATCAAAAGCTTCGTCTCTCGTTTTGGTTTTGCAAGGATACTTTTCCTGTATTTAAAAATGCAAGTTTGACAAAGGAGCAGTTCATGGCATGGTTACTTACCTCAAAAGATAGCAACGGACGGTTATTTGGAAATAAGAAAACTACTTTGGGGGTGCAAGAAAAGAGGACCAAATTCGTGGTGAGCGTTTTATCCCTTAGTCATTTTGCAAGCAAATCAAGTGGAACCCGCTCCCCACATATATATGATGCACCAAGATACGAAAAATATCGTGGACCCCTTTCTTCTTGTTAACATTCCCATGACCTCCACTTGGTAAACTTGTTTCTCCACGAGGAAGGTTAAACCTTGTCAACCTGAGTTCTAACAGTGGCGGATTCATTTTAGGGTATAAAAAATACTAAGTGCTTTGTGGACTTGAAATATAAGTGCGTCTCACTCTAAAAAAATTCTTAGGTCCGCCACTCGTTCTAACCTAACCAAGGCTAACCTATGGTTTATGAAATTGTGAGACCTCGAGTTTGAGATTTGTAAAAGGTGGGGGTACCTGATTGAATCAAATGTGAAATGGGAATGCATATCCATTGACGCATGCAAGTGGGTGCTTCCCCATGCTCATACTCCAGCTTTGCTGTGTCATGCGGCTGTTAAAATATTTCCACTGGATTCTTATGTTAGTGATTTGAGGGAAAAAAACTCATTAGAACTTAATAGAACAACACTCAATAATAATACCAACACTTTTGAACTGCTGATTTCACATATTGTTTTTAAAATTCATTTAGGTTTTAAAATTTTCTTTAATGATCTTTTCCGGTTATGGGCGATTTACGACTCAAACTGGAACCAAACAAACCTGATCCTCGTTCAGTTCATGTTCCTGGTTCCAGGAAAACAGGAACTGATCATGTCTAGTTTTCGGTACAATGTGGAGGCCAAAGTCAGATCCACACCCCATGTATCAAATTCATGACCTTCAAACTTGTGACTTGACCCCTTAACCATGTGTCTTGTTGCTCTCTGTGCAGCAGAGGTCTTCTTGGCGCAAAGCACTCCCATTTTACAGTGGAAAGTGACGATAGTAACTGCTCAATGAACCTCTATGGTTGATGTAATAGGGCCACACTTCAACTTCAAACTGTTTCCTGAAAGCATCCAAGGATCAGATATATTGAGCCTGTTATGGTTTCCAACAAGTTCGACCCAAGATGTGATGAATTGGACCTGGATCAGGCTTTACCAAAGTGAATCTATCTGATAATGTGAACTTCTTGAATAATTGGATTCAGGTTCAGCTGAGAAAATTCCAGGCTGAACCAACCAGTTTAGCTATTTGGATCCTATTTTGTATACAATAATCCAATCAGATTTTCTAACTAGAATCCACCTTTGATAATTCATACTGAATTTGACTTGATTGTCAGCACGAAATGGAATTGCGAATCTAAGTTGGGAGCTGAAGGCATCCAGATTTTGGTTTCTGAGGGTGGTTTGGTTAAATATCTTTTAATTAGTTCTCATACTTCTAACATATTTAGAATTGGAAATTGTGATTCAATTCCCAATCTGGTTCTATTCAAATCAAACAATTCGTCTGGATACGTTTGATTCAATTCATAACACAATCCAAACTGGAATCATCCTGAGTACTATTGCCATGTGCTGCACCTGCATTTGATCCAAATGGGTCAAATCCTGGAGGTCAACAGGCTGGAAGAATGAACCCTAGTGAAGTTTGTTAGAATCCCACCTAATCGAGTTCTAGCATGACTAGATTCAAGTTCAGGAGACAGTCAAACACTTTAGGACTTCCACGGCCTCTTTTTCTCTACAGAACAAATCGTGTTATAGTTTGTTTTCAATAATGAAACTCAGCAGAGCCGGTCATGTGTTATAGTTTCTTTATAACACATTTCATGACTTCTTCCATGATCTCCTTTTGACATACAGCCCCCAATTTCCTTAACAACGAAGGTCCATTTAAAGTAAATTTGTATCTCATGAAAAATATTCAATTATAAAGTATGCCACGTTAAATCAGAGCTCAATTTTGAAGTGCAAAAGCTGAAGTTTGAGAATGAGGAAAAGAGCCCGTGGGACGTTCATAGTAACACAGGGATATTACCATAAATTGCTGCAAATAGAAAGGCTCCCCTATCACCAATAATTTACAGCAAACAGAAAGGTTGAACGAGTCCTTAATACGTTGATTGAAGACGATTGGTGCAACTAATCTTCTGAACCAGATGTGTCATTCAATTGTGCAATGTCAACAAAAAAATAATAATGAAATAGGATGATGAAGCAAACTAGCACACGAGAAATAAAAGATTAAACTCTATAATTTACTAACATTATTTACATATGGGCTGCAAATGAAATAACCAAGGCATCTTTTGTTTTACATTGTATTGTACAAAACGAAGAAACAATATCATAGAGAAGACCTGCTCCTCATAGTTGCCTTCACGGACATTATTAACCAACAAATCAATGAATAGATACAACTCATGATGATACAACAATGAGAAAAAGAGAAGGGGAATTATACCAATTACCAAGAACTTCCCTTATTCCCTTACCCTCATTCTCATGCTTCAACTTTCAATCCCAGGCAAAACGAGAAAAACGAAAAGCAGCAACAACTTCCACAACCCAGCCTTGCATTCCTTTCTTTTTGTGCAGCATGCTCAGCCATGTACCGTACAACTTCCTGAACTAGACAAGGTAAACTATAAATAGGATACGATATATATGGACAACCATATAGCACAAAAATGACTGAAATGAACGCTGAAACGTAACCTGTGCTCCCAACTTTGCAATCGCTCTAGGTGGCAACTCCAGTGGATTTTCACCAGCATCAAGTACTTTTAGATTTGAGAGCATCCCAAAAGAGTCTGGTAAAACTCTAATCTGGTTATTGCTGACATCCAGTTCCTCGAGAAACTGAAGATTACCAATCAACCCTGGTAATGACTTTAAGTCGGCAAAGTTTTTCCCTATGTTTAATTTGACAAGACTCGTGATGAGGCACAAACCCTCAGGTACTAATTCAAGTCTGTTAAAACTGATGCCAAGTTCCTTCAGATTCGCAAGAGATGCCATAGTTGATGGCAATCTCTCAATCAGAAAAGCTTACAATAATGTGTCAAAAGATATTCTTTGGAAAATATTAGAAAAGATAGGTACATCATTGACATACACCAATTTTATAAGACATGTATAACAGTGAACACATGTGCAAAGACTCATGAAGGAATGATGGATTTCTTTGAAACTAATATTGGATTACATTAAGAATCAGCTTCAAGTCCATATATATTTACCTTAGTTATTGTTGAGTTCACAAAAACTCCGCTCATGTAAGGGATCACCCTTGCATTGCCGGTCCCAAGCCCGGATAAAGGAGGAGGGTTGTGTTAGGCTTCCGATAGCCAGCGTAAAACTTCGTCGAATTTTATAACATGGATTACAAAAATTACGAGAGTGTCCATTTAAGGACTAGAAGATAGTATAAAGACAACTTTTTGGGAAGAGTTAGATAAGGTGATTCAAAAGATTCCACAAAGGGAGATGATTTGTTTAGGAGGAGACTTAATGGACATGTGGGTAAAGAGGCATTAGGATATCAAGGTATTCATGAAAGCTTTGGTTTTGGGGATATAAATGAGTAAGGTAGGGAGATTTTAAATTTTGCTATGACATTTGATCTCTTTATAGTCAATACAATCTTCAAAAAACGAGATGAACATTTAATTACTTATAAGAGTGGCTTATCACAAACACAAATTGATTACTTTATTTGTAGAAAAAAGATAGCGCATGTTGTAAAGATTGCAAGGTAATTCCAGGAGAAAGCTTAACCACCAAACATTGACTTTTAGTTATGGATTTACAAATAAAAAAATGGACAAAGAAGAAAAGAGTGCATCAAGCTATTCGGACTAAATGGTGGAACCTCAAAAATGAGAAAGAAGATATATTTAAACAAAAAATCCTTCAAGGAGATGTTTGGAATTATGTTGGTACACCCTGTGATATGTGGAAAAATATGGCTATACATATTACGAAAGTGGCGAAAGATGTGTTAGGTGTATCTAAGGGAGGTGTACCGGCACAAAAAGAAGCTTGGTGGTGGAGTGAAGTAGTGCAAAATAAAATCAAGGCAAAGAGGGTATGTTACAAATTACATTATGCTAAGAAAACTAGTGAAACTTTAGAGGCTTATAAGAAAGCAAAGAAGGAAGCGAAAAAGGCCGTGAGTGAAGCAAAAGCTAAAATTTGGGAGGATTTATATAAAAAACTCAACTCAAAAGAGGGTAAAAGAGATATTTTTAGGATAACTAGGGCTAGAGATAAGAAAACTAAAGACCTTAATTATGTTAGATGCATCAAGGACGAGGATGAAACAATTCTAGTGGCAAATGATGATATAAGAAATAGATGGAAAAACTATTTTTATAAACTTTTTAATGAAAATAAAGATGTTAGTATTAGCTTAGGAGAGTTAGCTAAATCAGAAAAGTATATAAATTATAATTTCTACTGACATATTCAAAAGAATGAAGTCAAAGAGGCTCTTAAACATATGAAGGATGGTAAATCGGTAGGACCAGATAATATTCCTATAGAAGTTTGGAAAATACTAGGAGGAATAGGAATCACTTGGCTCACAAGACTATTTAATGAAATATAGAAAAACCAAAAGATGCTTGAGGAATGGAGAGCAAGTACACTTATACCCATATATAAGAACAAGAGAGACATTCAAAATTGTGCGAATTATCGAGGTATCAAGTTAATGAGCCATACTATGAAATTGTGGGAAAGAATGATCGAACGTAGGTTAAGACAGGTATCAAGTACAACACAGAACCAATTTGGATTCATGCCAGGCGGATCTACTGTTGAAGAGATTCACCTTTTGAGACGTCTTATGGAACATTTTAGAGCAAAAAAGAAAGACCTTCACATTATATTTATTGATGTAGAAAAAGCTTATGATAGGGTACCGAGGGAGGTTCTTTGGAGAACTTTGAAAAAAGAAGTATCCCATTCACATACATTAACCTTATAAGAGACATGTACGATGGTGCAAAAACATGTGTGAGGACTCATGAAGGAGTGACAAACTTCTTTGAAGTTAATATTGGGTTACATCAAGGATCAACTTTAAGTCCATACTTATTTATATTGGTGATTGATGAGTTAGCACAACATATTCAAGATGAAGTACCTTTGTGTAATTTATTTGCAGATGACATTGTGTTAGTGGAGGAGTCTAAGGAAAAAGTTAATAGAAATTTGGAACTATGGAGAGAAACATTAGAAAGCAAAGGCCTCCGACTTAGTAGAACAAAAACATAATATATGGAATGTAAGTTTGATCATTTGGTTACTTTAGAGGACATAGAAATTAAAATTGGCACACATTGCATCCCCCAAAATGAAAGTTTTAAATACCTAGGGTCAATTTTTTAGAGTGATGGAAGAATTGATGGAGATGTTACGCATAGAATTAATGGTGGTTGGTTAAATGGAGAGGAGCATCAGGTATTCTTTGTGATAAGAAGATACCATTAAAGTTAAAAGGTAAATATTATAGAGCAGCAATTAGGCCTGCCATGTTTTATGGTTCCGAGTGTTGGGCAGTTAATCATCAACATGTACAAAAGATGTCTGTGATAGAAATGAAGATGTTGAGATGGATGAGTAGTCATACAAGAAAAGATTGTATACATAATGAGGTTATTAGAAACAAATTAGGAGTGACACCAATAGAGGATAAAATGAGAGAATATCATTTAAGATGGTTAGGACATATAGAAAGAAGATCAAAAGAAGAACCTGTAAGAAGGTATGAAAAACTAAATTTGGAAAGTATTAAAAGAGCTAGAGGATGACCACAAAAGTGTTGGAAAGAAACAATAAAGAATGATCTAGCTTATTGTGAGTTAACTGCTAACATGGCACACGATAGGGATATATGGAAACAAAGAATCCATGTAGCTGACCCCGTCTAGTATGGGAAAAGGCTTAGTTGTTGTTGTTGTATTATTGAGTTCACAAAGCATTTTCAAGCTTAAGTACCAGTATATGTTATTTGTGGATGACATTTCATTAGTTGATGAATCTAAGAAAAAACTTATAGGAAATTAGAACTATCGAGAAGAACATTAGAAATTAAAGGCTTCCAACTTAATAATAGAATAAAGGCATAATATATAGAAATAGAATCCAAGTTTGATATTTTGGTTACTTCATATATATGGAAATTAAGATAGGCACACATTGCGTTCCTCATAGTGAAAGTTTTAAATACCAAAAAAACAGTTTTTAAGAGTGATGAAAATTGATGAAAACATGACACACGTAGAATTATTACAGGTTAGTTAAAAAAAGGAGATGCATCAAGTATTCTTTGTGAGAAGAAGATACCATTGAAAGGTAAATATTATATAGCAACAATTAGAGTCACTATGCTATATTGTATGGTTTTGAGTGTTTATCAATATAGACAAAAAGATGTCCATAACAAAAATGAAGATGCTGAGGTGACCGTGTGGTCACACTACAACAACAACTAAGCCTTTTCCCATACTAGATGGGGTTGGCTAATATGTGGTCACACTAGAAAAGACGATATTTGCAATGAGATTATCATAAATAAACTGGGAGTCACACCCATATATGATAAAAATGAGAGAAAATCATTTAAGATGGTTTGAACGTATCAAAAAAATTACAAAATGAAGATCCAACAAGAAGTCACGAGAAACCATATGATGAAAATGTTAAAAGAGGAAGGGGTAGACCATAAAAGTGCTGGAAGGAAACAAAAAAGGATGACGTGACTCTTGTTGAGTTAACTGTTAGCATGACACAAGATTGAGCTCTTGTAGCCAACCCCATCTAGGGAAAACGCTTAGCTGCTGTTGGTTCATAATGCATAATACTGGAATAGAGATGCTCAAGTGTGCAAGTTAACTGAAATTTCTGGTATGCAAATGAACACACAGCATTCCAAATTAGAGGCTCTTCACTCTCGGAAATTTATAAGCAGCTACTGTCAAATAAGGTAAGCAAGATCAGACGACCGGTGGAGAAAAGCTTAAGCAAAATCATGTTCTCTTTTCCAACAATACAAGGACATTACTTTCCTAACTTCGGCATATCGAGAACAACATAAATACACGCACGTAGACTCTGAATGAGAACACTCTAAATTCCGACCTTAACAACTAATTGACTCTACTATCTACCAACTCATGAAACTTCTAAATTAGTACTTCAACCTCTTTCTCAAAAAAAAAAACAAGCATCGTAAGCATTAAATAGAAAATAGAAACTCAAATATCATATAATTCTCTTAAATCAACAACCACAAACAAAGATTTAGCGGTAAAAGTGAAAAAGAAAGAAAAAACCCAAAACACAATTTATGCTCCCGTATCGCCATCTTAAAAAGCACCTAAAAAGAATCCAATCTAGCACGAGAACGTCAATAAAAAGGAAAAGACCCGCTTTCTGTTGTTAAAGAACTCATTCGTTTTCAACAATTAGATAGCATTACCTAACAAGCTAAACTCCTAAAACAAAATCCATCAACAGTATAAGACAACCCATGAACACAAACCGAAAGAAAAGGAGACCAAAATTAAAGGATAAAGCAATTGGACCTAAGGAATTCACGTCAATTATTGCATGGTTCGTCACCGAATTCATTGAGGCATCTGACTGTGGCTTCTCATTACCCCCACCACCGCCCTCCATGCTTCCCATTGTGGCAACGCTTTACACGAATTGGAAGAAGAAGAACGGGTCTTTGGAACACCACCACCAATCTGAAATTGGGTGAAGATCAGATGACCAACATGAGAGAAATCTCAACATGGGTCGATCGAGATCGAAAGCTTCTTTTCTCAGATACGGATAGAGACGTGGAAAATAAGAAACAAAAAAGATTCTTGCGTCTCCGCCCCCCTGCTGCCTGCCACGGCCCACAGGTAGGGCCAGTTAAACCATCCCCTGCTTCTTTTCGGTGACACGTCTTTGTCTTATTCCAAAAAGCGAACCTTGTCTCCTAGAATGACATTTTGGAGCTACCACTGTTTACAAGAAATCCGCATCTATTTCCTAAAATGACGTTTTAGGGTTCAAACTGCAACATGAAAGCTTTCAAATGGCGGCCTCCCACTCTGTCTCAGTGTAGCAGAGACGAGTGATTCTCACAGTTAAAATGCATATGAGTTAGAGGCTACTTTGCATGCAACACATTCTTATGCATTCCGAAAATAACACTGCGCAGTGATTGATTGATTAATTAAAAACACTGTGCAGTCCAGAGCATTAACTCAACGGCAGGGAGCTCTAGCATCGCTGGTGGGATTCACATGATGCAGACTCTTCGTTGAGTCTCTTCCGCTTGTTGATCAATCAAACAGGGCGTTGCTGTAGCTTACATAGATAATAGTTGACAGTAAGGCTCAATACAAATGCTGCAATGCGTCTCGACATCATGAAGAAACAAGCTTTCATGCACCTCCCCACCCAAAGAAAAGAAGAAAGAAAGCAAAAGATCACCAAAAAAATATTAAACATGGATCTTGCATACAGTTAGGAGATTAGCTCTTAAATGAGAACTGACTTCCAAAGGCCAAACTGCAGATACTGCTTTGCAATTGTGAGACCCACATGTAAGGGTTCTCAAATCAAGAGCAGAGATGTCATTGGGTAGAACAATACCATTAACTTTATGTGGGCACTTGACCTGTTAATGAAAATGTTTGACGTGATCCATTATTTATTATGGATCTGGTTTTGATTTGTTGGGCCAAACTCCAGCAAACAGATGTCTGCGTCCACCTGCATTATTCACCAGAGACCAGGACCCATCTCTCTGGACTGCATTAAGCAGGCAGTGACCCACAAGAAGCTTCATAAATATGTGGAAAACTATCGACAATATCCCACTAATCTAAAACCTCAAGAAAAACGCTTTTCCTTGAATTATTGAAACCGTTGAAAATATTTGGACGAACCATTAGAAATAGTTTTCTGACACAAGAAAATCTTTAAAAAAAATAAAAAGCCACAAAATTAATTTTCTAAAAACATTAAAAAAACGTTTTAAATAATACAGATTTGTGAGAGTCAAACTACCTGAAATACTTTTAAGCGAATATTCATTTCATTTCTAAGTGCCATCTTCATGTTACGATTCATGTTTATGTATCAAATGTACTTGGATTTCTACCCTTTTCGGTGAACCATGCCGTCTTGTTTGACATAGTCTAGTTAATCAAAATGCATTCTTCCACCACTAAAGTCTGATTTGGCGGTGAGTTATTGTTAGATTGTTTACAATATGAGCTATCACAAGCATCAATTATCACAACCAGCTGTAGGGTGGAGTGGTTCTTGCCTGTTGGCTTTTTATATATATATATATATATATATATATATATATATATATATATATATATATATATATATATATATATATATATATATATAATGGTGTTTGATGCATAATTTTATATAAACATTTTTATCATCATCAAAGAAGATTAATTGTATTAAATGCAAGTACAAAAGTAAATATCTAGTTCGATGGTTTGATTAATTTCACGAAAATAAACGGTCAAAATGCTACTTCGATGACAACAAACAAATTAAAGATGTTGGAAAAATTGAATATTTTCTTTGCAGTTTTCACGTCAACGATATCGTGGACTACTTTGAAAATATTGAGCAAGCGTTGTGGGAAAGCATGGATATCGTTTCCATGTATCCCTGTGAACTTTAAGCACTTTCAACGCCCTCTCCCTCGTCGATCTCGCCGCCGATCCGCCATTGATCTGCAGCAACCCGCAGAACTTCGTCACGGCGCCGAACTCCGCCATCTCTTCCAAGAATGTCTCCGTCGGATAACACCCGCACACCAACCACAGTATCTTCACTCCGAGCTTCGTTGCGGTCTCCGACACCGTCATGATCTTCTTCGTCACCGCCGCCACCGCCATCGCGTGCTCCATGAATGCGCTTCTTCCTTCGGCTGTCTCACAGAGAAGTTTTAGAATTGCCATCATTTTCTCACACTTCCCTTGGCTCGATTCTGGCAAGAGCTCGATCAGTATGCAGACCGCACCGTCCTCGATGGCCTTGACTCGGTTCGATCGGGAGACGTGCACTACGTCGATGAGGATTTCGAGAGCCGCCGACGTCGCTGCGTTGCTTATTTCGTCCGAGAGCAATTCAAGCAACGCCTTGAGCACGTCTATATGTTGTTGGTGTCTGACGATATGGCTCCAATCAATCATCCCGTTGTTCTTGGAGACTTTCCGAAGGATCGAGACCGAGTGAATTCTCGATTCTGAGCTTCCGTTTTGGATCATTGAGATGAGTGATTTGATACAGTCTGGTCTGGTAAAGAATTGGAAACCCGAGCCGGAAAGATTTTGAAATGGCAGGCTGTGCAGTAGAGAAACCGATTCTTCGCATGACCGGAACCCGGCAAAATTCTCGTAGGAATTCTCCTTCCACGTCTGGCAGAGTATCCCACTCAAGATCTCAATGCCGCCTGAGTCAACCAACAACTTGAAATTCTCTTCCTCCAATCCAATTACCACTTTGAGCTTCTTGAGAGCTGAAAATTTGAAAGGTGACGTCTCGATCGACCCGAGGAGATCGGAGATCTCCCTTGGATCGGCCGGTTTCCGGCCCGAAGACAAAGCCGGTGATGACCAACTGGAGTCATCTTCTTCGCTTCGGCGCCAAGAGTCTATGAGACGTTTGAGGGTGTGGTTGGGTGTGAGGTCGAGGTTTTCGAGTTTCTGCATGGTCGCCGGGCATGTCGATTTCCGGCATTCGAAAATCCACCTCTCGATGCTTCGACGGTCGTACGTCACACCAGTGCACGTCGTCACCGGATCCTCCATGATCTCCATCGAAATGGGGCACCTAAAGTACAGAGGAATCTCCATCTTCTCTTCCTCTCTTCACAGACAGTGAAGAAGAAAACAAAGGTGGGAAAGATTTTCCAATTAATAGGAAGACAAATGTTTTCGGAGGACAGAAAGGCCGTTATATAGGAAAAGGTGTGATGGGAAGTCAACGGGGATGACGAAAATTGCGTGTTTGAGTGAGCTGTATTTTCGCTTGAAAAGGAAAAATTAAAAGGAAAATCTTCTGGTTAAATTGTTCATGTTTTCTTTTTCATAGGAAAATATTTTCTTTTTCGCGTAATCTTCCTGCCGGGAGTTTGTATGACCGTCGGGTGGTCGGATGAAATGTCCAAATGAAAAGGAAAATATTTTCTTTTCTAGCATGTATGTAAATAGAAATTCGTATACTTAGCTATACAACCTGTAAAAGCTTAGCCAAATCGGAGAGTTTAGTTCATATAGACTTACCGCAACGTGATCGGTTCGTTCGAATCACCAATCGGACATGATTGAGTTCATCGCAAGCCAGGCCAAGCTGAACCACGAGCCAACTTGCCTCGGGAAGCTGTTGGTTTGTGGGAGGGCAGTTGGGCTATTTTCAGTAAATAAGCTCATTTACTTCAAGTGCTTTTACGCGTTTTGCTGTCGGTTTCTTTTGTTGATTAAAGTCTACAGGCGGTTGAGCCGACGGCGATTATCTTTCACGTTCTTTGTGAAAAAGCTTTATAAGAATTCTCAAGAAAAGCATGAAAGAAATAAACATCATGCTTGATATGAATGCTTCACAGTTTTACCAAAACTCTAGTTTCATCGATTATATACAATAGACCTAAGTTTTGAATAACCGAGTGCAATTTTCTTCATTTATTCCCAACGTTCAACCATGTGTGTGTATATATATATATATATATATATATATATATATATATATATATATATATATATATATATAGAGAGAGAGAGAGAGAGAGAGAGAGAGAGAGAGAGAGAGAGAGAGAGAGGATACACTCCCATAGTGGTATACTCTTCTACTCTAACCATTCGATCGAAGATTTGAACAAAATGGGATACGTAGAATGTAGGTTTCATTTGTTTCCATTTTTAAAAAACGAAGTCGACTAAAATGCGAAGTAAAGCATGCGACTTAATGCCAATCCCTACTTATTTAATAAGTTTGGTTTTGGTCAACCACAAAGTCTACGCTTAATGATGTAAGAGCTTGGTGTCATTTTATTAACATTTTTTTTGGTCAATCATATAATTAAGTTGCATTTATCATGATAACGTTGCCTTTTGTATAACAGTATCATGTTGAGAAACTTATTAAGCACGGGCAATGCATCTATGTGATCAATCACACAATTTTACATACATATATATATATATATATATATATATATATATATAGAGAGAGAGAGAGAGAGAGAGAGAGGGGAGAGAGTCTAACTAGGATCATGCATACATAAAAATCACTATCATTTGATCAATGGTGGAGATTTAAATCACTTTAAATTCAATTTCCATGATGCATTGAATATAAAGTATAAAGTATAATAGTACTTTTAATTCAAATCTCTACATTTAATATCAAAGAACGAACTGTGTACATGTTATGTAAGATTATTTATTATTATATATATTGATTGGATCATACTCACTAATGCTTGATCATTACTTTTTGAAAGCATAAATATAATAATATTTTCATATATATTTTTTAAATTACACGAACATAAGTGATATATATAGGGAGAGAGAGAAGTTATTTGACAAGTCAATTAATTGTCTCTTGTTCTATAGGACTGCACACAAAGAACTGCAAATCTCCTTTTTAAAGGGTTAATTCTAAAGAACCTCCATGCAAAAGGTCATGAGTTCAATACCCAGGGTGTGCACCTAATAAGACTGTGCCAAACCAACTTGCCTACCCAAGAAAAAGTAGAAGAGTAAAAACAAGTAGTAAACGAGTATTGTCAAGCTATCAGCTCACCTTATGCTTTATTTTAAGTGCATGTGTTCATGTAGTTCGACCTCCCATTGCAACCAAAAAGGAAAAAAATTTGAAGCCCTAGCAAGACAAATAATTAAAAGGAAGGGTGTGTTTCCTTTCCCTTTTCAAACCAAACCATGGTTTTATTAAGTAGAGGTTGGTTGAAGTAGATGTAATTGTTGCTATTGATCTCCAAAGCACGTTCCTTGTTTTATGACCCTAATGAAATATGCAACTCAATTAAGCAAAAAGAATTAAGAAAATCGAAACTTCCTTTGATTGTCTTTCCACATATCCAAACCATCTTAGTCACTAAATTAATTTATTATCATCTACTTAAAAGTAAAAATGCATCAAGAACAAAGATCGAGTAGGGAACCTAAGCTGACTAAATTAATTTATTATCATCTACTTAAAAGTAAAAATGCATCAAGAACAAAGATCGAGTAGGGAACCTAAGCTGACTAAATTAATTTATTATCATCTACTTAAAAGTAAAAATGCATCAAGAACAAAGATCGAGTAGGTAACCTAAGCTAAGAATCAGTGGCATGAAGAGCCGAGAATACATGATGGTAAGAAGGGAGTTAGAAAATAGTTCTTTTCATAGTGACTTCCAACCAAATGGAGCATAAGATGTATTAATTAAATCTTGAAAATGGATTAGAAGATGAATCATTAACCAAACCATTACCTACCATTTGGTCAATACTAAAGAGGCAAAATAATACGAAGATGATGCAATTCAAAAGCTTGTCTAAGTGATTGGATTGGGTATCCAGCCGACGGCCGTCGAGATAGGGCCGATAAATGAGCCGAATGGACCAAAACAGAAGGCCCTAATTCAGTATGACTACTTTGTTACGACTTCACTCCAGTCACTAGCCCCGCCTTCGGTCTACGACGAGTCCTATAGGGATGGAGCGACAAAAGTATTGAGAATCCAAGATAAAGACATGGTGAGAATTCTCCTTTTCTTGTTTTATCTCAAAGTATCCTTTCACTCGAAACTCCTCCCCTTCATGGATCAATAGAGAAAGTATAGCCCATGGTTCAATATGTAAGCAATAGTACACAGTTCATCATGCAAATACCTTCATGGGCTATTTACTCACTCTAAAAGAATTTATAGATCTGCCACTGCATGACTCAAGACAGGAAGCCTTGAAATAGTACATTGAAATAGCACATTCAACTAGAGATGGTTGATTGAGAACCGACTCGACGTTTCAAATTCCAGTTTAACTGTTCCGGTGACAGTCGGTTTTGGAATTGATTCAGTTCCGGTTTAAACCGGAAGAACCGGCCATGTCCAACCTTCCTCCTGCCTAAGCAGTACAATAAAATACAAAATCAGTCCTAAAAACAAAACTTACAGGGAGAAGGTTCGATTGTCAACACACATAGAGGTCATGTTGTATAGTCAATTACGAAAGTCAATGGATGCCGAGTTGATGGCACATCTTACATAACATTTTCAATAACAAAGCTGTCACTTGATGCCACTTCTTATGTAATTAATAATATTCAACCACATGATCTTTGAGAGCTTGGTTACCAATTAAATTCCATTTATTTTGGTCATATGAAGTGTCCAGACAAACTTGTAAAGCACAGTCAACATACTTGATGTGATGCATTGTATATATATATATATATATATATATATATATATATATGTGTGTGTGTGTGTGTGTGTATACACACATATAGTGAAATAAATACTGATTCATAAAGTTCAAGCTTCACTACAACCAATACAAAATAAAGGTTAATTAGATGTATTTTTGTCAAACCCAACAATTGATTATTAAGTAGAGATCGGGTTAAGTAGACAAAGTAGTTGCCATGATCTGCAAATTAGGTATCTATTTGATGACCCTCCATGAAAATGTGAAATCTAATTAAGCAAGAAAATTAGTAGAATGATGCAACATTGTTTATTCGTTATCTAGTCTCTACTTGCAAGGGGAATTTCACCAAGAAGAAAGATCAAAACTAAGTTTATGAAGCCAATAAGAAGGCTCAATGCCCATGTCTCCCGATGGAAGCTGTTCGCCGAAAGAGTGAGGCGCAGCAGAGGGTTGTATGTTGCATTTTGAATGGAGAATCATTTTCCTAATAGTTCCCTTCAAATTGGTTGGATGTAGGTGCGATGATTTACTTCACGGGTCGAATTAGCATGCCTATGTAGCTCTAAATGCATGGCTCCACTGGTACATGACAAAGAGGGAAGCAGAAAATAATTTTCTTTTCATAGTGACTTTCAAATTGAATAATTCACCAAACCCAACACCAACATCTGCTGAAGAAGGAAGGAAATGTGAAGATGATACAACTTAAAAGCTTGTCTAAGTGATTTGGATTGGTATATGATGCATAAACTACTTAAAAATTCGTGCTTTTAGAGTTATGAATTAGGTGAAATGAGGAACTTGCTTGATGTGCTTACTTTAAGGCATAATAAACCCCAAGATCTGTTGGCATAGCAGGAAAGAACTACTGTGCAAACAGTGGCAAGCGCAGGCCCTAGGCCCGCATGGCCACGAGTTGTTTCCACGTATAAAATTAGCTGCCCACTCATTTCACCTCAGGTGGTGTTTGATTATGAGGCCGAGATTATGGTTCCAACAACAAAAATTTTTGATTGACCTCATAATCAAGTAAAAAGTATGGTCTTAAAGACCTCTAATAATATACATTTAAGAATAATATACATTTAAGAAGGCAGCATTCGAAATGCGGAGTTCTTATACAAGCTTGGTTGAATGTATTAAAGTCAAAAAAAAAAAATTCAGTTCATGAATTTTCCTTTTCTAGTTCTTGGAGACCTTGAGAAAAGGTGCCATGTGATTCTTTACCATGGGAAAGTTGGTCATATGGGCGTGAACTTATGATCTATTTCTTTAACCAAACCTATTGCTAGGGGGTCAGTCGTACAACCCTCTACCAAATACACTGGTCGTAAGATCGAGTATATTAGTGCAGCAAAATTGTGGCCTTAAATAAAACATCAAACAAAATTTCATGCTGCTATTGACTACCAAGGACAGCTCAAGGGCAGGATGGGCAAAAATTTTAAATTTGGGACCTAAAACCATAAGGGTAGAAACTTGTGCTATAAAAAAATTAGGCATTACAAGTAGGGGTGTGGATCAGTCGGTTCAGTTCAATAACTGAACGAAACTGAAATCAAATAGTCTATAAATTTTAAAACTTAACTCGAACCAAAATATTTGGTTCTGTTATTTGGTTTACTCTCTATGGCCGAGTTTTATATAGGTATTTGTATGTATATATGTGTGTGCATATATGTATGAATATATATAAATATATATACTATATATATATATATGTATATATATATACATGTATATATAAATATATACATATTTATATTTGGTTTTCGGTTTTTAAACCTTAAAAACTGAACCGATAAACTGATTTTTTTATAATAATATAAACCAAACCCGAAGAGATTTTCAGTAGAACCGAACTAAAATACAAATTTCAGTTCGGTGGTTATTCGGTTATATCTGAATAATGCTCACCCCTAATTACAAGTGTCGCCTCTGAATTTGGGGCCTACAAAATCATGCTCTAACAACCTTACAATTTTGGGGCCTAAAGGGGTTGGTTTGGGGAGCAATTGCTTGAGCAACGCGGGTGAGCCGGACCACAGTAAACGGGGCCTATGCGGCCGCCACAAGAAGCAAACGCTAGCGTGCACAGGCCATTCTGGAACCTATTGAAAAACTAAACTGTCTAAACCTGAGCCACTAATATTCATATTCATCATCCAGTTTGATGATCTATTCCAAAGCAGGTCTAGGCAAACTTTGATATCAAGGACGGCTTAGACATGGCTGCAGCAATCAAAATGGAACCGAATGGAATCGTAACCGATCAAACTGTACCCGAACCGAGAACCCTTTGGTTTGATTTCGGTTATTTTTTATTAGTTTTTTTAAATTCAAATTATATATATATAATATTTATTGGTTTCAAGCGGTTCTAAACACAAACTAGAGCCCTGATCGATTTGATTTCGGTTCCTGGTTCAAACGGTGAGTTTTAATTACGGTGACCGGTCATGTCAGAGGTGGCTGGTGAGCACGGCTATTGCTGCAACCGCCTTAGACACTTAATTTTAAACTCATTAAACTGTTGCTCGATAACACGAGGCGTGCTACACACTGCCCATTTGGAAACTGCAGTACAGCTTTTGCAACCCTCGTCTACACTTGATCGCTTGGAAAGAGATGAAGTTGGTGAGAGATCTGTCGTTTCGATTGAACCGGTGATATTGGTGGCGCGGTTTTAGTTTCTCCGGCAATCATTTAGTTCCAATTCCTCGAGAAGAAAGCTCAGGTCTGCAACAGCCGGCGTGTTTTCTGCGGCACCGTTGAGCTTCGAGCTTGTGTGCATGCAACACACTGCACTCACATACGTGAGAGGAGCATGAAGATGTAAAGAGTCGAGAGGTCACGCACGATATACAGACCACAAGATTGCTGATCATCTTTGGATATATACAGCCAGAGAAGATCGTGTACACTGCTTTATTAACACCCACCAATTCATAGCTGTTAGTTCATGTGGATCTGAAAACGTTCAGCATATCTACACATAATTGTAACCCCAACTATGTTTACAAAACAGTTGCGGCAATTATTTGAAGAGGATTAATGTAAGGGAATCATCGTCCTTGTCTTTCCTCTCAACCTTTTCATATACTGGGATTTCTTTCTTGCAGCAACAAACAGAAATCGTGGAGTAGGCCTTCAGCACTCTTGAACGGAAGTTAAAGGCAGAATCAAGGCAATGTGATGTGCAGAGAGAAAAGGGTATTCTCTGCCTGTTTTGATTTTCTGTTCGCTGTGCTTCTTGCCAATGCGTCTCTCTTGTATTCAGTCATCGTTGCAGGCAATTTAGCCGGATTTGTATTAATCACTTCTCATCTGAATATTGTCAGCAAACTGCCTGCATATCACCTTCAACACAGGCTTTGCCTGGAAACCTTTATGGTTGGACACAGATTACCGAACCTTAACCCAGGCTTAATCCTTAGACGGGCAAACATAAACCAGACTGAACCAAGTCAGACATCTAGAGACCAAAAATCTAGAGTCCTTTGCCTAAATTTAAGACGACTTACTTAGTCTAACCTAAGCTTAATCAATTAAACCCGAAGCCTCTGTCATACTATTAGGTCTAAGCCTAGTTCTTGACATGATATTCTCCTTAGCTTTGCCACCATATGCACAGTTGATGGCGGTAGTGCATTCAGTACTGCAAGTGTTCGCACAAGAAAGACACACAAAAGTTTCGTAGTGAACCAACTTAAGAACACCATTAGCACACGGAGACTGACCCTACGACCAATCATGCATGATTTTTATGATTGCAAGCAGTATAAGGTCACTCTTGCTTGTAAATTTAAAATAGCATAAAATAAAATAAAATATAGACCTCACCATGCCTAGATAGGCCACGCCCTAGCTGTATCAAGCAAGAAAGGGTGGGGCTCGGGTGCACCATCACATGGGTGCCAAGCCTTAAAAGCGTAGGACGTCGGATCACTTTAATTGTTTTGATGAGTGGAAGGTATCGAACCACTTAAAAATGAACATAATAAATAAATAATTTTTCTCAAAAGTGTGAAATTGTGCTTTTGTGGACATGAAAAGTGTGTATCTTTTTGCATGCACGGGAAAATAAAAGCAGCAGCACTTTTTATTCAATAGGACACTTTGCACTGTTTGAGAGCTCTCTTCATGATATGCAATCCGTGATATGTTAAAGGAAACAGAGAAAGGTGTCTGATAGAGAGAGAGAGATGGCCGGAGACAAAATTTTCAGCTGGGGAAGAACGGGTCTCAGAAAATTGAAAAGAATGTCCGAGGGGCTGAAGAAATGGGGAGCTGGATTTGTAGAGAGGGTTTGTCAGGTTGGAAGAGAAGATCCAAGAAGAGTCGTTCACTCACTGAAAGTTGGTCTGGCCTTAACCTTGGTTTCCTTCTTGTATGTGTTGGAGCCTTTGTTCAGAGGAGTTGGAGCCAATGCTATTTGGGCCGTCATTACTGTGGTTGTAGTACTGGAGTTCACTGCAGGTAACAGTTATTTCCATGTACAACTCTTGTTGCATCAAGTTGGTGTTCCGATATATTTCACACACACACACACAGAATCACAATTTTGCCAAGTTCTGATATATAAGCAGACCATTATTATCCTTTTTCATAAGGACTCTCCATGTGTGGTGGTTCTTGAATTCAATTTAGATCAGGTGGTGCCCGATGAGATTGAAGAATGAAACTATACCTAGTAGGGTGGATTGCAGCAAGGTTGGATGTTCCAAATTATTTCCTTTACAGCCATATAATTGGAACCTATAAATTTATTGTTTTTTGTTACAAGAGAAGGCCAAAGCCTCACACACCCACGCATGCACCTCCTGGCAGTCGAACTCCCCACCAGCAGCATCAGCGCCCCTTGGCGCTGCCATTGAGCTAACGCTCTGGGTGCTGGAACCTATAAACGTTAGTCTTTCTGAAAGTATTTCTTTTGACGCAGTATAATCTGAACTCATAAATGTTGGTCAGTGTTTGTTGTCACACACACACACACACACAGTTCAATGA
Organism: Brasenia schreberi; assembly: GCA_036023115.1. NCBI lineage: Eukaryota > Viridiplantae > Streptophyta > Magnoliopsida > Nymphaeales > Cabombaceae > Brasenia > Brasenia schreberi. Next base: position 30,211,832 of record JAYKKT010000088.1, read on the forward strand.
TGGTGTGTTTTGGTGCAGAAAAAATGTCCAAGATTAAATCCTTTTAACTCATGAGTAAGGCTACTTATATAGATGCCAACAACCGTTTTTATAGATCATATTCAGTCTATACACCTTTCATAGTTGAAATGGTGAATGATCAAGCGCAGGTGCTACATTCTACAAAGGATTGAACAGAGGACTGGGAACATTGTTAGCGGGATCATTAGCCTTCTTTGTGGAATTTATCGCAGAGGAATCAGGAAGAGTCGGCCGTGCCGTCTTTATTGGAACTTCTGTCTTTCTCATAGGTAAGTCTTAATGACCATAACTATAATCACTTACTTTTCTCTGCAATAAATTTGGTTCATTTCTTGCAGGAGCAGCTTCTACTTACCTCAGGTTTTTCCCATACATAAAGAAGAATTATGACTATGGCGTAGTCATCTTCCTCTTGACCTTCAACATAATCACAGTATCCAGCTTCCGTATTCACGATGTTCTTCGAATAGCTCAACAGCGCATCTGCGCCATCGCCATTGGTTGTGGCGTCTGCCTCCTGATGAGTCTCCTTGTTTTTCCAATATGGGCTGGTGAAGATCTCCATGAAACCACAGTCTCCAAACTTCAAGGTCTCGCTAAATCAATCAAAGGTAACACTCTACCATCATAATCAATATTTGTTGGCTGCTGTTTGACAATGTTGCTCAACACCCAATGTGCTACTGAACCCCGTTGATCTCTTCTTACAGCATGTGTTTATGAATATTTTCAAGACCCTCATAATAAAGTTGTCGGTACCGAATCATCAGAAGATCCCATCTACAATGGGTACAGAGAAGTTTTGGACTCCAAATCTACTGACGAGTCCCTGGTAAACTTACTAACATCGACGTAGATTTCAATATGCCCTTTCTCTTGATTAAATTCACTTGGGGTTGCGGCCTTTGCCTTTGAAAGAAAAAAAGTTTCAAACTTCTCCTAGGAATCCAAACTATAGCAAATTTCAGAAGTATACTTTTCAGAACTGAGATAACTAGAGATGCATTATGTTCCTTGCATGCAGGCTCAGTTTGCAAGTTGGGAACCAAGGCATTCTCGGTTCTGCTACAGGTATCCATGGCAACAGTATGTTCAACTCGGCGCGGCCCTTCGTTATCTTGCATACACAGTTGTTGCCTTGCATGGTTGTGTCGAGTCGGAAATCCAGGTAAGAATTGAATTCTCTGTTCTGTACACCTCAGTTTAGAACCTTCACTTGATGATCAAACATTGCACGGATTACGGGCTCATGTCATATTTGCGATACGTCTAATCTGTAAGCGTCATAGATGACGGAATGTTGGTGGTGTACCGTGTTTCTGCGCAGACACCATTATCGATTCGTGCACTCTTCAAGGATCAGTGCCGGCAGATAGGCAAGGAAATCTCTCAAGTTCTCGCTGAACTCGCCGACGGCATAAAGGACCGTCAGCACCGGCCTTACGACATCCTCACCGACCGCCTTCACTCTGCTCTACAGGACTTCAATTCCGCTCTGAAATCCCAACCACGGCTCTTCCTCGGCAACAGAGAAGACGTCCCGCCGGCTTCGGAGCATCCATGGCTAGCAATTTCCCGAAAAACGGGCAGTACTGGCACGGGCGTGTCGCTTCCATCCGCCAAGACCGACACGTCGGCGATCCTCGAGTGGAGGACAAAAAGGGTGACATCATGGTCGAAGGGTTCCGATAACCGGAAGGTTCTGCGGCCTACGCTGAGCAAGATTTTTGTTACAAGCCTGGAGTTCTCGGAGGCGTTGCCGTTTTCATCATTCGCGTCGCTTCTGGTGGAGGCAGTGGCGAGGCTGGAGTGCGTCATTGAGGAGGCAGAGGAGCTCGGGAGGTCGTCCGCATTCCGGCCATTCGTCACCGAGGAATCTAAATGCGAGGTTGTCGTGGAAGCAGATGGTAGTCGGAGACGGCGCAAGTTGAACAGCCACCAAGTTGGCAACTCTGCAGAGTGAGATACGTCGTGAAACAACACTTCCGCTGTCTGATTAGGACCTTTCTTTGGTTTGGCCATTTGCTAAATTGCTTAATGTAATGCAACTATCATTAGTAATCTTAGTTCAATGATTTAGATTTGCAACTAATTAATCTAACGACTCGATTTTCGTTGGATCCTATGAAATCCCTAAGCAACAAAACAACCGGTCCACATAAAAGCAAATGTGAGTAAACATTTATGAACTAGAATGGAGGATTCATTTAATTTCAATTCTAATGATAAGCAAATTTGCAGGCAACAAATTACAACAGATCATCGTCATTGCTATGAAAAAAGAAAGGCCCAACTTTGAAGACCTTATGAGATGGCTTCCCAGGCTGCAGCTCAGGGGAAAAGAACAATCACATGAAGCAAAGGACTATACTGGAGAAGAAAAAAAAGACAGCGTAAACCCAAAAAGAAAATGGTGTCTTAAATCATTATATGGGTCGTTAATTATGTTTGCATTATCAAATTAAAGCGATTTCTTAAACTCTCTGCCAGCATTACATAGAAACAACAAATGACTTAGACCACCAAGCCTTCGATAAGAGCAAAACAGACTGGTAGGTTCAGATGTTGTGACCATTGCCTGAACCGATTTTGAGGTGGCGAAGCCCTTTTCTGACGAGTGGTGAAGATGGCATCAGTCCGTCCGATGGAATAGAGAGAGGCAGAGTGGAAGGAGGTCGACGGCCAATTGGCTCCAACGGTTGGTGGAGAGAAAAATAGAGGCAAAGTTGATGACTCGAAGTTTCCCAAATTTTTTGTGGGACGTGACGTGGCCTATATGTAGACGTGGCTTCCAGTTATTGGAAGCAGTAGGATAAGGATGTCTTGATCACAAACTTAGGTTCAAATCCACAAAACTACAAGGCCTACTATGAATACAAGAGTTGAGATGCCTAGATATCCCCCTTTCTTCATGACAGAGGCAAGAAAGTGTTGATTTTCCATCTTAAAGCGCGCTTCATAATCGGCGAAGTTACACCATTGCCTTGCGAAGTCCAAAAGGTTTGGCAGAACTCGTTTCTTTTGTATCTTGATGTCTTGCCCCTGCAGTGTAAGCTCAAGGTGGAAGAGCCCATGGAGTTTGTTTGATTGGAACCAGAATAAAAGCAAAGAGCCTAGGCAAGAGCATAAATACCACGATGTCCCTCTTCCCTTCCCTTCATCGCTCCTTTCAAAGACCTTTTTAGCAGGTAAATAAGCCTACTACTTTTCTCCAATAGAGAAAGCTCTTGAAATCGTTGGCAAACTGTTGGGGAATCGACTTCCCCATTGAACACTGTAAAGATATCGATGTTATTCAACACATACATTAAACTCTATAAGTAGTATGGTATTCTAATGTAAACATGTCACAAACTCTAGGGTAAGAGTATGTAAATTTCTCGTTGAAGATCGGCCTGATCGAGTACTAGGGTTTTCTTCATTGCAACTATGAACTAAATAGTTTTGTTACTGACAGGTAGGGAGCTCAAATGTTGCTACAGAGGATCTATTGATGGATTCAGTGCAAACTTCTTTCACAAACACTGTGATTTCAAAGGGCCCTGTGTGATCATAGGCTACACCACCAAATCGTTCAAGTTTGGTGCATTCAGTCCAGAAGGATATAGAAGCACTGATGATTACTATGACACATTTGATGCATTCCTTTTCTACTGGAAGGGTGATGAAGATACTGAACCCTTGGTACTTCCCAAAGTTGGGGGCAGTGGAGCAGCACTATTTGATTATGCAAGGGGAGGTCCCCAGTTCGGTCCTGACGGGCTCTTGATCGGTCCCCCACTAACGGCGGTCATGGGAGTTTTCACAGGACCAGATGCCAGTTCTGGCGTAGGCGATCTCCGGCAGGCAAAGTCTAGACTCGGGCTGTCATATGCTAAAAGGGAGGATGGAAAGGACTCGCTGTTTGGTGATGAATCCAAGGCAACTCTTCATGAAGTTCAAGTCTTCTGCAGCCCTCAACTTGCAAACCTGTACTAAAGCAGCACAATCTGTATTATGAACAACACAAGATTGTACTTTGATACATGCCTATCATTCGAATGCCTAAGACAATCCCCGTTTCGCCAACTATCTCGATTTCATCATATGCATTTTCCGTGGAGAGTACCTTGCTTTAGCAGAGGCAATTCCCATACTCAACCATACTCCCTGTCCTTGAACCGACGAAGAAACGAGAACTCAATTGTTAGAACCAGAAGTGGACAGAACCATCTTTCTGTAACAATAAAAAGAGGATGGGTGAGATGGCTACAAAAAATATGCAGCGGTTTCTCAGATACCCTGGAATCTCTGACCTCTATCACGTAATCCAGCAAAAGTACAGGGTCCAGGGCAGCCGGCGAATGCTGCCTCAATGTAGCGCGAGAAGAGAACTATCCTCCATCTTTTCTTCGCCCTGCTTCCTTAAGGAGGCTGCCCACTCTCTTTGGAGAATATAGAAACTGGGATCTGAATAAAAGAATACCACCAATTTATGGGAGACGAAGAGGACCGCGCCCCTGCACCCTTTCTGCCGCTAGGGAAGTTTTCTCTGTGGATTAATAGAATCGGACAGAGATTCTTTTCGGTTTGAGGGGCGCCGGAGATCACCAAACTTGAAAAGTAATTTGTTTTTCATATTGATGCTTACGAAAAGAATAATAATCGCGACTTAACCACTTTACAAACATTATTTTAAGCTCTTTTGCAATCTTTGATTACATTCGAAATGTTTCAAAGGAGTAAATCAGATTTATCCAGCATATCATATAGACTATATTTAGATGCACTGTTGGAAGGCAGCATGTTCATGCCAAACCAAAAGGTGGAATTTGTTTGAGATATTAAGGAAATTATTCTGGGCTTGTATAGTAAAAAGTTCAGATGACATCTGATATTTCTCAAAATAAAAATCAAGGATTATGTTGTCACTGGAAGCAATCGAACCGTCAATCATTTGAGTAGTAGTCTTGATCCTGGTCTTCTTGACAAACTTCACATCATTGATCTTTTGGGAAATTGAGCATCTGAGGAGCTGTTTTGACAGTTGGGTTATAGGTATGATTACACCATGATGATTTACAAGAAAAACCATTTGGATACTGCTGAATTCAGAGCCGTAATCTGTGAAACATCTTTGTATGCTTCTGTTCAGCCTTCAGCTTGATATGGAGGTAAAACCACATGTTTTTTTGCTAATCATTTAGCAGTTCTTTTTACCCTGCAGACTGTGGAACTGAAGGTAGAGATATATGGGTTTCACAGTGACAATAGGATAAGAAAATGTCTGTCTAAACTCACGGTACTCTTGTGGTTACGTGGCTTTCTTTCTTTTTCGCTAACTAAATAGCTTCCTTGCTTCTCCCTCTCCCTCTCCCTTTGTGTGTGTTTGCCATCATTTTCTGCTTAGAACACTTCAAATCTTAAATTTGGCAACTATTGCATAGGATCCTGTGCAAAACATGACAGAACGGAAGAGTTTTGCCGTTGTCTTCTGTTCATCCAGCACTGAACAGGAACTTAGTATATGACTAGAATGCTTGCCTGAACATGAAATTTGCCTCATGATTTGTTTTACCATCTAGTTGTGTCGATCCAGCTGACTCATGAGAATCATTCCGAGTGAATTTAGAGCATCTAATCCCTTCTTCTGAATCTGTTGAGGCATTCTACGATATGTCCACAAGCACCTGCATGCAAACATGGAGTTTCGTAAAGTACTTGTATGCCATATCGAAAATATTCCTACAAGAGACGGGATCACTTGACTGAAACATAGAGAAATTAAAAGATGGATGAGAAATAGAGTGAGTACAATTAAAACCCATGTACAGTAACAAGAGAGACATCTAGAATTGTGCGAATTATAAGAGTATCAAGTTAATTGAGTCATTCTATGAAATTATGAGAAAGAATTATTAAATGTAGGCTAAGACAAATATCAAATACAATATACAAGGGATCCACTTTAAGTCTATATTTATTTATATTTGGTTCTTGATGAATTAATAAAATTTATTCAAGATGAAGTATTTTGGAGTATGTTATTTGCATATAACATTGTATTAGTGGATAAGTCTAAGAAAAAAGTTAATAGTTAATTAGAACTATTGAAAGAAATACTATAAAGTAAAGGCTTTCAACTTAATATAAAAAGACAAAATATATAGAATGAAAGTTTGATTATTTGGTTACTTTATAGGATATAAAATTAAGATTCACACACATTGCATTCCTAGAGTAAGTTTTTCAGAGTGATCTAAAAAATTGATGGACATGTTACATATAGAATTAACGTAAGTTAATTAAAATAGAGGAGCAGATATTCTATGTGATAAGAATATACTATTAAAGTTGAAACGTAAATATTATAGAATAATAATTAGACCTACTATCTTTTATGGTTTTAAGTTTTGGACACTTAATCATCAACATATACATGTCTAGAAGATGTTGAGATGGATGAGTGATCACATAAGGAATTACATTATACATAACAAGGTTATTAGAAACAAATTGGAGGTCGTACTCATAAATGATAAAATGAGAGAAAATCGTCAAACATGGTTTGAACATGTTGAAAGACATGAAAGAAAACTTTAGGAAGAAGGTATGAAAAAGATAATGTTAAAAGAGAAGGAGGAAGATTACAAAAGTGTTTGAAAAAACAATAAAGAAAAGAATGATCTATAAGTCAACACGGTGATGGAGCTATGTGTGAAAATAAAGAATACATGGTCAACCCCATTTACTATGTAAAAAGGCTTAGTTGTTTTGTGTCGAGACGGTGGAAGTCAAGAAGAAAAAGTTGTATAACGGGAGAGACATTGAAAATAGATTAGTGCGGGTGCTGACAGGAATTGGATTCAGATGACGCAGAGATGCTTTCCAGTGCATACAAAGGTGTTAGATACAAATAAACTGTGGATTGCCTATGATTCTCTGTTCTTGTTATCACCAACATAGAGATGGAAGCATGCTTCACTTTGATATTAATTTTTGAGTTCCCTGTTTCGAACGTATTAAATCACAAACATCAAAAAGAAAGCAGCATTCTTAAGTTGGGATGGTGCTAGTCATTATTTTCTTTGTTGGTCGATGTATAATGGTAACAAGCACTTGCAATACTTGAACTAATGATGGGATTTATTTGAGTTGTTCATTTCTTGTACCGGTGAGTTGGCGCCTCTGATTAATCTAAACAGAGCAGACTTTATTCAAATTGAGACACTGAGACTTCTCCCTCAATCTGCCTAAATTAGGGGCTGGCATTCCCATTAGCAGATATTCCTGGCGATGATGCCGGACAAGTCGATGATCTTGCTATCGCTTTCCTCCTAAATTCTGCAAAAGAATTGAACGGCGAGCAAAGTCGGAGAGTGCTGTACAGACAAAAGTTGTATGCTGCGTTGCGAGGATGAATCGCTTCCGGAAAAAAGACCGATTCTCCCACCGGTTGATGCCATATTATTGCGGAAAGCTAGTTCTTGCCTTCTTAGCATGACCCTTCCATGGTACTCTATAGGCCACGAGAAGTACTAATTTACATAGATTCTTCAAATGGGAAGCGATAAAACCTATTCACTTGTCGAAAGGTGATCTTGGCAAAATAAAATTGTTTCTTTTGATTCCTTTCGCCTGCCATCTTAGTGAGACATCTCCTTAAGCTGCTTCTTTGCTAGATGGCTTCACAGTCACGGCCTCAAGGGAAGTTTATTGCAACCTTATTAATGCATCTTTTTCATCTCTTTGGTGTTTCATCTACCTCTGAGAACAAGATTTATGCATCCATTTGTATCCATTGAACACTAAAAACTGGAACTGTTATGCACAATGAGGAAAAATCTGTTCAGCCTTTGTAAAATACGGTGATAGTTTGATTCATAAATCTAACTAATACAGTCATAAATATTCAACGAATTATATATTTTAACAAGATATAGTTCTGTTTTTTAGATACTTTACTATGGAAGTGCATATCAGACAAACCCTTCTAGGTCGTATTCGAGACTTCAAAATTTTAGACCATAACCCAAACATCCCTGTCAACCTTATGCATGAGTTAGACCAAGAGTGGTGCTTGTGTGTGTGCAGAAGGGGATCAAAACAAGAGAATTTATTCTCTTACAGTTTCCTTCTAATGAACACCTCTTTTATTCAACAAAAGAAACACACACGCTTATGGAATACAAATATTCTAAGAAGAGTTCTACAGCCTCTCTATGTATAATATAACATTGAGCATCATGTTTTATAGCTGAGCTTTCTCTCCAGCACACATTTCCAATTCTAGATGCCAGGGATCATTATAACATCGATTCCCTCATGGCACTGAACTAATATCTAAAAACTACATTTACATAAGCAGTATGGGTTACAGGACTAATATACACTGCTCTCTAGAAATGGATGGCCAACCATTAGCTACTTGTCCAGAGCAACCATTAAAAGTAGGTTGCACAGAGATTTATTTTGCAGGCCCTATATACTAGTCGAACATCGATAATAGCAGACTCCTATCATTACTCATTACATATCAAACTACAGCAACTGAACTATCTTCAACGAGCCACAAACTGCCAGTTTCTCCAAAGTTTCCATCCAGACTGGCTTCTCTGCAAATCGATGGAGCTATTATAGCATTTCTCTGATCAAACCCTGCATGAAATGGACGAGAATTAGTTTTCTGTCCAAATAAAGATATTTCCGTCTTCAATAACGTAAATAGAAGGAGCATATACCCATGTAGTGAGATACAGCATTTATTTGCTGCTCTGGAAGCACAAAATTTTGGTATAGGAAGTTATCATATTCAAGCATCTGTGAGCGATCAATCTCTCCACAGTATGGTGTCATAACTTCAATCTGGCTGGCATATGCACCTAAATCAAGCTCGTTTCTTTCATTTTCCAAGATATAGTTCTCTTCAGGTAATAGGATTGGAACTCCAACAGGATCAGTAGATTGCCATATTTGTGATTGTTTTTCCATGCGTTGATCCTTCAGAAAGTAATTTACCTGCAATTGAATGCCACGCCATCAGATTTCGACGTTACCACTCCAAAACGTGTTCATGCCAAACGTTTGTCTTTCCCCATTCTCAAAGTTTCCTCCTTTCTTATACGCAATGTGTGTCTGCGTGATAGTGTATGAAATAAGAAAAGCAAAGTTTTCACCTTTGAAATGTTGCATATCAGATAAGTTGAATCTGTATCTGTTTTAGGACTTCCCACTAGTTCCCGGCTACCACTAAACTCAGATATGTAGAGATTTGAATCTTTGGAGCTTGTATCGGAGATTCGTTCAACAAAGTATGTCTCTGGGAAGGCCTTCTGCGGGATGGGTCTGGTTTGCTCTTGTGATGATATTCGTAATGAATTAGCATCACTCATAATGTAAGATAAGCTCCTCTTCTTTTTGGTCTCAACAGGATGATCACCAATCTTTTGCCCTTGGTCACTTCTCTTGACAATTCGGCACAAGGCAAACGGGCTCTGACAGTGCAAAGATCATTCATGCAAAAGTATATCAGTGAAAATCCAGTTTAATCAAAACTTACAACATGATATCTATTTAAGGAGGGAAATTCGTTCTCACTGAAGACCATAATAGAAATGGCATTGAAGTATACTTGGCAAACTTTAAAGGTTTTACCTCAACAATAGAAGATCCTTGAGTTGAACCATCATATAGGCGATATTCATGCATTACCCAATCGGTTCTGTCTCCAAGAGGAGCTCTTCCAAGGTAAAAAACCAGGGTTTTCTTCAAGCCAGTAACAGAACAATGACACACTACATGTCGATCTTTTCCAGTAGCTTTCCAATAACCTGATCTGGTAGCTCTATTTGTTCGTGATCCATTTGGATACTTCTTGTCTCGGGGGCAGAAGAAAAACCACTCAAGATCTCTCTTTGGAAGGAAAGACTTGTCTGAATCATACAGGAAAAGAATGTAAGCTTTTAGGTCACATCGGCACCATAAGACCAAAAGTTTAAAGAATCCGAAGCTCTGATTACTCCTAGAAGTTCTTGTGGATGATGTACTTAGCTCTGCTTTCCAAAAGCATGAAACTTAAAAATGTGAAGTTTGGGTGTTCTACTGAAACTCTACAATTTTTTAATTTTAGCTTAATGGCAACGGTGCTGTAATTTGTCAATAGGAGAGAGAACCTTCCGTCTATGTGTTTAAAATACAAGTAAAGGATGAAAAGATCTCGCCGAGTTCGGTGATTAGGCATCTGCATTTTAACTACTAGTTCGGTAAAGTCAGAATCTATCTAAATTCAGACAGGAACAAAGGGAAGATTAAGAGTCAACAACTTTCAATTCTGGTCATCATTCATTTCTTATACATCTACCAGCAGAAAACTTCGATGCGTCATATAAAGAATGACTTTCATATGTGATTCACTAGAAAAAACATGTACCATTTGATAATTAGGAAGTAGAATTGAATAAAGTTGACAGGAGAAAAGGTTCATCTATTTAGGTATGTACCTGGTAACTGCCAAGGATCGAATTTATAGAGCTCAATCTCTGGAATAATTTCAAGCTCCATCTTGAGCCCTTCGATTTTCCTCTTCAAATAATATCCCACCAATTCTTCGTCAGTTGGATGAAACCTGAAGCCGGGGGGCAATGCCATTGCTCCCATTCTCAGTTTTCTGGAAATACACTTTGCAGATGGGAACTTCTCTATCACAAATAAACAAAAGCCAAGAAATGCCTCTGCTAAATCGCTAAGTAGCCAATCAACCAAATGAAACCAACGATTTTCCTTTTGAAGGTTTTCTGGGAAATTTTTAAATAGATCAAAGCCCAAGTACAACTAAAAGTTTGGGACTTGGGTATGATTTTCCTGACTCGCAGCAAAAAACCACTCAATTTCAACACTAAAAATGGAAAGTTGAGCTACTCGGCTTCAAGCAAGTTGGTGTACGAATATAAAAGCAACTAACTAAGCTGCTACACTATAGCCAAACAAGACTAAAGCTTCTAAACTTGGGTAGTTGGTTTAGTAGAGCAGGAAACAACAGAAAAAACTCAAATTCCAACTAAAACAAGGAAATTTGAGAGAGAGAGAGAGAGAGAGAGAGAGAGAGAGAGAGAGAGAGAGAGAGAGAGAGATGACCAACAAGAGAAGGCACTGATAACTTATATAAGGAGGGATTTCCCCTTAAAACAATAAAAAATAGAAGGTTCAGCAGCCGAAAGTTTCAGTTGGTTGTCTTAAGTGATTGAAATTCCATGAGATATGACCCATATTCAAGCATTAAAGCAGGTAGACAGAGAGTTTGCCAATTATTAATGTCTAAAACTGGAAGCTTTTCTGCACACACGTTCATAGTGTGTGCTAGGTTCGTAGGCTTTGAATCTTAGTTCTCCACCAGCCAATATATTCGCGGGCGTTTGTGTGTGTGGAGCCTCGAAAGTTCCACACATGCTTTTGCTATTCTTCATAATTTCATGCCTTCACTTGGGCAGCGCTTTTGGTTTCTTTACACACTAGTTTGAAGGGTCAGCAGCCAGTTTGCAAATTGTGCTTTGCAACTATTTACGCTATCATCATCAAAGGTGGTAAGCTTGACCAAGTGATGAACTTTTGAGTATTAATAACATGTCCCCGATCATTGGATTAGACTAAGTTTTTTGATTGAAAAGCATTGATTTATGGTTGGTGTTGTCACTTAATGCATACTTTTTTGTGCCTAATCCTTACTTAGAATATCTTCTTCATTGAGATTGTGGTTAAGGCGTCAGCGCGTGACAATGCACTCAAAGTTTATTATAAGGTTGATCATGAATCAGTAACTACATCCAATCTCCAACAGTTTTTGCTGTCGGTCCCTCGATGCTGCCGGCCTGCAAAACAAGCAATCCACCTTCTAGCCGACCCCGTCTAGTATGGGAAAAGGATTAGTTGTTGTTGTTGGATTAGCTTGTGATTATCGTAAAAAATTTCTAAAGCATATGCGAATTTTCAATGTAATACTGCTAGCCTTATCGAGAAAATGCTGAGAACAAAAATGGTGACTATAATTCAGTACGTGGGAGGGCTAGGCTATGTGGTAGCTTAGACATGGTTTTAAGTTTTAAGTTCAAACATTATGTTTCACAGGAAGAAGACCGGATGCCGTTAGCACCCTCCTGCAATTCTTATGCCGAGCGCAATCGGACTTGCATACTTGATTTTGTTTTGGTTTAGAGTAGTTTGGATCTCATTTGGCTCTGTCTAAAGTCATTTGGATTGTAGTTTTGGTACTAGATTCAGATTCGGATCAAAATTAACTGAGATCCGTATTAGTGTTATGGTATCACATTTGGCATATCTATCTTAAGTGTTCATTTTTCATTAGTGTCACGTCATTATATCCGTGTGGTTAGATTTTATTTGCATTTGTCCCTATAATATATAAAGATGGTAGTCAATATTGTAAGAGGATTTTCTGCCATAATCCATATTTGACATTTTCTTGTTTTTCATTGAGATTGAGAGAATCAGTCAAAGAAGATAGTTCGGCTATTATGTGAGTTGAGCAACAATATATTGTCGTTAAGTCTTATGGTAAGGCATTGGATGCCCGCCAGGCACAACTTGGGCAGGTTCAAAGTTAAATCCAAATGCAGCCCATGCCTGACACAACTTGGGCTCGCTGGTTATGGTTTTCTCAGAACGAGGAATCGGAATTGAACTAGGATCAATCTGGTTTCTGATTTTGGTTCTAGTTTGAGTCCTAAACAGTCTGGAACAAAACATGGAACCAGAGGTTTGGAATAATTGGTTTTGGTTCCAACATGGTTCTAGTTCCATGGTAAGGGAATGGGAACCAAATTGGGTGGTTCCTGATTCTGGTTCAGTTTGACTGGTTCTAGTTTCAGCTTTGTTTGGTTCCAGTTAAGACCGCCGAACTGGTTTGGAACCAGCCATGTCTACTCACAACCATCTACTTTAATGGTAGGCACATATGGGCTTTAAGTGAGGCCTGGTTTTTGGCTGGCCTAGTGCCCAACCCTATGAGACTTAAGGCCTTACCTTTAGTCACTTTGGAAGGTTCCAACATCAAGTGGTAGAGTATTGTTATGCTTTTAGAATATCTTATGGCTGCCCTATTGGAAAAAGCTTCATATAGTGTTTGCCACAAGCCAAATTGATGTTCTAAATATTCATTTGTCATTCACAAAAAGCAATAGTTCACCTGGTTAGGGATTGACTCACAAGTTAAAGGTCATGACTTCGATACCCGGAGCATGCATCCGATTTCGGCCTCTCTTTTTGACAAAAAAAAAAAGAGATGTACATTTTGTCTTCTAATAGAATATACCAATTTGTAGATAGTGTGATAGTCAGAAAGTAATGTTGACAGGGATGATGTGCTGATGAATAGGATTTTGCGACTTTTTGATATCCTGAACTACAGAATTAAAGAGAATGAGCTAAAAAATATGTATGAACTCAATTAATGAAGAGGGAAGATTTTGGACCAGATTAATTAAAATATAAATAAAATAAAGTTGTCTTATTCATGTCTTATGTGGAAGCACGCTTTCGGCACTTTCTTTTTCTTATTTGAACCCCCGTCTTCCAATTTTGATGTGTCATGAACGATCAACAATATTCCAATAAATTAAAAATATATTTTTCCCCACATGAATTTGTTCTTCGTGGCCTTTATTGGCATGTTCATTGTATTTTAGTTCCTTGGAAAGTGAAAGCTACACTTTTTTGGGGTTGGAATTCAGACACTCGATTCTTCTTCTTGTTTGTTTTCTTCGTGAAAGAAAAAAGGCCCTCAAGGCAAGAGATGATACTAGTAGGCAGTAGGGCTGGTAAAATGGACCAAGCCACTCGTAATTCAGCTCGGCTCAGTTGGTCCCTAGCTCATTGATCCGATTTGCTAAACTTTATGAGCTGAACATGAACATGATACTCGGCTCGTGGATGCATGTTGAAAGGATGATTATGTTTTCTCTCTTTCAGGAAGGAAGATTTTAGGTCTGTGTGTGTGTGTGTGTTTGGCTCAGCTTGCAAAAGGATGATTAAGCATTCATAAACAAGTTCAAACACAGCTAGCAGTTCACTATGCTCATTCGTATTGAAACGAGCTGAACAACAAGCAAGGGTCGGTTCGGTCAGCTCGCTTACCAGCCATAGTCGGTAGCACACAGGTTAAGGACCGCCCTAATGCCATTTCAATTGTTGCTCTTATCGTTTTTTGGTGTATGGGGCCATACCATAGAGGAGCTGCCCCCCCCCCCACCACCACCACCAAAGTGTGACTTGACGTATTTTTGCTGACCAAAGTGCGACTCGAGGCCGCCATCTTTCCGCTTCATGGCATGCAAAGTCCACAAATCGAACAACTTGCTATTAAAAATAAATAAATGAAGGATACGCCAAAATGCGATCACCGTGAAATTTGAATGCTTGTTGAGAATAAAATTTTGTAAAGAAATAAGAGATAATTTTTTTATAACTTAATATTATTTAATTTCAATACTTCAGTCTTGTTGGGTTGTTGTCTAGGCTTTTTGATACAGACAACAGTTTCATAATTTCTTGTCCGTGGAGACTTATGACTCTCTCTCTCTCTCTCTCTTTATATATATAGAGAGAGTTACTAGACACCCTATCATGTCACCATACAATCTTCATTGACACAAGGACCAATGTTATTTAATCAATATGAATACATTAAATACGGTATGGGATGAATATCTTGATCACTATCGTTTGATTTATCTTACGAACAATGGTGAAATGAGTATGAGAGGTTGTCTAACCACTCCCACTCTCTTTCCATATATATATATATATACATACATATATCATATATTCATACATATATATATATATATATGTATGTATGTATATATGTATATATATATATATATATGTACATATATTATGTATATACATATATATATATATATATGTAAATGTGTGTATATACATGTATATGTATATATACACATGTACATACACATATGTGCAAATGTGTGCATGTACATGTAGATGTTTACATGTTTATACATCTACAAGCACTCTCTCTCTCTATATATATATATATAGAGAGAGAGAGAGAGACCAATACAAGAAAAACTGAACTAGTTGCTTCTAACACTGTCGAGAAAATAGACCTTTAAAAAAAATGAAAGAGAGAAGAAGCATTGTTGACATTACTATAAGCTCGAACTGGTTTTGGGATTTTAGCCGATGTCAAGTATATGCCCTAGGATAGGAATTACACTCAACATTGTGACACAAGGTTTAGATGGGAGGAAAAATGGTGGGCGAATCTTGTGCAAAGTCCGATTTACTTTTTAAAAAAGAAATTAAAAGAAAAATGGAAATATAAACCCGGTGAAACGTTTTTCAGCAATCGATCACTTTTCTTTTAAAATAACAGCAAAATACATAAAATTGGTTTCAATATTTTTATGTCAAATTAAAGAAAATACATCAAAAATGTTTAAAGAGGTGCCCGGCCATTAATTATGGTACATTCTTCTCCAACCAAATGCTCTTCTTTTGTCTCTACGTCTCTCCACCAGGTTTGCATGGCGTCTTACTCATATAAATATGCTAGGAATATTACCACCTTAACCTATATATCTCAACACACCACATCAATCCGACCCGAGATCTGCAATTTTTTGGGCTTTTCAAATATAAATTATCAGACGAGGATGCGACACGAGGATAATTAGCTTGAACTATCACGGTAAGAGAGATTTGAGTAGAGGAGGAAAGTGTTTGTGGTAAACTTCATTCTCCAAGTAAATCCCAACATGTCCTACTTTAAGCAAAAGTTTTCTTGGAATTTCTTGATGTGGACCTTTAGCAAACTTGAGATTATGTCAACCATAATTCCCTAAGAATATCTTTAGACTGCATTTTTTATGCGAAAACCATCAATAATCAACTTCTACAATTAAGCCTTTTCTCACACTAGAAGAGGTCGGCTACATCGATTATTTATTTTTTGTAGAATGCATGATAAGCCCGACAAAGTTTTACACTGGCCATCGGAAGCCTAACGCAATCTTCCTTTTTTATCCGGACTTAGGATCGGCCATGCTATGGTGATCCCTTACATGGACGGAGTTACCGTTACTAATCGACTGACTTTATTAAATGATTTGGGCTCTCGTGGTATTATTCTAAAGCCTAGTATTAATTTAAGTAGCCACACTGAGGACAAAAGCAATTTAGATAATTCTTCACTCTTTCCACGTCAAGAAGAATTATTTTGACCTCCCTCTTGAGCGTGGATTCCTTTTTGAGCTTATTGAAAAGCTTTTGATCTTCTAGGCATCGGCCTAACCCCATCTTACCAGTTCAAAAAAAAATCTCCACCGTACATCTCCATTGTTCTCACTTGATGGTGACCGGGGTTTATCTGACTCTCGCTTAACCGCACATCTCCATCGTTCTCACTTGATGGCGATCGGGTCCGGACCCTACTCTCGCGAATCCAAAGTTAGTGCATGACTTTGAAGATGGCGAGTATTGAGGTTTGAGATAGGCCCAATTGGGTTTGCAATCTCTTTGTTGCCAGACTAAGGTATCCTCAACTTGAAGGTGGAGGTTTGCTTGTATTTGATAACAAGGCAAAACTCACCTTTGAACAATGACGGCCATTTGGTCCCTCCCAACAGATTCTTACGCACTTTACTTAAACAACTGAAAAGACCCACCTGGAATAAAGCATCGTGGGCATAAATAAAAGCAACCGACGGGATTGGGTGCATATGGTTCATATTTGAGCTTTTAGCTTTCTAAGTCTCTTCTTCTTTCTTTCTTTCTTTCTTTTTATATATATATATAAAGTTGAATCATGTGAATCATATATAAACACCAATCAAACTAATCACAACCATTCACTCCAATCAAACTAATCACAACCATTCACTCCACGAATAGTTATTGAAAATAAAAAAATGAAAAAGTATATACTTTTTACATGGTGAGCTAAACCCTCTGAGTACTAGGTATGACCATTTAAACTCATCATATTCCATAGCTTTTTGATGTATTTTACTTTGCTTTAATAGGCAAGAGTTGGAAAAATTTTGTATTGAATCAGTCAAGTCTTTGTACTACCATTTAGAAAATGTAAGAAGGCAAAATTTTCAACTTGCTTTTGTATTATGCTTATAACAAGTTGTCTTCATCTTTAACAAATCTCACTTGAGCAAGGTCTGGGTATTTTTTTCTTTAACCTTAACCGTATTGATCTCATTCACTTTTCTCGTATTAATCCTTTTATAAAGCATCTGTGAGGGACTTCAGCCTTTGTTGCCGTGACTATTTCAGTAGTTCTTCCAATTTTGTTTTACTCTTTCAAAATACATGAAGATAGGGTCTACATAATGTGGTTGTTAAAAATAAATTGATAATAATATTAATAAATGATAAAATAAGAAAATAATTTAAGATGGCTTGAACTTATAAAAAGATGGTCAAAAAAAGTTTCGATAAGAAAGTATAAGAAACTACATTGTGAAAATGTTAAAAGACGAAAAAAAAGATCACTAAAATGTTAGGCGAAATAACAAAGAATGATCTAACTTATTTTGAGTTAACCGTTATTCTCCCTACACACATGTTCATTAGAATCTCTTCTAAACAATTCATTTCTATTTTTGATCGAGCCACTTTCTTATGCTCATCATGTAATTCCTTTTTCTAGTGTTTTTATTTCCATTTTTGGCACATAAAACAAATTTTTTAAATATTTTTATTTCTGTTTTCGAGCCATCTCTTTATTTGAATATTTTCGTCCAAAGCTTTCTCAATCCCCATAGTTTTCTCCGGAAATTGCCTTGAATCTTTCTTCACCATCTTCATTGGTTTGAAAATCAACGTTCCGAACATTTCAGTTTGAGATAAATCTCATTTTCTTGCATCAACATTCTCACCTCTGACACTCTTACACGTTGAAAATGCAGGTACTTTCTACCATTTGAGCAATACTCAAAGCTAATGCATCGGTACTTTATCCATATCTGTTCTTGACATAAAACCCTCTTTGAAGTTATTCATCACTTGAATGCCGATGTAGAACATTCGAGCTCTACAACATTCTTGCTAGAAAAGGATGCCCAAAGCTACTTGCTGTTTTAAAAATCTAGGATTAAAGGATCTGAGCTTCTGTCTGACCATATGACCCTCCCTTTTTCCTGGTTTAGGGTTGGCTGTGAAAGGGAACCCTCAGAGCAGAGTACGCATAGTTTACCCAAGGGAAAGAAAAGAAGCGGTCTTTAACCACTACCATCTTTTGAACTAGGTTCATGACAGTCTCGGAACTAAAGGAGGATTGCAAACATCAGTGTTTTAACTAAAGCGCACACTTACAGAACAATTGATTCATATGTATCACATGTATCCAAACACATGCGCGCGTGCTCACACACTTGGTGACAAATATGGAGTGTATGAGAGACTAAGTTAAAGCCAGAAGCTACCTGTGAACAGAGAAAAATGAAATTTCTGCAGACAGTACATGTCGACAACAGATAGGCATTTAGAAAACTAACAGAATTTGAAAGATCGTGGCCATTTTGGTAGCAGTTAATCCTCAAATCAGGGCCATTATGGTACACGAACTTACTCTTATACAACTTCACAGTACCAAAACGAGACAGGTACTTGTTCAACAGGTATAAGCTTTCATGCGTTAAGAATGATATGGCTTTCGCTGTAAACTGTAATTACACCAATTACACCTATCAAGCCACAGCTAAAATGGACAAATCACCAGACTGCACCCATGAAACCACTTCATCTCTTGAAGCAGTGAACCACCCAGATCTCTGTTCACTCAAAATGAAAGGTGAAGCCACCTGCTTCAAATGTGCATCAAAGATGGATGATAGACCCTTTGAAAATTTATGAGTTCCAACACCTGTATGAATTGCAAAAGATTCGGGCAAAGCTTCACGTCTTTGAACAGCTTTCGACAGAGCTCTCACCCAGTCTTCAAATGCAGTATAAGCTGCACCCACCGACAAGTTCCTGAGATCTAAAGACCATTCATTTTGAGATTTTGCGTGCAGTGTAGAGTACAATCCAAAGACTACTCCCAAATACAGCAATTCATGAGCCCTCTCAGTGAATTTGCGCTTGTGACATATATCTATCAGACAATTACAGAAGGGTCGACGCACTTCGACCACAACTTCATTAAGCACTGCTCTGAATTCTGCTTTGAGCCTATCAAAAGAGGTACCCATGTCGCCCATCAATTTGATGAATTGAACCAGCCTAGGATTTACCCTCCCCAAACAAGAGAGAACCTTATCAACCTCATCATTCTCACAAAATGAAGTGATGGATAACAGTGATCCACACATCCTATCATCAGGCACTATTCCTCTTTCAACTGTAACCTCAAACACATTCACCACATCATCAATTCTCTTTGCTCGACCAAAACACTGAATGAGGCAAGTAGAACTCATAACATTGATCTTATTTTCAGACCCCAGCATCTCTTCAAACAACTGCTGAGCCTTCTCAACTTCACCACCACTAGCATATATATTAAGCAAAGCAGTATAGCTCCAACTATCAGGCTTACAATTCGCTGAACCCCGCATATCTTCAAAAAGCGTCTCTGCTTCCTCTTGAAGACCAAGATCAGCACACATACTCAACAAAGTATTGTAAAGAATAAAATCCATTGGCCATTTCTTCATCTTCATCTGTTCCCAAAGTTGCAATGCATCCCTACCCCATCTGGCCTTCCCATAAATCTTAACAAGCGCAGTCAGCGTAATTGAGTCCGGAGTTAGTCCGGAAGCAATCATTTCTTCGAAAAGACTCCTCGCCAGACCTGGTTTACCAGCCTTACCCAATGCTTCTAAGAAAGTATTATACACAATCACATTAGGCCTAACACCAAGACTCTTCATCTCCTCTAAAACATATCTAATACCATCATAATCTCCGGATTCACCAAACATTTTCCCCAATACAGAAAAAGCTACGGCATCCGGCTGCCACCCATCTGCCCTGCCTCTTTCATACAGTGTCAATACATCCTCCACCCTCCCCAGTTTAGCATAAACATCAAGAATTGCAGAGTATGTGACCTCGTCAGGCATACACCCAGTTTGATACATTCTCTCAAACCATTCAATAGCTTTATCAAACAGACGGCATTTTTTAGCACAAGTGATGATGGTAGAATAAGTTACATTGTCCAAAGCAATACCTTTCTGAATCATCTCCTCCGCAAGAGACTCCACCATCTCCCATTGCTTCCCGAACCTCAAGCTCTTCATCATTACGTTGTAAAACACAGTCTCTGAGACGTAGTCTCCATGATGGTCCTTCAACCAGTTGAAAAAGAGTTGGGTCTTCTGCCACGGCCGCAAGCTATTGAGGATCAAGAGGGCATCTTCTTTACTTGGTGGGTGCTCGAGTTCCGCAAGAGACTCCTCGAGAGACGCCGGGGAGAGGTCGGAGAGCTCGTTGAGCTTCTGCGAGAAGGCCCTGAGTTCCTTTACATTGGGATTCCAGGCAGAAGGGAGACGCTTGTGGCGTTGAAGGGTGAGAACCGAAAGCCTCGGCCTTGAGGGATTAACCCATGTAGATTTGGGTTTTCTGAGAGATTGGGGTTGTGGGTTGTTGTTATTCTGAGAGAGGAGGGTGTGATAGAGAGGCTTAAGTTGGTGGGCGAGATTGGGGCTGGATTTCGGATGGGATTCATTTTGGGTTGCTTGGCAGAGAGTTCTGGTGGTGAATTTGGTGGGAGATGAGGAGAAAGGGAAGAGAAGCGTTGGACTTAGAGGGTTAGGAGGGGTTCTAGAGGGCTTTGCGGGTGAAAGGAACGAAGATGAGAGATGACTATCTAAAGATGCAGACACTGAAGCCATGAACGAAAGGAATTGGCGCTTCCTTATCAAATCAAAATTTCTTTCTCAGACTTGGGTGCGTTGGGACGGCCCAGGCTTCAGACTCGGAAGAGAAAGAACCTTATCTTACTAAAATATCCAAGCCTTAGTAGTCTGGGGTATCAGCGGGTCGGGTTTGATCCGAACTAAACCCATAGCAGACCCATACGGGTTTAAAGTTTAGCGACTTGTGTGGTAACCCAAAAAAGATGTCGATGCATTAGTTATATTCTCCAAAAGGCTTTACTAATGCATGGGGTTAGTGCAATTTTGTGATCAAGATTAAAAGGAGAAGCAATATCTCCATTAGTTATATTTTAAGTAGTGCTAGGGCAATTTCATATGATTGATTTCAAATAATTTCTTATAACTTACTTATGAGTTCTCTTTGAATATGTATAAAAGATGACTATAGTAGAAATCAAGACACTGAGATGATTAATCATAAAAGAAAAGATTATATAATAATAAAGTTATTATACTATAAATAAATTAGGAGTGACACCAATAGATAATACAAAAATAAAGAAAGATGGCGAAGAAAAAAACTTTGCTAAAAGTGTAAAAAATATATTTAAAAATATTAAAAGAAAAAAATTATAAAAATATTGAAGAAAATAATAAAGAATAATTTAACTTACGTTGAGTAGTCCCTGACTCCCTGCGCCGGTGCCGACTAAGGTTTCGTTGTTGTTGTACTCGCGAGTTCTCTATTGTGCTCCATCATATCTTTCAAGGTTTTGTGGCGTCACAAATTTCTCCAAAAAAATCCCACACATCAAGAGTTGAGGCTTCAAAAAGCTGTCTTACTCGCTCCTCGTTCTTTATATTGATAAGTTGTCCAAAAGACTCCGTTCTTTGTTGAGGATTATGCACTCAATCGAATGGTCCAAGTTATTTATTAGGAAGCATTGGTGGAGCTGAATCTCACATGGTTCATATACCTACGTGACCTCATGCCGTGAATTTGTCATCGGCCTATGGCGGTACTCTCACCGGATCCGGCCGCGGTCATATAAGTACTGGCAAGGTCCGCAAGTGAGTATTGTAGCTCTTTGTCATCGGCCTATGGCGGTACTCTCACAGGATCCGGCCGCGGTCATATAAGTACTTGCAAGGTCCGCAAGTGAGTATTGTAGCTCTTCAGGGAGGTGTATTATCACACAAATCTTTGCTGCAAGTGCCTTCTGCTCGTGCACCTAGCTCTCTTGACATTGAACTTCTGTTACATTTACACAAAAATGGATCTTATAAGGGTGTTTGGGAGCTTGGAGACTCTAATTCACATATTTAATATATTCTTATGAAATGTTAATGTCTTCTACCAAATCTAAATCCATACGTTAAACATCCGAAAAGCAAAAGATAAGTGAAGATGAAGAGATAACAACTGCTGTCCAAATAGAAGCGCAAAATGAATCAGTGATGTCTACGTTAAGATTGAAGCTTTAAACATGCAAGAAGCAAGATGAGCAAGAACCACAATCCCATGAACCAGAGAATGTTCTTCCACATTCCATCGCCAGTTCTCTTGGATCGAACTTTGCTTAATTATTATGATTTGATCATCTGCAAGCGCCTACTGCATACAGGGAGGTCATCGACCGCGTGGGCACGTAAAATGAGCACTGAAATCGAGCCTTCTCACACTAAACAGAGTCTACTGCATTAAGCTGTAAAACATAAGCATTTTTTTCGATGGTGCTGTTGGCAGTCGACCATTGTCATGTTCTCGAAACCAAATATTTCACGAAAACAGGAAATCATTGACTGGCCAAAATGGATCTCATGTAAAAACTTGAATGAGCATGAAATGGGAGAATATGAAAGATGTGCATACAGATACATATAAATAACACAAACGAGATCCTAGCGCAGGTTCCTATGATGATTTTGTTTGGAGTACATAATGGAATATATGGAGACAGGACAGGATCATGCATTAGAGATGTCAAAATGGGCCTGGCGGGGTAGAAAAATGGTGGGCCGGTGCTGGATTTTCTGGTCCATTTTCTGAGCCGTCAAATGGCCTGTTTGGCCGACGCGGGCTGGTCCACAGGGCAAAACAAATGTACATACATACACACGTAAATAAAAAAAACAAAACTGCAAATCTTTCAATACGTAAATATAAAGAATATACACACATATATTACAAGAATATGATATATACATATATTGTGAGTGGTTGGTGGAGTACAAAGGAGGCATGAGGGATGTGAAAGTAAAAACGCCTTCACAGGGAGAAAAAGAAGAGAAGAGCGGAGAAAGAGGAGGAGGTGTACTGTTACCCAAGAGTTTTCCGAGGAAGAGATTTTTTTTCTTGTGTATATATCCCTTTGTATTCGTTTTTCATTCTTTAAATACTTGTTTTTTTCTCTTCCTTGTTTTTTTTCTATGGGCTCTTTGTTAAAGCCTTTTTTGGGATATACTTGTAACCTTTTTCAAAAAATAAAACTGCTTTTCTCTAAATCTTATTTTAACAAAAAAGGTAACTCATGAAATCCGAGAAGAGGGTTCTTCTTCCCGCATTTCATGGTTATTATTGAGGCCGAAAATAACCACGAATAACTTACATTTCTCACATAGCTATTTGAGTCAATTTACGATACAATGGTTTTACCTCCCACTATTTTGGGGTTTTACCAAGTTGTAGCATTTTCTAGTTGCAAGTAAATTACAACTTTTACCCGTTATATGGTTTTCCATAACCAATATATTTTACTTACATAATCATCAACAAAGTGTATTTCTACACTCATACTTTAAGCATATCTCAAACCCATGTGCATAACATATTTAGTAAAAAGTTCTTTTGATATGCCTTTGGTCAAGGGATGAGCCAACATATTATCTGTTGGCATATAAGATATAGTTATTTTATTTCTTTTGAGTATATCATGAACGTACTTGATATTTAACCATTATATGTTTCCTTCTTCATCTATTAATTCCACTCTTAATAAGAGTAATCATTGCACTGTTGTCACAATAAATGACAATTGGCTTGTTGGCTAGATCACGTATGAACTGGTTTATCCAAACGACACTCGTAGCAGTCATATTGTAAGCAACATACTCAACTTCTTGTGTATCCAATGCTACACAACCCTATTTCTTACCAGCCCAAGAAATAATACCACCTCCAAATAAGAATATTTGATTGGAGGTTGACTTGTTATCATCTTTTATCCCAACAAAGTCCGTATCAGAGTATCCTACAACTTTCAGTTAATCTAATTGAAAACACAGTTTTAAGTCTTTTGTTCTTTTAAGATATCTTAAAAAAAAATTCACAGCTATCCAATGTTGTCAACTCAAATTACTTTGATATCTACTCAAAAGACCAACTTGTATCTACTCAAAAGACTAACAACAAAGTTGATATCATGTTTTGTATATAACGCATACATCAAACTACCCACAACTTGTGCATAAGGAACATTAAGCTTGTTCTCTCCCTCACCGAGATAATTAACCTTAATCAATTTGACTCTTTTAGCAACATGTGTAGGTACAAGCATACACTCACTCATTTTAAACTTCTTAAGGATATAATCAATATATCTCTCTTCACTCAAACATCAAAGATTAGATTTTCTATCAATATATGATGCCTCTCTCATATCCTTTATTTTGAACCTTGAGTTTAACCATAATTTGGTTTTGACAATTATCTCATTATCATTATTAATCAATAATATGTCATCTACGTATAACGATAGAATGACAAAATAGCTCACACTATTCCAAACATATATACAGTGGTCAAGTTTATTAGTCACAAACCAAAGTTCTACAATAGTATTTTAAAAAGTCAAATACCATTGATGAGATAGTTGTTTAAGGCCATATAGGGATTTTTTCAAATTACATATTTTATCTTTCTAACCTTTAACAACATATCCTTTTAGTTGTTGCATATAGATGATTTCATGTAAATCTTCATTTTAAAAAATGGTCTTTACATATAACTGATATAAGTCTAAACATAATATGCTAAAATAGCCAAAATAATTCTAATGGATGCAAATTTCGCAATTGAAGATTATGTGTCAACATAATCTATCTCCTCCTTTTGCGATAATCTTTTGTAACTAACATCGCCTTAAATGTATTGATTGTTCCATCAATTCTATATTTCTTTTTGAGAACCTATTTACAACATATGACTTTATTTCCTTTTGCCAAATAAGTTAGTTCCTAGACTTGATTTTCTCTATGGATTTAATTTTGTCACCCATGATTTTTTTCAATCTGTTAATTAAGACGAGTTGATAGCCTACTGATATATTATGTTATCAATGAACCCATATAAATCCATTGAATTACACACATCCTCTACAAGATAAGTGTGATAATCTTTTAAATAGACGGTGTGACCCTAAGTCTTTTATGTCCACTTAAATCTTTAGTTCTCTTTGAAAAATCATTTGGATTAGAATCCATAGGTTTAAATGACAACGGATCTAGATCTACTAGATCATCAATGCATTCATTATCATTTTAAAGAATGTCATTCTTAGATTCCTCTAAGAATTTAACATCCTTACTTTCTATTAGAACATGGTCCTTATGATAAAATTGATATCCCTTAAAACTTCTAGGATATCCAATAAAAATACATCTTAAGAACCACTGTCTAGCTTATCCCTAGATGAATCAAGAATCTTTATATGTACTATAGATTTTCACCTCCTAAGATGACCAAGGTCTGATTTTCTTTCAAACCACATCTCATATGGTATAGAGAATACAACCTTATACGATACTCTATTTATAATATATACGGTTGTATAAATCGCTTCTCCCCAAAATAACCTAGGAAGAGAAGCATTTATCAACATTAACCTAGTCATATTTAATAAGGTCTTGTTATATCTCTCTGCTGTAAATATCCTAAATTTTTTTTTTAAACGAATCTAGGCATGTTTTAAATCCACGGTTTGAACACAGACTACGAATTTCATAAAATTTCGTTTTAGAAATAAAAATATTTTTAAACCCAAGGTTATAAAATCAAGTTTTAAAATTCAAATTAAAATGTGCTTATTTGCCCAAAAATAGAGCCCGAATCAATAGGAGATAAGGATGAATTCATAAAAACAAGCAGATGACTCATGATCATACCAAGTCTAGCCAAACAAGGAATGGGTCAAGGCAGGATCGAATGCAAAGCTCAATCAAGCCTCGAAGCTAAGCAGGGTCATCCCAAGTTCAATCCAATTCAACACTCAAGATAGCCCATCAGAGTTGGTGATCCTAAGACGTGTCAGAGGGAGCTAACTTAAGCCGAGGATAATTCAAGTCTCAAATTCAAGCCAAAGGACCAAGGAGGACATCAAGGCAAAACCATGGCTAAAGTATACGGTTTGGTTCAAGTCAAAACAAGCTAGCCAAGACAAGTTTCACGCCATGGCCAAGCGGCTAAGATCAAGACCATACACACTGATCAAATGAAGACCGGCCAAGGCATTGTTTGCACTCGATCAAGACTTGAGCTCGATCAAAGTAAGGCTAAGGACAATACCTAAGACATGAAGTGTGATGGGCTAAGACGGGCCAAAAGGGTGAAGTCAAAGACTCATCTCAAGACTCAAAACAACCATCACAAGTCACCAAGGCCGAGCCAAATGCAAAGGTCGGCTAGAGTGGCTCGACCAAGGCAAGAAGGTGGGCTAGGGTGGCTCGATCATGCCTAGTCGTGGTCAAGTGGAAGGCTAAACCATGTGGGTTGCACAAAGCCCACATGGACCAAGAGGAGACCACCCTCCCAGCCCACATGCACCCATGTGCAACAATGGGCCAACTCTTGGATCAAATTGGGGTGGAATGACCCAAAAACCAAAACCGTGGAAGGCTCTAGAGCCCCCCTTGAAATCTATAAAAGGGGGCCTTGGGGTTGGGTTTTACACATTAAAGAGAAATAAAGAAAAAGAGGAAATCTTGCAGCAAGAGAGGGAGAAAGAAAGAGAGGGAGAGAAGGAAGAGAGTGGAAGTGTCTCCCCCTTCCCAAATCGTCTTCATCCAATTACCAAGGAGTTCCACGATCAAGGTCAACTCCTCTCCTCTCTTTTAAATTTATCTCTTCTCTACTTTCACTCATTTCAAAATGGGTTGTAATTGAGGAGCAGCCGACTCCATTCTTGATGTAATAGTTAAGGGTTATGCTATTCAATTTCTTTTACATTCATTAAATGCATGTTATGTGTTTGATTTTCGATTTCTCCTACCCCAATATATATTGTAAGCTCTTATATCTCCTAATCCCTTCTATGCTTAAAAATAATCATACTTTTCTTCATTTTTTCAGTCATTTACTTTTTAATTGTTGTGGATTGCCTTTTAAATTCGGATGAAATGCATTCATGTATTTTGTAAACATGAAAACATGTTTTTTGCATCTTTCATATGTTTGATGTTTGATTTTTAATTTCTTACTCTCTACTCTGAATGTGCCAAAACATTGCAGACCTAATCTACACAACCAACCCATTGTTAATAAAAATTTTAAGAATTTTAGGATCGTGCAATCTCGTAAATAAAATCGGAGAAAATCGAACAAATTAATAACATAGTTTGTAAAACCTATATTTCTTGCAAAATAGGTTAGGTTATCATCACATAACTTTCTTTGCACTGAACTAATTTCATTGAAAATAGTCCCATTAGAAATCTAAGATTCATAGCTTTCTAATAAGACCAAGTTATAAAAATCGGAGGTCTATGCACCAAGATACAATTATTTTTTTAAACCTCTCTATTTCTGTCACAGATTTATCCCAAATGTCTAAGTAAGGTTCATTGTATGATTTAATTGTGCACATCTACAGTACTTAAAATCGGAATAAAAATAGTTCATAAATCTTCGTATCAATCTCTATTTTTTGTAAGATTTTCAAAATGAGATTCAGAAGCTATTGAAAAAAATCTGAAACCAAGTCTCTGAAAATATAATGAGTTTATGTTTTTCTGAACTTTGAAACATTTTCTTTCAAAAGCTAAGTTCACGAGTTTGGTTAAGTCTTTGGGAATTGAAAGTAGATTTTTAAAACACATCGGACCTAAAATAATCCTCAAAGCGTATAGGTTGACCCTTGAGCATCAATTGAAGAAAGTCTATATCGAAAAGAACTCACTTATCCACAATCACTATAGAAGTCAGAAATCATCTTTGCTAGTTTAAGCAAACTAGGTGGTATGCTCGCACATACGACGTAGTTTGTGAATTTGATTTCAAGTCTCTACATGGACTTTTGAATAAATTTTCACATCTACATATGCTATATCATTTTGTTGAGGTATTCTAGCATGGTATTTTATTTTGAAATACCAAAGTCTTTACAATATTATAAAAAATTTATAAAGGTATATTCACTATATCGATCTAACCTTAAGACCTTCATTGTCTGCTCTAATTGTTTTTCAACTTCTTGCTTATATTGTTTGAATATCTTAAGTGTCTCAAACTTATGTGTTCAGAGATATATATGTATATCTCAAATAATTATCGATAAAAGTTATAAAATATACATTCTCATGATAAAATCTTATCCTAAAGGATCCCCATAGATCAGTGCCAATGATTTCTAATAGGGTTGTTAAAGTAATTATTTCTTTGGAAATGATTTTTTGGTTTGTTTTGCTTGTATACATACTTCACACTTGTTAAAAGTATTTTTCTCAAATTCTGACAATGAGTCAAAGTTGGCTAATTTATTAACTTTCCTAAACTTATATGGCATGGGTGTTTATGTCATACATTCACTTCAATAGAAAGAGCACAATCAATATAAGTAGAAGAAGAACTTTCATTTTCATTAACATTCAATTTAAACAAACCATGCTCAACATCAAATAAACCTAAAAAATTTATCTTGTCATGTTTTCTCACAGTAACTTTCTCAGGAACAAACCTGACCTCAAACCATTTTTTTACCAAGGTAAGGACGAATACAAGAGTGTGAAAATCTTAAAAGGCACAACCTGAAGAACATCAGAAAAAGTATTATTTCTTATATAAACTCGATGCTCCGTAAGATTGAATTCCTTTAGATATATTGCTCCCTTTTTGATCTTTGAGATATGACGAGTCACTCCAGAGTCGATCCACCAACTTGTTACCGAGCGATTCATGTAAAGGCACTGAGAAATGATGCAAATTATGTCCTAAGTCTCTATTGGGTCACGTCGTTGGTTTACAATGTCGTTCTTGTTGCGGCAATTTCGTTTGTGGTGCCCCATTTTGCCACATTTGAAGCACTTATACAAAAAGTAAATTCTTATGATTTTTTAAAAAATTGATCGCCCTTCTTGTTGTTATTCTTACTGAATCTCTTATTTGGTTTTTTTATTCTAATTGTTTTTAGAACTTCACCTTAAATTATCTTGAGCAACTACTAATTTTTCTCTTTTATTTTTGTTTATATATTCTTATTCAATTGTTAGTTTCAATGAAAGTTCAGAAAGAATAAAATCTATTTTTTCATATGTTCACCCTAAATCTAAGGCTTGTGGTTACTATGTTTCAAGGAGGGAGATTATCTAGAATTGTGGATATGCATCAGTTTAAGAGTGACTGACTTTGCTATAACTAAATCTCTAGCCATTACCAATATTTGGTTAACTTGTTCTACTATATTTTCCCCTTCTTTCATTTTATAAGAATTATATTTTTGAAAAAGTAATTGAATATACAGCTTAGCTATAGTATCATATTTAGTAGTTAAAGAGTCAAATAACTCTTTTGCGATTTCGAATGCCCCGAATAGCCTAATCAAGTCATCTTCCATGTATGTTAACATAATAGTCCTAGTTATAGTGTCATCATTTAGAAATGTTTTATATTTTTCTTTTTCTTCATATGTTTCAATTAGGGTAGGAGGTAAAACGGTTTACTGAAGTGCATAATCAATACCTTCTAAAGTTAAGGCCAATAGGATTTTTCTTTTCCACGTTTGAAAATTCAAACAATTTAACTTTTCAGTTTTTTCCAATTCAAAAACACAAATTCTTAAGGTCATTTTTAATAGTTTGACAAAAATAAGAAATAGAAGGTCTATAAAGTTTAAATGAGAAACCAAAAACAAACAACAAATAGTTGAACATAACATATTTTCTAAGAAGCTAATAATAAAATATAGCTAGGCACTATATTACAATATCCATAAAATCCAATTATTGAATTGTAAATGCTTTCAAGCATTTAAAATTAATTTTAAATAACATTTGGGTACCATAATAAAAATATATAAGATTCAGACAACTTCTATAATTTCATAACAAAACTAAGGACCGAACAATAAATTTGCTTTTTGTCTACTTTTGTAATTTCTTTACAAGTAAAGGGCAAACTTATAAATTTAACTTTTGTTGAATATGAGAATTATCCCAAAAGACTAAGGACAAAACTATAAATGATTGTGTTTGGTCTGCTAGTAATTTTCTAAACAGGTCAGGGACAAAATAGTAATTTTGCCTAAAGACTGGGCGAAATCGTCTTTTTGTGCAATAGCAAGCTTGTGAATATCATATACATTAAAGGACAACAACATAATTCAACCATGTAGGTATTTGATAATTATCACAAACTGCTAGAGGATAGAAAAGTTTTTTCGTATGTTGAGGGGCAAAACAGTCCTTTAACATTAAAATATCCAAACGTTTTTGTAATTTTAGCTCATGCAATTCATTATTTTACCGAATACTTGAATAAAAATGAACTTTTTTGTTTGTTGCACGAGGTTGTTTTCGCGAAAGCGCTGTTCTAGGTGGTTTACTGCTCGTAGTTTTACAAAACCAATGATTTTGCCACTCGCGGTTTTACAAAACCGCATTAATTTAAAGCAAGAGAGAGAGAGAGAAGGAGGGAGTGACTCCACTCGGCCTCTCGCCTTTGATCACAATCTTTGGGCCATCACCTTTTGGGCTCTCTAGCTTATGCTCGGCCTTCGACTTCTAACTTTATGACTTCTTGGCCTCTGCTCAGCCTTCTTCCTCCACCTTTCTAGCTTCTTGGCTTGCACTCAACCTTAGGCTCTTCCCTTTCTAAAAAACGAATAGAGGAGTGAACGATATAGTGTCCGGTTTTGGTTTTATAAAAAAAACTTTTGGGAGAAAATTTCTTATGCCGAAAGATTTTCTAGCGTATTCTTTCTACTCTTCTACATGCATGTTTACTTTGCAAAATCTGACAAATCTGATCATGATACCAATGTCAGAACGATCGATGCAGTTGAGTCACAAAAGAACCGTGAGCGATGCATAAGCAAAACACCCTCAGAGAGAGAAAAAGAAGAGAAGAGTGGAGAAAGGAGAAGAGGGAGGCACACGATTACCTGATGAGGGTGTTCAAAGGAAGAGATTTTTTCTTGTATGTGTTCCTTTGTATTCATTTTTCATTCTTTAAATACTTTTCCTTCTTGTTTTTCAGTTTGGGCTTTCCGGTAAAGCCATTTTTTCCAAGACATGCTTGTAACCTTTTCCAAAAAGCAAAACTATTTTTCCTATAAATATTCTTTTAACAAAAAAAAGCAACTCATAAAATCCGAAAAGAGAACTCTTTTGGCATCTCATGGTTGTTATTGAAAGAGAAAGTAACCCCAACTCACATAAATATGTGCATATATATATATATATATATAGTAATATTAGTAATACATATAATATAATAATAGATATGGGCCAGCCCATGGCCTTTAAGGGGGACGAGATGCCCAAATTCTGCCCATGAAAAATGTCGGCCGGCCCGGATGAGACCTCTATCATGGATATGCCAAACCTCCTCCTACCATCACTGCAATTAAGCGAGTCCACAAGCATCAAAACAATGAATCGCGAATGCAAGATAAAGAGAAATTCCACATAGAAGCTCAAAATCTTTCGCATGTAATACATACCACCGCGATCAAACTAGAACAGAGATCAGATTCTTTTATATATGAATTGAAGAAATTCTCGATACAACGGTATTTGGTAAGCATGTTACCTTGATTGGTTGCTATGCATATCCTATTGATTCTTGTTCGTAAATGGGCGGATTCTATCCATCACCCCTTTTACATAAAAGCACTACGGGCCTTGACATCAGAGAAACATGATTCAAAAAGGAAAAGAGAAAAGGAAGAAAAAAGATTACATCTCTCAAAATCGGCTGCTAATACTCATTCATATTTTCAGCAAACAGGTACCACCAAAGATCAGAACCACTTGTGATTCGAAGTGTCGGAATAAAAAAGAATAACCATGACCTGTATATAGCATTTAATCCACCGTTCGATTTACAGAAGTTCCTGCACCGAGCTGCTCGATCGGATGGATACATGAGCGGAAGTGTCACAGATAGAAACATCAAGAGCTTAGCTGTAGGCTTGATGAGTTTTTTTTTCCATAGGTGTGATTACTGACGGTCGAGTCAGCATGGCCGAGGTATCTTGTGGATAATCAGTCACCCAGCTCGTACAAGCATTCCTCTCTGAACTCGAGGAGAAAGCTAAAGCAGCAAATGACGTCACAACCACTGAATCCCGAAAAGAAGATATCCACTGATGTGAACACTAGTATTTTCCCGAGGACTTCCATATTCTTCCTTCAAGAGATATGACCATGACCGTAACATCGTCATGGTATTTTCGCCGGTCACCTTGTGGTATATCCAATAATTCATGAAATTCCATACCTGGAAAGTAGGACGATCAGTAAAGCAGACTACCAGGACCAGTGGCTGAAATTGAAAACTCAACAGCCGGATTTGAACTTTGAAGGCAGCTCTTCAATTATCAACTGAAGGAAAGATGCGTCTTCTTTGCGTTTGGATTCAGGAGAATTGGCAGAATTGGAATCTGATAATATATATACACACACATATATATAGCACGTACAGGTTACAATTTGCAATTCTGTTCAACATCGTACTGCAAGTCATGACTGAGACATAAGTGTATCTGATGTTAATACATATGAGTGCATATGGTTTGTATCACACGTAGCATATCATACGGTACATGTCCAGGAGACTTAAGTTGTTTTTCTTATTCTTTTTTTCATTAGAAAACATGCTAACATATATATATATATATATATATATATATATATATATATATATATATATATATATATATATATATATATATATATATATATATATATATATATATATATATATATATATCATAGCATATCATTTTATCACCCTTAGATGATATGGGCAGCAATGCGCCTCTTACAGAATCGACACTTCACACCAAAACAGAGAACACCTAGAAAAGAACAGGTAGACCAGTACCTGATAACCAACCAAACTAGCAAACTCAGGGCATGAAGACCAGGTCAAGAGTTCAATATAAATAGTTAAGACCATAGAAGGTCAAAGCTGAAATTTCATATAAAGTGAGAATTACTAAGGGGTAACCCGTTGAGTGCATAGAGGACAAAGCACAAGCAAGAAATTTTACTGTTTTTGCAAATCTTAATCATGTAGGGAGTTCTGATTGCTCACATCCAGAATTATCATGTGCATTTTGCTTTGGCTGGTACTGATATTTATTTCGGTGAAATCTGTTGTCACAGAAACCTAAAGTGCATGACCAACCATACCCCCCAAGAGGCTTGAGCATTACCAATATCAATTAAAAACTATGGAGAACCTCTCACTCAAATCCATTTAGACAAGCATTGCCCTTAAATCAATCAACTGAGTGAGCTCACCAAGAATCTTCAAGTCCCAAAGAAGTAGGTTTGACTCCCTCGACATAGAACTAGAAGTATTAATAATAACACTAGTCAACTTTCAGTTTGCAGGGATTTTTCTCTGCAGAGAAAGCATTGGGTTGAAGTGGAATTAATACATTGACTGGTCCAAACATGCATGAGTTCAATTGAATTGGCAAGGTGGTAATGAGGCATAAATAAGTAGATAATAAGGAAGGTTTTGAAAGACGAACTTGTATATAATCAGAGCGTGAGAACATGATACAAGTTTTTATTTTAGTCCTCTTTCAAGGAGAAAATGTTAATCGGAAGAAGAACGTAAGCCTATGTTGATAAGGGTGGGGGTATGGATGCAGGACACTGCAATTTTGAAAAAAAATTGGGTGTGGGGACATGGATATATATATATATATAGACACTATCAAAAATATAAATGTTAATAAAAAGTCAAGAAAATTATTCAATAATTATTGTTATTATATCATATATAAGAATTATATTGAATGCATTCTTTGACAGAATTTGTACAGCAGGCTGCTCGATTTTATTTTTCCTCTC
This sequence comes from Brasenia schreberi, assembly GCA_036023115.1. Taxonomy (NCBI): domain Eukaryota; kingdom Viridiplantae; phylum Streptophyta; class Magnoliopsida; order Nymphaeales; family Cabombaceae; genus Brasenia; species Brasenia schreberi. Next base: position 30,246,001 of record JAYKKT010000088.1, read on the forward strand.
TCCGCCACTTTTATTCTCCCTCTATGTGCCCTCCCCTTCCCTCCCTCTCTTCTATTGCTCTTGCCCTTCTCTCTCTCCACCACCATTTCTCTCTCCAGTGACAATGACAAACCCCAACTCTTTTTCTTATTCTTAGACGAGTATAACTCAGACACATTGACCGTGTCAGTTCAGTTTGACTGACAATTTTGGTCTAGATAAGGTGAAGGTGTCGGTGTCGGTCCCAAGTGTTGAAGGACACAGGTGCGGCACCCTCATACAAGTGTCTACATGACATAGACGGAAACTGATTGACACTCTTACTAAATGCATTTGCTACCTGATACTTTAAGCCCATATACAGATTGATTTTCATATTCCAGAGCAATAGAAGGAATATATATATGTTTGCATACATATCTGTGTACTTCACCTTACCAGCTTTCTTTGCAGCTCTGAAAAGCAGCTCCTCGATTAGATACTGTGCAGGATCCCCGTCAGGAAACTTCTCCATGAAATTCTCAACATAAGAAACGACTTCCTCATTGCTTAAATACTGGTACAGCCCATCAGATGAAAGCACCAAGAATTGGTCATTTGCACCAAGTCTATGATGGCAAAGAGACGGTGAGCAGGAAATATATGGTGCAGTTCCAATATATTCATTCCGAAACATTTCAAGCAGTGCATTATTCCACTTGGCCTGAAAAAAGAAACAACTCACAAGGTGTTTAACCTCAATTCTGAATTTGAAAAGGAGGACCAAATTAAGGCTTCAGCTTGCAATATTCTAATAAAAACTTCAAAGCTTCTTAATTCTTGGATAATTCATTATATAAAAATCAATAAATTCATCGATCAAGTCACTGGAAAAGATTTTCTGGAGTGCAACATATTGATATTGCAAACATATGGACGGTGTAGGGTGATTTATAATGAAGCATACGCAGTCACTGTAGTTCTGGAAAAATAAACTTGAGAGAGAAGCAACTGAAGAAAAATATCGGCCTAAAGGAGCAGAACTATACAGACCTGTTTGAGAAACCCAGCACCAAAGGCCCGAGTAACCTTCAAACGGCCCTTCACTCTGTCATTGAGTATGCATTGGCTGTCATCTGGATGCTCTCTCTTTATTCTCAACACTTCCTGAAACGGCATAGGCATCAAATGTTTTTCAGATGACAATTAAGTCAAGTCGAAGAATTATTCAATTGCCAAAAGTAGTTCATAGATAACATTAGCAAAAAAAACTGGTATTGCAAAGTTTTACTATCCCCATTCTAAGATCTTGACATTAATTTTCTAAATAATGGGGCCATAATATGATTTTAAGCATGTGCTAGCTACAAATCATTGGAAAAAATAACGGAAAGATCACAAATCCATATACAAACATTTGTAGTTGACGAGGAAATGAACAGAAGTCCACAGAAAACAAGGTATAAGTTGAACCATCAGTTAAAACGGTAAAAGTTAAACTTCTGCGGACAAGAAAAAGGTAAGAAAGTCACGACAAAGTAACGGCATCCTTACAATTTTCTCTACTAAAGAGAGAAATCAAGGTGCCAAGAACGTTCAGCAGTGAAAAGTAACTTTTGAATGTGCTGAGTTTCACAGATGCAGTCACAACTTCACATCTAGAATGCAACTACCATCAACCCTTATTTGCATCTTCATCATCAAATAATAAGACGAAATAAATAGACGAAATTCACTGCTTCAATATACATACAAATGGCAAGCAAAAGAGTATATTTGTAAGTAAGAGCTTTCACTATTTACCAGCTAGCTTGATAACGAGTGTATACTCAACAATGCTAATATAGGAAAGGGGACACAGTATGCACAAGCCTAACCAATATAATTTCTTGTGAGTTCTTACTTCCGGAATGCTGGTGCTGTGATCGGTAGACAGCTGCAAAGCTGCCAACTTCCTCCCCAGAGGAGGAGTTTCACCTCCATACCGCAGGCTTCCGTAAACGTCAGAGGCATCCTCAAGGATTCCCTCCAATCCCGATCCGCCGTCCTTATCGTTCAGCTCGCTGACCGAATCATCTAACTCTGGTTGGCTCTGTGCAACTATTGCACGACTATCGCCAACATTCATTACATAAACGTCCTCATCCTTCATTAAAACCACCAATAGACAAGACCCCATTAATGCCAACTCAGGGTTCTGATCTATCGCCTTGTCCGTCATATCAAGATATGCAATCTCAGTAGTTTCAAGCGCTTTAGAGAGAGCTTTTAAGACAGCCTCGTGATCAATAGGACCAGCTTTGCATTTTCTGAAACCGTGTTTCGTTGTTTCGCCAACTTGGTTCTCAACCTCAATTTTCTCTTTATCAAAATCATACGACCAACGTGAAGATTTCCTCGCGTTCCCCTTGTGTTTGTTGAAACTAAGCTTCAGTTTAGAGAAGAGCAACGATCTCCCCTTTCCATTACGTTGCTGCAAATCAGAATTTACAGATTCAACATTCTCCATTGCTTCCAATGATAACCCTTCACGTTGACCATCCTTGTTGGCTATGGGCTGACCTGCAATACCCATGCTAGAACCTCCTGAACCCCAAAAACTAAATGCGTCATCGTCTTCCTCAGCAAGCAATTCCCTCAAAAGCTTACCTCTCTTCATGTGTGCTGCCTCTTCTTTGAAGGTCACTCTCTTGACGTGCCCGTGAACAGGATCTGGAGAGGGTAATCTCTTACCAATCTCCGAAAACTCACCGCTCTCTCTAGCCACCCCATTTTCCAGTCTTTCGTCCTCATTCTGCAATCGATCGGATTGGTCTTTCATTGCACTACTGCAAGCATCCTCTTGCAGCCTCCTATCGTCCAGTTTTGAAGATGTGTGACGCTCATTACAACCTAAAATCGAACCCTGAGATAATTGGTCCTTCATTTCATTTTCTTCGACGCACTTTGACGAAGAATCCTCGCTACTCTCCCAGAACAAACCCTCGAGCGCGTCGAAAACTGCCTTATAAAGATTGGTCATCAGAAATTCGGGAGCATCCGGGCCATTAAAACCATCATAAATTCCAACGAAGAGCCACCCATTATCCTCCGAGACTACCACATGCACCCTATCCTCCCCTGCTTTCCCATGCGCCCATTGAAGATTATCGCCGAAATCCCGGCTCCCACCTTCTTCCTCCATGAAATCACAGTACCTCCTACTGCAATTCTCGTTACTATTCACACTACCACCATAACCGACTCCATCTCTAGAATGATGCAACCCCACGAAGCTCAGAACGGGGAAGACCCAAGGCCTTTTCTTCTCCGAGAAGTTCCGTCCGAAAGCCCGCTTGATCGAGACTCCAGAGAAACCCTTCCTCTTCTTCTTCTTTTTTTCCGTGTAGTACCCACCAAGCGGAGCCGAGAAATGAACGCCGGAGTCGGAATTCTCCAACGGGACGGAGATGGCGCCTCTCTCCAACGGCCCCGACAAGAAACCCCTTTCGAACCGGCCTGAATTCCCAAATTCCTTAATCTGCTGCTGAGTCACAACCCTCGGGATCGGCTGCAGAGGAATCGAGCTAAAGAAGGAGCTACCCACGAAGAAGTTATCGCCATTCTTGTCGCTGGCATTGTAATGGTCGGCGTCAGCATCGGCGCGGGGGTGTGAAAAGAGGGCAATGGGGGCGGAGGAATTGGCGCTTACAGAGGCGCCGGAGATGGAGTGGAAGAAAGTCGTTTCGGGGACGGAAGAAGGGAGGAATCGGCCGGAGGAGGAGGGCGAGAAGCGGCCGGAGGCTGAGGGGGAGAGCTTATTGTGGCGGACGTAGCAGAATGAGTGGCCGAGAGTCTCGTCGAGGGGCTCGCCGGGGAAGAAAAGATCAGGGTGGCCGGCACCCCTCGCGCACGGGAGGAGCGCGGAGACGCTGTTTCCCATCTCGCATTCGGTGTTTCCCCGCTATGACGCTTCTGCTTGACTCCTCCTCCTTCTCCCTTCCTTTCCTCCTCTAATGGCGAAGTAGGGTTAGGGTTCTCTCAGAGAGAGAGAGAGGTGGTTTTTGGTTGCTGTATGTTTTCGAACTCCAAAACCGTTTCCTTTCCCTCTTTTTTCTTCCTATCTCTGTGACTCTCATTTCTCAACGCACCTTTTTATTTTGTTTTTACTTGACAGATAGAAGACATAGGAGAGGGGGATTTTCTTGTAGGATTTTTGTCGTTTTAAGGGAAGTGCTTGGTGGGTCCCCGTGATTCCCATTGCAGTCAACTGCCAGGTCATCAACATGTCATCATGCCAGCGTCCACGTCGACACGTGGTAGGGCCGTTCCGGTCAGAGTTGAGACTTTTCTTTTACAAAGGCAGAAAGGTTTCTTTAACAAAAGAATGAAATACATGAGATTTTGATAGAATGCTCCTTGCAAATATATATCTATAAATCTGATTTTCAAAGCCTCTAAATGAAATACATTGTTCTTGTGATTATATACTTACAATGTTCCTTGTGATTAAGTCATTTTCTGCAACCATCATTCTTACCCTTAATCTATCTTTCGCCGCAATCCCTTGATGCAATAGCTTCCATGGAAGCACCATGATCTTATTAAGTGCTCTTAATCCCACACAATGTATTCAACCATTGTCTGTCTTAAACGCTGATTTAGCAGACTATTTGTGGTTTGATGACAGAAGCAATAACTGATATCATAGCATGTATTGACTGAATAACAGATCTTTTGTGCTATTTTAGAAGAGAAAGATTCCACCATGATCTTATTATTAGGTACTCTTAATCCCAACAATGTATTCAATGATTGTCTGTCTTAAACACTGACTTAGCAGACTATCTGCAGGCTGATGTTAGAAGCAATAACTGATATCATAACATGTATTGACTGAACAACAGATCTTTTCTGCTGTTTCAGAAGAGAAAGACCCCCTTATCAATTCTTGACTTAGCAGACTATCTAGATGCTGATGTTAGAAGCAATAACTGATAGATATCATAACATGTATTGACTAAACAACAGATCTTTTCTGCTATTTCAGAACAGAAAGTATCCCTTGTCAATTCTTCATTCCACTCTTTATTCTCCCCCATCAATCGGCTAACTAATGCCACATTGTTACTCCTCGTATCTGTTTCTGGGATCCATGCCTCATTTCTTTATTTTAACATTGTCAAGTTGGGTTGCTTGACTTGATTCAATTCAATAAAAAAATACTAAAAAAACTCGAACTCCTGTAAAACAACTCACTCAAAAATCTCAATTTTAAGAACACTGGTGCAAACCCACATAGGATTCATATTGTCGCATCGATGTATCGGCCGAGATCAAGTAAATGACATGCATTTTGGTGGTAGATTAGGATCTTCTATGTCATTACCCAACCTCCTTCTCTGCCTTCCTCTATTCATACCGGTTCCATTACAATGCTGAAATCAAAGTTTTGGCAACCAACTTTAGTTTAAATTTAATAGCATCATTATTGTTCAAAGTGAAGGATTAGTGTAAGGTGGTTTTGGCACTAAATGGGTGACTTAGAAGGGCCCAATCGTGCCGTGGGATCAAGAGTCCCGGGTTTCAACCTCTCGAAAAGCGGCTTAAATGAGAAAGAAGTAGTAGATTAACCGTTGAAAATCTAACACAATAAGATGCATGACATGTTCAATCTGGACCTCATCAACTTTTCTAGACTGTAGACCGATATAATCTACAGATAGTAAGATACAAGTTTCTTGACTAACAGGGTTCAAAAGAGTAGTTAGGTGGAGTTGGCGGTCAAACCAGCAAAAGTCAAAGGGTAGTTGTGATTCTCACACAAGTCAAACACAACATGCTTAGTTACATCATCATGGGTCAACCCGAGAAAATAACATAATCAACTGCGAAAATTTGTATTTTTGTACTGGATCTTAAAACTTTTTAAAGGCCATGCCCACCAGTCTGCTCCACCCGAAACAAGTTTCTGAATCCGCCACTGGTCAAGAAAATTGATCCATCCGAAGTGAGCTGGTTTGAGCTAAGGCTGGGGTGGGTTTTGCTAGGGTCAGCGAGTGAGTCGAATCAACTAACCATGTCCGAGCTTGGCTCGAACCTACCCCAATGAGCTAAGCTCAAGTTTTCTTTTCTTTTCTTTAATTGCTCAACGAAATAGTTCAAGTTTGCTTGAGTTAGCGTGGAAGATACTCTCTTTCAAAGCACCGTTTGAGGAGCTTATGTAGACAGTGTTGGGTTGGCCATTTTGGATTAAATTTGGGTAATCGTGTGGCCAGGTTAAGAGAACAGAGTCAAGGGGCAGAGAGATTAATTATCTCTCCTCTCTTGGCAGAGGGCCCAGGAGAGGGTTGTCTTTTCCTATATGGCAATTAATGCCTTTTCCACAAAGTCAACTCCCACTTTTCTACCTTTTTCTCTAAAAGCATTCTGGGTTTTACCAAAAGTCAATTAGTTGCACCCACTTTTCTCCATTATCATAAAAACACAACAAGCAATTGCGACGTAACATTTGTAAATACACACAAAATGTATATAGATATATATAGAGAGAGAAATCGTGGTAACTTAACATTTGTAAACATATATATATATATATATATAGAGAGAGAGAGAGAGAGAGAACGTCTAGATGCACCAACTTTATTTCATAAGTGTATGTAAAAGTTATTTTTAAATCTCTAGTGAATTGAAAGAGTAGTAGTTCAAGTGGCTAGGGTCACTCATTTAAATCATTGGTTCTAGTTTGTCCAACAACAATAAAGGTTTTTCTCATACTAGATGGTGTTCATGTCATGCTAATCGTTAACTTAACATAAGCTAAATCATATTTTATTATTTTCTTTCAACACTTTTGTAGTCTCCTTCTTCATCTTTTAACATTTTTACTATCTAGTTTCTCATATTTTCTAATCGAAGCTTCCTTTAGTCATCTTTGTACATATTCAAACCATCTTAAATAATGTTTTCTCATTTTGTCATCTATTGGTGATACTCCCAATTTGTTTCTAATAAACTCATTATGTATATGTTTTTTTTTGTGTGACAACTCATCATCTTCATTTTTGTCACAAACATTTTTTTACATATTGATGATTAATTGTTAACACTCAAAACCATAAAACATAACAAGTCTAATTGATGCTCTATAATATTTACTTTCTGACTTTAGTGATATCTTCTTGTTACATATTGATGATTAATTGTTCAACACTCATAACCATAAAACATAATAAGTCTAACTGATGCTCTATAATATTTACTTTCTGACTTTAGTGATATCTTCTTGTTACATAGAATACGTGGCATACCTCTCCATTTAAACCAACGTGCATTAATTTTATGCACAATATCTCCATCAATTTTTTCATCATTATGAAACCTAAATATTTAAAACTTTCCTTAATTTCTATGTCATCAATTTAAAACTTGCATTTTATATATCTTGTCTTCATTTTACTAATTCGAAAGCCTTTACTTTCTAATATTTCTATCAATAGTTTTAATTTTCTATTAACTTTTTTTAAACTCATCCACTAAGACAATATCATCCATGAACAACATACACCAAGGAACTTAATCTTGAATATGTTTTGTTAGCTCGTCAATAACCAATACAAAGTATAGACTTAAAACTGATTATTGATATAATAAAATATTAACCTCAAAGAAATATATTAGTCTTTCATGGTCTTAACACATGTTTGTGCTTATGAGATTGATGTATATCAAAAGGATACCTACCTCTCTTTTTCAAAGTTCTCCAAATAATATCTCTTGGCATCCTATCATGAAAATTTTCTATATCAATAAATATCACGTGAAAGTTCTTTTTTTTCTCTAAAACATTTCATAAGATGTCTCAATAGTAAATCTTCTTGACATGAATCAAAATTGGTTTTCTGTTGTACTCGATATTTGTCTCAACCTACATTTAATAATTCTTTTCTATAATTTAATAATATGACTCACCAACTTAATACTTCGATAATTTATACAATTTTTATTGTCTCTCTTGTTTTTGTATATGGGTATAATTGTAATCTTTCTCATTCTTCAAGTATCTTTTGGTTTTTCTATATTTTATTAAATAATCTTATAACCCAAGTATTACTCCTATCTCCTATGATTTTCTATACTTTTATAGGAATATTGTTTAGTCTTACAAATTTATCAATCCTCATACGTTTAAGAGTCTCTTTAACTTCATTCTTTTAAATAAGTGAATAAAATTTGTAGTTTATATACTCTCTTGACTTGGTTAACTCTCTTAAGGTAATATAACACCTATATTTTTGTTAAAAAGTTTATGAGAAATTTTTTTTCATGTATTTTTATACCATTACTTACCATTAGAATCTTCGCATCCTTATCTTTGATACATCTAACAAAAATAAGTTATTATTTTTTATCTATAGTTTTAACTATCCTAAAAATATCTCTTTCACCTTCTTTTGAGTTGAGTTTTTTATATAAATCCTTTCAAACTTTAACTTTTGCTTTACTAATCACCAAGCTTCCTTTTGTATCGGTGTATCTCCCTAAATGGTTTAATCATATTGTTCAACATATCATATTGGACTGTGCATCTGGCTTCAGCCTCTTCATTGTTCCCAACAAAAAAAACATAGCTCACTTTCAATTGATTTCATCGCACTTTTATATTAATGACCAAAATTTAGAACTGCACGTAACATCAACTCTAAATAACTTCTCTTAGAACAACTATTCTTAGAACAGATTAATAGGATATAAGATTACCTTGAGTCTCCCTTTCTATACACACTCATATATATTCCAAATAGAGAACAGTTCCTCAAGAAAAGAAAGACGAAAAGGAGCAATTATTGCAACGTAGCACATAAATTGATCACTACCTACCAAGGAGCTCTCTCTCTCTCCATGCCCAAAGATGACAAGTTTTCAAATGGTAACAGATGAACAAGGGCCCAAGACTTCAATGGATTTGAAAATGGAGGAGCAATCATTATAACCCAAGGTTTTCCAAACATAATAAATGGACGTACTGGAGTGACATGTTTTCTTCTCTAAACATTTCTGGAACCATGAAACTTTAAATAGTTGAAAACTTGGTGGTCGCATTCCTGTGTTTTTTTTCTACTAAAAAAATATACAATAGGGAGAAAAATATAATAAATCTCAGCCAGCTAGAAAAATATTTATATAATATTAATACTTGATACCATACGCCAACGACGATTAAGATGATTGGAGTGTGAAACGTGTCCGTTTGACCTTAAAATATATGAAGAAAATGACAAAGAGTAAGAAAAACAAGCCGCTCAACGCTGGAAACCCTAACCCTAGATTCTTTGTCCTATGCATTGTCAAACCCTAACCCTAATTTCATAGACTGTTCTTTTGCCATATTCAGTTGGTTTTGGTATTTTATACCCTAAACCTAATTTCATCGTTGTTTTGTATTAGTCTCACCAAACCTTTTCTTCTTTCAAGGTGAATAGTGGAAAGCCTTCTTTTCCCTTTTCTTAAATGAAAGCCTCTCTAGATCAATATAGCTAATTCACATACTCGATGATTCTTTTGGTGTGTTTAATTCATGCTGTTAAGGCTTCTAGTACTGGAACTGAAGGCCTAAGTTCATTATCTGTAACATAGTAAAAGTTTTTCATTCAAATTAGATCTTCGGAACCATAAATTTCATGCCAGTAATGGGTTTTATGCTTAATATCATAACATAAAGCTGCAAGTATAAAAAACAAAATCTGGTTCTCTTGAAACATATTATCAAACACGTTGTTGGAGACCTTGTCACCTTCAACATAGCTAATTTCGCCAAATATGTCACAACACAATCATGTTTATATATAGTTTTTTCGATTACGAAGAGGCAAAGACACCACCAAAAACTTTACGAGCACCGAAATCCTCCTGAGTTATAGCTTCAACCATCAAGATCGACTTTAAGGGCTAACTAGTTCACTTCAAAAAGTGTCAATACTTACTTGACCAGCAAACGCCACTCATTGCAAGTACAAAAATTTAGTTTTGATCAATAATGAAAGACTATGTTCTTTAAAGAATCGATTGCTTCAATTGGGGTCTATCCAATCCTTTAGAGTGAGACAAGTTGCTGCAGAATCCATTATAAGCAATGCATTATATACCAGGATCTTACTACGAGCTGCTTATTATAAATTTTATGTTTAATTTCACTTTCTTGTGTAATTTTATTTTCAGAAATTCAAGTGAGATCAATGCAGTCTCGGGATTTTTTTAGGGATGAGGCGGACTTATATTTCATATACATAAGATACTTATTTTTCTCTATATACAATAACAAAACCAAGAATTTTTTAGATTTTAAGTGCACCTCACCCTAAAGTGAGTCCACCACTGAGTGAGGTGACCGCCTCACTTTGCTAATTAAGACTGCCTCTAAATTGATTGGCTCAAGATCCGTTGAGATATACTTATCTTCACTTATCTATGAATAATGGGTAATGACTCCACCAAACACAGAAAATGTGACATGCAACTCATCTATCATCAAGTTTGAAAAGATGAAATCAGGTCGAGTAAAATATGAAATACTTCTTTCAATAAGTCTTTTTCTACTTCATAAACAATAAAATTAATGTGGCAGCTTTTTTTTCTTTCAAAGGCAAGATTAGGCAGAAGGCAGACACTCCGAGCACAACCTTCGGCTTTTAAGTGCTTTTGAGCAGAACCCTAAGACATGGAAAGAACAGCATATCCAATTTAGGACATGTTTCATCCGAAATCTGATTTTTTTTTAGTCTGTCATTATATATAAAAAAGAAGTATTTTATGGAGGTGAAATATAAATGTGATTCTTCCGAAATATAAGTGTATCTCATCCCAACAAAAAAGCCACTACACATGAACCTTGGCTCCTGCAGTGCAGCACCAAAACAAGCAACAGAAACCAATGAACTAATAATTATGATTTAATTATATTTATGATTGCTGATTAAACAAACGTTGAACCTAACCGAATCCACAATAGGACAAGAGGCGAATGCTAGCTTGTGAACCGAGTTTGACACAAATAATCAAATCTTAAGACATTACATGGTTTATGGTTGGCCTTATATACATTCCATTTATTTTGAAATGTTTAAATTTTAGTTACAATTTCTTCGTAGATATATTTATCCATCAATTTCTCTTTCTTTCTCTTTCTCTATATTCTCTTTCTCTCTCTTTATAATATATATATATATATATATATTGTGTGTATATGAAAGATCTCTTGACAGATTGATTCTGAAGTTTTTTATTTGTGCTGAGCGTTATCCTATCAGCCTAGTATAGGGGCCTAGAGTCATGGTTTAGGTATCGTTGTATATTTGGAGTATTTTATTAGTTGATTATGTTTTATGTTCGTTTGATATGGATCTTTTTAAAAAGAGAAGATCACCGGTTGTTGATAGATAAAATATGATGATCCCACTAAGAGAACATTTTAGAAATCAAAAGGAGAACCGCAAAGGAAAGTTGGAGACCCTAACAGTTGCAGATCAAAGCGAGAGAATTCCATAGCCTATTTCCTCTGTTTCTCGCTTTTAATTTTGACTCTCGCTCGCTTTCTCTCTCTCTAGTGTGTGTATATATATATATATATATATATATATATATATATATATATATATATATATATATATATATCAATTAAAATAAGACAGAAAATAAATGGTGGATGAATAAATATGATTGTGCTAACTGAACAGAACAAGTTCTTCCTCCCACCAACCTGCCTTCACGTTTTCTCCCTTGTTTTACTTCCTGTTCAGCAAGCTGGTATTGGGAGAATTTGACCTCCCCCAAAACTAATAGTAAGTCACTATTGAGAGAATGCTGTGTGTATGTGTATCAGAGAGAGAGAGAGATGTGATAAACGACTAAGGGAAAGTACATTCACCGATTTCGCGCTTGATGGCATCAAGAAATCATGCCGTTAGAAAGAGAGAAAGAAAGAAACTCATTTTCTGTGAAATAACATACTTTTAGCTCTTCCCCATATATTTGTTCGCTATCTATGCATCTCTAATCATGCATGATTATTGATTGCGTGCATTATATGTGACAGATAGATTTAACCTACATTATCACTCTTAAGAACAAAAGATAGTTCTCCAGGAATCCTGATAAGATTGTACACTTTTGGGATCACAAAGTTGTCTGTTTGCATTTACGACAGAGCCAGGAGGGTCACAGTTTTCGAAATCCCAACGAAGACTATCCGAATTCTTGTCTCTCAAAAGTGGGACCACTGTTAAAACCAAAGAAAAGGAAAAAGAAAGCATCAAAGATCTGCACTCAGTTTGTCTGGGCGGCACAGCCTGAACAGAAACTATTGAGGGATGGATTGGTTCTCTCTTGAGCGAAGCAAATTTGCCCTACAAAGCTATATGGCGTTCACATTTTTGACCTTATTATAGGGAGGAAGACATGCCAATAGGCTCATAGCAAACGAAGCAACATATGTATATATAAGTAGTGTTAGGTACATAACCTTAAATATATGAGCTCTTTTAACATAATCTTCATTATTGAGAGACGGATTGGTTCTCTGCAAGCATGCACCACCCCAAACAACTCATACCTGCTTATGGTCTGCCATTACAATCCACTGCATGAGTAAATTTGAAACTTTTTTGGGTATTTCTGTGTGGGTGAGAGAGAGAGAGAGTTGGAACTTTTTTGGGTATCCGGCACTCCCCATTCGGTCATTTTCAGGTTAGCCCCTTTGTTTGACTAATATCTTTTATCATATCATTTCCATAACAATCTTTGAAGTAAAAAGAAAGACCTTGACATGATATTTATTGATCTCGAAAAAGCTTACGATAGGGTATCGAGGGAGGTTCTTTGGAGAACCTTGGAAAAAAGAGGTATTCCATTGACATACAGAAACCTTATAAGAGACATGTACGATGGTGCAAAAACATGTGTGAGGACTCATGAAGGAACGACAAACTTCTTTGAAGTTAATATTGGGTTACATCAATGATCAACTTTAAGTTCATACTTGTTTATAATTGTGATTGATGAGTTAACAAAACATATTCAAGATGAAGTACCTTGGTGTATGTTATTTGCAAATGACATTGTATTAGTGGAAGAGTCTAAGGAAAAAGTTAATAGAAAATTGGAACTATGGAGAGAAACATTAGAAAGTAAAGCTTCCGACTTAGTAGGACAAAGATAGAATATATGGAATGTAAGTTCGATTATTTGGTTGCTTACATTGCATCCCTCAAAAGGAAAGTTTTAAATACCTAGGATCAATTTTTCAGAGTGACGGAAGAATTGATGGATATGTTACACATAAAATTAATGTTGGTTGGTTAAAATGGAGAGGAGCAACATGTCTCCTTTGTGATAAGAAGATACCATTAAAGTTAAAAGGTAAATATTGTATAGCAGCAATTAGACTTGCCATGTTTTATGGTTATGCGTGTTGAGCAGATAATCATCAACATGTACAAAAGATGTCTGTGACAGAAATGAAGATGTTGAGATAGATGAGTGGTCATACAAGAAAAGACCGTATACATTAATGAGGTTATTAGAAATAAATTATGTGTGGCACCAATAGAGAATAAAATGTAAGATTATTGTTTAAGGTGGCTTGGGCATATAGAAAGAAGATCAAAAGAAGAACGTGTAAAAATGTATGAAAAACTAGATTTTGAAAGTATTAAAAGAGGTAGAGAACGACTACAAAAGTGTTGAAAAAAAAAATAATAAAGAATGATGTAGCTTATTAACTGCTAATATGACACATGATAGAGCTCTGTGGAAACAAAGAATTCATGTAGCCGACCCTGTCTAGTACGAGAAAAAGGCTTAGTTGTTGTTCCATAACAATCTGAGCAACAATGCCAACGTTCAAACATTGCTTTAAAAATTTGTGCTTGGGTTGCATATATACATGAACTAAACTTAACAGCAATGCACTCAGAGCGTTACCTCACCTGGCAGGGCTCCCGACTCCACAAGTTGCAGTGGAGTCGAGAGTTATGCCCTTCATGGTAACGAAAAAGGAAAACAGCGAATACTTGTCTGAGTTACGTTTGAACTATTCTCAGATGTTGACCACATGAACGATAGTTATGCACTTCATTTCGTTGGATTTATTTTTAGATTACACGTTTTGAAACGTATAAATGGTTTTATAAAATTAAAACAATAAAGTTGGACATTTCGAGATCAGAAATTAACTATTACAGATCTAGTTTTAGTGTTCCAATCCCCCTTTTCTTGTGTCACAATATTGGAGAGGTCGAACCATATGTACTTCAACGTGTAAGTCGATGTTCTAATGAGTCACGCACCTTTTCCTATCAATACAATACCATGGTTCTATATTGTTTTTTGTTCTTTATCCATATTGGTTTTTGTTTTAAATGAATCCCTACAACCTTCATGAAAGTTGGCTTAATCTACAACGATTAAGCATCAATCACGAGTGCCGACCTTGTTGAGTGATTTCAACGTAGATACGATAACTTTGACAAATTCTATAGGTAATAACAAAAAAGACACTAAATTTTTTATAGTCGTGAATTTAGACGTAATCATTTATATTGATTTCTACTTAGAAGGATAAAATGAAGATTTTATCTTGGTCTGAGAATCAATGGGAGCGTGTCAATAAAGCAGTGGCCGAAAAGGATTTAGAAGTGGCTTCATAACGAAAACAAAAGAACCTCCAAGTTATGGGGAGCGTGTAATAATTATCTAGAAAAGAATAGGGAAAATCAAAGAGGTGGGCATCGAATTAGACGGATATATTTGAGGATGAGGCTGCTCTTTTCCACCAACCATCTTACTCAAAAGCTACAAGGCACACAAGTTCGATATCTCCAACTGGAAGCTCTTCATACAGGGGAGAGAGAGAGAGAGAGAGAGAGAGAGAGAGAGAGAGAGAGAGATGGCACTGAGGATGTGGGCTTCTTCAACTGCCAACGCGCTGAGAATCAGCTGTGCTTCTTCTAGATTCACTGCACCTTCATTCTCACTTTCTAGATACTTCTCTACTGGTACCTCTCTCTCTCTCTCTCTCTCTCTCTCTCTCTCTCTCTCTCTCTCTCTCTCTCTCTCTCTCTCTCTCTGTGTGTGTATCTCATGATTGCATTAGGTAATGTCTTAGTTGTTCATCTTGATTTTCTGGAATGCCGAAGATTGGGGGAAAACTAAGGGAGTGCTTAAGAACGATTACTCGTGAATATGTTGGCAATTTCGTGAAATGTATATACACAATGTTTACTAGCTTGTAGAAAATGGAAAGAACTTTCATGGTCTGTATGTCGGTGCTATGTCTTTCCTTTTTGTATGAGAAATCCCAACATTTTGTTCACTATTTGAGCAATTATCTTAACAGAGTTGATTCTCAATGTCTTTCCTTTTTGTTCACTATCTGAATGTCTTTCCTTTTTGTATGCATTGGTTTTTCTCTTTGGAAAATGAATGCTGATTCTCTTGCTCTTGGCTTGTTGTGGAACATGGCAATTTAAAAACTCAAGATCCAAAACAAATGTTTGAAAACATTCAGAGCAAAGAACTATCATAGCATGACTAGAGACTCTTGTGCGGACCATGGGAACTTCTGCCACACGTATGCCTTATGGATAACTCTATTTAAGTTCATAAATCCAAAAGAGTAAGATCATATAGAATGATCACTTTTGTGTTGGTATATGTTTCAACTTCATTTGTATTTGCAATGGGTCTCCATTTGAAAGTCTTTCTAGTTATTTCACCTTAAAAGGACCTCCATTTTATCTTTTATTGGTGCTACAAAAGCCTTCATGTCACTTAACATGTTTCGTTTTTGTCTGCAATAATCCTCTTGCACATGCCAATGGTTGGTTGCCAATTGTTGCATGCCACATAATAGGTTTTATCATTGTTTTCTAATATTTGTTTTTCCGTTTTAAGTAATGAACCTCATCTTCAATAAGAAATTGTGGTTGGTTGCTCTTTTGCAGTTCTTGATGGATTGAAGTATAGCGAGTCGCATGAATATGTGAAACATGATGGACCAGTTGCCACAATTGGCATCACAGACCACGCACAGGTTGTTCTCAATCTAGGGCTTAGTAGGCATGTCTATATTTTATGCTGATCAAGCAATTGGTAGTTTAATTATGTTGGGATATGCCACCCACTAATTTTGTGTTTAATGATTTATGCTCTTATACTGCTTAAGCTGATTCTGTTGTCTTCTAAGCTTTTCTCTTTAATCGCCACAGAAGCTTTTAAACTCGTAATTTCCGCACAGGATCATCTTGGAGAGGTGGTCTTTGTAGACCTTCCTGAAGCTGGTGGGACAGTTTCAAAAGGTGCTCCTTTCGGAGCAGTAGAGAGTGTCAAAGCAACAAGCGACGTAAATTCACCAATTTCTGGAGAGATTGTTGAAGTCAATACTAAGCTGACTGAAGCCCCTGGTTTAGTGAGTATCCAAATCTTCAAATATAAGTCGCTTCCTGTATTTATTTATCAGTTCGTTTCCCCCTAGCCCTGCATTTTTTTTCCAGTGAAGATATATTGATCCGAAACTACTTTTGTCAGAGACAAGTGGGTGTCATGCTTACAAACAAATGCTATTTTGTGGCTTATTAATACGCGTCAGAATTGACTTAGGAGATCCAGCATTAGGTTAATGCTTCAGAGAGTTCAATCCTTGTTGCACTTAAATCTATTGCAAGCATACTTGTCTTTCATCTCGATGCTGTTACTGTTACATTTGCTGTGCAATTATTAATCTTCCTTCTTTCCAGAATTTGCTTCTGTTTGTCTTAAAAAACAATATTCAGCAGCATTTTGATTGATTCCCAGATCAATACAAGCCCATATGAAGAGGGATGGATGATCAAAGTGAAGCCGAGCAACCCGTCAGAGTTGGGCTCCTTGCTGGGACCTAAAGAATACACTGAATTCTGTGAACATGAAGATGCCCACTAGAATCAATGATGCAATAGATGCTCACTGGAATCAAATGTCGATCACCTTTCTGCATTTCCAGATTAGTGATGCCGCAATCAATCTGTGACTCACTGTTGCTTTCATTCTGTGTCTCACATTCATCAGTAACTGGAATAAAGTTCCAGTTTTACCAGGGTTTTGTATCTCCGTTCTCCATTAAATGAATATCTGACTTCGTTTCATTAGTTAGCAGAAGCCTGTTCTTTTGTTTGCTATGACGAACATTACTTCCTATCAGATGGTAATTATTTTGTACTCAATCATTTTGAGTGTTCTAGTTGCAATAAAGCACTTGGAACCAACAAAACGGGGGAATTTCCAAAGAAAATTAGCATTGCAAGAAAACAGAGATTGTCCTAAACTCAACGATGTTTAATAACATTAATCTGCACATTGAGAAAGGGGGAGGATGGTTAGCTTCTTCTATGCTCATATATTTAGGTGCCTAGTGAATTCTCCAAATGGCTACTGATTACATGATGCCCCTAAATGTTGAGAAGCAATTTGACCCAAATCGCCATTTCCAAGCCTGACTCAAATGTTATATACATGCAGATCTTCTGATCTTCGACGAGATAGATTCTTCAACAAGTTTGTGCTGCCTATACCTATATTTGCAAAGCACAAGACGGGCTTCAAGTGGCTGAATGAAATAGTAGCCCCTCACATGGCTATGCTCCCACCTGCCTATCAGCTTTTCCAACCTTCTGGATAATATGGGAACTGCATACATACATACCCAGTTCACAAATATCGGGTTTTGAATTGAACGGCTCTCCAAGAAGATCCAAAATTGTCCAAAACCAACTTTGGAAATATTGCAACTTATTAAAAAAGGCTAAGAAACGCCTAAGATGGCACAGAATCAATGTTCGTCCTTTTGGACCTAAGTCGGCTGATTCAGACCCGATTTGGTGACATAAACACCCTTTCTCGCTCGAAATGGTGCACACCGATTCACCGTAGCCTTTTATGGGTTATCAAACCAGCGACATGGATCCCTTGAACACGGTGACGTTCCATGTAACTGAGTCCTGGCAGCAATCTAAATAATGGGTTGCGAATAGGTACCGTCTTAAAGCCAGCAATCCCCTCTCTCTCTCTCTCTCTCTCTCTCTCTCTCTCTCTCTCTCTCTCTCTCTCTCTCACACACACACACACACACACACACACACGCACACTCGCGCGCGCGCACACACGCACTTAGAGGGGCAACAAGTCGATTTCACTACCACATCTAGTTAAAAGTAACAGATGAAACAATTATTTACTTGTGATCCTACAAATGTACACATAGTGGCTTACTCATCGAGTCAACTCATTCCATGTAAAGGTACGGTGCATTTTGAAGCAATTACTTTTGCAGCTCCCGTGATGCTGCGCCGTATGACAGCCATGATCTGCAGCAAGCTCTATACTGAACAGATGATGGAGATGATATCAGCATTGTTTTATCCACAAAACATTCAATGAAATTTGACAGAGTGCATTTATACTGTATATTAGATAGGAAACCGTCAATTTCGATGATCACATCCAAATAACATTTGAATGCTGAATTTAGCAGCATTCAGCTCCCTAAATTATGAAAACATTTAACACTTATCATGTGAAAACAGAATAAGATTGTGAGAAACACAAAGTCTGGTGGAATTCAGCTATAAATACAACACGAGAACATAGACAAGCTTCCAGAGTGAAATCTTGGGGTAAAGTCATGATAAGTTGTAGTTTAGCATCAACGCAGACAAACTTCCAAGTTGCAGCCACTAAGCTTTCATGGCTAGGGCCAAAGATAACTGGCAGGTTACAGAAGTCAGTGCAGTTGAGCCATTGAGAACCTCTTTTTGTACTCTCCATGCTTCAGTATATGTAATTTGAACTTGGAAGCATCATTCACAGATCACAATCAGATACATAAATTTAAGACTTTCAAGAATGACATGGTGTGGGGCCAAATGATAATGAGCGTCAAAATAATTATAAAAAATCATATTGAGTTTTGTAGTTCATGGTTTTAGTATGGAATTCAGTGACTCAGTGACCACATTATGATCATAAAACACATCTGTCACCGAAGTTAACTGTTTTTCAGTTGTTCTCATCGAGCGACAAGCACTCCAACCTGCATCTTCAATCATCTCGAGAATATATAAATAAAGTTAAAAGACTCCCAGCCTGAGGTGCGTGATGTGATGCATCTACACAAACAGCAAAAGTGATTTCAATCAGCAGGGTTGTCCTTTTACACCCACAAAAAGATAATTTGCCTCCTGAAAGCTCCACCATGGATTATAAACAGAAGTTGTCACGGAAAGCTGTTATGGTAGCCCCATATGACGATATATCCTACGT
Organism: Brasenia schreberi; assembly: GCA_036023115.1. Lineage (NCBI taxonomy): Eukaryota > Viridiplantae > Streptophyta > Magnoliopsida > Nymphaeales > Cabombaceae > Brasenia > Brasenia schreberi. The sequence continues at coordinate 30,265,288 of JAYKKT010000088.1, forward strand.
GGACACGTTAAGCTCACACCTATAAAAGTAAGTGAAGAGCTTTGATGGATAACAGGCATGAAACCGTATAACATCTATACAAATGAAGGTCTCAAAATCATCAGATGCATATAAACAGAAGCTATACAATTCATCACAGGACGAAAGGATCCAAAGATGCATGAAACGGAGGAAAAGAGGAATCAGAATCGCACCCAAAAACCCTCACACATTGAAGAGAAGCAGAAGAGCGACGGATGCTGCAGAGGATCGATTACAACCCCTGTCGGAGCAAGGGTCTTGTTTCTTCTTATCTTCCTGGTTCGGATTGATTGATCATGTCAACTTTCTGAGTCATATTGAAAACACAACAGTTGGTAACAAAGTTATCCAATTGTTTGGAGAAAATCCTAGTAGGTAAGTCGATAGAAGGTAAATCAGTCATTTCTCAGGAGAGTTGGGAAAATCGGTCTACCCTTCAATTTCAATATCAGGACATGACGCTTGTGTTGGAGAGACGGCCTCTGTTTTAATTTTGTTAGGATATCCGACCAAATCCAAAACCCAAATTCATTTATGTGGATGAACTCAAGCTAGACATGACCGGTTTGAAACCAGCTTGGTGGTAGGAACGGGAACCGAATCGGTTGTGAAACCCCTGCTAACCAGAATCGGCTCCAAAACCAGGTTTCAAACAACCCGACCGAACATGCCTAATCCAAGCAAAACAATCTAAACTACTAGGACTAGAAACCATAACAGACGAGCATGACAAGCAAATAATTCACATGGCAAGGGATCGACTCAAAAGTCGAAGATCATGAGTTCAATACTCAGGACTCGTGTCTGGCTTCGACCTCCTCATTGTCACAAAAGAAGGGAAAGAGAAACTGTAGTAGACTTCCCGCTGGCTTTGAAATAGAAGGCATGGAGTCGTGATTGACAAAGGTACTAGAGATGAAGTCGACAGGAAGCACTCGAGACTAAGTTAAAGAAGTTGTTTTAAAGGATGGATGAAGAAACAAACAATAATTCTTTGGAGGACAGTGGCGAATCTAGAAACCTTTCTGATGCGAGGCCAATAAGGGTTGATTGAAATTCAGGTGAGGCATCTGTACAATTTTCTGGAAAAAGTTACAGTTTGTATAGATTTTTCCTTTAGTTCTGGTGAGACCGTCACCTCACCTTGCCTCATGAATAGGTCAGCCACTGGTAGAGGGGAGGGAGAAGCAGCGGAAGAGGAAGGGTAGAGCCATTCAATGAGGCTGTGGGAGAAAAAAAGATTTGAGTGCTCATGCTGGGGAGAAGGGCGAACCGCAGCTCACGGTGCACTCAGTCACGAAGAGGCATCTTTTAATGCACGTGTACCAAGGGCAGGTTACTGGTATATGCTAGTAAATACAACTTTCCCGGTCTAGTGTACATCTAACGAATGGATTCACTTCCAGAGGTGATTAGCTTTCGATCAAGTAAACCGTGTTTGCTTGTCCTGGACAGCATACCGGGTCAACCCGGAAAATATCACAAACAGGGGTTCGTGAGGCAAACTCCTAGTCAGGTTGAGCCGAAACAAAATGTTAATCGTTAAACTTTGAAAACTTGCTTTCTAAATGCAATTTCAAGTGACAAAAGGAAATACTCACTAATTTAGGTAAGACGATATTCTAGAAATGCAATCTTTGTTAGGATTATGAAACTTGTGACCTACCGCAAGCATGAACATCCAAACCGCTTGCATCAATGTTCTCAAAAGATATATACATGATACTCCCTCACTCCAGAACCTATACAATCGAGCAAACCCGATTACGCCCTGTTCACGCCATATCCATGAAGCTCATGAGACAAGCCCAGGCAAGCTTGTGAAAAGGAGAGATGAGACGATCGAGCAGCTCAACTCATTTAGCAGCCCTAGAATGAAAAGAGGGACCTTTGGCTCAAACTCTGACCACCAAATTTAGTAGAAGTAAGGTCTGATTCCATCAAATAATCCACACACCAAAGATGTCCATACTTAGCCATGTGTGCCCGTGCGTGCATGAGTGGGGGGAGGAAGAAAGGTTACTTTGACATTGTAAGTGCTTCAATTTGTACATTAACGTTTCAACGTGAAGCGGACACCACGTATCTTTTGCTAGCAAACCTCCGCCCGCAAAATGAGCAAGCTTTGCTACATCATCGTCTTCATAGGCAGAAGGCTCCCATCCTTGCTGATGAGTGTTAGGAAAACACTGAAGGAGACTCGCAGGAGGGACCGGGACCAGGCCAAGGGGCTCGACTCATGGATATAGGCTGAGCTAAGTCCGCCAGCCATTCTGCTTCTTCACTTCGAGTGCAGCACCATCATGAAGCATGTCCTGGGCATCGGCATCCATTCCCAGTTTGGACAGAGCCAGTGCCTGCATGTAGAATGCTGTTGGCCACTCTTGGAGGCACACTTGTGCCTGCATCGCATCTCGCAAGGCTGATTCCGGATGCCCATTCATCAAGTAGGACAATGATCGGCGGACAAACACAGTGGGCGATGGTGCCGACATCAATAGGATAAGCTACAGTGAACAAAAATGCGATTCCAGTTAAAACTAGGGCTGCATGATAACTTTTCAGGCTGTTTTGGAGATAAATACATATTCTTTGTTCAAAATCACAAGTGCTAAGGGACTAACCTTAGAATAACAGTCGATGGCAGTCTTGAAGTCCTTGTCTCTGAAAGCGATGTCCCCATACTTCTTTGTATTCAACATCTCCTGAACTTGCTGTGTCCATTCTTGAAATGATAGCTATTTGGACACACAGAATTCAGCTACACCAGAAAAAATAAGGCAACTTCAAAAGGACTAGACTCTCTTCATTTCCTACATACACAAGTTTTATATGACTGAAGTAGAAATTATCCGGACCTACTATTCATTTCACGATATTATGTTCTCACTTCAAAAAGGGAAACAGGTGAGAGGTCAAGTTTTATATGACTGCAGTCGCATTAGGACCAAAGTGCTGTCATTCTCATATCCTTAAGGATCAAGAGCAAGCTAATGGAGAAGTTAGAGTAATGTACCTCATTTTCTGCTCCCTCATCATCTTTGTAACCAACTTTAAGCAAGAGATCATGCACAGCTGTGAGATCCATTCTTGCACAAGCCTGTCCAAGAGGAGAGAGAATGGTTGGCAGCTTCGGTGCAGATTTTGTGAGCCCCATAAGGACATGTGAAGCTACCTATTCAAAGGGAAAGAAACGGGAAAATTACAAGTAAATTATTCAATACCAAACAAAAATGTATAAATATAAATAAACTGAAAAAACTAAGAGCATTTGCATACATCAGATTGCCGTTGAAGAGGTGCGAGAGATGTAAGGAGAAACTTGTTATTGGGTCGCTCTCTAGCTTCATACTGGAGACATTTTGAAGCTAGTCCAACCAGGGTGGTGGCATCTTCATTGGTATACTGGCCCTCTAGTGATGAATCCATTATCACCAATACATTTTTACCCCTTATTAAATCTAATGCCTGCATCAAACATAATTAATCAGTGTCAGACATATAACCCTGCAAACTAGAAAGAAATATAATGTCTGCATCCACAGAGCAAAACAAGATCTTGTGCATGGTTCATTAGAAAGAAATGTGGAACTGTGATGAGCGAGCTCCCACTAACCCACAAGACACCAAGATTATGTTTCACAGGCAAGAAATAAGACCAACAAATAAGGAATCAAACATGGAAATTCATTGATTTGAAGAAATAAATGCAAAAGACAATCAGCAAAAGTTTTAAAAGTATTCTTCGATTGATGCATCCACAAAAGGTCCTCATTGCATTTTGTGAACTTTACTGGAAAAGCAAAGAAGAAAGGAAATAATAGATAAAAAAGAACGATGTTAACTGTCACAAGGGGCCAAGGGTGTTGGGAATGGTAATTTAAAAAAGCATTGGTGCAGAGACGCAACACTATGAGTAAATTATATCTTCCTTATATAATTGCTATATCTCACAAAGCTGAAAGAAAAGTTCACTTTTCATAAGTTAGCATTCACTAATGAAGTAAATCAGACAATATTTCCATGAAGTATCCATGTGACAGAACTAAACAAGCTCCAAGTTAGAAATTTTGGTGAAAATATATTTTACATATTAAGTGTTGAGCCAACTCCGCCCATGTAAGGGATCACCCTTGCATGTCGGGCCTCGGGCGTATCATGGATTCTAAAAAAACACAGAATCCATGTAGGCAACCCCATCTAGTATGGGAAAAGGCTTACTTGTAGTTGTAATAGTAAGATCTCAGCCCATGTAAGAGATCACCCTTGCATGGCTGGTCCCAAGCCCGAATAAAGGAAGAGGGTTTGCTCTAGGCTCCCAACAACCAGCGTAAAACCTTGTCAAACTTAACCTTGTCAAACTTACCATGGATCTAAAAAAACAAAAACAAAGAATTCATGTAGTCGACCCTATCTAGTATGGGAAAAGGCTTAGTTGTTGTTTGATGTAGTTGTAGTAGTAAGTGTTGTGCCATGAGTGGGAGAAGTATCAGTATAGAGTGTTGGAGACTGAGACAGTATGGCACCCTAGTAGAAGCCTACGAGTGGCATAGATCATCAATAAGAAAAAACAAAAGGAGCATACACAAGTCATGTCTAGCGCAGGCCTACTTCAGGAAAAACACAAGTTACTGATTTGCCTTCAGTGGCAATATAATAAATCAGCAGCGATAGATTGCTAATAATCCAAAGCATACGGAATATCTCATATACACTTTGTCATACAATAGCTCTTCAAGAATTGGAGAAGACTCGAGAACATTTCAATACAGGAAAACTTGCATCGGTTTAGATGAAATTTAGAGAGAAAATCAGAATTTTATTATCAAATATCAATATGACTTGGAGAGAAAATGATTGATCCATACATGGCTGGGAGGGATATGCTTTCCGCTTAAAAGATCCAAGAGGACGGTGCCATAACTATAAATCACACTCTCTGGGGTTACCCTGCCTGCAAGAAATTCCTTTCCAATCAATTGAACTAAAATAGACAAAAGAAAAGCACTTTGTCTATGAACCATAATAAATACAAAGTGCAACAGCAAAAATAGATGCACAGAGAAAAAGGTATTATGAACATAAAGTGCATGTAGAGTGACATGCCTAAAAGTACCATAATAATTAGAGTTACTGATTACGAAGAGCCTATATTTGTAATCTACCTGTTCTGAGAAATTCCGGAGGCGTATATGCCAAATTTGTACTGTAGCTTTTCCCATCCCTGCTATTCTTCATAAGGCCAAAGCCTGATAAGCGTGGATCACAAGCCTGTCAAATGAAAACGGTAAGCTAAAATCAGTTCCGGAGGAAGAAAGAATGAAAAAAGAGAACCTCAACACCATCGCCCACTGCAGGATAGTGTTTAATAATCCATGCACCGAAAATCAGCCAATATTCAAAAAATTGTGACTTAAAATTTCAAAGGAAACGCCCAAGCACCTCAAGCAATAAAACACAGAATGATATGGACTTTCCACATCTTGGTTGAAACCTACTGTGAATCACATCTTTTATAACTAATAGCCAAACAACTAAATTATGATTTCAGAGTAAAAACTCAAAGTATTCCAACAAGGGAAACAACAGTTTGTTGAGAACAATAGTGAGCATGTTTTCAAACATAAAATGAACAGTACAGAGAAAGAGCTAACATATTCAACTCATCAATCAGATCTCTGTAAATTCAACAATCTGTGATCAATTGGTTCCTGATAAGGAAAATGTGGGCAATACAACAACAACAACTAAGCCTTTTCCTATAGTAGACGGGGTCGGCTACATGGATTCTTTGTTTCCACGGATCCCTATCGTGTGTCATGTTAGCAGTTAACTCCCAATGAGCTAGATCATTCTTTATTGTTTCTTTCCAACACTTTTGTGGTCGTCCTCTAGCTCTTTTAATACTTTCCAAATTTAGTTTTTCATACCTTCTTACAGGTTCTTCTTTTGATCTTCTTTCTATATGTTCAAACCATCTTAAACGATATTCTCTCATTTTATCCTCTATTGGTGCCACTCCTAATTTGTTTCTAATAACCTCATTTTGTATACGGTCTTTTCTTGTATAACCACTCATTCATCTCAACATCTTCATTTATGTCTCAGACATCTTTTGTACATGTTGATGATTAACTGCCCAACACTTAGAACCATAAAACATGGCAGTCCTAATTGTTGCTCTATAATATTTACCTTTTAACTTTAATGGTATCTTCTTATCACAAAAAATACCTGATACTCCTCTCCATTTTAACCAACCAACATTAATTCTATGTATAACATCTCCATCAATTCTTCCATCACTCTGAAAAATTGACCCTAGGTATTTAAAACTTTCCTTTTGGGAGATGCAATGTGTGCCAATTTTAATTTCTATGTCCTCTTAGGTAACCAAATGATCAAACTTACATTCCATATATTCTATCTTTGTTCTACTAAGTCGAAGGCCTTTGCTTTCTAATGTTTCTCTCCATAGTTCCAATTTTCTATTAACTTTTTCCTTAGACTCCTCCACTAAGAAAATGTCATCTACAAATAACATACACCAAGGTACTTCATCTTGAATATGTTTTGTTAACTCATCCATCACCATTATAAATAAGTGTGGACTTAAAGTTGATCTTTGATGTAACCCAATATTAACTTCAAAAAAGTTTGTCATTCTTTCATAAGTCCTCACACATGTTTTTGCACCATCGTACATGTCTCTTATAAGGTTAATGTATATTATATTAGTGGGATACCTCTTTTTTCCAATGTTCTCCAAAGAACCTTCCTCGATACCCTATCGTAAGCTTTTTCTAGATCAATAAATATCATGTGAAGGTCTTTCTTTTTGTTCTAAAATGTTTCATAAGACGTCTCAAAAGGTGAATTGCTTCAACAATAGATCTGTCTGACATGAATCCAATTTGGTTCTTTGTTGTACTTGATACTTGTCTTAACCTACGTTCGATAATTCTTTCCCACAATTTCATAGTATGGCTCATTAACTTGATACCTTGATAATTCACACAATTCTCAATGTCTCCCTTGTTCTTATATATGGGTATAATTCGATAATTCTTTCCCACAATTTCATAGTATGGCTCATTAACTTGATACCTCGATAATTCACACAATTCTGAATGTCTCCCTTGTTCTTATATATGGGTATAAGTCTACTCACTCTTGACATCTTTTGGTTTCTCCATTTTTCATTAAATAGTCTTGTGAGCAAAGTGATTCCTATTTCTCCTAGTATTTTCTAAACTTCTATAAGAATATTGTCCGGTCCTACCGATTTACCACCCTTCATATGTTTAAGAGCCTCTTTGACTTCATTTTTTTTAATACATCGGTAGAAATTGTGGTTTATATACTTTTTTGATTTGGCTAACTCTCCTAAGCTAATAATAACATCTTTATTTTCATTAAAAAGCTTATAAAAATAGTTTTTCCATCTATTTCTTATATCATCATTTGCCACTAGAATTTTTCATCATTGTTCTTGATGCATTTAACATAATTAAGATCTTTAATTTTCCTATCTCTAACCCTAGCTATCCTAAAAATATCTCTTTCACCTTTTTTTGAGTTGAGTTTTTTATATAAATCCTCCCAAATTTTAGCTTTTGCTTCACTCACGGCCTTTTTCGCTTCCTTCTTTGCTTTCTTATAAGCCTCTAAAGTTTCACTAGTTTTCTTAGCATAATGTAATTTGTAACATGCCCTCTTTGCCTTGATTTTATTTTGCACTACTTCACTCCACCACCAAGCTTCTTTTTGTGCCGGTACACCTCCCTTAGATACACCTAACACATCTTTCGCCACTTTCCGAATATGTATAACCATATTGTTCCACATATCACAGGGTGTACCAACATAATTCCAAACATCTTCTTGAAGGACTTTTTGTTTAAATATATCTTCTTTCTCGCTTTTGAGGTTCCACCATTTAGTCCGAATAGTTTGATGCACTCTTTTCTTCTTTGTCCATTTTTTTATTTGTAAATCCATAACTAAAAGTCGATGTTGGGTGATTAAGCTTTCTCCTAGAATTACCTTGCAATCTTTACAACACACTCTAGCTTTTTTTCTACAAATAAAGTAATCAATTTGTTTTTGTGATAAGCTACTCTTATAAGTAATTAAATGTTCATCTCGTTTTTTAAAGATTGTATTGATTATAAAGAGATCAAATGCCATAGCAAAATTTAAAATCTCCCTACCTTCCTCATTTATATCCCGAAAACCAAAGTTTTCATGAATCCCTTATCCTAATGCCTCTTTACCGACATGTCCATTTAAGTCTCCTCCTAAAATGTGGTCAATATGGAGCAAAAAAAATACTGCTCCAAATAGTCATCAACAAAATATGCAAGCCAAAACAAAAAAAAAGAAGAGGAAAGTTGAACCCGAAAAGCTAAATCAACAAAGTCATTTTAAAGCACCACTTAGAGAAAATCTATTAAGAAACAGAGGATAGGTTCTGAAAAAATAAACCTATGCATGTGCATCGATGTTTTGGAAAAAGTCATTCAATGAATCAAGGATAAATTTGGCAGATGTCAAGCAGAAACATACATTAGAGAATCTTAAAGATAATGCAGATCAGCCATTAATGAATAAAAATTCTTGAAAGCTAGCATACACCATCGACTCAGTGTACCTCGTCAAAAAGAACTCTGTATGCATTTAAATCATGATATATCCTTCTATTTTCACTGTTACAGTAATCTAGTACTTGAGAAATATAGTAAGCAACCCTCAAGCGCATTTCCCAAGGCATTGGCTTCCTGTCCCCTGCAAGAAAAAGCATAAGATCACAATAATCATTTTCCTTGGCAACAGCATTAAATTGTTATCACCATCATTCAGCATGTTTCCAATAACTAAGTAGCAACATTCAAAACACTACATATTTCACACTATATGTATTTAGGGCAACGAAAATGAACTACGAAAGCTGATTTTTGCTTCGGTTAAAGATAGACTATTAAATGAAGTTAAGAACGGTATTTGTGAATTCATTTCCAGATCAAATTAACTAAAAAATGAACCTTCGAATTGCAGAAAAATGTGGAGATTCACACCAAAACAGATACTTGCAAGTTGCAACCACAACTTCAGATATCTGGAAATCACATCAGCTAATAGACCAAAAGCTTACAACAATCAGAAATTTTCACAAACAAGTCTTCAAATCAAAGGTAGAAAGAAGGGAAACCTAAACAAACTAGTTATCATTCATACAGTTTAACATTATGTGAGAAGACATTCATAAGTCATATATATCTCCTATAGGAGGGAGTAACAGAGTAACAGGAGACAACGCCCCACCAACTCACTCTTAAAAATGAAAAGAAAAATGACCGCTGAAACTCCTGCATTTTGTCAAGTAAATGTAATGCCACCTAAGTGAATATACTTTGGAAAGGCACTACGTCATTAAGGTACAAATTCCATCAGAAAGGGAAATGCTGAAAATTTACATTGCTTAGTAACCAAAATTAAGAAAGAACTACTATTGGAAGAACATGATGAAGGTACCATGTTAGCTCTTATAGGATTTCCCACATGTAAATAATTATATAGCTAAGCAACAAAACAGAGGGTACTTGCTGGTGCCTCATGCGGCATTCTGTTAACAACCAACATAACATTTCTGAAAATCCTGAAATTGCTGGAGGAATATTACGCTGTCCACAACACTGGTATAGAAGAGGAAGAATGGGAAGAGGCAATATTATGATACAGTTGACATGATGCATATTTTAAACCTTTGACAGAATAAGATAGTTCCAGGGACAATTGCAGAAAACCTTGCAACATCGCTGTGTCCTCAAATAAGGTTTAAAACGCTAAGATTCATTTTGTTCTCTGAGTCTCTTGTTTTCCTCTCCTCACAATTTGCATGGGCTTTTGGTATTTTATAGGCAAATGTATCTTATTTTTCCAAAAACCAGCTACATCCATTGCGGAAGACTCATAATAATGTTTCTAATGATTTGAAAAATGACCAATTTGAGGTGATTCTTCCAATATTGACTACTTTATGTAAGTTCACATATCTCTAGGAAAAACATGTGCACAGATTAGCAGATTGTTGAAGCTAAATCATCAGCCTTATCTTTCTGGAAATGGAGACTTTGCATGTTGACATTTACAACTACACAGAAACCTCTCCAAATCTTTAAAATAGACTTTCAGACATCAAGTCCATTGACAAAGGAGAAGCAACATATGATCTCAGTGACGTGAACTTGTCTGCAAGGTATACCCACGCATGAATAATTCTTCAATAAATTGAACTATAGACTAATTCATTTATGCTTCACATATTTATCGCTCCTTTCGAAGACAAGATTCATTACAAGTGTTGAATTTTAATGTTCTGAAGGAAGTTCTCAGGAAGCTATTATGTTTTGTTTGGGAATAAATTTCAGGAGAGCAGTGAATAAAATAGACAAGCACCTGCAAAAGACAGTTATAGATAAAGTACAATCTGGATAGAAGGAAAGATCAATTGAATCAACATTTCTTCACCTACATTACGACAATACAAGGATCTGAAAGGCTGTGAAATGAAACCGTTGATCATTTTCTGCTAAAAGTGATCTAGACTCATCACCAGGAACGGCTGTACCAATGGACTCATAATAGCGAGGTATATTAGTTTAGCACGCCGAATTATTGCCATGGAAATGATGTGAAACAGCAACAAAACGCTTACAGTGAAAAAGGTGTTTGGAAAGGGTATCGTTAGGCATGTATTCCGCTACCAATAACCGTTCATCCCCCTCTGCGCAACACCCAATTAGATTCACTAATCTTCTATGCCGTAGCTTTCCTACGCCTGCAGCTTCCACCTGCAATTGCAATGAAATCGAAAGATCAGAAATGATTACATCTCTACTCCTCAACTTGGAAAAAGCATCGCTGTAAGAAAAAACAAGAAGAAAAATCAACTATTTGTGTTACCATAAATTGTTGTGGGTCAGGCCATGATTGTTTTGAAAAGCGTTTGACAGCAATCCAGTTGCTGTTTTCCAACTTCCCTTTATAGACTACATTTGGAGCCTTTTCCCCACTCTCAGACACGATAAACTCTCTATTAAATCCACCAGTCGCATCGCGAAGCTCTGCAAGACTGAACTCCTTGAAGACAGGGACCCGATCTTCAACACTATCTCCATTTGCTGGTACCGATGACAAAAATGGATATCAAAGGCTGCAAGTAACAAAGACACAATCGCCATATAGACATCTTCCACTAAAGCCACATCAATCATTACCTTGATCAGGCTTCTCCATTTCTATCGACGCCTCATCCGGACTTTGGACATTGCTGGTTTTAGATTGCAAACACCCCATAGTTGATGCCACGCTGTACACTAATAAATGTTTTTCTATAGAAAATTCTCCCAATAAAAGTTTTAAGAGCAAAAGTCAAGTTGTAAAACTGTGACGGCCATTCCACGTGCCACTAGGACTCCAGAATCGCTTCAAAGAAAAAACAACCGCAGCCCTCCTGTATTAAGAATTTCACACAACATAATTCAACCATGACATCAATCACCAAAATTCCTCTTAGTGTACCATACTCGCGAATAAAATTTTCACTGGAGGCTCTAAATGCTCAACAGAAACTTCCCCTTACAGGTTTCTATATCAGACGGAAGAGCGAGGAAAGAAAGCCAACCCTCTATAGGAGGACCTTTCTCTGTTTCGCACGCAGTATGTTCCAACTCGGATATAAAACACAGCCTTCCCAACGTAATACAGCACAACTCCGGGATGCCCTCACTAACCTAAAACAGCCAATGCAGAACTTTAGATCATAACATGACTCCACGAAAGAAACTAAACATGAAAAAGCATCACGTGTTGTGTCTTCTCCATGAGCAAAGCTTCCCCGTCGCTTGAAGTCAATAAGATGCCTAACTTCGAAAGCTTTGCAAATGATCCAACCGTCCAAGACGATCAATGACCGGAAATGAAGCGTTCCGACATCTTAGCATCAAACCCCAAAAATCTCTTTCACCGAGTGCACACACACCGACGGTCAACATAGATCACCATCCGATCAAGCTAATAAGGTTCCAGAACCACGACTTCCTCGGAGAACCCCGCAAAGAAGACGCCGATTCATCTGAAAGATCCACCGCTGTGATAATGAACCAAGTTTTTCCCAACCCCAACTGATCCTGTATAGTAGCACGCAAAGCCGCAACAAAAATCTCGAAACAACACGAATTCCTCGGAGAACCAGGCAGAAAAGGCCTGGATCCTTCCAAACTATGAAGAAGATCCACACATGACGCCGTTTTCAGTTCGATAGCAAAGCGAGGCCTTCAATCCTAATCCCGTAGAAGCAATCAGAGCCATGATAAAATGCCTTGAAAAACCCTAACCAGAAAGAGAAAGGATCATTTCATACAAAGAGAAACGATAAAAACAAGCAGAGGAATGCCGGCCAAAGAGAGATCCTACCAGAGAAGGCGCAGAACGATAACGATCACATGTCCATCCATCAACGATACATGTGACTCTGTCCCTCTCTCTCTCTCTCTCTCTCTCTCTCTCTGTGCAGTCAACTCAGTGAGTGTTCTTCTCCTCGCTCCTCCAGGAGGGAACACACGACGCAGTTTAAATAATTGCGCGCAGAGACAAATCCCCGTATGAAAATGCGGCTTGAGGACAAGACACTGATGCTTAAACAACCCGTCCTCAACCAAATATCACGCCAATGCCATGACAGATCGGATTCATATCCGGATATTCATTTGGGTCCCCATCCGCCGGGTCGGACCCACCCCAGATAGAAGCGTCCTATTTTAGTACCGAACAAGGTCCAGTTATCATGGTTTCAGATTCCGTGTCTAGTGGAAACCGAAATCTGTCGTGAATTTGGAAACCCATACTCCATCAAACCTGGATCCACTGGTTCGAATTGCATTATGATGGGGTTTTGTCCTTCTTGACATTGATGATTCGCAATGAGTTTATTAGAAAGAAGTTCTTTTATAGGTAGGTTAGATCGGCTTCTACTAAATATATGTCTCGCATTTGACCTCAAGACCTTTCTAATCAAAGGTTTATTTTGTCAATCTCTTTATAAGAAAAGTTGCACCTCTTTATATGTGACAAGACTTGAGAAGTTAGACAACTTTTAAAAACTTCAAAAATATTGGAAGGAAACAATTAATCTTACCGAAGGATAGCGAGATAGCTATTCATCTCTTAAAGCTTTGATCCTAATTTGCCAAAAAAGAAGAAGAGAAGACAAAGAGAACATGTTTTTGTTGATCTCTTAGAGCTTAATGACAATTAAGAATCTATCAAGTTGATCCCATTTAGCATGAGAAAAGGCTTTGTTTTGGGTTTGATTTAGCATAATGCGGCATGAATGGCAAGGGGTAAAATTCACTTATGGTAATTAAGGTTGAATTTAGTGAAATACAATTAAAATCATGGTATACTAGCGGCAACATGTAGGCCTTATTGATCACATTCACTTTGAAGGACAGAACCAAATCCAAACCCATATTATTCAATCATTTGGTGGGCACTCATCCCATCAGAATATAGATCTATTAGTGGCATCGATACTGGATATGGATCAAGTCGATTTTAGATCCTGACCCATTTCCTTGGGGAACACATCCGAGTGACATTGGGAGGGGGAAACATGCATAGCAAGACAAACCAAATTCCAAAGCAACCATATTCACTCTTTTGTGACTCTGTCACATGGACACTTCCAACTTGCATGACTCGTGTCTCATGTGATATCTCGCATAATCCATGCTATATAAGCATTGAACCCTTAAGTTATTTTCTCACAATATACCTAAACAGTTTCTACTCAAAGGCCATATCTTGCTTTTCTAAGTTTTCTTGGGGAGTTACAACGGAGGCCAAAGCCACACACACACACACGTTCGAATGCATGCATGAATCCATAAATAGTATTATATTATACTATTAAAGATCGAATCAATCCACAAAAGGCAGAAAATTAATAAGTCAGGAAGCTCGCATTATTGGCCATAGATCAAATTTAATAAAATTAATCATGTTAAAAACCCCATTACAGCCAAAGAGAAGGCAAACAAGGATCAAATAAATAGTCTTTACATTTCTTGAAATCAATCAAACACATAGTATCCTGCTGTCAATTGGGCCTGTTCGATCGGCCAGGCAAAGGAATGGGTTCAGTTCTTCTCCTAGAAGGAACATGAATAGATGGTAAAATTTTAGACCTCATAGGAGGAGCATATGATAAATTAGCAGGCAAATTGTTATCCTTCACATCCATAATTCCATCTGTGATAAAGGGCACACCTTCTTGATACCCATATGGAAACAAGGATATCGGGTCCGAAGTGTGTCGACCCGTTCCGGTACCATAAGTACAAGCATTAACCATGCTGTAGTCTTGTTCATTGAGTGCAAAGGAGGAGTTGTCATGACTCCCTATGATAGAGGGGATACCTTCCTGAGTCCCATATGGAAACATTGGTATCGGATCCGAATAGTCGTTACCTAACCCGGTAGCAAGAGCACCAACTTCATGTATGTTGTGTTCATGCTCATTGAATGCAAAGGAGTTGTTCCCATGGCTCCCTTGCGCGGCGACACTGCAAAGACAGTGAAGGTATTCACTGGTATTTTCAGGGTTTGGATCTAATTGGTCATGTTCATATTGCTGCCCATTGTCATTCTTCTTCTTGGTTTCTATCCTCTGATCGACTGCATTGATCTTTGAGGTCAGCCTGAACCAAAGCTCATGTATGGTATCCGGGTCCATACTGTTTGAACTGGATTGGTTCCACAACAGCATCGATGCAAGGTCCGCGTTCTCGACTCGCCTCTGGTCAAGCTCATCCTGCATCTTCTTGTTCTTGGATCGGAGGAAGCTCGAGACATCGTGCTTCCGCTTGTCACGCTCCTCGGCAGGTTCCTTCTCGAACCGGTCGATGATCCGGCGGACCTCGGCTGGGTCCTCAGGCCATGTTTCTGGAGCAGACATAGGACCCGACCCGTAAACGACCAAGCAAGCATCGACGTCGCAGAGGGTCGAAAACTCGAACATCTTCTTCTTCAAGCCCTTCGTACGTTTGGTGAAGGTGGCATTGCGTGATCTCACAGGGTTGATGAGCTTGATAGGCAGCTTGGCACGCCCCATTTTAAAGCTTAAAGGACTCTACTACACCGACAACTTCAACTCACAGACGATTTTATGATTGTTACAATCAACGGTGGAATTTACAAATAGTATAGCCCACGGTTAAACCCATCGCCTATGTAAAAAGATCGTAACCCAAAACTTCACCTCCACCAAAACATTTTCACTAAAAATATATATCCCACAGGCTTAACCGTGGGGTATAACGTAGATAGTCGTGGGCTATGCATAACGTCGGGCTAGTTCCCAAAACTACAGGGATGAAAAGATTTTTGTGAAGAAGATTAATGATCGAACACGTTTAAGAACAGAATGATGATAGAGAACTGACCTGATCGAATTAAAGAGTGAAAGTAATGCGGACGCTCGCCACCGGCCGCTTAGGGAGCAAAAAGAAAGATTAACTGTTGAAAAATTCAATTAGATATTTATAATCTTTTAATTCGACTGCTGTTTGAGATTTCATGTGTTTTAGTTTCCTTTCCTGATAATTTTGAAAAGAAATCCCTCCCAAAAATAATATCAACACCTTCCCGCAAACCTTCAACAAGGATGCAGTGAAAGATCCGCTTTCCAAAACTTTATCTCAATGAGATATTCACCTTCCAAAGTTGGGATCTCTCTCTCTCTCTCTCTCTCTCTCTCTCTCTCTCTCTCTCTCTCTCTCTCTCTCTCTCTCTCTCTCTCTCTCTCTCTCTCTGCGTGTGTGTGACCGCGTGGGTGTAAGCGAGAGTATGTGTGTTGGCACGCGTAAACTTCCATGCACACACGCACATACATAGAGAGATTCATGGTTTTGGACTTGGGATATTAAAACCTGATCGAAGTGCTTATTCTGTGCATTATATGACACATATTGTGCTTGCTCATATTTTCACCATTCAAAAAACTCGAGAAGAAATTTTCTTAAAATATTGTTGGTTTTAGATGAAAAACACGGCTAATGAAAATGAAAACAATCAAAAGTGTATTTTATTTTATGGTTCTAAAAATTATATTCTTATGTGCAAAGCTCTTCAAGAGGGATAAATATATGTATAGAGAATAATAGCATAATGTTTAAATTGTACAATCTTATTAAAATATTTCTATTATTCGACTTTTGATATCAATAGTAGAAATATGAATTACTTTACATTTAATACACATAACAAAACACAAAGGATAATAATATTTTTAATTTAAATTTCTATATTGATCTCAAAACCAAACTGTGTAAATGTTTATGCAAGTTTATATATCGATACCATGCATTTACTACTTTTTCTCCGGTTTCGAGTTCGCTCCTCATACCCACTGCTAATGTTAACACACATCTTATGATATTTACTGAACTCCCAAATGCCAAGAAAAGTCAAGGACTTGATGTCCCTGTTCCTTTTTCCTTCAAAAGAAATAAAGAACGAGACATAACGAGTCGATCAACGTCAATGGGAGGAACGTCCGCTGATGCCGGCGAATTCAAACACCAACCACTTACCTCCTTATTACGTCCATCTTGTTGGTGATGTGCGCTGTGGTCTTAATCCTCGAGCCAGATGTACGCTGGAAATTGAATATGACAAGGTTTCTTCTTGTCATATACATTCAAATATAACATGATATTGGTTGTTTTGAGTGGCTCAGCACTTAGTTTTGACTCTTGTTTATAAAAAAAAAACAGTGCAAGGAGTTTTTTTTTGTATAGTGTGTAGAAATGATGCTAGAATCCATGTAGCCAACCCCGTCTAGTATGTGAAAAGGCTTAATTGTTGTTGTTGTGTAGAAATGGGGCCACATATCCAACAATAAGATCTACTAAGCGGAATTTCTCATGAGGTCCGACATGAGTAACTCTTTATCACCTTCAATGGGTGTTTAATCACGAGGCATAAGTTATGGAACTAGAACTCTAGCGACCTACTTTTTAAGTGTGAAGTGTAGATTGGTGTTCGGACTTATAATCAAGTAAAAAGTAACATCGTTTACCGTGATAGCGATAAATCCGAAGAGAATTGAAATTTGTAGTTCTAGTTGCGTAGTCCCAGCCTCATAATGAAAGACCCCTGGGAGGGCTCGTCCCACACTTGCAATCCCACTGCTAATGACATATGGCAGTCTGGCTAATTGGTCTGAAACCATATTTCCTTCTTCTCTTTGAACAAAACGGGAGAGCACCTCATCCAATCCCTTGTAAAGGTTTGCATGAGTTTCCCAAAGACAATATGTGAGCTTTTATCTTTTGAGAACCCATCATCAGCCGAGGATCCATCTCCATTGTACCAATACCACCAAGCAAACTCGAGCCAGTAATGCTCTAGACCTGAGCTGTTAAGAGTGTTTGATTGGGATGCCAGGGCTACGGAACTGGAGCTTCAATTCCAGTTCCGGCGGCCCACCTCTGGGGGCAGGCCACTGATGAGCCTCATACTACGACCCCCTTTTAATGGTGTAGCCCACATTTGATTACAAAGGGAACTGAAACTTCATAGACCTCATGACCAAACACCCTCCAAAGGCTGAACGCCAACGAAATCCATCCTTTAAATCTCCTTTATCGTGTCATACTAAACTACCACAACCCGCATTGCTCGGGTAACCTCAGCTAGATCCATCGCAGTTTAATCTTATTCAACCATCTCCGGCACCTTCAGAATTACCGATGGGCCTTGTAGGTCTCCAAATACCGATGGTTTAGATATATATATATATATATATATATATATATATATATATATATATATATATATATATATATATATAGAGAGAGAGAGAGAGAGAGAGAGAGAGAGAGAGAGATATGCTAGATAGTCTCTCGTGCTGGACATTGCTTCACAATACATACGTTAAATAATATCGATCATTGATATTAATGGTTATTGTATGTGCAATGATATAAATAATGCATGTCGTATAGTACAATCTCGTATAAAAGAGTGTCTAACAACTCAAATTTTCATATATATATACAGAGAGAGAAAGAAAGAGAGACAAAAAAGGAGAGAGATTCAGAGATAAACTTTACACTCCAATATGAAAAGTCAGATGAGACAAAGAATTGCACGAATTCTAATACACATGACTGCGAGATGATGAGTACGTCATCGAGCTACACCATCATCCATTTGCTCGTCATATCGGGAACACATTAATACATCAATGATTAACTACAATAATAAAGTATTTTATTTTTGACAATGACACCACCACCAACATCGTCATATTAAATATAACCATCATATCCTCTTAAAAGTCCCCCACTCACAGTGATACTGCCGTTAATGGAAAAAAAGTGACACCATGCAATAACAAAGTAGAATACAAAATTTACATGAATCATCAGCACCATCCACCCAATTTAGCACTAGCAAAAGCCATCTTATTCTTTTTACCCAACAAAATAAGAATATAATAAATGTTTTTTAGTTAAACCTACTTTTGATCTTAAAAATTATAGCAAATTTACACATAACTGCCTTGAATTTCTAAATATCTGACAAAAAACTTCTAGCTTTTGTAAGTGTAATGCCAAAAAAAAAGTCCTATGCTGCACAGCGAGCAATAGCTCACCTTGCTAAGGGGTCAACTTATAAGTTGCAGGTCATGAGTTCGATATACGGGGCATGCATTACAGATTCAGCCTCCCCGTCATTAAAAGAAAGGACTCCTGCCTATGTTGTTTTTGAGTTGTGTAATTTATGACAAGGTTAAGACCTGTATCTGCTCTACCTCGGCGCAATGTAGATCCGCCATTGCTCCCGGTTGATCTTGCAAGGAGTGAAAGTCAATGAGAAAGAGGATGGGAGCACCACAGCATACAGTAAAATGAGCATCTTCCCTTCTTGATGCCTCATTTTTAGATCAAGTGGCTGTGTGACATATATTTTAAAGAACTGCGCCATGCTTTTATTGCTGAAAGCACATACATATCTGGTGATCACATATCTACATTCATGTAATATGAGGCATGTCTCACTCAAAATATGAAAAGCTTCAGTGAAGTATGGCCCACGGTTGAACCCATGACTTCTAATGAAAATCTTGAGCTAAAGCCCACAGTATAATTGTGGCCTATTTGTCCCACTCTGCAAATTTTTAGATATCCAGAACTGGACATATATGCCTGCTATGGGTTAGTAAGGCCCTACAAAAGTATCATACACCACATTTTAAACTTCTAATCTAGGCATGTTCGGTTCCCATTTTCCTGAAACAAGGAACCAGGACCTAACTGACTGGTTCAGGTTTGAGTCCTAAACTACTCAAAAGCGAAAAAATCATTAAAAAGTGTGTGATTTTTCAATAATAAAATATAAAACTGATGGTTTAGAACATTAGTTCTAGTTTCATGAAATGTGGAACCAGGAATCTGCTGAGTTATCCCTAGTTCCAGGTCCAGTTTGACCAGTTCTTCTTCCAAGCGGTTTTTGATGTGGTTCGGCTCCAGTTCCAGACCAGCCATATTTATTATAACCTTCATTTTTGTATGTTATGTTATATTGAGCCAACCCTTTAGCGAGGAGAGGTGCAACTCCTTGCACATGTTATTTTCTATGTTTAGACCGTTGT
Organism: Brasenia schreberi; assembly: GCA_036023115.1. Classification (NCBI taxonomy): domain Eukaryota; kingdom Viridiplantae; phylum Streptophyta; class Magnoliopsida; order Nymphaeales; family Cabombaceae; genus Brasenia; species Brasenia schreberi. The sequence continues at coordinate 30,285,032 of JAYKKT010000088.1, forward strand.
TCTATGCCTTTAATAGTAGTTTTTTTTTTTCTCGATTACAAGACGAGGCCGAAGCTTCAAACACACAGATGCACCCTCTGGGAGTCGAACTCCCCACCAGCAGCGACCGTGCCAGAGCACCCTACCGTTGAGCTAAAGCTCCTGGTGCAGTAGGTTCTTTTTAAAGGTTAGGATTCGAGGCAGTAATCGGTAAATTCTCGATAAGCTTAGGCTGTCGGGAAAATCCTACCGGGTGGCTTCCTCGTCAGCACAGAGTTCTAAAAGCACTGAGAACACGAGTAGTCTTACCTTTCTCTTTAGTAATTTTCTAAAAACCTACAAGGAGCATTAAAGAAAAGCAACTGACTCTATTTGTGGTTTTTCATTAATAAATTAAAGATCATCAACTAAAATCAACCTCCCTTTGTTCCTTTTCTAGGACCTTTAGTTGATTAAATTTTGCTTGGTAGGTCTTAGGGTAGGTTTTGTATGTGTATAAAATGTATATATATATATAGTGAGAGAAAGAGAGAGAGCTTCCATGACCTTAATATTGGTGAGTTGTGAAAGAAAAGTGTAGCTTTCCCTTTTCATTTGTAAAGGACAAAGGGAATGGGTTATTGTATGTGCATTCATGTAAATAGACTTTCCCTTTTCATTTGTAAAGGACAAAGGGAATGGGTTATTGTATGTGCATTCATGTAAATAGACATGGCCGGTTCGGAACTGACCCACCAGTTTAAACCGGAATCAGACCGGCTTTGGAACTGACCTAATCTAAAACCATTTGAATTGGACTCAGAACTGGAACCTTAAAAGGGAATCATTCAATTCAATTACTGTTTGTCGTTTTCAAAAACTAAACCGAAAATGATAAAAAACTGTGTGGTTCCAAACCGCCTCAGCCCGGGCCCTTCCAATTCGCGTCCCGTTTGTTTCCTCTCTTCCCTTAATGAGACACAACAACTTCTATCAAGAGGCTTACAATCTTGACAGGCTAACAACATGTTAGCTTATGTGATCATGAGAATACAAATTTAGTGTTATTATTATATATAAAATATATTATTTAAAAAAATTAAAGTTTAAAACTTTATTTATTAGTTTTGAGCGGCTCTAAATTTAAATCGAAACCACCTCGAAACCGATGGTTCTCGTAACTGTAACCGATCTTGGAACAGTTCAGTTCCGGTTGAAGGTTTCAGTGAACATGTCTACATGTAAAGACCAAAAAAAAGGAAGAAATTTCAAGTTAAAGAAAGCGCGAGTTTTAGCAGTAGCAAAATGATATAACGGGAAGACTTTTGGAATGATACGGTGATCCTTGGAAGATCCAACCAAGAAGCATAAAACAGAAAAGGCTTCCGTTGTGATTTTACTATATCATGAATAATAGCTTATAAAACTGAGTTTCTCTATGTATAAACTCCATAAAACTTAAATATCAATTTCAGATAAATGGTTGTATGCCAGCAGCGGATCCACATTGTGGCAAGGTGGGGAGACCGGCTCAATTTTTTATCTTTCTATTGATTTAAAAAAAAAAAGGAATTTTTAAAGCCCACCCCACCCAAAACAAATTTTTGGATATATCACTGTTGTAAACCAAACTCCGCTCATGTAAGGATCACCCTTGCATGGTCGATCCCAAGTCCGGATAAAGGAGGAGGGTTGCGTTAGGCTTTCGACAGCCCGCATAAAACTTTGTCGGACTTAACACCGATTCTAAAAAAATAAAGAATCCATGTAGCAGACCCCATCTAGTATGGGAAAAGGCTTAGTTGTAGTTGTAGTGTAGTCACTGTTGTAACCCATGCATTGATCCAGTATTAGAAGAGGATTAGGTTTTACTTATAACATGCAGTTTCCATTCAAAAATATAATTTCCTTGTCAAAACTTTAGTTCTTATACAATATTTTTCTTGTAGAATTCGATATGATCTTTACATTATTCCCCCTGGCATCTTTACCTTGTAAAGCTTAACAAGCCAACTCGAGTTAAGCTCATTTAGTTCACGAACTGAACTTGAACGGGTTCATCACTACCTGAACCCAACCAAACCTCGAGTAGCTCCATTGCTAATCCCTTTCAGAGCATCAAGAATCTGCACAAGGAAGCGTATTCTGTCTTAATTGAGATACGCGAAGCAGCAAATTTCAGGATGAAGTTGTCTGTTTAAGCCCAAGAAGCATCTAATGCTTCAATAGCTAAGGAAACAATGAACCCTTACGTGTTAGAGGATCGACACCATATCTTCCTTGCTGCTAATAATAGCAGAGAATCGCATCTCTAATAATGCTATATTATTCTAATTAGTTTCGCTTCAGATTAGATTTGTTTGGTCACTTTTGTTACATTATTCAAGCTTCTTTGTGGGGCATTCAGATTTCTTCCTTGTTCATTTTCATTTGGATTCGAAATCAAATCATTGACCATGAAATAATCATATTCTTGACATATTATTACAGAAAATATGCGTGGTTTCTGTCTCCATATGTTCTTCTTACACACATACTTCAATCATTCAGTGCAAGAATTAATTGGTATACACTGATGACTCACACACAGATGGCTTGTTACAGTTCCATGGTCACCGTGGAGCTTCACACCACAAGCTGCAAGAGAGAGAGAGAGAGAGAGAGAGAGAGAGAGAGAGAGAGAGAGAGAGAGAGAGAGAGAGAGAGAGATTGGTAAATGTTTGATCGCATCGCTTAGTGAGGGGAAAGGCTACATTTTGGTTTGCATGTTAGTGAACACGAAATATGCACGAATAGCAACACTAACGTGTAAAGATATTGCGCTTTATTCCTTTGATTGATGTGATTGCGGTGCCTGTTTTTGGTAGAGTAAGTTGCATCTTTCATCATATAAAGAAGTGCAGACTGCGCACAGAGAAAGCATAGCAATAAGCATCAAATCTTGACTTATCCCACTCCCAATTTATCTAAGCAAAACCATGTGCAGCTTCATTCCAATTGGAAGAACTCCACCAACACACGCGTGCGCACACACACACATATATATAATATGTGGTCATTCCTCTGCAGTCTATGTCAATGTTGGTAGAATTATGTCACCATTCAAATACGTGATAGAAATTCTGCATACATTAGCACTTATATATAAAAGATATCTACCAAAAGGCATGTGTGCAACTCCAAAGCATCTTGCTTTACAGGGTGCGCCAGGCAACCCTTTAAGGATTTCGCCTTCTCTCCCTTCTAGGGAAGGTTGATTTCTCATGATAAAACATTACTAATAAAGAATTCTAAGAAGCAGTCTTCCAAAGTAGACCAAAATGGTGTCTCAGCATATCCAAATCTAAAGCCACTTCTAAAGTTCTGGTGTCATGCTTGACCTAACCATTCATATCGCGGTAGAGTCCCTACTCCTAAAAACATCGTCTCTCTCTCTCTCTCTCTCTCTCTCTCTCTATATATATATATATATATATATATATAGAGAGAGAGAGAGTATATATATATATAGAGAGAGAGAGAGATGTACTGGACATAGCCATCTTTTGGGTCTGCCCCTCTCTCTCTCTCTCTATATATATATATATATATATATAGAGAGAGAGAGTATATATATATATATAGAGAGAGAGAGATGTACTGGACATAGCCATCTTTTGGGTCTGCCCCGTGGGCCTCTCTATCCCTCTGCTTTTGTTAGTTGGTTGTCTGGTAATATGGAAGAATTGTGGGGGCATATATATATATATATATATATATATATATATATATATATATATAGGGAGAGAGAGGGGGAGGGGTGATTGGATCCTGCCACCACAACGGATGCTGCTTATTCTGCTCAGCCATTTTTTTATGAGTGTGGTACCTTTAATATATTTTAAATACTCTTAAAACTTTTTAAATTATACTTATACCACGATGAACATGATCCAAATTTTCTGTATGCACAATGTATATATATATATGTGTGTGTGTATATATCATACTACCTGAACTTACCCTAATTCTTTTGATTATTAACCTAGTAATCCAAATAAACTATCACATTGAAGAAACTTAACCAAAAATGCAAAGTGGCAACAGTAGAATGTAGGAATCCAACTCACTGCCAATGTTGTACAAGATTGGATTATTGCAGCAAAATGCTGAAACATGCATTGTTGCTAAACAACTTCACTAAGCCAAATCTGTCAAAGATGGTGACCTTAGTTGATAACCCAGAACCTGATACTATCAGAGCTTTTATATCACAACCAAGTAATTGCCAGCTCTTTGCCACACCACTCAATACAAATCCTTCATATATATATATATATATATATATATATATATGAGAGAGAGAGAGAGAGAGAGAGAGAGAGAGAGAATTTGTGTTTTGTAGTGATGTTAGACAGTTAGTCAAGGGAGAACGACTTTGAGACAGCGTGTCACAGCGCAAACCTCACCAAGCACTTAAAAGTATGCCAAATGTTGACTCTTAAAAAATTCATGGGATCAGATAGGTCAAGTGTCTCTGTAATTCTAGAAAACTCCACTTAGGGAACCATTCTTGAAAGGCCCATGCGTACCTAACGGAAATTTTGATACCTAACAAACAATGAGTTAGTGCCTCTGAGAATGAACAGCAATAATGAGTAAAAGACTTAATCTCCACTCTAATCTCAAATATGAAAGGAAATAACTAATAATTAACTAAAATATGTATCTCAGGATCAGCCCCGCCAACCGAGCCACCTGAGCTACTCGAAGGAAGGAGGCCATCGCCGGAGATGGAGGTGAGCAACTGCAAGTTAAAACCATAGAGTTCTTTTTAATTTCCTGTTCGAAATAACACATAAGAAGACATGGCATAATTAAGTATAGGTATCCAAGAGACATAACCTGGAATATGGGATCTCTCTCTGCTAAGAGCACTTAAGTATGCTTGTTGATTTTTATGCGGCATCACAGATTTACAGTACCTGCTTACTTTAACATCTTTCGAGCACATGAACATCAACAAAGAAAGCTTTTCGAGGTTGACCTGAAAGATCTCAGCTTTCTAAATCCCTATAATTGCTTTAGTAGCAGATAACATAAGGTTTGAGATGAATAAATACCCCATTAATATTCCGAATCCAATGTTTGGAGTCAGAAAAGAACCCCAACAGATAAATTGTAAGTGAGACAGTTTTACATTTGTAGATATGAGTGACTGAACCTAAATATCACACCAATGGATAATTTTAATGATTACAGACTTGCATCCACATGATTCTCAATCTGTAGAAATGGCTGAAGATCATTCATAGAGTATGTGCCAGGAACTCCAATACGAGTGAGAGAGAACAATGAACAAATAATCATGGGCAACATTCTGTGGTAAACAACAGTAAAAGCGTTGGCATGCAATTAGACCATGAAAAGCACACCAGTGGTTTACCAAGATACATTATCCGTTGCAATAAAATTTGCTTGTCGAGTCATCCTGCCACTATCTACCTTTCTTTCTATACCAACTTTCAGCATTACTCTCTCTCTCGCTTTTTGCCCGTGCTCTTGGATTCCACCATGCATTTCATTAGATTCCATAAATAATAACATATATTAACTACAGCTCACAAAGTTCAGTATATAGATATCAATATTTTTCTACAACTAGAAGTAGATATGATGAAGATAAATCATGGATGACTAACAAAGAAGAGTCTATGGTCATATTTAAGAAAGAACGCTTTGCTTTCCACTGACAAATAGCACACAAAAGATTGGGTCTCGAAGAGATATTCACCTGCACGCAGTTTCGTGGCTGCCACAGCGACAAGTATTTTGTAATTTTTTACGCAACACAAGCTCTTCCTAAAGGACCACTGAAATCCACCTCTAAAGCATTACGCTACATCTCTCTCTCTCTCTCCCTTGGTTGTTTATTTGTCTCTCCTCCAATCTGGGCAAAAAGGTTCGTTTCTCTATCTTTGTCATTTAGACTCTCTCTCTACACACGTCTATATATTCTGTAAAGCTTCCACTTTCAGTTGTCGCAATTGCCTGATCTTTCCTCACAACCCCATACTCTCAGTTCTTTCCTTCCTTGGAGGAATCCAGTTCCATCTTGCTGAGCGTTGCACTAAACCTATATCGGTTCTTGCTGCGAATTAGAAAATGGCTGCTTCTGACAAACCAGCTTCACTTTCTGTGGTTTCGTTGAAGGTGGCCACTTCATTTTGAAACTTACTCTTTCAATCAAATTCTACTGTTTTTGGATTAGGTTTCTTGATGTTTCTCTGTGTGCTTACGGTGTCTACTTTCAAATTTTCAGCATTTCTTAATCATTCATGGTCATGCATCAATGGTGTAAGTCTGTGTACCGTCCGAATGTACCGAAAAAGCCAACTTTTCCCAACAGTGAACTTGTTAGAGCTTTTCCAAATCATGCATGGTCATGAATCATCAATAGTGTGTCTGCGTGTGTGTGTGTTTGCGTACTTAAACTCTTACCGGACTTTATTTTTGGAAAAGGGTCTTAGAATGCTTTCTGTGGGTATGCTTCGAGTTGTCCAATTTGAATAACTTTTCAAGATGATTGAGTATAAATCCTTTCCATTCGTGTAGGATAAGGCAAGCAAGAATGCAAAGAATGGGAACTACACCAAAGATGGGAGTGTTGACAAACATGGCAAACCAGCAATTAAAGGGAGAACAGGAGGTTGGAAATCCGGAATTCTTATATTAGGTACCTATTTGCTTTCCATCTTCCTTCATCTTTCATTCTTATTTCTTGCATCATGAGTAGGTAAAATAAGATATTGGTGCCTGCACGCTAAAACAAAAAGGAAATTAGTAAGTCAATTCAAGCAAGTAAGCTGATAGTTGCTAAGATTTCCCGTCGGTACTCCCCTTTGCTTGTGTATGCGTGGATTCATGCAATTGCAGCGATGTGATTGTCCACGTAGTTGGTCCCATGCACACGTTTATCCTTACATACAGCATGAAAATTTCACGCAGTTAGCTCAATTACACTAGTGCCAAAGTTTTATCTATATTCTTTTATTGCATACATGCATGTAAGTTCACACATTATGGAGATTCTAGAATTGGTTGGTCGAGTCGCTGAAGTGTTTACTTTTCTTTTTTGGTGATGTTGAACTGTAAAAATTTGCCAGTAAATCAAGGATTGGCAACCCTTGCCTTCTTCGGAGTTGGGGTGAATCTGGTGCTGTTTTTGACGAGGGTAATGCGACAGAGCAACGCGGAAGCGGCCAACAGCGTCAGTAAATGGACAGGAACCGTTTATCTCTTCTCCCTCGTGGGAGCATTTATCAGCGATTCCTATTGGGGAAGATACAAAACCTGCGCCATCTTCCAACTCATCTTTGTGATGGTAAGTGCCTCCTCGACGCATGAAGTCATGGCACCAACTTTTCTAACTCTCTCTCTCTAGCATGGCACCAGTTTTCTAACTCTCTCTCTCTAGCATACGTTTCATGCTTGTTTGAGTAATAGCAATGAGATTTCCTAATATTGCATGCGTGTGTGCAAGAAGATTTGACTTTCTCGAGTAAAAGAAAACATAAAAAGTTATAGTTTGTGAATCTTCGAGTCCATCGACAGAATTATGACTCCAAATCACAAAGAAGTGATTTTATGATGCCGAATCACAGGATTTGAATTCACAGGCATGATAACCCTTCATACGATCAAAATAGACCCTAAGAACAGAATTAATCTCACTCTTATGCTGCCCTCGGGAAGGGGGAATATATTCCCCTTACCATGAAAGAATTGGACATTATGAATCTCTAGATGGAACTAAGTAGGCCATGCCCAGTAGCTCACATACTACATTGGGTGACACTTCAACGATCGATCAATGATGTCAACCCTTTCGACGTTTCGACATAGTGGAACTGATTGTAATCTTAGGAAAGAGTAAGTATAGAGCCCAAAATGAAGGTCGAAACGTATCAAGCAAAGGTTTCCAAATCCATGGTTCTACATGAATAAGAGGGGAGTCATTGTTTTACCTTTCAAGCAAAGAAAGTTTGAGTTTAGGGTTTATGTTCTTTTACAGGGTCTGGTTCTTCTATCCGTATCAACTCATCTCTTCCTCATCAAACCTCAAGGGTGTGGAGATGCAGGCTATTTCTGCCAGACTCATTCGACGCTGGGGATGGGAATATTCTACCTCTCAATTTATCTGGTTGCCCTTGGGAATGGAGGATACCAGCCCTCCATTGCCACATTTGGTGCTGATCAGTTTGATGAGGAAGACCAACATGAGGGGATCTCTAAGATTTCCTTCTTTAGCTATTTCTACCTTGCTCTCAACCTTGGCTCACTCTTCTCCAACACTATCTTGGGCTACTTTGAGGACGCGGGGAGATGGGCCCTGGGGTTCTGGATCTCTTCTGTGTCTGCATTTCTTGCACTAATTTTGTTCCTCTGCGGCAGTTATAGGTACAGGCACTTCGAGCCGCAAGGGAACCCATTGTTCAGGTTTTCTCAAGTTATTGCAGCTGCTGGAAGGAAATGGAGAGTTGAGACCCCAGAACATGGGCACCATCTATATGAAGGTGACAAAGGAGAATCTGCATTCAGAAAGATAATCCACTCTGAAGATTTCAAGTATGTATAATGGCCAAAGATCCTCTTGATTTGTTATATCTGTCGATCTATTTCACATGAATACGTAGCAATATAGACGATATACATTGCTTTTGAACAAATTCTACTGAAACTAATGTACGACGACAACTCGTGGCAAGTTCTTGTGACACAGCTAATGGTGTGCAAGTAAATTTTTTCTGAATACTAAACTCAGTATCGCTTCCCTCTCTTTAAGGTTTTTAGACAAGGCAGCAGTCATCACACAAGAACTGACTGAAGGTGACCAACCTAAAGCTTTGAATCCATGGAGAATTTGCACCGTAACTCAAGTGGAGGAAGTCAAGTGCATACTGAGGCTCCTCCCCGTCTGGCTCTGCACTATCATCTACTCAGTCGTGTTCACGCAGATGGCATCCCTCTTTGTTGAGCAAGGAGCAGCCATGAAGACCACAATATACAAATTCCACATCCCTCCGGCGAGCATGTCAAGCTTTGACATACTGAGTGTCGCCGTGTTTATCTTCCTCTACAGGAGAATCATCAATCCCTGCTACTCCAGGCTGAGGGGGAAGAACATCACAGAGCTTCAGAAGATGGGAGTGGGTCTTGTAATTGCCGCCACGGCCATGGTGTCTGCGGGTGTAGTCGAAATCCAGAGGCTCAAACACGTCGAAAAGCAGAGCGATTCACCAAGCTCATTAAGCATCTTATGGCAGATCCCTCAGTATGTGCTGATAGGTGCATCTGAGGTGTTCATGTATGTTGGTCAGCTAGAGTTCTTTAATGGACAGGCCCCTGATGGACTCAAAAGCTTCGGCTCTGCACTCTGCATGACTTCGATCTCTTTCGGCAACTATTTCAGCACCCTGATTGTGAACATTGTTATGAAGATAACCACAAGAAATGAAAGCCCAGGATGGATCCCAGGAAATCTAAACATGGGTCACTTAGACAAATTCTACTTTCTATTGGCTCTACTTACTGTTATTGATCTCTTTGTCTATGTGGAATTGGCAAAGAGATACAAAGAAATTTCCCTAGAGGAAAGGGCACCTCTACGGGGGGAAGAGGAGGGGGTGGTGCTGGGGGTCTAAACCAATTTGGATTTTGGGTGTTGATGATTCTACCAGTGTCTTCCATGCTCCTCTATGGATTGGCATTTGAAGAGAGACATGTTACCGATAGAATTGATGGATCGAAAACCAGAGTGAGAAGACATTGATGTCTTCTTCTTAAGTGGGCAGTGAGGTGCATCAAGAATCGAAAGGGCTGTGCATCGCATGGTTTTAATGGGGAGGACGAAATGGGCGTGGATGATAGCAGACAATGGGGATCATCATCATCAGAAGAAGAAGAGAACCATCACAAGCAGCTACTTGGTAATTCATTTGAATCTGAAAACATATGGTATTCGAGTTAGAAGTCCGTAATATGAATGTAATTCCTTTCGGTATGATTGCTTCCTTTATGAAATATTGCAGGTATTATTCTCGAGAAAAAAAAATTGTATGTTTTTAACACAAGAGAGAGAGAGTACAAAATTATAGGCCTTGCCCACGAGCCACCTATAAGCAAGACCATTCTCGAGGCTCTATGAAAAGAGTGCAAAATTATATATAAAATAATCATTCTTTACACTTTCAGTTAAAAATGCATACATCAGTCGGAACTAAAATGAGACTTTACCCGGTGCGGTACAAGTAATATATATATATATATATATATATATATAATACATCTTTACAAAATTCAATTTAAAGTCAACTTTGTATCAGATAAGATGAAGAAATCAAATTCTAAGCAGTGGTACGAGTTAGGAGTGCTGTACTTACGCTAAATCTTAGCCCCCATGGCTGTTCCATCTCACCTCGCTGGGTGTCCGTTCTCAACTCCGCCCCCATGCAAGAGAGGGTAACCGGGATGGAGCAATATAGGGATCGGAATAAGGGTTGATTTAAGTTTGGAGTCTCTACTATTCAATGTTATTATATTTATGATTTTGAAAAGCAATGGTAAATTATGAGTGAATAAGGTGAGTGGTAAGCACAATCCAATCACTCTATATTTAACATGTCCATTCATACAGTATCCAATAGAAAAATTGTTTACCTGTCACATCCTTGCTTAAGTTCATTTATTACTTTTCGGTAACACGAGTATAATTTTCAAAAATATAAAAATTAAAAAAAAGTTTAAATATTGTTGAAAAAATTATGATTAAGCATGAAAGGACAATGTCATTGATGGATAAAATTCAATCACTCATATAAAAAACTGAATCTTACCTACCCATATAAGATCCATTCGAAAAAGTAGATCGAGTCCACTTCCATTATTACTGATGTTCCTCAAAAGCAAATTATATATATATATATATATATAAAGGGAGAGAGAGAGAATATATATCAAGAGCAAGTATTGGTTCGGGTTATCTTACCGCCATACCGAGGATCTGATTGGGTTAGGTACGTTGTACGCGTCGAATCAATATTTCCATCCCTTGTTTAGATTGTGATTGCCGATGTCATGCACCAAAATGATCTCAACGAATCGGCTACCGATTTATATCGGAGTGAGTGGACCCGACCCAGCCGGGTAACAGTCCAAGTTGAGACTTAAAAAACACTTTCTGAGTTGGAGGGTCGTCTTCTGCCGGCGCTCATCTTGGAGGCACCCCTCTTTGCCCGCTCTCTCTCTCTCTCTTGGAAAGTAGTTTCCTCAATGAAACCATGTTGAGGAAGGCGTCGCGCCTCTCCCAGGATTCATTCCACCGGATCTTCCCGCGCTTCGCCTTCCAATCGGCGCCTCACCAGCCGTCCATCGGCGGTGGAGCCGACGGTTGGATTCGTTCAGTTCCCCGACCGAGGGGAATCGCGTCGAATCCTTCCTCCGTCGGTTTAGGGATACAAGATGGGGTGGAGATCATGACGGTAGTGCGGCCGTTGGCGGCGCTCCAGCATTACGGGCGTTGCTATTGGGAACTTTCAAAGGCTAGACTGAGGTTTGGGTTTCCCGACTCCCCTAATCGATCCTTCATTCATTCGTTTCTCTTTCGGATAAATTGGAATCGATATCACAAAATCAGGGTTATGGTTTTGTTTGCTACTTTGATTAGAATTTATTGTTTTTGGCATCTTTTTTCATGGCAATGTGACGGCACATATGATCGCTGTTACTGTAATTGTTTATCGTTTCAATTCCCGGTTTGAGATTATCCATGATGGAAGAGACCTGTTTTGGGCGGCTTAGAGCTTATTATGGCTAACATTTTGTTGAAGTGATCCTAGATTTCGAAGCAATAGACCTTCCGGGTACTGTTTAACGATTAAAAATGTCTAGGAGTTCGCTCTTGTAGTCCACAATGCAACATGTCATGCACTACAGATAGTCGTAGGAGCGGTGTGTAACAGACTGATATCGTATTGAAATCGTTTGACTAGAATCAATTGAAATGGACGCAAGCCTTTTATTTGAAATCACATCGCTGAGGAGTGCTTTCTTCTCTGATCCATGAAAAGAATAGTGGCCCATTCTCTGGATGTGAATATGGGAGTAGGTGGTTCTTGCTTGGAAAATTTGCTGTCATATATTAGTGGAGCGGTGATACTAATTCTAGCAAAGTTGCAAACTGATGCTCGACTGAATAGTTTTGCATAGCTTCTCTGAAAGCCTGTGCGTCTAAGCAGCTAGTGAAAAGTCTTCTTTCTAGTGTTCCTACTTGCTAAAGCTCTGAATTTCTCACGATTGTGGTTTTAATTTTTTAAAGCAAGCTTACCTGGTCGTGAGGAAAGACAGACGGTCTTTAGCACACTTTCTCGTTTGATCAACATTTCTCTCTCTCTAGCTTGTAGACTTAGATCTTAACTTATCCAGTTGATTAGTTGAGTAGGAAAGATCAGGTGAAGTAAAAACTGCAAACTACGGTTCATGCTTTTAGATTTAGATCTTAACTTATCCAGTTGACTCATTGAGTAGGAAAGATCAGGTGAAGTAAAAACTACAAACTATTGTTGATGCTTTTAGATTTAGATTTTAACTTATCCAGATGAATAATTGATTAGGAAATATCAGGTGAAGTAAAGACTACAAATTATGGTTCTTTCCTCATGGTCATACCGAAGTTTAGTTAAGAAAAGAAGCATAATTCAAAAGGTGACTCGGAAGCCCGTGAAGGAGCTACATAATGTTGTTAAGTACATGCTTTTTAGTTTTATGTCTTGCAAATCTTGGAAACTTCTACCACATTTAATAGTTATATCTTTGAGGACACAACAGGTGCCATGGGCCCATAATGTTCTATATTCTGTTGAATATCAATAGTTACAACTTGCAAGCTTCCTCTTGTAATAGTTAACCACTTCTGTAGAAAGGTTTTAATTTCCTTTCATTGTATATTTTGTGTGCTTGATATTTCTCTTTAGACCAATGTTGTAAAAAGTGTATCTTTGCCCGTATCGTACTGGGCACTAATACTCGATAACCGCACTGTATCGTACGATACGGTGCAATTTTTTTAATTTCTTGATAAAAAATAAAAAAATATTAATAAATAAAAAAAATGCAAGAATTGAAATTAATGAACAAAACATATATAACACAATCAACATTAAACAAAATCGAATTCAAAAGCTTGATTTGAAACACATAATTCCTAATAAATGACTATGACTCTATAAGAATATTAAGAGAGATTATGAGAAGAGAACACTGTGAGGTTGTGCATAACAAAGTTAAATAACATCTCATAATCGACAATCATCCATAACGTGAACAGTGAATACATTTAATCAACAATAAAGTTACAAAGTTAGAATCATCCAGACCAGAACATTACAAAATTACAATTATAGTTTACATATACAACATGAATCATAATCAACAAAAGCATTGTAATCGATATAGTCAGGACCACCATCATCATCTCCTCCCTCTTCTTCCTCCATAATTGGATCTGACCATCTAACACCTTGATCTTCATCATTATCTCCACCTCCAAGTTTTGATTCGGCTAGGAGTGCTCTCCAGTTTTCATCCTCTAAATTGATGGGGGATCCTTCTTTTCGACCCAATCATCAAGAATATCAACATTTTCGTAGCTAACGGATCATATGGTACCTTCCTTTCCCTTCTTGCATTTTTTTGCATTTGACTTTAAAGAAAAAATATCCACGTTATCAAGAATATCAAATGCAACTTAGTCATTAAAAATATGTATTGTTGCTCCGTTCTTTCTTATTAATAATGAATGATTGATGACTAAGTTGCATTTGATATTCTTGATAACATGGATATTTTTTCTTTAAAGTCAAATGCAAAAAAATGCAAGAAGGGAAAGGAAGGTACCATATGATCCGTTAGCTACGAAAATGTTGATATTCTTGATGATTGGGTCGAAAAGAAGGATCCCCCATCAATTTAGAGGATGAAAGAACGGAGCAACAATACATATTTTTAAAATTGTTACCTTTGCCTTAACTTCATATTATATGCTACCAAATCACGGAGTCGAGCATGCTCCAATCTATTTATCTTTTTCATGTGAATGTGTTCGAAAAGCTCAAATTTCTCTCGCACCTACTCGAACTGTACGTTTGATATGTTTGGCTCGATATACATTGAGAAAACCTTGACAAGTTTGGTGCATCTACACCAAAACGAGTCCACCATTTATTTGAAATAAAACACGATAATGATTAATAAGAAGCACTCAAAGTCAATCAATTGATAATTTAAAATGAATATCAATAAAAAAACATATAATACTTGGTCACATTTGGGAGCAGAGTTGGATTGCAATTGGCCTTCCAAAATCTCCAAGACTATCTATATGTTTGCTTAACTATAAATGAATATTGCAACGAGTAGATGAATATTATACAAGGTCAATCACATTTAATATACCCTTTTTTACTTCTTCGTCCTCTACAAAATATGCAGCGGCAAGCAAACATGATGCATTTGACGGTTTTAGCATGCATCAATTATCTTCCAAACGATTTTTTAGAAGTGATTGTTTGTGGTTAAGGTTTGCTTGTATTTCTAATTTGGACTTATTCATAGCATTATATATATATATATATATATATATATGACATAGCAAGCCTATCTTCACTCTCCACCATCCTCATTACCTTAACTAAATATACAATCATCCTAAAAGATTTGCTACAATTTTTTAAAAAATCAGCATTTAAAACATCTACGACAACAATCTCCTCCCTCTTTATAGACCAACTAATAAAGCCCCATTCATCATATGCAAACATTTTTTTCAATGCATTTTCTTTTGTATGACAAGACTTTGCACGGTAATGACATTCGTAACAAATCTTGTCAATGAAGGCCTAATGAATTCCCTTATACCTATATGAATTCACATTAAATGCAATACATAAAAATTATTATAAATAAACTTTGTGACATTTTTGCATGCATCTATAGTCTCTCTTATTTCATCCTTTGCACTCAAATCTTCAAGCATTAAGTCTATGAAATATGCAACACATGGAGTCCATACTAAGGATGGATGATTGACCTCAAGCATCTTACTGGAGGATTATGAGTAATGAATTGAACAATATTTGAATCACCAACATCCTCAACAACTTTTTCAAAAATAGGGAGTAAATTATCTGTAGTTTTATCAATATGGGACAAGTCATATCATTTCAAAAATAGTGTCTCTTTGGACAATCGAACAAGAAGTTCACCAAAGTCTACGTTCACCATATGTCTAACGATCAACCATAATAAAACATCCATGTCCTTCCACAACTCCCTAAATTTAGAATTCCATGCATTAATAATATCAACCCATTTCTATAGTAATGTACCCCTCAAATCATGATAAGTAGGGGCTCTATAACCCGATCCTACACTGCCAATAGCATCCGCCATACTATGAAAAGAAAATAAGTTTGCAACATTAAAAGAGAGGCAATTTTTATAAAAAAATTTGTACACTTCAAATTTACTTTCTCAATTACCTCCTTTAAAGTCATAGCTGATATAATGTCGGGTTGAGCTCCAGGTGTCATACGTGAGGAAAAAATGAAGGCATCCCACTACCTCTGGCTCTGCCTCCTCCTTTATTACCCCTCGTAGACATCAGGCAAGCAGGAGCTCTTGCAGTAGAATAAGAGCAAATTCCACTTCTACTACCACCAAAACTTATATTGTTTCCATTTTATTGCCTTTTCTCCCCTCTTAAGTCATCTCTTCTTCCATCTCACCTGCACCATGAAATTGATCACCATACATTCCTTAAGAAGTATCTTCAAATGAGACATCTCCCAACCACCTATTTCTACTCTCTCTCTTTTTATCTCTTTCTCTCATTCGAAGCCTTCAATACCTCCTCAATCGCGTACTTCACTGCTTCAGGGACCCAAAGACAAGCACTAGCATTCTTGTTAGTTCCCGTAAGATGGTGTTTCATACGAGAAATACCACTATGCTTTACTGCATTATTTTTATGCTATTTCGACCCGATTGGAAGTCATTAAGACGTGAGTGGACAATAAATGAGAAGAAAAAGGCTTTTTAGAGGTCAAGAATAACAAAATCTTTAGAACCCGAAAAATTTTCAAGTGAAGAATCGGATATAATGTAAAAAAAAGAAGGGGTATGCCACGGATTTAACAAAAGCCATATAGATGAGGAGTTAGATTGGGTGAAAAACTTAAGAATCTTCTTAATAAACCACAAAATCAATAAAAACAATGATGAAAAAAGGATTTAAGAGCAAGGGAATAGCGTGAAAAAGGGTTTAGGAAAAAGCAAAAGTGATTTTTGCAACTTCGGATTCTCATATTTTATACCCAAAAAAAATAAGCATAGACTCATATGATACGGGTTGTTATGTGTGCATGTATCATACCATATTCTCATACAATACATGATAAAATCGTATCATATCGTATGGTACAATATGATACTATACAATTTTTACAATATTGCTTTAAACTTTTTTCAAGATAATGTTAATATGACACAAGATCAACAATAATATCGACTAAGAATGCTTGTAGGTAACCCTACTTACTGTGAGATAAGGTTTTGGTTTTGGTCATGTATATCGTGTATGCTTACTTTTATGTATGCATGTTTGTCTACATATTAAAAGCTATGATTTTTCCAGTATGCTAGTTGTAGCTACCTCTGGAGCAGGCTACGCTCTTGGCAGTGGGAATCTCATTGATGTTGCTGGATTATGCTACACATGTGCTGGTACTATGATGGTTGCTGCTTCTGCGAACACTCTAAATCAGGTAAGGTTCTCATAAATCTTAGTAGTCTGAAGTCTGTACAGATTATATGATGTGAAATATTTTATAAAATGGAATTGCTTGTGAGAAATGTGCCTAAGTACTGTACCTTGTGTGTATTGTGTGTCTGCATCTCTGCACGTTCATGTGTATATATAATGCACTTGAACTCTACACTTGAGGCACTACTTGGCAGGCCTCTGGCAACTGCTACATTTGCATGTTTAGCTGCTGTTAACTCTAACTTGCATTCTATTTGTGCACCATTGCGTATGTGCTTAATAAAATGTTTGTTATTTTTTTATTGAATCCATCACTGCTGAGCGTGCCACTGTTGTTTGCCAGTGGCACCTAGTGATTTCATGTGCACGATACGAAGATCCTCTATGTCCTATACAATGACATCACACTATTTTTAACCTCCCCATCAATGCTCTACAACAACAACAACATCTAAGCCTTTTCCCATACTAGACGGGGTCAGCTACATGGATTCTTTGTTTCCACAGAGCCCTATCATGTGCCATGTTAGCGGTTAACTCACAATAAGCTAGATCATTCTTTATTGTTTCTTTCCAACACTTTTGTTGTCATCCTCTACCTCTTTTAATACTTTCAAAATCTAGTTTTTCATACCTTCTTACAGGTTCTTCTTTTGATCTTCTTTTTATATATATCCAAACCACCTTAAACAATATTCTCTCATTTTATCCTCTATTGGTGCCACACATAATTTATTTCAAATAACCTCATTATGTATACGGTCTTTTCTTGTATGACCACTCATCCATCTCAACATCTTCATTTCTGTCACACACATCTTTTGTACATGTTTATGATTAACTGCCCAACATTCAAAACCATAAAACATGGCAGGTCTAATTGTTGCTCTATAATATTTACCTTTTAACTTTAATGGTATCTTCTTATCACAAAGAATACTTGATAGCTCCTTTCCATTTTAACCAACCATCATTAATTCTATGCGTAACATCTCCATCAATTCTTCCATCACTCTAAAACATTGACCCTAGGTATTTAAAACTTTTCTTTTGGGGGATGCAATGTGTGCCAATTTTAATTTTTGTCCTCTAAAGTAACAAAATGATCAAACTTACATTCCATATATATTCTGTTTTTGTTCTACTAAGTCGGAAGTCTTTACTTTCTAATGTTTCTCTTCATAGTTTCAATTTTCTATTAACTTTTTCCTTAGGCTCCTCCACTAACACAATGTCATCATCAAATAACATACACCAAGGTACTTCATCTTGAATATGTTTTGTTAACTCATCAATCACTATTATAAATAAGTATTGACTTAAAGTTGATCCTTGATGTAACCCAATATTAACTTAAAAGAAGTATGCCATTCCTTCATGAGTCCTCACACATGCTTTTGCTCCATCTTACATGTCTCTTATAAGGTTTATGAATGTCAATGGGATACCTCTTTTTTCCAATGTTCTCTAAAGAACCTTCTTCGGTACCCTACCATAAGCTTTTTCTAGATCAATAAATATCATGTGAAGATTTTTTTTTGCTCTAAAATATTCCATAAGACATCTCAAAAGGTGAATCACTTCAATAATAGATCTGCTTGGCATGAATCCAAATTGGTTCTCTGTTGTACTCGATACTTGTCTTAACCTACGTTCGATAATTATTTCTCACAATTTCATAGTATGGCTCATTAACTTGATACCCCGATAATTCGCAAAATTCTGAATGTCTCATTTGTTCTTATCCATGGGTATAAGTGTACTCGCTCTCCATTTCTTGGGCATCTTTTGGTTTCTCTATATTTCATTAAATAGTCTTGTGAGTCAAGTGATTCCTGTTTCTCCTAGAATTTTCCAAACTTCTATAGGAATATTGTATGGCCTCCATAATGCTCTATACATTCAAAATCATCTTGACTTGTGAAGTATCTCTCAAGGATGTTCTGTACGTGCATCTTGCAGATCAGTGTCTCGTTTCTTGTTTTCAAGGCAAGATCACATGCAATTTATGCAACATGTAGGTATGCCTGAAGAATTTTGACCTTGTTCTTTGGAACATAACTCATATTCTTAGGCCTTCTTGGTCATTTTGGTTTGCCAGAAGAAGCCTGAACTGGCTGTTTTAATACTAAGGAGGACTTTGAGAAGGGATGCTAAAGCTGGTGATTTCTGTTATTATCTTATAAGGTTGAGTAGATACTGTCTTAACATGGTCAACTGAAAAGGTGCATTTGGTTACTCCTCAATTTTGACTTTGGTGTACTTCCACCATTTATTTTGATGGTTGTGTTAGTCCCTTTCGGTTGACTTTCATGGGTGTTGGATCAAGGCATGCTCTTCTATTATGCGGCTTATTGGAGGTTGTACGATCATTTATGAATTGAGTTCAAGGAATGAGAACCTCATGGGTCTGGTGGTGTTGAAAGTTTCCAGCGTAACTATTTAAGGAAAAGGAATGGCATTAGATAATTATAAGTAGCTTCTATCTATTCATCAATTTCGAATTTCTATCCAATGCACCATAATAGTCCACATGGTCATTGATCAATTGAGCCTGACATGTACTGCTAATGTTGAAAATTTCCAGTCACTGTTTTAGGCAAACCAATGGTGTTAACTAAATGTTTGCTTAAGTAGTGTTTTCTATATGCCATGAATTTTGAATTTCTATCCAGTGCGCCACATCTGGTCGTATATACATATACATATGTATATATGTGTGTCTGTGTTTGTATGTGCATGTGGTTTAATCAACCTCTCTTGGAACTTGGTTTGTGGATGGTTGAATCTGGCATAATCTGTTTCATTATTTTACCTATTACACTTATTATGCTGACACTCAAAAAGCATTTGCATTTATAGTTACATATTTTGTACATCACTTGCATTGATGGTAACGGTCGATTTGGATTGCCAGGTTTTTGAGGTATCTAATGATGCCAAGATGAAAAGAACCATGCGGAGGCCTTTACCTTCTGCACGCCTTGGTGTCCCCCATGCAGTTGCATGGGCGTCCACCATTGGGATGGCTGGCACAGCTTTACTAGCATGGAAGGTGTTTGACCATTTGTTTAAGTTTTGGTAGCTTGCTTTTAAAGGTTTTATCTACTACTGCTTATCAAAATTCCTTGTCAAGGTTTGTGCAGGCTAATGCATTGGCAGGAGGATTGGCAGCTTCAAACCTCATACTTTATGCATTTGTATACACTCCCTTGAAGCAATTACACCCAGTAAATACATGGGTTGGGGCAATCGTTGGTGCCATTCCACCAATGATTGGGTGAGTAATGTATTCTTTATACTGTCAAATTTTATAATGGGGATTATATGAGGTTGCTAGTTTTACGCATATCACGTGAAGTGAGGCTGAAATTTCTCATAACAAGTAAGATATCCCCATAGTTAGTCATCATATCTCAAAAGTGAGGTCCTGTGTTTTCTTTTTTTGGTATATATTGCCCTTTTTTGAGATGCCAGAGGTTTTCTTGCTACATAAGTTGTCGGTAGATTGCAGAAATTGATTTTCTGACTGAGTTGTCTATCCGATGATTAATTTCTATTAGTTGCAGTGTGCATAATTATTTAAGTGAGCCAACAAAAAATGCTGGGATTTTCTGTTCTCACTTAAAGGAAGCTTAGCATTTGTTTATGTATTTCCTGCAAGTTTGTTCGTTATGATTAAAGTGTTAAACCTTTTGAACTGGGATGGTCTTGACATTCTTTTTTGTCTTAGGATAGAGGATTCTTTCTATGCTCTCTCTCTCTCTCTTGTTCCAGAACAAACCCTTTCGATCTCTTGATGTGTTTTAAGTTGCATTGATGTGATGTTTCAGGTGGGCAGCAGCTTCTGGAGAGATTACGCTGGGAGGGATGATTCTTCCTGCTGCCCTGTACTTTTGGCAGATACCACATTTTATGGCTCTGGCCTATTTGTGCCGAAATGATTATCTTGCTGGAGGGTATGCACATGTACTCCATTAATATTCACTTCAGCTACTTAAATAAATAGCTAGTTCCTTTATAATGCTCAATGTACGATGGTATCACTTGGTTCCAGGTTCCGGATGTTATCATTTTCTGATGCTTCTGGAGAAAGAACAGCCTTAGCGGCTCTGCGTAATTGTCTGTATCTTTTTCCAGTGGGGTTCTTTGCATATGAATGTAAGTCCCAGCATATGCATAACTAAATATCTGAAAGTTGATATGTTAACTGGATACAACTGTCATTGAATTTATCCTATGTAATTTCATTTTCTTTTGTAATCTTACACGCATGGAATTATGTCTGTGTTTTTCATCTGGTTGCCTGATGTTATTTGCTTGCATAATTTAATAATAGTTTACATGTTTCTGGCATGGCCAACTCTGGGATGGGTAATTAGCTGAGAGCCTGGGTTTTGCAGCTAATTGTGTTGCTAAAAGAGCATATGGTGTTAACTGATGGTAGTATTTCGTTTGAAGTCGCAGAATCCTTAATGGGTGGACTACTCTTAAGTGGAATTTGAGGATAAATCTTTGATGGTTTATGATCACAAGCTAAATTTCATATTGTATCTAAACTTGGCCATAGGAAAATGAATGCTGGAAACTAACTTTTGAGTACATATCCTCAACATCACCAGACTATACAAACCCATCCCTAGAATGTAGTTCTGG
The DNA here is from genome assembly GCA_036023115.1 of Brasenia schreberi. NCBI lineage: Eukaryota > Viridiplantae > Streptophyta > Magnoliopsida > Nymphaeales > Cabombaceae > Brasenia > Brasenia schreberi. The sequence goes on from JAYKKT010000088.1 coordinate 30,306,504, forward strand.
CCCTTTTCTTTTCCATACTTTGTTCTAAATCTTAGTTCTCTTTCTTGATCTGGCTTTTCTTTCCAGTGTTATTTCTCCCTTTCCCCATTAAATACGGTACCATAATGGCTCTTCCATGCACAAATTCTCCCACCACTTAGGTTGTCTTTATTCTGTTTTAATTTGAGCGGATGTTCAAGCAGTATGTGCGTTGTGTTTGTCACCCTCCGGAGAGTAGACAACTTTATGTACACATACCAATTTGTAACTAGGAAAATGGGTTGCTTAATTTAAAACAAAAATTTTCAAACTTGTTGGCATACAAGCATTTAGCTCCAGCTATGCTTCTAGTCATGTCTATGATCGATGGTCTTATGTTGCAGCAGTTGACCTTAGGCATACATGATACAGTAGTGACTGATAGGAAAATGAAGTTTTAGGCTTCTAGAGATTATTAGTAACTTGCACTTTTTGTGGTTAGTCGAATGAAGATGCTGCCCTTCTTGACCTTAAATGCACATGGTCTGCGATTGAGTTTCAAAATCCAAATTTTCTCTTACATAATCACTTTCTTGCAGGGGGAGTGACTTCTAGTTGGTTCTGTCTTGAGTCAACACTTCTTACGTTGGGTATATCTGCTGCTTCCTTGTCATTTTTCCTTAACCGCACGACAAAGAATGCTAGAAGGATGTTTCATGCAAGCCTCCTCTATCTTCCAGTATTTATGGCAGGATTTCTTTTCCATCGCCTGCCCAATTCGCATGAGAAACTTCTATCAACTGATCCTACAGGACTTACTGAATTCCCTCAAGTAGGCAGCTATGCTGAACAGAAGCAGGACGATGAGAATAAAAGAAAGCCACTGAGACGTTCTCCAGTTGCATGTGCTTCAATTGCTCCTTTCCCCTTCTTGCCAGCCCCGATATATGCATTTTCTGATTCATGAGTTAATTGTGAGTAGCTGGGAAATGGTGGAACCCTGATAATTCTTGTTTCACGTTGAGCTTACAAATATATTCGTGATCCTTCATTGGCTACAATCGACAGAGTAGCTATGTTAAATTTTTTGATGTGCTTTGCACCCATGAGATTCCCTTTGGCCGTTTGGATTCTTCCTTGTTTTGTTCTTTGAAAGAGAATAAGATGTCTATACAAACCTTTTTCTGCAAATGATACATTTTGTGAAGGCAATTGTAATATGAACCTTTTATGAACACTCTTTTTGTATCTGAAAGTGTTTTAATTTATCCACCATACCATTTATTGGTGACATTGTTGCAGGGAAGTTCGAATCCTGTAAGGAAGATAAAGCACGTACAAGGAATCCTCTGTAGGATCCGTTCTCTGTTTCTGCTCCACATGTCGATTCTCGTATCCATTTGCTTCAGTCTGTGGCAACTCTGATTTTGCTTGTCGAAACACTGATTGAGAGAGGGCCTGAGTTGAGTTTGGTCATGTCTCAGAATGAATGCTACCGACACGCTTAACCCATGCAGCTCAGACAGGAGGAGGTGGGTGAGGCAAAGCCACTTGGTATCAAACTCATGACTTTCAACCTGTGAGTCAACTATCTAGCCGTGTGAGATCTTTTTATTGCTCGTTACCAGGACATCAACTGATTACAAGATTTTCAATAAGCTCAAACTCTAGTTTCAGTTCTTGTCGTAATCAAGCGTGGCCTCAGTGCACAGGATCCATCCTGTTGTGAAGGTCATCGGGTTGCGTTTCGTTCGAGAGGAACTGAATGTTGTTTTTTTGGTGTGTATAGTTTTAAATTTAATTATAAATTAATTAAACGTGAAACCTTGTCACTGCGACCCGTATCATATTACAAGATATTCCGCATAGAAGACCCTGGGGATTTTGTTTGATTCCAAGGCCGGGATTGTGGAACGCTTCTACCCTCAGCCTTTGAGCCGCTTGGGAGAGATAAGACGAATGTTCTTTTGTAATTATCTCAGATTATGGGGCTACTTGCGCGTCCAGGAAAACTTTTCACCAGCTTCACAAAAATGCAGTCGTCCCACGCAATTTGGCCAATGGTTTCCCGCTTTCGATTTTCCGGCAATACAAGAAACCCTATCCACAAATCTCCGGCACGATCCTAGAGAGAGATGAAGGCTTCCCTGAAGCTCCGTGAAGAGAATACGCCCCTTCTGAGAGCCAAGATTCCGGTTGGAATCTTGGGGCTTCCGTTCGTTTCTGGTATCTCAGGCGGAGATCCTGGCGACCTCTCCTTCAGCCTTCAGACTGGTTGGATCCCGGGCCTCTCCTTGAAGCTCACCTACAAACCCAACGACTCGAGCGACCCCTTCTTGTTCGCCGTGAAATCCGAAATCGGTTCCTTGAGCTCGTCTGAGAAATCCTCCGCTATGACGATGGCCGCGGAATTCAGTCTCTTGAGAAGAGGAAATCCGTGTTTCTTTCTCCGTATCAAGCCGGCCGTTGGCGACTTCTCGGTGAGGAAAGCTATCTCATCTCAGTCTCACGGAAACCCTAGTGGCGTGGTGAGGGTGGTGGGGGTCTCGGAGAACGAGAACCGGAAAGAGAACGGGGGTTTTCTGGCGTTTGCGAACGGATTGGGGGAGTTTCCGGTGGAGAAGTTGCTACCGTTCAAGGACTCTCCGCCAAGCTCCGCCGGGATGAGGGAGATGTTCTCCGGGACTACTATGACGGCGAGGACAAAGCTTCCGGTGAGGAAGAACGCAGTGCTGAAGATCCGCTGGGGGGTGAACTTCCCGGCGGATGTTCCTGCGAGGAACGGCGATTTCAGGAACGATTTCTGCAAAGCGAAGCTTCCCTTCTTGACAATAGACAAGATCAGCATCGAGAACGTGGTGGCGCCAGCCAGTAACGGTGGTTGTCTGATGAAGGCATCGGAGAAAGAAGGGCGTCAGCAGGAATCGAACAGGATGCTCTACATGTTGAACAACGAATTGGAGGCTCTTCAGAGTGAAAACGCTATTGTAAGAGAGAGTATTCGGGAGTTGAGTGCCAGAATTGGTAAAGACGATGATGGCAATCTGCCCAGAGTCGAAAACTTCAACTTTGCCGACAAGGTACACAAGAAAAGAGGTGGTGCCGGTGCCGGTGCCGATAATGGATGGCGCGACCGGAAGTCTCCGGATATTCCTGTGAAGTCCGCCAATTCGAATCCAACGGTGGCGGATGTGAGTGAAGAGTTGAAGAAAGCCCTGAGAGGTACCTCTAGTGCTTAAGGAACTTCTCTTTTCTCTCCCCTGTAGCTATCAGCACCCTTTTAAGAACAATATATTTCTTCCGTTCTTGGTTCAACGGCGCACTTAGTGTAGTGGAACGACGAAAAGATTACCTTTCAGTATTACAATCGAGGGCAAAAATGTGCGGTTTGTTCTTGTTATTTGGGTGTCTCTGCTAATGGAGAATTTCATTGAATGATCTTAAAATTTTCTTGTCGTCATCATGATGCTTATCTACATTCTTTCTCATAACCTTGTTGAGAATTTTAGGACCAACCCCTATGTCGCAGATCGCATGCTATGCATTTAATATGTAGGCAGCCCTTGCTTAAATTTGTCGATTTGATACTCATGCTCTAGCTTCCGAGAACACTAGTCGCTGCAATAGCACGCCTTGTTTGACCTATGTCATTGCAAGTAGGGAGTTGCTTCTATTTAACTGATAGAGGATTGATTCTTTTAATCTTTCATTTAGGAGTTCAGCTTGCTGATGCTTCTTCAAAAGTAAGAGTTACACAAGGCCCATATGCTTAATTGTGTTTGTGCGTATATATATGTGCATGCGAATATACTCCGAAGCATAAACATGTTGACTTGCTGGAAGGTGGGGAGGGCTTGAATGAGCTTAACCTACTGCAGAGATAGAGGTTATCTCTTAATGTCTGAATCTTTAAAGAGGTAACGTTTTCTATCTGTCAGAAGTCTCAAGATCATACTTGGAACCTGGAAATGGATTTTTCCTCGCAATTGTCTTGAATTAGACGTTTGTGTGGTGCGTTGTCACTTTGACACTTTTAACTTAATATGCTTAGCTAGACCCATCTACGTGCTTTCTTTCATGGTGCCTCATGCCTGTGGGGCATGGGAACCTTTGGTCGCATGAAATGTTCCAGAGGTACACCAAGAATGTTTTTGTGGAGGAAAAGGAACCTTGCGGAAGACGAGCTAAAGTTACACTTCTGTTCATTCTTGAGTGTGTATAGTTAGAGTACGTAGTTTCTATCGAAAGGAATTTCACACTATCGGATCAGATGCAATTACTTAAGAGAACTATCTGTAAAGACTTTAGTGAGTCTTCGTAGTCTTTAAGGATGTAGATTAGACTGAAATCTTCGACTTTCAGGATTGATAACTCTTACTAGGTTATTATTTAGGTTTGAATGTTAATTGGAAAGTTGTAAATAATTTATTCAACTTCCCAAAGATATGTATTTGTTCTATTTGGAAATTTAGATCCAGTACACAAATTACTGAAGATAGGTTACTTAGTGTGAAGTGCCATCAATTTCAGGAAGTGAATGGATTGCTTGAATTTCAACTTCGGTTGCTCAGTACAGGTTCGAATCTAAATCTAGAAGTCAGTTAGAAGTTCCAAAAGATGGGCCTTCCGTTGAGTTTATTGTGGTAATAAGATGTACGACTGTCAAGATACATGCAACGTGGTGATCTACGGATAAGGAAGATTTCTTAGCTGCGGTTTTGCATTCTTCCTCTGCAAACGTCTGGAACTCTTTATCATATCTGTGGTGTCTTCGAGGGGTTGAACTCTTATCCTTGTTGAGGGTGGTGCGTGTGAAGCCTTTTCAACTTTATGCAAGCACTCTTTCACCAGATCACTCTCATTTCTTTCTTGCTTCTTCTTCTTACCCCTTTGTTGGATGTGAGGTTCCTAAGTATGCCTCCCCTATCATGGCGGGTTGAGCCATTCGCTCATGATGATGTTGGTCAACCCTTTCAGTCACTCTCCTCATCTCCCTGTGGCAGCACTCTTATTGCCAAAGAGCAACCAGCCGTGCTGCATTACAGGTGAATCCAGTGGGGAAACGGAAAGACACCACAGTTAAAGCCTGCAAAGTCATCCTCTTGAGACAGAAGGAAATCCTACAATTCCACTGTGTGACCCTCAAAAGTGTGGGAAACACAGCAAAAGCTCTGGCTGTTTGACTTCATGGGAATCGGAAACTTATTCTTGAGTTTGTATCTCTTTATTCCTCGAACCTTATGAAATACACGGTTCGACTTCAGCCTGTTGGTTGAGAAGTGGGTCGGGTCATGGAATCTGATTCCTCTACTGATTAATCCACTACAAGATCAAATATGTTGCGATTTTAGGAATTCATGAAGTCTAATTAGCCTGAGTAGTTGATAGCTTACCAGAAAATCAAGCCGATTCCTGCTTGTTTGTCAGTTTCATGTTCTCCATAGTTTCTGAAAGGTTCAATTCTTTTTTCTTTTCTTTTCCTGCATAGGGTGGTGGGGTTAATCAATCATGATTAGGCACTCTATCTACACTGCATATTATAAAAGATCCACCACTCGGGATATGCTCTTTGCATGGCCATTTCTTTAAAGCTTCCCGTCCCTTGATACTGCTTGCATGATCACTCGTCATTTCTCTGAGTGCCTGTGTTACATCTAGCCGCCGCAGGTGACACTAAATACAATGTACTCACTAGTTTTTAATTTAAAGGCGTCTTTATCGCTCTCTTTTATTCTGAAACCCTGATCCTTTTGTAGTTTGAGCGTAAAACTATGACAGAGAACAACAGCATAGCACATTTCCTGAATTCCTTTCTTGTATAGTTCTTGGAATGGAACTATTGGTGCTCATTTGAGAGATGGGATTTCGAAGTGGTGAGGGACTCTGTTCCTAGACACAGGTCAGGCACTCGATGGCCCACTGTGCATCTGGTTAACCCCAGCTTGTCTACTAAAAGAAGAGGTAGAATGTCAATGCTACCAAAATTAGAAGCTCGAGAAAGCTCACAAAGAGTGCCAGGTCAAAGTCAAGTTTGTCAGACCAAGATTAGGCTCTTGTGAGGTGGTTCGTGCCCATGGCATAGTTATAAGTTCAAGTTTCTAGCTTTAATTCTTGTATTGCTTCTTCTACTGGGTATCACGCCGAGCAAGCACGAGTCATGTCAGTTTTGTTAGATGGTGACTAGGGTCCGTAAACCGGCCGAATGAGCTGAGGCACCTCGTCATGGTTCCACATTACTCATATAAGAGGAGCCAATCAGGAATTTGTTCATTAAACTTTAGGAACCTGTAATCTCTGTGTGGTTTATATATGGAAAAGAAAACTCATGCTTGCTTAAGATACAGTTGCACCCGAAATTTCCAATAAAGATTGGGTTTGTCATACACCTCCTGGCCGCAGCCTGCTACTATAAGGCTGTGCCAGCGGCTGTTGGACTCGCTTCTTATAGTAGCCAGTAGAGTTTTGCTTGTTTGTTAATGCTCTGACACATACAAACCTACCTCAAAGGTAGCGAGTAGCAAGCTGCGAGTTAGTTGTTCATTGCATTCTCATATTCACACACACTCTACTTTTAGTTAGGCAAGAGTAATATGAGTGTCTTTTATATTGTCTCAAGTATTATATATATATATATATATATATATATATATATATATATATATATATATATATATATATATATATATATATATATATATATATATATATATTACATTTAAAGAACCTATCATAAACATTTTTTTTACTCGTTATGATCAATGATAGAGATTTATGTTACTCACACCATGTACATTAAATGCTTCTGGGTTAGATTCATCTCAAAGATGGATAGTGGTAATTGGTTTTTGTGATTCTCTATTTTTGTAGGATTCTTAAACATAAACTCTCTTTCTAATATATATAGAGAGAGACTGGTATTAATAAATCTAAATAAATCTCAACCGTCCGTTTTTAGGTATGAATGGTTAAGACTTAGAATTTAAAAGCAAAGTGTCCATGTGAATAAAGAGTATCTACAAAAAGTATATATGTAGTTTTTTCTTTATAAATTCAAATCTCAATCATCCTCAAAGATAGATGGTTAAGATTTTTTTGGATTTACTAGCACTTAAGAATGTTAGCATATACCAGTCTCTCTTTCTCTCTCTCTCTCTTTATATATATATATATATATATATATATAAAGAGAGAGAGAGAGAGAGAGAGAGAGAGATTTAGATTTAAGATAATGTTCACACTCATTTGTTTCCAAACATTCTTAAAGATTTTAATCGGATCATTGACTTCAATAGTTGAGATTTGAATTATTATTTTTTTTATTATACTTGCATTTACTATAGTGCCTTTTGTCTTAAAGATTTCACACGTTGATCTTAAAGATTGCATTTAAGCATGGTTGACTGTACAAATTGATTATTACTTTTCTTTTCTCTCTCTCTCTCTCTCTATATATATATGTATATATAATGGAAGGCTTAAGCCTAATCGATTATTACTTTTCTTTTATGTTTATGAGGAACTTTTTTCATAATATGACAAGTTGTATTTAAAGCTTTCTCTCACGTGTAGGTAGGACTTTGAAGTAACACATTTATCACATCACACAAGATTTTATTATTTCATTCAACTATCCATTAGATTGAGGTAAATATGGAGTAGTAATCTAATGAACAATATTGTTGTTTTGATAATATTCTTCAAATAGGTTTAAGGTATACTTTCATTCCCTATTATAACTTACTCGTTTAAGTATCTTATCAGTTTAGATTTGTGCCTCATTTTTAAATATTTAAATTTTTTATATTACTTCATCTTTACTTTTAACCAAGTAAATATAACAATATCTTGAGTAATCTATAAATCAAATAGATCTTATAGGGGAACTATTACAAAATGAAGAGGTGTGTTGATTGGATTAGATCCAAGATCCATGATTTACCGTATTTTTATAAAAGGGGATTAGGGACTCTTTGATCCGCACTTTTGCGATTAACTCTATCCCTTTGTCCACCTCTGCTTCTTAATTAGGTGGGTATTTCTAGTCAAATGGTATGGTTTCACTTTGGAAAAAATAAAAAAAACAATAGAAAAATCAACCTAGATCTGGCAGGGTGATGCCCTTCTGCATGTGAGGAGTTCGACTGGAGGGAATGCATGTGTGTGTGTGTGTGTGTGGTGGCTTTGGCCTCCCTCCGCACAGACCTGCCGGTGGGTGCCCGTTTAGTTACTTACCTTAACGATCAGGTTGAGCTTGCATAGCAACCTCTCTTGGTTGATGTTCGTCTCGGCTCAAATGAGTGTGTATGAACGCTAACATGTTTATGCGACGAGCAGGAACAGGCCTTCTCTTTTGCACAACGAGGAGTCTGAAGGGGGAGGCATGCCCTTACTATCGAACTCATGACCTGCTCGTTGTGAGTCGGCGTCCTAGCTAGGTGAGCTATCGCTTGTTATGCCTATTAGTTTGGCTCGTTTACCAGCAATCCTAATCATGAAACGGACATGGTTTTCTGGGTATGACCCGATCCACAATCTCATCCCTTTGTTGTATGTAGCTTGAACCACAAATTTGGGGGTAATTTCGGTAAAGAATTTGAGGTACTGCAAATAGGATTTCGGACCCTTCCTTTATATAAGCACATCTACTGTTGTTGGCCCTTGTATGTGCCGTCGCTCTCCATTTATCTCTCGTGTGTGTGTGTTTTGGTTTTGCTGTTCTTTTTCTGGTTATCGTTGAATGTTTTGGTTTTGCTTTTTGTGCTATTTTCTTGTGGATTGTTTATCTGTGTGCATGTGTGGGTGGGGAAACTTGATAGGCGGCTGTGGTTTGAGTTTGATGGTGGTTATTGGTTATCTACCTTGATGAATGTTCTCTTGTGCCAGAAGGAGGGAGCCATCTTTGGTTGCTTCCTTTGTGATGGTTACACAATCCCTCTATGAAGTTCTGAGCATTACTCTCTCTCTCTGTTCTTTGTGTTTGTTTTTCAGTCTGTGGACGCTTTTTGTCTGTTTGTTTTTTCTTTTTTAAATCTCTCTTCTCCCAAATATTGGATTGTAAGGGTCTGTCTTTTTGTTGGTTGGAGGCGAAGTGACGAAGAAATTCATGGTCTGTCAATCCACTGAGTTTCCTCTTTGATGCATCTTATGAATCCCGACAGGTTCTGATCGCCTCTGTTGATCAGTTTTTCCCTTGGTTTTATCATTTTCTCTTCTTGTACTGTTTTTTGAAAGCTTCTTATTGTACAGTTAAAAACGAAATCTTGTTTATTGGATAATACCATTTCGATTTCATTATCCCTTCGGTTTCAAGATTTCTTTCGGGCTTCTGTCATCTCCTCTAGTATCCTGCAGTTTCTTTCTTGCAACTTCTACTACATACGGGGCAATGGTGTTTTGTGAACTCCGAAGGCGGCTTCCACTGGCTGACGGGTTTCTGAATAACCTTATCTTTCTGCAGTGAACGCTTGTTATCCTGTGATAAAAAGGAACGAAGATAAAAGGGTTCCTGATTTGAGTCCAACAAATAAGAAAATAATTTAATAAAATATGCTAATTGTTAATGCTTTTGGTTTATGTGGTTTCAAACATGTCGTACTCAATAACCTTATCTTTCTGCTGTGAATGCCTGTTATCCTGTGGTAAAAAGGAACGAAGATAAAAGGGTTTCTGATTTGAGTTCAACAAATAAGAAAATATTTTAATTGTTAATGCTTTTGGTTTATGTAGTTTCAAACATGTCATGTGAGAAACATCACCTGGAAACGGCTTTTAATTAAATAATCGATACCGTAGGTGTATCGTTACTGGAAGAGTCAGTGATCATAGATGCGCGTTAAACAGTCTCCTAAACTTGATGGCAATGAAAATATGCATAGAAGCAGAAGCAAATGTGATATCATGTCAAGTCTCTTGTTTAACACAATAGAATTATTGTACATCCTTTTAATGTGGAATCTTGAGAAACGAAGAACTTTCATCTTTCTTCAGGCAAAGCATCTTTTCCAAACGGTCCTTGTTTATATAAGGAGCAATGGGTCTCCATGTCTCCACTGAAAGTTTCAACATTTCGATGCTGGGTTGTGCACATTTGGTGGGATTATGCCTAACGAAGTTTGCGAAGTAAAAAACAACCATTTTTAGTTTTGCCGGAAATCTCGTCACAAGACAATTCATGTAGTCGAATTGATTTTTGCAGTTTTGAAACAACTTATCTATTACCAGGTGATCGACCCAGTTTCATCCTTCTATATTCCTGTCTTCATGTACAAATCACAAGGTTATTGCACATTTTACTAGACAAAGCATCAGATTCTGAAATAAGTTCTATATGACGAGTCTATGATGCAATAACGAGTCTTGAATAACCAAAACTTGTACAGAAAAGCTGATGAAGCCTTGCTCTATCTTGGTGACTGTGTTAATGATTGAATTTCCAAAGCAAATGTTAATATCTACATCATCATTCATACCAAGCTCCTTGTATGAATTAGAATTGAACAACTACTTTTTCAACTAAAAGAATAAAATATCCGCACAAACACAACTCTTCACAAATTTGACCAGTTTGCATAGGCATCTTACACAAGGAGCCAGGAGACATAACATTGTCAAAATTCTTCTATGGGATCAGGATCAGGATCAAAGCCTGCATTAGAGACACTAAGTGGTCTATGAAGCTTTCGATGGTTGTAAACTTAAACCTCCACCAAGAACGTCGAGCTAACTGGACGATGATCGGAGAGCCTCAGTTCTGATCTATTGTAAGAAAGCTGTTTGATTCCCTTTCCAAACCACAGAATCCGGTCACACCTATCAGATGTACATGCCATAACGAGTTGAGAGAGAGAGAGAGAGAGAGAGAGAGAGAGAGAGAGAGAGAGAGAGAGAGAGAGAGGCTTTGAAGTACCAAGCTGGTGATCGACTCTTCTCTCCTTCCTTTTCATTCTCCCAGACATACTTATCTGAATTGAATTCATATTTGTATGTTGGCGCAAAATCTATTAGACCCTCCTTCCATCCATCAAATACTCCGCCTCTCCTTAGCTCTGCGTGTAGCTGAATGATACTTTTATGGTTATTTAACTACCACTATTATGAAGAAAACCTTTCACAAATGAAACTTTCAGAAGCTTTTGGTTTCTCAAATGAATTAATTCAATTGAAGATTTCCGTTTTCTGCCAATTAATAACCAAAGTAGCATAACCTCACCTGGTCGCAATTGATGAGCTGATCCCATTGCCTCTTTGCAACAAGTTTCCTTACTTCATTGACATCCACATTAAGCCGATAATTTAAATCACCAAACCAGAAGATCTGACTGAAGATCGAGACATGCAAATAACAGAGAAATGTTAAGGCACGTCTGTAAGACATAACTCTGAAAAGGTAAATGGCAGGAAACGGAGATCAGATTCTTACTCATGAGAAGCGATTCTTTGCGGTTGATCAGAACCGATTGCAGATGAGAACTGTGTTCGGCTCAATGTCTTGTGTACGTCAGAGTTGCGTTGTTCTTTGGCACCATCCTTCTGGCCTGAACTCAGATGAGAGCAAACAAAACATAGCCGTGTCTGAAACAGAGACATGCTAACTGAAACAGATCCCTGCAGATTAGAGTTCAACAGTTAGCTAACAATATGAATAAGATATACCTTATCAGTGAGACATAATGGAAATGATCACTATTATGAATTTGAAGAATGGGTAAGAAGACCTTGTTTCCCATGTAGCCCATGAGCCCAACACCCACTGGAGAAACCTTGATGTTGTTTATATGCCTTCTCAATCTTTGGTGAACCCAGATGGACATATGTATCCCAACCATTTGCTTGCTAACAACGCGTACATATCTGTTCCAGTTTATTGTACTGTCTTGTTCAGTTGCGCAAGTGCACAAATCCTGTTTCAAATTAGAGAAATGATCACTGAGGAAATCTCTATTTGTTCTAATGTTAGAAGTAACAACTTTTGATATATCGCTTGCCACAGTGAGTGAGGACTGATCCTTCTCCGGCCAGATCAAGCTGAGATCTCCTGAGCTATGATGCACCCTTTTCATATTTCCCTTGAATTTTTCACCTTGAGAATCTAAACCAAGTTTTTTTCCAGCTTTAGGGGAGCCCGACATTCCTGAACTGTTAAAAACCCTTCCTAGTCTGCTAGATGACAAGCGCCGTACTGCTGCATCTAGTAGGTTTACTGGCGAATATAATTTACTACTTCCAACACGATCACATGAAGCTTTAGATCGAAAATTGTCATCCAAATTTGAATATCCTTCAATATTTTCTTTGTTGAATGGGCTGAATGGTTTCAGACCACAGTTACTGGCACTGATGCCAAAATATATATCAGGGACGCTGGCATCCTCATTAAGCGCACCAGCAGCAGAGGATGTACTCAATACTGGTGAGGGAGGAGCACTGCAGCCCTTGTCTTGTGTTTTCCCCTCCTGGGACTTGTTAAGAGTTTCTCGGATGATGGCCTCCCATTTAGGTATTGGGCTGCTATCCTCTGCACCCAATACATTCCCAGCATTCAGAGCAACTAGCTCTTGAAATCTGCACAGAAAAAGGGATGCTAACAGAGACACGCATATCAAATAAAAATATGCAAGAAAAAGGCAAAACTAAAATTTGTTGCAGGCGAAGTAGTTGGTATAAAATTAAGCAATAAGTACATCATAGACAAATTACTCACCCAATAATATACATGTCTGCAGGTTCCTTGGTACCAAGCCAGCTTTCAATATCAAGAGGTTCGCCTGGAACTCTTCCCCCAACATTCCATGTCCCTATTACAACCCTGCACCCACAACAGAGTAAGCTCTCTCAAGCCCTTTGATGAAGAAAAAGGTCTCCTATATTTGCACAAACAAAAATAACATTATTAATTACATGTAAACTATTTAGCCAATCTAAAGACCTTATCTCCTTGTTTGCTATGTATTCAACACGGAGTGTCTCTGATCTTCCTCTCTGAGCATTGGGAGCATAGTCTTTCCATGGCAGTCCTGAAAGATTCAGGTAAGTTGATGAAAATATGATGAAAGCAAGCAGCAATCAGAAGTAAACTTTTAAGTCTGTTCATCACGTTACCAAAGAGATCAGTGAAACTTAAACATGATCATCCAAATCTTTGTTTGATATAATCATGCAAGAATTTTAACATCTGTATTATGTGAGTTTATCCTTGCAGCAGCATTTCCAAGCACTATCCATGTTTCATTTACTAAACAAAATCATTTGACCTAAACTGCATCCAGCAAACCTACATTCAGATTGCAAAAGCATTCTCTTTATTCATGACACCTGGGCATGTATGAACTTGCAGACGAACTAGTGGTATCACATAATCACCAAAGGAGCCATAACAACAATAGATCCCAAAGTTAATCAGAGAAGAAGATGCAGAACCATGACCAACAGAAATACATATTACCTGCATCTTTTGTTCCGGATGCATTTTGGTTATCATGCATTCTACCATTCGCAGCAATTTCAATGTGACTTCCATCTTGCAAAATGATGCCCAAGAGAAAAACTTTCAGAATCATCAGATTTGATGGAAGAAAATAAAAAAGGAAACCGACTAGCCAAACTATTGCATGCAAATATAACATACCATCCTCACTTTCAGTATCCAGCTCGTCCTCACTAAACTCATGGACTTTGGGCTTAATATTAAACAACTTCTTCACCACAATGGATGGCCAAAAGCACTGAAGTGCATAGAAGAGAGGTAACATTAAGTCTCATAATCAAAAGATACAGAAAAAGAAACATTTCAATACCAATGCTACTTAAAACCTCTGAGTGCTTTGCTCGATGAGTTCCCATTGCTGATTTGGTTAGAACTAAGCCTTAGAAGCAAGGAGGAAGCTAAGGGCAAAATTTCAGAAACAACAGCAACTATTCCTCAATTGAACATGTCAGTGGCTGCGAATTGGTCTTCAAATTGAAGAAAACAAAGCTGCCTTGCAGCTTCATATAGCAAAAAAGGGCAGGCAAATTGACACGAAATTTCCAAGTAGGGAATTAGATGTGAAAGATACAAGATTCCTCTGGGACCATAATGAGTCGTAGAATGTATGGCTAATTCCACACCTAGGCGGAAGAATATGCATGAAGTCATAAGACAGACGACATTGGCAATGACCTCTAAAAGCTTAGAGATGTAACAATAAGGTACTGTCAGAGCACCAACTCTACGTCTAGAAAGTGGCTTTCAACATCAACCTTTGAAGAATATCCAATTACTTTTTTCAAAAATAAAATGATCTTTTTCAGTTGTTGCTTGTTCCAAAAAGGTTAATTCCTTTTCCAAGTTACATTATTGAAGCACATAAGAGTTCAATGAGAGCCATTTAGGTCCCAAGAGTCAACAAAGGAATGAAAGGGATAAAACTTCAAACAGAATAAAACTTCACATCAAAATTGATTTTGTACTAAGTACAGAGTATGTTACGACAACCAAGAGAAGATTAGCATGCGCCATATGATCAACACAAGACTGTATGGACGAGGGACATGGTTTTGCATATGAAACTAGCTTGGAAAAGTTCACTGCGAGAACGTAGTTCCATTTTCTTAGCATATTCAGAAAATCATACTTGGTGAGGGAGGTCATGATACAGTAGACCGTTACAGTTTCATGAAACTTGAGAGACCCAAACAACAGCATTCAAGTGGAGCATCTTGGCCGAAGATATAAATAAAAAATTTCTAGGAGTTGCCCACAAAGAGCCATAAGTTCCAAAAGTTGGCAATCATTTTCCTCATCAAGAATTTCAAGAATGGCATTTAGGACAGCGGCTTGGACAAATCCTTCGATAGGTTGGAAGAATGCCTCCTGAGTGGGCCGAGTTGTCCTATAGTACAAGCTTTCACATGGTGTTCGATCCCTACTCTCACATTCGGTAATACGATTACCAAGACAAGTAAGCAACGAATTCCTTCTGAGGCAACCTGAATTATCCAAATGCCTCCTCACCATTATCGCGCTGTGACAAATACAACACCAGTTATGCAAAACAAGAAGAAAGCAACCAGAAAACAGAACCTGAGGAGAAAGCAGAGAATGTGATAAAGATGGATTGACACAGAACACACAGTTAAGGCACCACAAATCACAATCCATACATCAAATTTAAACCAATAAAAAGGAGAAGCTTTGGCTGTTCGAGGCGACATTTGACAGTAAACTAAGACATGCAATTTCTGTGCTGGATGGAGAGACGCGGACATCCTCAAATCACCACACACGCGCACACATTAAACAAGCAAAAATCACTAGGAGATGCATGATTGGCAAGATGAGCCATTTTTACGAAGTATTTTGAGACTAAAAGGCAACCACTAGAGATGCCATGATCGCCTTTTAAGACATACCAAGCATATTGATGCAATAATTCCCATGCTTTCCTGGAAGCACAACCACTAATACGAACGTTTCTTGAAGTCCTAATGAAGACGACTGCATAGGAAGTGGTTTCGTTTCTATTTGCCTATCTCTTAACCGTCTCGTAACAAAGTTACACAACAGATAAACAGTTATAACTAAACCTTCTCGTTAGCTATTTGGTGTAGGCACATTTCTCTTCAAAATAACTTGATTCTTCCTTTTCTTACAACAAATCTTCCAGCACCAACTAAGACTAAGAAACAAAATCTAACGAAATTAAGCTTGTAGTTTGACAGAATTTCATGTAAAAATTTGGTCTTCAGTGAGGGGCTTTCTTATGAAAGCGTGATTTATATCGTTCAAGAGTCAAAAAGAGAGCATCCACAGATTGCATGCTTTTCCCACCCTCGAGAGACTGACGCTTCATTTGGTTTTATGTACCCTTTCTTGTTAATCAATTTGGTCGATGCATTCAAAGCATTTTCGCCCACGGCACGCAGAGAGAGTGAGAGAGAGAGAGCACCCTTCAAGAATAGTTGCAACTTGCAAGGGACAAAAAGAAAAGGTTCGAAAACGGTGTAATGCCAAAGATGGTCCACAAGGCGCACTAGCGAGAGTGCACCAAGATAGATCTTCTACGGTTCTCTGTTGGTTGAGGTCATCCTCTCTGGTTCAAACTTGTGGAACAAGCGAGAGTGAAGAACTTTCTCGACCGACTTTGAAGGATTTCAGCTTCATTGAAAGTCTTTACGACGTCGACTACAACGATCTAATAAGATGAACCATTGGTGGTTTCAGGTGGTGTTCGCCATCGCAACTGACGTCTCTTTCATTTGATAGATGCCAAGATAAACTGCGGCAACACTGGCTTCTGTTCGAACGAGAAAAAGAACAGTTTATACTTTATAGAATACAAATTGGCTTAGCAAGTTGGCGACTCTTTACCACACATCATATGCCTGTTTCTGTGGTACGCAGAAGTACAACGAGTTTCCCACTGTGAGTATCTGCTTCATTTCAAGCACGAGGTAGTGAGGAGGAATCCAACCTTCTGGTCTGGACACTCATGCAAACGATTCATCTTCGATCTAGAGTGGCTCCGGCTATATGTCATATCAGATTTTGAAGTCGGTTTCAAATCACCATGATTGGCGGATTTGTACATGCCATTACATTACTTCAGAAAGGCCCTGTGAAAAAGTTCTGGTGGACACTAACGGTTGGCCTCCGGCTGTAGAAATGGCCGGTTTCAGTTTGAATCGAAATCGAATCCCAAAGTGGAACTTGGACCTGGATTTATGTGAATTCAAACTAAAAGCAGACTCAACTAAGTCGAGCTCAGGTCTAAGGTGTCTTGGATGAAGCATCTATAACGTATTGGATGCCGTCCATTTTACGATGAATGGACCTCAATGTTGGACTCTTTTGGATGGAGTCCACACAAATGTTGCAGAGTCGATGAATCTTAACATGACCGAATATAAACTGTATGCCATATATTCTTAAAGGTTTTCTTCTTCATGACTGATCGTTATACGATTTCTTCCTTAATAGTTGTTCTTTTTTGTATTTAGTTCCAAATTATCCAGGAAATTTGAATTTCTATCAAGATCTTGCCTGCTATTTAGTTCCTGCTTTCAAACTCTTTTGGCACTGGACCCGCTCCCCACTGACTATTGTAGGATATACTTGGCATAAGCTAAAAGTTAAAATACTCTCTTGTGAGGAAACCCCATTAAGAAAAAGGAAAATAAATACTAAAATAAGCGTCTGAATTGGGTTGCAGGAGATTACCATTATCTAGACTAGATGGGCACAGAAGAGGCACTACCAAACAATCAAATAGTGATGACGCAAATCAACGTACTAGATCCTACTACCCACCACCTCTGTCCTAGTAAGGGGATGACTCAAAAAAAACCTCCAAATTAAAGGTATTGAGTTTGGTACCCTGGCCGCGCATACTTATAGTGTTCGTAGAAGAGCCAACTTGCCAAAAAGAAGAGTAATTAATTTAAATAACCAAAAACGTGCATCGTATAGCATGATATGATAATGTCATACAATAAAGTTTGTATGGCAGTTTGATACAAACTATTCGAGAAGTACTTTGGCTACAATATAGATATTGTTGTGTAATATATGATATAATATCAGTAGTCGGGATCCTTTTGGGGCGTATTTGATACAAAATCTTCAGAGAATTGGACCTTGATTTTTTATGCTCGTAGTTCTAAGATAGGTTGTGCATTAAACATGGAACCATCCTTTGGCTTAAAACCCAATTTAAGTTCAAAACTTGCACCATGGAGGAGATGAGCCAGAAGAACAAGTTTCAAGGCTTCGAACAAAAACCAAAACACTTCTCTCGTGTTCCTATGTGGATCTAAGCTATCGATCCTAGTACCAGGGGCCTGACATTTATGTGCTCTTGCCTGAGGTGGCAATGGAAACTAAGAGGAAAGAAGCAAAAAGGCATCAAAAAGAGAGAAGGGGCTATCTTCCCCTGGTCCGGGTCTCCCTTATGCCATAATAAGCAAAACAAAGGAACCCCACCACAGCTTTTGAAGAGTGAAGAAACTAAGACAATGGTTGTCGGAGGGCCTACTGCAATCCTCGTGTCGAAGAAGACATCCATTTGTTGACTATCAAGATACATTTCCTGTTAATCATGAATCTGGTGGAGCCACAAACTTTTTGATTTGCCTCATCACTGTTGACGATTGTGATCACGACATCGAGACAAAGAAGCCCACAAGCTGAATGTTTGAGTTCGTATTGTAAGTAAATTTTCGTGATAATCATCACTTTGATCAATATGGTATCTTACAGGATCATAGTTTTGCATAGTACTGACACTGCATTGATAATGGCGATCTCATCAGATGGGGAAAGGATCATGCATCTTAAATTGAACGAATAACCCGGGTTCGATAGCTGGTGGAGATTTTCATTGTAAACCAAGGCCAAAGTTTTTTTTTTGGGGGGGGGGGGGGGTAGCTAAATGTTGTAGCTCAACAGCCTCTTGCAGCTAATGGTGTAGATGGGCCAGGTTTAAGTAGGGAAGCGCCTCTCCCCCCACCCAAGCCACAACGTCCAACGTTTTTAGCAAAGCACCAGATTGAGCTTCAGCTCT